>BSYR01000010.1:39472500-40131785 GCA_030270665.1 Hibiscus trionum
AGGAGTGTATGGGTTCCTAAGGAACTCGTCAAGTCTAATGATATTGTTGCTATGTCACCTTGGATTCCTAAAGGAACCAAACTTTTGGGAGCTAACATACGTGGACCCAAAATGATTTGGGTACCAAAAACAAAAGTTTAAAATCTTTGTTTGTAGGGGGAGAATTGCTACAAGGCCAAAGCAAAAAGTCAAAAAGTCAAAATTAACCCAAAATGATCTTGAACTTAGAATTTCTCATATTAGAAGTGATCATGGAACCGAATTTCAAAATCTAGGGTTTGAAGAGTTTTTAAATGAAAATGGTATTAGCCACAATTTTTCGGCTCCTCGAACTCCTCAACAAAATGGGGTAGTTGAGAGGAAAAATAGAACTTTACAAGAAATGGCTAGAACCATGCTTTGTGAAAACAATTTACCTAAATATTTTTGGGCAGAAGCCACAAACACCGCTTGCTACATTGTAAACCGGGTAATGATTAGGCCACTTTTAAAGAAAACACCATATGAGATTTTAAAATCTAAAAAGCCTAACATTAGCTATTTTCATCCATTTGGTTGCAAGTGTTTTGTTTTAAATAATGGAAAAGACAACTTAGGTAAATTTGATGCAAAAAGTGATGAAGCTATTTTCATAGGATATTCCTTAACCTCTAAAGCCTATCATGTATTTAACAAGAGAACTTTAGTAGTAGAAGAATCTATACATGGTGTATTCGATGATAACCTCCTTCCAAGGAAGGATTCTTGTGATAATGATGATGTAGTAATCATTAATGCCTTTGATGGAGGACAAACATCAAAGGAGGATGAGATTCCAACAAAAGAAGAAGATACACAAGATCCACCTCTTGAAGCCTTGAAGGACTTGGCTCTTGAGGAAAAGGAAGTGAGCTACCCAAGGGAGTTCAACTATGTCAAAGGTGGTGAAATCTTGGGTGATCCATCCAAGGGGGTAACCACTAGATCTTATCTTAATGAACCATGTTGCATTTATCTAATGCATAGAGCCTAAGAATATAAAAGAAGCATTAAAAGATGACTTTTGGATTATGGCTATGCCAAAAGAGTTAAATAAATTTGAGAGAAGTAATGTTTGGACATTAGTTGATACGCCTAGCAATCAATCTACTATAGGAACTAAATGGGTCTTTAGGAAAAAACTAGATGAGAGTGGTAAAATTGTGAGGAATAAAGCTAGATTAGTAGCAAAAGGTTACACTCAAGAAGAGGGAATAAATTTTGATGAAACCTATGCACCCGTAGCTAGAATGGAGGCTATTAGGATGTTGCTTGCATATGCATGTTATCATGACTTCAAGCTTTTTCAAATGGAAGTTAAAAGTGCATTTTCAAATGGTTTTATAAATGAGGAAGTGTATGTGGAACAACCACCGGGTTTTGAAGACTAAAATTTTCCAAATCATGTTTTCAAACTTACTAAAGCACTTTATGGTTTAAAACAAGACCCTAGAGCTTGGTATGAAAGACTTTCAAACTTTTTGATTGAAAATGGTATTGAAAAAGGTAAGGTGGACACTACACTTTTCATAAAAAGGTATAAAAATGACATCTTAGTAGTACAAATATATGTTGATGATATTATTTTTGGATCTACTAATGAGTGTCATTGCAAAGAGTTTGCTAAGGTAATGCAAGGTAAATTCGAGATGAGCATGATGGGGGAGCTCTCATTCTTTTTGGGACTCCAAATCAAGCAAAGGAAGGATGACACCTTCATCAATCAAGCAAAGTACATCAAGGATATGCTCAAGAAGTTTGGCTTGGAGAATGCAAAGCCTCAAGCCACACCTATGAGCTCATCTACAAAGCTTGACAAAGATGAAAGAGGTAAGTGTGTTGACTCTAAGCTTTACCGTTCTATGAGTGGATCTTTGCTTTACCTTACCGCAAGTAGACCAGATATTTTGTTTAGTGTTTGCTTGTGTGCTAGGTTTCAAGCTAGTCCTAGAGAGTCTCACCTTATAGTCGTTAAGAGAATCTTTAGGTACCTTAGAGATACCCCTTGTTTAGGTCTTTTGTACCCTAGAGACTCCACCTTCAACCTTCATGCTTATTCAGATGCGGATTATGGGGGGTGTAAAATTGATATGAAGAGTACTTCAGGAACTTGTCAATTCTTAGGTAGTATGCTCATATCTTGGTTCTCTAAGAAACAAAATAGTGTAGCTCTTTCTACCACCGAAGCCGAGTACATATCCTTAGGGAGTTGTTGTGCTCAAGTCCTTTGGATGAAGCAACAACTCTTAGATTATGGTATTAAAGTTGAAACCATACCCCTTAAGTGTGATAACACTAGTGCCATATGCTTGACTAAAAATCCCATCCAACACTCTAGAACCAAACATATAGAGATAAAGCATCATTTCATTAGAGATCATGTCATTAAGGAAGATGTTGTTATAGAGTACGTTGACACCTTAAACCAACTAGCGGACATCTTTACAAAGCCTTTAGATAAAGAGCGTTTTTGGTCCCTTAGGAGAGAGTTAGGTCTAACTAGCCTTCCTTGACCCTTTAGGACCCTTTTAAAGTTAAAATTGCTTGTTCTTGTGAAATTGCATGTTAATGTGTTGTAGCTCTTGAAAATATCCATGCTTATAGCTAGGGGGAGTATGATTCTGTTAAAATATGCTTAGAACTGCTCATTCATCTTTTGCATTCATTTAGGAGATGTTAAAATCGAGCTTTTGGTTGTTCTTAAAGCCTAAAATGTATTTCTAGGCATAGGGTATCGATACGGCCTTAAGCGTATCGATACGAGTACTGTATTAGCTTCCCATATTACATTTTGCCTAAAACAGGTATCGACACGGTTAAACCCGTTTTGATACGAGCAACAATCGTTTTGATACGGATTGCATCCGTTTCGATACGAACCTTCAACGAGCATTTTAAATGGAATTACGTTTTTACCCCCGTATCGATACACCCTCAGGCGTATCGATACGCGATTGCGTAAACAGCTATCAATTGGCATTTAAAGAGTTCAACTTTTACCAAAATTGAATTTTCTCAAAACCCTAGAAACCCTAGTCGTTTTCACTCTATAAATAGCCTCTCAATCCCTCATATTTTCACACCACAACTCAAAATCTCTTGAGGGTTTTCAAAATCAAGCAAAGCTCTTAAGCTTTTCATCAATTTGGTGCTAAGTTATTCTCTCATTCCTCTCCATCAATATCAAGGTAAAACTCTTTCTTTTTTACTTTTTATTTTTCTTTTGATTTTCGTTTCAAATTTTCTTTTGTTTTTGTTTTGTCTTCTCAAACTCAAAAACTCTTTATTTTTTTGTTTTATTTATAAAAAAAATTAAAACCCTGATTATTGGTTTTCAATGAGTTGAATGAAGAAAACTTAATGCATACATTGTTTTTAATCTCTTCTCTTCATGTCACCTAAAAAGAGAGCACGTACTAGTGAAGCCGATGAAGGATCCAATACCGGATGTGGTACTCGCCCGAACCTCACTCTTATCTATCAACACTCCTTTAAGTCCACCGAAGATCTCAACTATTTTTGCCAATTTCAAAACTATAAGATTTGTCCGGAGAGGGTAATCTCTATTCCTTTTCTTAACTCGGAGCGTTTCAAATTTGAGTATCTACCTTTGCTCCAAGAATGGAAGTTTATGGATTTTCTCCAAATTCTCGGATTCTTCTTTCGCATCTTAGTTTTGATATTTTATGCTAATGCTAAATGTTGTGCCAATCGAGATGGTGTTGTTACGGCCGATAAATCTCATCTTATGGGTAAAAAGGTCACTATAGATGTTCAATCCATTTGTGATGTGTTCAAGTTGGAGGATGAAGGCTATGATGATGAGAATGCTCTTGGCCATGTTTTAAGTGGTTCCGTCACCGCCCTTAATGCTCATGATCGGATCCTCCATTTGATGGTTTCTTGGTGGTTTAGGCCCTCCGGAGGGAAGTATTCCACTATCCGCCAAGTTGATGATTTTTGGATTCGATGCTTCCGTGAGAGAAAACGTCCGAACCGTGCTCGAATTATGTTTGCGGAGATTGTCTATCTCGTGCAACATCGCCACACTACACTCGTCACTTCCTTCACCTATGGTACGGCCTTGAGTTACTTCTTCCAACAAAAGGAGATAGATTGCTCGCATGACTACCCAACTCCCCTCACTGATCCTATCGATGAACGATCTCTTGCAAGGGGTAAGTTTCATTACTTTAATGGTAGTTGGCTTCGTCTATCCGAGCTCCCTAGTGAGGCCGCAGAACAATTTGCTAATCCTCAAGTTGATCAAGTTCCTCAAGCCCCTCCTCCACCTTCTATGGAATCCATCATGACTTATCTCAATGAGTAATCACAGGTTTGCGCACGGGAATGGCCTCAATAGATCAAGTGAAGAATTCGGGATTTACCGCTATTGATACAAGGTTTACAAGCCTTGAAGATCGAATGAAGAATGGGAGACTCGACTCACTTCCCTTGAAGGCGGTCACAACTCTATGAACATATCTCTTACCGCTTTCCATGACGAGTGGCGTCAAACTAGGAGGAATGATGATGCAATTGAAGAGGGTGATGAAGATGATGAAGATGGCGATGGAGATGCATAGTAGCCTATCTTTGCATATCATTCATATCATCTAGGATATTTATTTATGCACCTTTGATTTATGTTTTTAGGACTAAGTTTGCATTATTCTAAAACCTATGCTTTATTTTCTGTTATTTGGATTTTAAGTTGATGTTATCTTTTATTTGAACTTAATGATATTATGTTGCTTATTTATACCTTTTGCCTATTTATGCACTTTATATTATGTCTCAATTATTTTTGATCTAATAAAAAGGGGGAGTGGGAAGCTCACACTTTAAATTTTTTGATTTTCAAACTTAAAAGTTACCTAGATAATATTAAGGGGGAGTTATTTTGCAAAGTTTTTCAAAGTACAAAAAATTTCAAGTTTTGGTTTTGTTATATCAAAAAGGGGGAGATTGTAAAACCTATGTTTGATTTTGATATAACTAAGTATGTTAAGGAATAAATTGAAAAAATGAAATAGATTTCTAAGTCCCTTAAATGATTTATAAATCACCAACACTTTAAACTGATTTGAAAAACTCAAACTCCAAATATTTTCTAAATGTTACAAGGCCAAAGTATTGAAAAACGTCCAGGTGTATCGATACGCCTCCAGCCGTATCGATACCTTTTTTGCAAAGTTGGCTACTAGAAAGATGCGTTTCGATACGCCCCTTAGCGTATCGAAACAGCGCATCAAAACAGATTCAATCTGTATCGATACGCCCCCTATAAAAACTGAAGGAGTTTGAATGATGTACCGATACGGTTCAACATGTATCGATACGGTTTTAACGGAATTTTTAATTCAAAGAGTTTTAAATGTTTTCGACCGTTGGTGTCAGTCGTTAGGTAACTAACATTTAAAGTGGTAGTTGCCTCGTATCGATACGGTGTACCCTGTATCGATACGAAAATTTCCAGTGAGCTAAGTTAAGAAAAAGGTATCGATACGGTCTTATCCGTATCGAAACGCTCACTGTCCCGTACTGATACGCTTACATGCGTTTCGATACGCCCTCTTTATTATGTGCAACAACTCTTTCTGTTTTGAGACATGTATCGATACGAGTCTTCGTGTACCGATACGGATAGCTGCAGAAGTGCATTTATGGTGGAAAGAGAGGGTCCCAACAGCTATATTCAATACCCTAACCATCCAAACGGCTAAAATTGATTGAGAAGGTATAAATTGAAGCTTATTGAAGACCAGTAACAACTATTGCATCAAAGATAAACATCCACACAACAATCCAAGCTCATTGTGCTTATTTTCCAATTTCTTGTAAACCCCCAAATTGTGTTGTATTCAATTCCTATCCTATCTCAAATTTTGGTTGAGTGTTTGTACTTAAAGGGGCAATATTGTATTTGAGAGATATCTTTCTTGCCTAATTTCTTCTTTGTTCACTTGTGAGGGTTTGGTCAAATTTTGGGTAGAAAATTTGACCGGTTGTGTAAAGGTTACCTCTTAAGCCTTGAAAAGGGGAAGAACAAATTAGTGAATTGTTGCAAATCCTTAGTGATAGCTAAGGTAGTGGATGTAGAGTTCATTTGGAACTTGAACCACTCTAAAATCATTTGCTCTTCATTTTTCTCCAACAAATTTTTAAAAGCCCAATTCACCCCCCTCTTGGCATTGATCAATACATTGATCCACTCAACAATAAAGTCCTTTTCGATTTATCATACCTCTTATTAGAATATTTTTTCCTTGGCCATTACTATTCTTATTTCTTAATTGATTGACAGAAGTAAAACTAATCATATGCTTAATCATAGTGGTGCAAGCATTAACCGAATACCAACTAGTTTCAAAAGCATGCAAAAGGTGGTAATATATTACCTTTAATCCTTGCTATATCGGTCAACCATAATAATCCATTTGATCACTCTCAAACTCGAATTCGACGTCCCCCAATAACACGGATACGAAGATACATGAATACCTTCAATAAAAAAGTACACTTAATCAGTCCTCATTCACATTGCTCTTAAACTAAAATTAAGACCATAAGCAGGCTCTGATTCAAGGTCAGATTTGAAGGCTTTCGGGTCAGAATTTTGCAAAAAAGACTTCAAAAACGGGCTTAGGACGTCGAAAAATATAAAATAGGAGTTTTCAAAAAGTTGACTTTTTGGTCAAAGTCAACGGCTAACGTCAGCAGTCTAGGTCAACGACATGCGTCAACAGTCTAGGTCAACACTGACGTTAGTAGTCAACGGTCAACTAGGTTGACTGGAACAAGTTGACGCACTGAGCTGACTCAGACGGGTAGACTTACTGAGTTAACTCGGTTAACGGGTCGGGCAGACGGGTTGGGCCAAAAAACCCGATTTTGGTAAATAGGTCAGGTCAGATCGGGTCAAACTTGGGCCGGGTTTGATAACACGGGCTTGGGCTTGTGTGCGACTGGGCTCAGACCGGGTTAGCTGGTTCAGGCTTTTGGGCTCACCTAAACTAGTCCACTTACCCAACTGATTGAACCTTGCCGACCGATCACCGGAATTTGTCGCCGAAGACACCTTTGGCACTGATTCTGCTGGAAAACAAAACGCATCAACACCACAACTCAACAACAACACTTGAACAATCAGAAAGTGGTCAGAATCACACTGATTTTTACCTAAAATACAAAAAGAGGTGGCCGAAAATGCGTAGCTCCGATAAGGGTTCTCCTGGTGTCAGAAAAGTGATGGGTCAGAGGGGTTTTGTTCGCACCAACAAAAGGGACTCACTGGTGGTGATAGTGCGGCGAAATAATGATGGTCACGGTTGGAAATCGCAGATAACAGAAGAGGCCGATGGGTTATTCATGCTGGATTCAAATCGTCTTTCAAAGTGAACGACGGCACAAACGAGCGCATGGTTGATGGCACTAGGTACGGGTCGTGATAACGGTCAAAGCGTCATCGGCGGTGACATTCACGTTGTGGTGCTGGGGGAGATCAGAGACAACGACCGGTGAGGGAAGGGTCAAATTAGAAGGGGAAAATCTGGATATTCTAGATCCAAATGGTGCATTAATTATCGCAGGTGTGGGTTCTAATGACCACTTATTATTAGGTATATTTGAAACACACATGTTAAATAAAAACCAAGGTAAGATAAAACAAAAGATGGCCTTAGCTCAAATGGCTTATGCACAAGCTCACCACACCTAGGGTCACGAGTTAAAACCTTCAGAACCACACTTTCCTAAAAAAAAATTATAGACCTTACTTCCCTTTTAAGCCTTTTTTATTTTAGGGTGCTACACATTTTCTTTTTAGGAACATACCTCTACACTTTATTCAACAGCAACATCAATAAGGCTTATTTGTTTGAGTTGATTTCCACGGAGGTTAGATAATCAACAAGGAAGAAATTGGCTTCATTGGAAGCCAAAATCCCCATCGATGAGCCCGACCCTGAAGCTCATTACATGCTATAAATATGCAATCCAAGCGACCTTCGCAAGATGTTTAGGAGATGCAACCGTGTTGGGTTTACCAACGTCGAGTTATATGTAAAATTTGATGAAGGTGTTAGTTCATGAAGAATCTGAGGAGGTTCTCCTCCTTTCGCATTCGCGGACGTTGTTTGTGTACGTAATTCCAGGAGACGACATGAGAAAGAACAAATAATTGAGGAATTGAATGTCACATCTGATATACTACAGCAGCACATAAATAGACTCTTCTTCCATTCATTTTAACTGAAGTAAGGTAGCTTAGTAGTAATGAAGCATGAATCTAATTTCATATCGTGCTTTTTAATCTAGTTTATGCTTGTGTTTGTGATGATATTTCTCTAGGTTCCTCGAACAAATGTCCAAATGTAATGGGAGTTGTCAACCAGCTTAATCAAAGCTGAGTATATCGTTAAACACGTTCGTTTTAGCATTGAAAAGTATCGATACTATACTTCGTGTTTCGATATTATTGAATATGAACGTCAAATCTTACAGAATATTGTAACATTTAAGATGTCGTTGTCGTTAGAAGTAGCGTAACTCTTATATACATTTGGATACTCCTAATTTCGTATGAACATGTAACTATAAATGAACGTGAACATTGTAGACGAATAGTATCGAAAGTGTATAGGACTAGGTACATTTTAAATGTTTGACTATGGAAAGTGTACAACTAAGATTCCTAACAAGAGAAGACGTGTCAGGGTCATAAAACAGAGAATCCTGATAACGAGATCATGTGTCCTGACATGGAGAAATTATATCATGGGCCTTGTGGTAAGCCAGGCCCATGATATAATTTTTCACTGATATGAGTTGACGACAATCGCTTACATTTGACGACTTAGGGTTTCCAAACGTTTCCGGGCAACTGTTTGTGGCAAAGGTAAGTTGGATCGTGTTCTTATCACAATGTAACACAGGATTAGTATTCAAAACAGAGTTGTAGAACATCATATTATTTTTCAGGTTTTTCTTTTCACTTGAAAGTTGTCCATTTTTTGTACAACCTTGTTACTTCACCTATCTTCAATTTGGTATTATGAACTGAAAGTACCCTTTTTCAGCGAAGAAAAGTGGTACCCGATTTCTCAATTCTTCAAGATTGATTGAATATCCATCATTGTGCATCCATTTAAAGATAACACGTCAGTTCTGCAAATTTACAGAATAACACCTTAATTGAAACACTAGAACAATAACGATTTTTACTTAAAAACCTGGGGACATAAACCTTTGGGTCGTGTACCAGTTGAAGTGGAAACTTATGATTGCAATACACAATAATAGGGAACAATGTTTCCTTCGGCACATGATTTAGAACTTCCAGAGTTTCAGTACACATGGTGGAGGGAAAACCGAAACAATTGATGTTGCACGGTACAGAGATGGAAGTGGAGAGGAGCATCAGAATAGTATATAAATGTGGGTAATAAAATAAATTAAAATAGCAATACAAATTTCCAGAAATGCAAGTGAAATAAAATAATTTGTCCATAAAAATATACATGAATTTCCAAGAAATATTAACAAGTTGAAAAAGTCATGATATTAAAATTCCAAAAAATCTTGCTTGCGGGTACTGAATTCTTGACGAATGGAGGCTATTTCCTTGCAAATTTCAGCAAAATGAGAATCAACATGCTTACGAAGCTCAACAAACTGAGAATCAGCATGGTTTTGAAGCTGCGCGAACTGAAAATCAACATGGTTAAGAAGGTCAACTAATTGCGAATCAACATGGTCACGACAATTAACCATGTACTCAAGCAGTGGCTTCATCGTTACATCCTCTAGAATTTTAGAAGAAAGTTGTTCGGCAGGCAAAGGGGAATGTTCTTCCTCATTTTCTGCGTTGGCGGCATCATTTGTGTCCTTATAAATCCAAACTTTTTATTTTTCGTCAAAGTGGTATCCACATTTGTGGGATGAATGTTCGTCAAGTTTTTACTTTAAAGGGACAGGGGTTCAAAGAAAAAAACGACATCATTCTTGTGAAAGATGTGTGTAAGGACACAAGCATATGGAAGAGAGGTTGAGGCCCCATGACCCTTAGTGACAAAAGATACTATATGGAGGAAAATGATTTTGGCAATGTTAGGAGCAACCTCAGTTCAATATTGGTTTATCCACCAATTATCAATCACTAGAATTGATCATGCCTTCCCATTGGACGTTTCGAAAAAAGCCATGACAAAATAAGGTGAAAGATTCTCTCTTCAAAAGGAAGTTTTATTGGGCTATACCCCGTGTACTTTTTAATAGTTCTGGTATCACTTTCATCGTAAGGGTCTTTATTTAGAATACACAAATTATCTACAATTTATTTTGAATAGCCAAATCATTTGAATACCTTTTGTACTTTTTAATAGTTCTGATATCAATTCCATTGTAATGTCAATGATCTTAGATGAATTTGGGTCTTTTTACAGTTGTGGCATTACAGTAAAAGACTCGTACAAATCTTTTAGAAACCTGAGGTTAGATGTCAAGAAAAGCATTCCAACCCTATTTCATGAAAGTTGACGGCATTTTAAAGTTGAAGGTTTCATTCAAAAGGAAATTCATGGCCACAACACGTTTTTTACGAATTTGTCTGGCGTAGAAATATTTATAATATTTTTTCTTTGCATCGATGTCTATAAAACATGAATCATCAAAAGATGGTGTTGGGCCATCGGTTCGTTGACGTTTAGTTGGCTGCTACATGGTTAATGGTAAGAGTGAAGAGGAGTTCAGTGGGATTTGGTTTTAGAGATCCTGTAAGAAATAAAGAAATTGTTTGGAAGTCGATCAACATCACAAATTTAAGAATTCGACCAATCCTATCAATGAATAATATATGAGAACATGAGAAAATTCAGAGGAATCGAAGAGTTATATGAACTGTGTTTTGAAAACCGAAGAAAGTTCAAAACTAAGGCATTGAAAGAATTGGGTTGGAATGTATGGAAAGTAAATTAAAACCAAGAGATTATATCAACCAAATATTCAAGAGAAAATGTCATATATGGAAATTAAATGAAATCCAAAGAAGAACTAAACTAAACAAGGGGTTTTTTAATAGAGTTAGGGAATCCAAAAATATACCTTTGCGTGCTTCTAGTAGTCTCTTAGTGAATTGTGTTTAGGGTTTCTATAAAAAATAAAACAAAATAATCGTGAAATCTGAAGAAAAACCATTAATAGTAGCAACCATATCTTCAAAATCAATGGTCAGCCATGGAAAGTAAATTAAAACACAAGAGAAAGCAAGGGTATTTAAAAAACCTAGGGTTTCTAGAAATACCTTCAAATCCTGTAGATTGAAATTGAAAATGAAAGGGATGAGCAGATGGTGTTTAGAAGGAGTAACGAGTGAAAGAAAAAAGTGACCAATTTAAAGTTTGTGAAGAGAAGGTGTTGAGTAGATCGAATTAACCGATATGGCCAACATGGGGTGAATTGGCACTTTTAAAAATAAAGGGAGCAAAAGGAACAATTAAAAATGAAGAACAAGGCACTTATAGTGGTTCAAGCTTCTAAACAAGCTCTACATCCACTATCTTAGCTCCCACTAAGGATTTTCAACAAACTATTCACTAATTTGTTCTTCCCATTTTCTAGGCCAAGAAGGCAACCTTTACAAATTCAATCTTTCTACCCAAAGATTGAATTACAAGACTCTCAATTACAAAGAATAAGAGGCAATTTGAAATGCATCACTCAAAAGACTAATATATTTCCCAATTAAAAACCAACACTCCCCAAACTTGAAAGAAAATAAAACAATTGATAATTTTACAAGTTGGGTACACAATGTGACTCTAATAGGCTCAAGGGTTTGGAATAAAAATGTTTCGATGTTGCTTGAAGGTTCAATAGTTATTGTTGTAGCTTTGGAGACTTGTTTTTATACCCTTGCATTGAATTCTAGTCGTTTGGGTGGTTGATGTCATTAATCTAGTCGTTGGGCTGCATTTTCCCACAATAAATGCTCCTCAACTGCACAGCGTATTGGTACACGTCGTGACCCTATCAGTACATGTCTCAAAAAAGAAAGAGCTGCTGTGACTGAAAAACAGAGCATATCGATACGTGGGAAGGGTGTATCGGTACGGTATAAAGGGGCGTATCGATACACAATGTCGTATCGATACAATTTTTGCTCACTGGAATCCTGATTTTTTTTGACAAAAAGCGTATCGGTACGCTATCTATACGTATCGATACGGTTCAACAACCATTTAAATATTTAGGATTCCAATAACTGACAAGAGAATGTTCGAATATTAAATGTAAAGATTTGCAAAGGTTAGCATGTCGTATCGATACGGTGACATACCGTATCAGTACGCTATAACATTAAAATATTTCACTTTTGAAAACAGTGTCGATATTGTCCTGATAAGTATCGATACGTTATAGCTTAAAGTCTTACCCAGATGAAAACTGTAGAGATACGAGATTAAACTGTTTCGGTTCGCTATGGTCGATTAAAATTACAGTAACGAAAATATGTATCGATACGCTCTAAGGGTATCGATACGCCTAGGTGTTTTGTTGAAATTTGGCTTGAAAATTACGTTAAAAGACTTAGTGAAAATTGAACCTTTTAATTTGTTTTGTCTTGCAAGATTACTTGTGTCAAAATGCTTGTCAATTAAGCGAGTCTTTGAAATACTTAAAAATTTATTGTATTTTTCAATTAAGTCCCTAAAGTAATCTGTTATATCAAAATCAATTTAGGTTTCACAATCTCTACCTTTTTGATATAACAAAACCAAGTATAATTTTTTAAGTTTTGAAAACTTTGAAAAGCTTACTCCCCACTTAATTTAAGATAGGTTTTTAAAAATTGATTTTCAAAAATTGGTTCTCTTGCACTATATTCCCCCCTTTTTTGTTAGATCAAACATAATAAATGCATGAAATAGGGATAATAGACATGAGGCACAATTTAAAGCATAAATTAGCAACATAATAGCATTAAGCAAGAAATATTCAAAGCAAATAATAGTTCAAACATAATTCCAAACTCATATCCTAAAAACATAAAACAAAGCATAGGTTCTTAAAGATAAAACATAGGGGCATAAACTAGAAGTCTAAATGATATGGCATGATATGCAAAGCTACTCGTCCCCACCATCGTCTTCATCCTCGTCCTGTTCATCTTCATCATCATGACTTGGTTGAGGTGTCCGAGTGTGATTAATCCAAGCACCATGGAAGGCAGTGAAAGAGACATCCATGGAATTTTGTTGAAGTCCAATGGCCTTGACTTGATCTGCCAAGGATGTGAAGCCAGTATCAAGGTCCTTGACTCGATCCTCCAATTATGTGAAGCGAGTATCAATGGCGGCAAATTTGGCATCCATGTTATTCACCATGGTGGTGAATTTCTCATTGAGAAACATCATGAGGTTATCCATGGAAGATTGGCAATAAGTGCACCTTGTGGACCTTGTGGAGCCTCCGGTTGATCATCTTGGTGAAGAGCTCAAGGAACACGAACCCATTCATTGTTGATGTATGCAAAGAGATCATGGGTAAAGGAACACTCATCAATGGTTTGGCCAAGGGGTTCGAGATAGTCATGGGAACAATCTATCTTGAGGGAATGAAACAAGTGACTCAAGGTCGTCGAATAATAAAAAGATTTGACTTGATCGGTGTGACGGTTTTGGACAAGATGGACAAGGTCGACAAACATAATTTGGCAAAGATTTGGGCTCTTACCCTCATGAAAACAACGAAGCCAAAAATCATCTATTTCGCAAATAGTTGAAAATTTTCCACCTGAAGGACGAATAAACCAAGAGATAATAAGATGAAGGATACGATCTTGGACATTTTAAATAGTTACGAAACCAAGAGGACCATGAACCAAAGAGTTTTCATCCTCAATCCCGATATTTTCAAAACCAAAAGTTTGACAAAGAACGTCTTGGTCAATTCGAAAAGTTGTACCCATAAGGTGAGATTCAATAGCAATAACATGTTCTCTTTGGGCATCATGAATACACTTTGCATTTGAAAAGAAAATTATGAAAAGATTTTGATATAAAAAATGGGGATAGGCTCAAAAAGTTCATAAATTTCCATCTACGAAGCAAACCAAGGTACTCGATAGGATCAAATCTTCCCTAAGAGTAAAACCTTGAAAACGTTCGTAACGGGTCAAATCCATGGTGGTAGGAAAACTACGTTGTATAATGAAAGGAAGGTTTGGTTTAGGATTACCCTCATCATGTTCGATAGGATTAGAAGAAGAAGAGGCTAAATATCTTCTCGCTCTCTTTTTAGGTGCCATAATCCTGAAAACAACATCAAAACAAATCGAAACACATGTATGCAATTATCACCACATTCTATCCAAAGAAAATTCCAATAATTCAAGGTATTGATAAAAACACTATATTTTATAGGTTAAAATATATACAAGTATAAAAAATTTAGTGAAAAGAATTTTGAAAAACATGTTTGAAAAATATACGGTATAATTTTATATTCGAATAAATTTTTTTTCAGATTTTAAAGATTTTAGAGCAAAAACTTGAAAACACATAATATATGTATATGTTTTATACAAAAATCAACTAATAACAACAAACAAAATTAAACTAAAATTAAAAAGAAATGAAAAAGGGTTTATACCTTGATTTAGGGAGAATTGATGAATGATGAGATGAGATTTTAGGTTTTGTGTGAAAAATAAAGAGATTTTAGGGGTTTTATAGTATATTTTTGGCTAGGGTTTTGTTTTGGGGTAAAGATGATGTTTTAATTAAAAGTGGTTTCTCATTAAAGGCTTGATTTAAACTTTCAGTCGATACTGTATCGGTACGCTTACATAGCATGTCGGTACACCTTGCCCTAATTTTAAATTATTTTTAAATGTCGTATCGATACGCATGATCGTATCGATACAGTTAGCACTGTATCAATTCCCATTGACGGACCTGTATCGATACGCATATAGCCGTATCGATACGCCATTGCTAGAAAATGTATTTTTGGAAGGAAAAAAATAAGTCTAAAAAACTAACTTTGAACGACCCTAAATGCATGTGAATGATATATTAACAAGATTTAAGGACTAAAACTAATGCATAATCCCCCTAGCAACAAACATAGATGCATTAAGAAGCAAAATCACATAAGCATGATCATCATTCAAAATTCAAGCAAATTTTTGCTCTTAAAGGCCCTAAAAAGGTCAAGATAGGCTAGTTAGACCTAACTCCCTCCTAAGAGTCCAAAAATGCTCTTTATCTAAAGGTTTAGTAAATATGTCCACTAATTGGTTCAAGGTATCAACATATTCTAGAACTACATCATTTTTCAAGACATGATCTCTAATGAAATGATGTCTAATTTCTATATGTTTGGTTCTAGAGTGTTGGATGAGATTCTTAGTGAGACAAATGGCACTAGTGTTGTCACACTTAAGGGGTATGGTATCTACTTGAACACCATAATCTAAGAGTTGTTGCTTCATCCAAAGAACTTGAGCACAACAACTCCCTAAGGATATGTACTCCGCTTCGGTGGTAGATAAGGCTACGCTATTTTGTTTCTTAGAGAACCAAGATACGAGCATACTAACTAAGAATTGACATGTTTTGGAGGTACTTTTCCTATCTATCTTACATCCCCCATAATCTACATAGGAGAAGGCATGAAGGTCAAAGGAAGAGTCTCTAGGATACGAAAGACCTAAACAAGGTGTATCTCTAAGGTATCTAAAGATTCTCTTAATGACTACAAGGTGAGATTCTCTAGGACTAGCTTGAAACCTAGCACATAAGCAAACATTAAACATGATATCGGGTCTACTTGTGGTAAGGAAAAGCAAAGATCCAATCATGGAACAATAAAGCTTAGAATCAACACATTTACCTCCTTCATCCTTGTCAAGCTTTATTGATGAGCTCATAGAAGTGGCTTGAGGCTTCACATTCTCTAAGCCAAACTTTTTTAGCATATCCTTGATGTATTTAACTTTATTAATTAAGGTGCCATCTTTCCTTTGCTTGATTTGGAGCCCCAAGAAAAATGAGAGCTCTCCCATCATGCCCATCTCAAATTCACCTTGCATTCGCTTGGAAAACTCTTGGCAATAAAATTCATTAGTAGAACCAAAAATAATATCATCAACATATATTTGAACTACTAAAATGTCATTGCCATATATTTTAATGAAAAGTGTAGTATTTACCTTGCGTTTTCCAAACATTTTTTAATCAAAAAGTTTGAAAGCCTTTCATACCAAGCTCTAGGAGCTTGTTTTAAACCATAAAGAGCTTTAGTTAGTTTGAAAACATGATTTGGAAATTGTGGATCTTCAAAACCAGGTGGTTGTTCAATATACACTACTTCATTTATAAAACCATTTAGAAAAGCAATTTTCACATCCATTTGAAAGAGCTTGAAATCATGATTGCATGCAAATGCAAGAAGCATCTTAATAGCTTCCATTATAGCTACGGGTGCATATGTTTCATCAAAATCAAATCCCTCTTCTTGAGTGTAACCTTGAGCAACAAGCCTAGCCTTGTTCCTCACTATGTTACCATTCTAATCTAGTTTGTTTCTAAATACTCACTTAGTTCCTATAGTAGAGTGATTACTAGGCCTATCAACTAATGTCCATATTTTACTTCTCTCAAGTTGATTAAGTTTCTCTTGCATAGCCAATATCCAAAAATCATCTCTTAAAGTTTATTTGATATTTTTAGGCTCTAGGCATGAGATAAATGCAACGTGATTCATAAGTTTGAGAGAGGATCTAGTAGTTACCCCCTTGGATGGATCACCCAAGATTTCACCACCTTTGACATAGTTGAACTCCCTTAGGTATGTCACCTCCTTTTCCTCAAGAGCCAAGTCCTTAAAGGCTTCAAGAGGTGGATCTTGTGCTTCATCTTCTTTAGTTGGAATCTCATCCACCTTTGATGTTTGTCCTCCATTAATGGCTTCAATGATCCCTAAATCATCATCATCATCACAAGATTCCTTCCTAGGAAGAAGGTTATCATCGAAAACAACATGTATAGACTCTTCAACAACCAAAGTTCTTTTATTAAATACTCAGTAGACTTTAGAGTTTAGGCAATAACCAAAAATTATTGCTTCATCACTTTTAGCATCAAATTTACCTAAGTTGTTTTTTCCATTGTTTAAAACAAAACATTTACAACCAAAAGGGTGAAAAAACTAATGTTAGGCTTTCTGGATTTCAAAATCGCATAAGGTGTTTTCTTTAAAATAGGCCTAATCATTACTCTATTAATAATATAACAAGTCGTATTAGTGGCTTCAGCCCAAAAATATTTAGGTAAATTGTTTTCACAAAGCATTGCCCTAGCCATCTCTTCTAAAGTTCTATTTTTCCTCTCAACTACCCCATTTTGTTTAGGAGTGCGAGGAGCCGGAAAATTGTGGCTAATACCATTTTCATTACAAAAATCTTCAAACTCATATTTTGAAATTTGGTTCCATGATCATTTCTAATATGTGAGATTTTAAGATCAAGATCATTTTGGGTAATTTTTGTAAATGTGATAAAATTTTCTAAAGTTTAATCCTTAGTACTTAAGAATAAAACCCAAGTGTATCTAGAAAAGTCATCTACCAATACAAATGCATATGACTTACCACCCAAGCTCATAGTTCTAATAGGCCCAAATAAATCCATGTAGATTAATTGTAACACCCTACTAGTCAAAACATCATTAATGGGATTAAATGAGTTTCTCTTTTGTTTACGCTTAGCACAAACATCACATATTTTATCTAATGAAAATTTTAGTTTGGGTAAACCTCTAACTAGATTTTGGGAATTTAATATTTCTAAAACACTTATTCTAGCATGCCCTAGTTTCCTATGCCACAACCATGCATCATTCTCAACATGTGCAACTAAACATGCATGGGATGAATGTATGTCATCTAAATGCACCATATAAATATTTCATATGCGATGACCAGTGAGCATTATTTTATTTGTTTTAATGTTCACAATTTTACACCCATTTTTTATCAAAATGAACATCAAAACTTTTATCACAAAGTTGACTAATGCTCAAAAGATTATGTTTTAGACCATTGACATATAAAACATTTTCAATGAATGTAGATGAGAGATTACCAATGGAGCCTATGCCTTTAATGTGGCCTTTGGAGTTGTCACCAAATGTCAGACATCCTCCACTTTTTTGTTTAAGCTCCAAGAATCTACTCTTGTCTCTGGTCATGTGTCTCGAGCAACCACTATCAAGGTACCACGTGTTCTTACTTGAAGCATTGCTCCTCCTACAAACAAAGAGATTAACCTTTGATTTTTGGTACCCAAAATGATTTGGGTCCATGAGAGTTAACTCCCAAAAGCTTGGTCCCCTTAGGAATTGAAGAAGCAATTGCATTTACATTATTAGAAATAATGAGTTCCTTAGGAACTCATACACTCCTAATTCTTTTAACTTTAGAGTTAGCTCCTCGGATGTTGACTCCTCATCACTTCAAGTTGATACTTGAGCCTTGAGCATCTTCTTCTTCTCAAAGCTTCTTTTCTTTAGTCGAGGGCAATCGATGCAAATGTGACCTGGCTTCTTGCACTCCTAGCAAATGAGTTGGTCTTTTTCTTCTTCTTTGTTCTTGTTCTTGAAGTCTTTCCTTCTTGAAAACTTTCTACCACGGTTAGACTTCATGAACCTTGAGAATCTTTTGGCTATCATAGACAATTCTTCAAATTCATCTTCCCCACTAGAAGTGCTCTTCTCTTGTGGTAGAGAGGCTTTGAGAGCAACTCCTTGCTTTTTCTTCTCTACCTCTTGCTTGACTACTCTTCTTTCTTCTTTTCTCTTCTCTTCTTCTCTCCCTTGCTTCATGATCTCATGTGTGAGGAGAGAACCAACTAGTTCATCAAGCTTTAGGGTCTTCAAATTCTTTGCTTCGATGATGGCGGTTCTCTTCCCATCCTATGATTCGAGAAGATAGTAGAGTAGCTTTCAGACTAACTTATCTTCGAGGATGATCTCTCCGAAGCCCTTCAAACCATTGACGATGACAGAGAAGCGATCAAACATCTTCGTTATGGTCTCATCAGCCTCCATCTTGAAGTTATTGTAACTAAGATTGAGGATCCCAATCTTCGTCTTCTTCACATCGTTTTTCCTTCATATGTGGTTTCAAGAGTGTCCCACACTTCTTTGGCACTTGTGATCAAGGATACTTTGGAGTAGATGTCCAGTCTGAGAGCACAAAATAGCATGTGCAAGGCTTTGTCATTCACTTGCAATTTCATCCTATTATCATCACTCATCTCTGCCTTTTTCTTTGGAACAAGCCTTTCTTCTTCATCTCTCTTCATGGGAATGGTTTGTCCATCTTCTACTACATCTCATATGAGGTAATCATTTGATTTTATGAAGATACGCATTTGGTTCTTCCAATAAGGATAGTTATCCCAATTTAAGAAGGGTGGTTTGGTGGTAGATTGAGACTCGTACATGCTTAGCTCAAATGTAGATGTCATGGCTTGACTTGGAAGTTGATCAACACTGTTCTAGGATCTCCTCTTGTGGTTGTGAAGCCTTCAAAGTGGTAGGCTCTGATACCAATTGTTGAGTGAATCGAATTAACCAATATTTCCAAGAGGGGGTGAATTGGCACTTTTAAAAATGAAGGGAGCAAAAGGAACAATTAAAAATGAAGAACAAGGCACTTATAGTGGTTCAAGATTCTAAACAAGCTCTAAATTCACTACCTTAGCTCCTACAAAGGATTTTCAACAAACTCTTCTCTAATTTGTTCTTCCCCTTTTCTAGGCTAAGGAGACAACCTTTACAAATTCATTCTTTCTACCCAAATATTGAATTACAAGACTCTCAATTACATAGAATAAGAGGCAATTTGAAATGTATCTCTCACAAGACTAATATATTGCCAAATTACAAACCAACACTCCCCAAACTTGAACGAAAAATAAATCAATTGAGAATTTTACAAGTTGGGTACACAATTTGATTCTAATAGGCTCAAGGGTTTGGAATAAATGCTTTGATGCTGCTTGAAGGTTCAATTGTTGTTGTTGTAGCTTTGGAGACTTGTTTTAATACCCTTGCATTGAATTCTAGCCATTTGGGTGGGCGAGGTCATTAATATAGCCGTTGGGCTGCATTTTCTCGCAATAAATGATCCTCAACTGCATAGCGTATCGGTACACTTCGTGATCGTATCGGTACCTGTCTCAAAGAAGATAGAGCTGGTGTGACTGAAAAATAGAGCGTATCAGTATGCGGGAAGGGCGTATCGGTACGGTATAAATGGGTGTATCGATACGTAATGCCATATCGATACGATTTTTGCTCACTAGAATCCTGATTTGTTTTTTTTTTTTTGACAAAAAGCGTACCGGTACGCTATCTATGCATATCGATATGGTTCAACGGCCATTTAAAAATTTAGGATTCCAATAACTGACAAGACAATGTTCGAATATTAAATGTAAAGATTTGCAAAGGTCATCATATTGTATCGATATGTTGACATACCGGATCGGTAAGATATAGTATTAAAATATTTCACTTTGAAAAACCATATCGATATTGTCCCGATGAGTATCGATACGCTATAGCTTAAATTCTTATCCAGATGAAAATCATATCGATACGGAATTAAACTGTATCGGTACGCTATGGTCGATTAAAATTCTAGTAACTAAAATCCGTAACGATACGCTCTAAGGGTAACGATACGCCTGGGCGTTTTGTTAAAATTTGGCTTGGAAATACTTGAAAAGACTTAGTGGAAATTGAACCTTTTAATTTGTTTTGTCTTGAAAAATTACTTGGTTCAAAATGCTTGTTAATTAAGGTCTTTAAAATACTTAAAAGTTTATTGTAATTTTCAATTAAGTCCCTAATGTAATTTGTTATATCAAAATCAATTTAGGTTTCACAGAAGGAAAGGATGAATCCCAATCGGTTCGGACAAGTGAGTGAGAAGGGCACCTTCCAGCTTTGCTATATATATATATATATATATATATATATATATTCCACGTTTAGTAGCGAAACTTGGGCATAAGTTGCACATCTTTTAATGAAAAATGAAGCGGTAACGAAAAGCGGAAAGGTTGTACGGGTTTAGTTTTGTAATTAAAAATGTTATACTTCAAAGTTCAAATATTTTTAAGGCATCTCAACCTAGATACCAGTTCTGATACGTTGATAGCAAACACTGCAACATATGACATTTAATTAGAATCGAAACTAAATAACAAACCTACAATTTAACCGATTCTTCTTACAATTTAAGTTGATATTTAAATCTAACGGTACCGAAACTTGGTTGCACGATTTATAAATCTTCTTCTTTCGTTAGCTTAATAAGGATTATTAGAAATGTTGTTAAGGGGTAGGTGTGTGATTACGTTGTTTGGTTTATTTCGTGGGAATGTAGGATTAAAATCTAAATCACAAACCTTAAACCCTAAACACAAAATTATAACAATAAACCATAAATTTTATACCTTGCACAGTAACCACCAAAACTGTAAACCCTAACCTAAAACCCTATACTCTAAAATTGAAAGGCTTGTGTAAAATAAAGTTTACAAAAGCTTGTGTAAAATAGAAAAAATAAAATGTACAAAGGTTTTCCTTGTGTACAAATATGCCAATTTGTCTAATTTTTTTGTATAGAAAAAACCCTAACTCAAAGGTTTTCCTTGTTTACAAATATGTCATGTGTCGAATTTATTTTCTTACCTATAGAAAATTTACAAACGCATGATTTTTTTACTTAAATATTAAAATTATTGTTGCTTGTGTGAAATGAAAGGAAGAAAAAAATAAAAAAATTGCAATATAGGTGAAATGAAAGCCAAAAAAATTGTATAAATTAAAAACAGTAAACATAGTCTACTACCCAAGGTTCCAACTAAGCTATGACAACATGCAACATCTATACTTCATCGTCGCTATTTGACACGTATCCCTTTAGTTCCTCCACTTCAAATGGGAAAAATCTCGGGACTGCCTCAATAATGGTATCCCCCGCCCATTGTTCCACTCATGCCTTCGCACATAGTGTTGTGATCAGGTTAGGAAGAATAGATCATATGGTTTGCTCATCGACCCAGCTCTTTCGGCGATGGCAGGGTGAATGAGCCGCGCTAGGTATAGGTCACGAACCTTGATGAGGGAGTCCAATAACAACATCATAGGGAGAGAAAATTTTCTCGATTTGGGGTTGGTAAAAGTCGGTTATTGATGATATGAGCCCAAAATTTTGAATCTGACAGAAGTTGCCGCCATTGAACCATTTTGTCATGGCCTTCTCCAGTCCATTTAGTTGCTTGAACACAAAGGTCCCGCAAAATGGAGGAGTGTGTCCAGTCTGCATCAAGGGTGTTGACACTGGATTTTCACCTTTTATTATTATTATTATTATTATTATTATTATTATTATTATGCAGTGTATTATTAGAATAAAAAGCCCAAAAAATATATAATAAAACTCATCTCTAAAAATGTAAAACATAAAAAGAGCCCATTTGGATTAAATAAGGTGACCATTAATAATAAGCCCACTATTTTAATATATGATGTAGAAACCCACCCTGGAAATTAAATAAATAAGGGTACCCATTTTATTGGCCAAAACTAACCTATTAATTTTGTTTTTGTGCAGGTTTTTTCGTGATCATTGGATCTAGGGTAGAAAGAAGGAAGGGTTTGGATCAAATCAAAAAAAAGGGAGAGTGGGGAGGATCTCAAGCCTGGCGTGTGCGAGATCATTTTACCCAAATCCCTACTCAAGAATGCCACGGCCGGCTGCCGTCCATGGTCTCGCTATCCCTGGGCCATGGCCGCCGACGCTGTTGGTACCGGTCGATGCGTCTCGTCGTCA
Organism: Hibiscus trionum; assembly: GCA_030270665.1. Taxonomy (NCBI): domain Eukaryota; kingdom Viridiplantae; phylum Streptophyta; class Magnoliopsida; order Malvales; family Malvaceae; genus Hibiscus; species Hibiscus trionum. The sequence goes on from BSYR01000010.1 coordinate 39,495,433, forward strand.
CCATTTCAACAGTGACGGCGTCGTTCGCCGTCGTCTCTTGTCGCCGCCGGAATATGCAAAAAATAGTAGAAAAGGGTAGAAACCTAGACTCGAATTAGGGGAGTAATTCGTCTCCAAATATGAACCAAATTGGATGAATTTTGAGGGATTTTGCCGAGAATCATGCTCTATGTTTGATTTTGGCTTCAATTCGGGGATTAAAATTCAAATTTTTCTTGATTTGCAAGCTCAAATGTTAGTATAAATAGTCCCAACCCCCCTTTATTCATCACCAATTGAAGAAGAAAAATACTTAGAGAAAATATCGGAAAATTCCTTTGAGTTTTCTCTAAAATTTTTGAAAATTGTTGGAGTAAGTCCGAGCTTTGTGATAGATTTGATCCAATTTTTGGTGACGATCGTAGTCGGTTTGGGTGGAGATTATTAGCAAAGTTGTAACACCCTAAAACCACCCTAGTTTAAATCATAGGAAAACAACAAGGAAAGTGTAAGCATTTTACACCTATTAAATAAGTTATGTTATATTAAATTATAATTGGGATTAAAAACAACATGTATGTTCATTTGTGGTAATAGAAATTAAAATGAAAAAAAAAATGTGTATATGTCACATATGTATTAGATAGTGGAATTTTATTAGATTAAACTTTATAATAATAATTTAAAGGAATTATATTATAATATATGTATAATGGAAATTAAACCTATTAAATAAGTTAAACATATGTCTAATTATAAAATAGTGGGCTGAATACATTATTATAATATAAATTTTTAGTGGAATTAATACATGGTTACTATGTAGCCATGTGTCCCACCCAAATCTACACTAAGCCACACGGCTAACAAGGGATTCACATCCCAAATTTTCATCATCTTTCTCCCATTATTTCCTTGCCAAACCGAGAGAGAAAAGAGAGAGTTTGAGAGTTTGAATGCATTAAAGTGCTGGAAAAATAAGAAGAATTGCATGCATGTTCATCTTAGACTCATGTAAGTGTTCTAGCTAAAATTCTGCTAATGTTTTTGTTTGAATGTTCTTGATGAATTGATGTGTTTTTTTTAATTGTTTATGCTGTGAATTTGATTTGAGAATGATTATTAATGTGTTGATGGGTTGTATGTTACATTAGGTTGCTTAAAATGCTAGAAAATTTACATGCATGAAGCTTGAATAATGAATCTGCCCAGAAATTTTAATTATAGACACCTTTCGGAAATCTGGAAAATTGAGCATGTTAGAGTCATTTCTGGAAAAAGTGTTCTTATACAAAGTTGTAGAAGACAAAATTTTACATGAGATAGAGGTAATACTTGCACGAAAATGTTAAGTATAGGTCTCTTAATTGTTGTTAGAAGTTGACTGGACTGAAACTGAATGAATTTGGAATCTGCTGGACTAAATTGTGAAATTCGAAATGTTTAGGGGTCAAAATGGTGTTAATAAATTCTGAAAATTTATGCTTGAAACAGAGGAATCATGGAATGAATAAAAATTAAATGTCCAAGCTTGAATTAAGTCTCAATTGGCAGGTTAAATGCATTTAGATCACATGTAGGATTATTAAAGGATTAAAGGGGACTGTTTTGTGGAAATTGATAAATTGAGGACTTGAGTGCTGTGTTTTTAAAGATGTTAGAACTTCATTGTTATATTAATACATGTAGGTTAATGTAGTTAATAGCTTAGAATCAAATGAATTGTGAAATATAGGATTTAAATGCACTAAAGTCACTAAGTTAAGCTTGGACAGATTAGGCCCTGAAATTGGCCTGTTTTCAAATGTAAAACTGTATTAACTGGGAAATGCTAAAAATATGAGCCATACATGGTTTTAAAGGTGTGTTTATAAGCTTTCCAGAATAGTATGATATGCCTTATTTGGATTAGGTAATAAAAAGTTATGGACAGATTAGTGGACAATGCTCAAAACTGCCATGTTAAGGACAGCTTGTGTGTTTATTGTTGTTTGCTTGATTTGGTTGGATTTTTGTGCTAAGATTGATACTAATGGATGTTATATATGTTGTAATATGATTCAAGAGCATATTGGTGAAGAAATATTAGAGGAATCAAGGGGTGATCAAACCAAGAAGAAAGGGAGAGGCATCATCATTAAGGAGACAAACTAGCTTGGAGTATTGTGAGTGTAGCATTGCTTAAGTGTTAGGATTAGTATCCTAACCTTTATGTTTTTGATTATTAGATAACATGAATGAAACATGTAATGAATTTAATAATGATTGGTAAAATTTAAAATGATAAGGAAGAAGGATTAAAGGCAAGAATATTGATCTAAGTGTACATTGCTTGTTAGATAATCATGCTTAGCATAAATATGTTTAGTTGCTATGATGGGTTGATTGCTTGAGCTATGTGAAATGAGACTAAATGATGAGCTTAGCTACTGGTTTTTGATGATTATAAAATGAAAATGATCTCATGTGCTTGCTGGAATTTTATGTTACTATGATGCTTGATTGATTATATGTGTATGACTATTGAAATGGTTAAATGCCTTTGAAATTATGAATGATTGGCAAGTGGATGCTCTTGTTAATAAAGAAAGATAAGTAAAGTCCTTGGTTTGATTAGTGTCTATAGGTAGAAGGGCATGCCTTAGAGTCATTGAGCTCCTCTGATTATTGTTAAAGGATGGTGGTTAGTCACCAATATTCCTTAAGGTGGTAAGTCACCTTGATGCTATGGCATCCTCTGATTACATGTCACAAGTTGGTTACAAAGCATTGATACCTTTAGGTATCCAAAGTCATATGTCACACGTAGACTCGATTACCTTGTTCATTAATCATCCAAGGCAACATATTTAAAAGTTACATGACTTGAAAGATAAGTACCCAAATGATAAGTACCAATGAAATGAAATTGATATGCCTACTTGCCTTGTATATGCTAATGCTTTTAAATGATGCTTGCTGTTGTATATGATAATGTTTTGATTGATACATGCTGTATAAGTGAATATGAAAGTATGTTATTTGTGTTGCATCATTGGTTATTGAAATGGTTACAAGATTAGCTAAGTCTACTTTTGTATGATGGACTAGCTAGGTAAACCTTGTTTTATGCCTAGTTAGGTAACCTTGAAGATTAAATAATGTTTAAAAAGATGGATATTAGTAAAGTTAGGGCTGCCTCACTAAGTACATACCTTGTACTTATCACTCTTCTGTTCCCTTCTTCCAAAAATTTCAGGTGCTAGTCCCGAAAGCTAGTCGATTGTCTTAGAGAGCTGACCTTGAAGTCCAAGCACAAGTATGACTCTTTTGGTTATTATAGTTGGTGGCATAGATGTATATAAGTGTCACATGCATATGATACATGTATTTTGGATGCTTGTCATGTAATTGCTATGTTTAAGACTTGGTTTGGTTTTGTATATATATGTAAGCATAAGCTTGTTTTGTAATAACTTTATGTTGGCATGTATATAAGTAAAGTTTGTTAACTTTAAGTTTGTTATGGTGGTTGCTATGGGATTTAAAGTGTGCTTGTATGATTATGTGATCTTGGAAAATTGATTGTAATATGCATCTAGATGTATGAAATAAAATGAAGTTTAAAATGTATGGCTATGCTTAGTTCGAATGAGCCTTGTTTATATGTATGATTCGAATATAGGTAGATTAAGAATTTGGTTTGGTAACATGATTATGTAATGGTTGTTGAATGTGTAAACATGATTAAATGATTATCTTGTTGTGTTAGTACATGTATGTAATTGTTATGATTGTAACATGATTGCTTGTATGTAATAGTTAAGGTTTTTTGTTAGCCCACCTATATGTATGTTTACATTTTTGGTTGAATGTTAGAGTAAGCTTCCGCATTTATATGTAATATAAATCTAAAGTGAGTTTCATAAAGAAACTTGTAAGCCAAGTATGTTATGATAATTGGAATTGCTTATGTATGTCATGAATATGTATAATATGAATCCGAATAATAATACGCTGCAAATGTAACGCTTCTCGCTTGCATTCCCGGGCGAGGGGTGTTACAAAATTATTTGCTTCTGGTAAATTTTCTTTCTTCGCATTGCTTTAATTTTCTATTTTTTTCTTCTTGGTTGATTTTTTTGTGTTTGTTCATGTTTTTAGGTTGCGATTTGGAATAGGAAGATTGGATTTGGTGTTCGGTAAAATTTTCAGTTTGTAGATTAATTTTTAACTTCATTCGTATTCTATAATTTTGGTTTAATCTCTTTTGTTCTTTAAAATGAAAAAAAAAAATTGTTTTTGAAAAATGACAGTTTCAATCCATTTTCACCCTTAAAAACTAAAATTCGATGTTGTTGAAAATAAAATTTATTTCTAAAATTTTGATTTACACATTTCTTAAAAAAGATTAGATGAATTAAAGAGAATATGTTTGAAAATAAAGGTTTCTAAAGGTTTAAAAGAAAACTTTGATTTCAAAAAAGAAGAAGGAGATAAACTATTGATAATAAAATCTTTTTTTAAAAAGAAATAAGAAAAGCTTTCGAAATTTAAAATCTTCTAAATAAAAGGTGTTTCAGCTAAAATTAAAATTTCCTTTCTTTTTTTAAAAAAAAAACAATAAAATAAAGGGCTTATAAACTTAAAAAATAAAAAGGATTTAAAAAGATTTTGATAAAAACTTTAAAAATCAAAAGATAAAAATTAAAAATGGGCTTTAAAATATAAGGATTTTGGAAACAAAATGTTTTGAAAGAAAATTAAAAAAAGGGAAAAAGGTTTTAAAAAATAAAAAGAAAAAAGTTTCAAATATAAAAACAATTAAAGTTTTAAAACCAAATAAAAACATTTTAAATAATGAATAAAAAACAAAAAGTTAAAAACAAAATCATAAAAAGCAATTAAGGTTTCTTTAGAAAAATTCTCAAAATAAAATTAATCCAAATTTGAGCCTCGAATTTTTTGTTTGCTTTTAGCATAGGTTGAACTTTAGGGTTTAGGATTTTTGAGCTTAAACTAGAGACTTGTTTGTGGAAAAACTCTCTTCACAAAAAGTAAAATGCACTTAATAAAATTTAAACCTTAAATTAGGAATAAAAGTTTGGACTCTCTTTAGAATTAATAAGCTTCAATTGAGAGTAAATAAAAATGCTCAACACATTAAATTTCTTTGTTTGATTGAAAAAGTGAAACTTAATTAATGTGGTGTCTTGTCAAACGGGAATGACGGGTTAGCGCCATAAGTGTTGGCGATGATTAGAGTTCGTTTCCCGGGCGATAAGGCCATTAAAATAGATTTATATTCATTAAACGAACAAATAAAATCGAACCTTCACGAACTTGCAAATTCCAATTTTGAAAATGTTTTGAAATCAATTAAGTACCAATATTTGGGTGTTGTGTGGGTTCTAACTCTTCCCCATGTGTAACCGACACTCGAACCTATTTTCTGGTTTTCGCAGACCAAAAATGTTATTTTGATAAATAAAACTTTTTATTAAAATAATCCCGCTTTTAAAGTGATTCAATCACACTTTTTCAAAAATATTGGTGGCGACTGTGTGTTTTTTAAAGTTTTCCAAAATGTCGGGCCACTTGAAAAAGGGTCGCGACAGCTTGGCGACTCCGCTGGGGATGTTTTGTTTTTTCTAAAAAAACAAAAGAGGGTCATGTCACATATTGATTTCAAAATGTTTTTAAAAAAGAGTTTTCTTAAAAACTATTGCAATTTGCACGTTCACAAAGGGTTCAATTTATTTGTCCGTCTAATGAATATAATTCTATTTTACGCATTCTAAAATTGTTGCAAAAAGCTCTATACCCGAGCTTTGTCCCGTTCGTTTAAGTGGGGGGAACACGCTTTGCTCATGTAAGAATATTGATTCTTTGTATGAGCCTAGCAAGTACCTTCAGGACTCATGACCTTTGCCTTCGTAAGAATATCGATTCTTCGAGAAGGCACAAGTGGTAAGTCCTCCTAAGTGGAACTCGGTTCGTTTGAAGCCTATAATGGGTGAGAACCAGGGGCCTTGCTACCCTTAGTAGGGGACAACAAGGACAACTTGGGTACCCTTTTAGATCCAAACCAAGTTTGAGAATCTAGAAGCCCACCCTAATAGAGCCATGTGAAAAACCTTAGGCTTTAGGTCTGGTCAAAACTATTTTGTAAGGATAATCCGTGGAGATATGTCCTGGAGTATTGGAATGTGCTGCCCAGAATTATTCGTACAATGAAATTGTTTTGGACCTTTTATGTTTATTTTTGTTTTTTATTAAGATAACATTTTTGTGTGTGTGTTTTGTTTTGTTTTGTTTTGGCATATTTGTTTGTTGCATACATGTCATATTTAGAGGGGATAGATTCTAAAGCATGTTGCTCAATTAGAAATAGCTTTCTCCATGGATGAAAGGTACTTCTAGAGCAATACCTTAATGGAATTGATGACCCTTCGTCTGCATTCATACATTTGCATTTTTTTGTTGCTTGCATGACCAATGCATACATTCACACATAATAAGAATTTAACTTAGACAAATCATATGATAAAATTTCCAAAAAATATCTCACAAGCACGATACACGTGCCCAGACTCGAGCCATGAATATTGAGGAAAGATTGACAACTCTGGAAGAAAATCAGAAGAGCATCCATGATAAGCTTGAGAAAATGGAAAATGATATGAAGAAAGAGATTGAGTTATCACACCGGAAAACAATTAGCTCGATTGCAGCTACGTTCGGGTTCAAGGTTCCAGATGCACTAGAAGCTGGTGGAGAAACTAATTTGCTGCCTATGTTTCAAGGGATGGCCTTTTCCCATCAAAAGGAAACTTCCTCACCTAAAGTGAAGATTTCGCCTTATTCTGTTGAATCCTCTGTCCGAAATGAAGTGAAGGCAAATTTTGAGTATGTTTACGAGGTACCTGACCTCGATGAAATAACTGACAATGAAAAGGTCGAGAGGAAATGGGAAGACCGCTATAAGAGGCTAGAGGAAATGATTAAATTTTCTCAAGAAGGAAGCATTTATGGTGGCATAGATGCTAGAGATTTGAGCCTAGTATCTGACCTGGTGGCTCTACCAAAATTTATGACCACTGACTTTGAAAAGTATAATGGAACTACATGCTCGTTGGCACACTTGACCATGTACTGCCGGAAAATGTCACCACATTTAGAAAATGAGAAGTTGATGATCCATTGTTTCCAAGATAGTCTATCGAGGCCAGCTATCCAATGGTATTCCCAATTGAGTCGGGTCAACATACGCACTTGGAGAGATCTGTCAAAAGCTTTCCTCAAAGAGTACGAGTGTGTAACATATATGGCCTCAAGCAGGATAGTACTGCACGATATGAAACAAAAGATCAATGAGAGATTTCGCCAGTATGCCCAGAGATGGCGAGATGTGGCAGCCCAAGTACAACCTCCACTGTTAGAAAATGAGGTTACTCCAATGTTTGTGGAGACTCTAAATGGTCTTTTCATGACTATATGTTAAATGACGCCACCGAAGGTTTCACAGACATGGTCATGAACGGGGAGTTGATATTGGCAGCTATCAAAAGTGAGAGACTCAAAGAAGAAGAATATGAAAAATGCATTTAGAAAATTCGTCACGGAACAAATGAAGGCAAGACTGGCTGAAATTTATGCTTGTCTCTCTAGAATAATGCAAGATCTTCCTAGATAGTTAGGATCATACTTAGAATATGTCCTCTTGCTTTTGCCTGCGAGCATTAATGATCTTTTGTAACAACTTCTATGTCAAATTACTTGTTTAAAGATACATTTTCTTTCTTCTCTCAAGTGGTAAACATTTCTCTTTTCATCCATTTCTCTTCAAGCATACATCTTCTTTGTAGAGTCACTATTATTGATTATATGAATGATTCTTGAATCTAATCCTGAGATAGAGGGGCAATAAAGTGTGTTCAGGTTTAAATGGGGAGATCCTATATACATATTATGAGTGAATTTTCCTCTTAGAAATTGTTGTTTGGGTCCTTGAATAAAGTGATAACTCTAAAACATCTACCAACTGAAGACTGCTTCTCTTTGACGATGTTTGTGTGTGAAATGACATTTGGCATTCCTTCATTTCCCTTCATGAATAAGAAAATGAAAAATCCATTAACGTCCCCCTTTGAGGCTGATATTATTTTTCTTGTGATTGAACCCTAACCAAGGATCACTCCCCACACTGGGGGTAAAGAGGATGCAAAAATGTTCCGGAATGAAAGGAACACAAAAAGAAAAGAAAAAGAAAAAGAAAGAGAAGAAAAAGAAAAAGAAAAAAATAAAAAGAAAGGAAAAGGAAAAGGAAAAGGAAAAAAAGAAAAAAAAGAAAAGGAAGAAGAAAAAGAGAAGAAAAGAGGAAAAAGAAAGAAGAAATGCGAAGGAAAATTTGAAATAAATCCTTAAAATGAGACATATGTCAAAAAGGAAATGAACTCTAGGGTGAAAACCCAAAATGGGTAGTCTAGAGTGATCTAGAGAAGAAAAGAATGAGGATTTCATCAGGAAAAGTTGATCCTTGGTTCAATTACCCTTAAACATGTATTTGAGCCTACATATCTTTCTTTGGCAACGTGAGCCTAGCCTACATTATAAGCCTTAAAAGACCATTTGGATCACACATGAATATTTGAGAAAATGATTTTGTCTTCATAACATGTTACGCCTAATTGAGTTAACATTTCTTCAGGGACCTCGAAACTTCTAATGTATGATTGAGATTAGAAAAGTTGGAAAATTGACATTTGGGAAGTGTGTGAGCAAAAGAGATCCACCTAAAAGCGGGGCACTGTACGATTGATGGATTCTTGAACCATTCATACTATGAATTTGGGGCATCCGAATTTGCCATATTCCCGTGTTTGCCGTGAATTTTTCCTCTTTCTATTTCTAGCCTTTTCTTGCATCTTAAAAGTAGGTTGACATAGATTTATGAAAAAACAAAAGATTTCTTGGTATTGATCCCAACTATAGGGAACCAGGAGCAAATGTTTTCCATCACTTTAGGAAAGAATTAAACCTCAATTTGAACGGGGGCATCGCCTTGCATAAGAAGAGAAGCACATGTGTTGAAGAGTTTTAAGTGGATCATGTTGTCGAGCAAGATCCGCACATAAGACGTAAGATTCCAAAAGCATGAAAAAAGGATAGAGCTATGCCCAGTGGGAAAACTGTTCCATCATATTGGGGCAAGTTATGTAGATTAAAGGTTCAGGATCCCTTAATTTGATAGACGCGAGAAGAAGAGATTAAAGCACCAATATCATTCGAAGCCATTCAAGGTGGAAATAAGCTTTGCTGCAAAGATTTATATGCAAGCATTTCAAGGTGCCCTCTAGGGCCAAGAATTTGAGAATTCACAAGAAGCATTGAAGATGTTTCATAATTTGAAGATTCAGAGCTTTTTAGAGTTGCTCAAGAAGGCCTTTCATTCAATACAGATGATAGTAGAATTTGTGGAAATGTGAGGCATTTGTCTGGGTTGAGCAAGAAAGCGTGTCGATTAAAAAAATAAAGGAAAAATTTATTTTGAGAAAAAGAATTTAAAAAGAAAAAGAAACATGACATGCATTCATGAGTAGGCATCCCTAGGGGCATGTGCATCATAAATTGCATTGTGTATTACAGTGTTTACAAGTTTACAAAGGATTTTTCAACAAAAGAACTTATCTATCCGTTCGGGCGTTTGGAGAATCGAATCTCCTCATCTATTCGGGCACTTGGATAATAGAACCCACCTATCTGTATGGGAATTATGAGAATGGAATCCGCTTATCTATTCGAACTTGAGGAGAATAGAACTCTGCTCATATATTCGGGCATTTGGAGAATAGAACCCGCCTATCTGTTCAGGCGTAAGGAGAATAGAACCCTGCTCATCTAATCAGGCATTTGGAGAATATAACATGTCTATCCATTCGGGGGTAAGGAGAATGGAACCCTGCTCATCTATTCGGGCATTTGGAGAATAGAACTCGCCTATTCGTTTGGGTGTTTGGAGAATGGAACCTTGCTCATCTATTTGGGCATTTGGAGAATAGAACTCGCCTATCCATTCGGGCCTTTGGAGAATGGAATCTACTCATCTATTATAGAGCGTTTAGGTGTTCTCTATTTATGAGCGCAAGTGCACACTCCTGTCAAGTTATATAGGAGTCTATCTGTCTAAGGAAAACCTAAGCTTTTTTGAATTAGAATTACAATGGGTATATATAGGCATTAGCTAGGTCTAGTTCTTCTTGAGGTAGAAGTCTTCAAAGTAGCTTTCCACATTAAATGTGACTTTAAACTCTGACTTCTTTGAGCTGAATGTGGACTTTATCAAGTTGCCTTGTTCCATAAATAATCTCGAGATTCACCTTCGGCGACTCTATCCGCTGCCACAAACGTCGGAAAATTGAGTGGACATCATCGATAGAACTATGATTTTCTACTCTACAAATCGCACTCAGGTTCACCAACTCCATAGTCTGCTATCTTGGGCGGCACGGTGGGGGCGGCAGCTACTCGGCAGCTGCTGTCTCTGTCTGGAACTGCGTTAGTACAACTTTTTGGTTCGCTGCCTCAGCATCACATCCTCAATTCCTCTTTCCCTCTGTCATCCTCTAGTACCTGAAACCAAAAGTACACTAAAACAATACCATTTCTTTACCAAACAAAAGATAATCTAGAAAAACATGGTAAAGTAAAGAAATATTGTAAAATGCAATGCATGATCCTAATTATGCCTAAAATGTACTTGAAAACAACAATAATATAAGATGGAATGTGCATGAAATATATAACTTGTTGACACTTTACACACCTTCAAACTCAAACTATTGCTTGTCCTCAAGCAATGCAACCTAAACATACTTGCCCTTATATTAACCAGAAAGAAAAACTTGTTTTCAACTTGATTTCATAACTCAAGGCCATGGCACATATATTAGATTAATGAAGGGAACTTAGCAAGAAAATAACTCAGAATTAATTTCTAATGCCAGTGCAGTCTGTGCAGGACTGTATACAGGCTGAATTATGCGGAATAACTAGATAAACAAAGATGTTGTTATGATATATAAGGTTGCTTCCGAGACAACACGATTAAGCACAATATTTAATCATGGCAATGAGGGCATCCGCTTATCACAACTACTCTTCTAGGTCTGAAATTAAGATAGGAGCAAACTACAAAACCCTGAACCCATGGATTAGAGTCATCCCGTGAAGACTTTCATTCACTCATGCTAATTTTCCGTCACTTCAAAACTTTCAGATTCATGGACTTTGATAGCAGTGGGCTGTCCTTGCACATGATTCTTCCTACAGCCTGTTGCAGGCACTTCTAGGGTAAAACATCAATGTTCTTTGTTTTTCTTTCGGCTGCCGTAGCAGTGCTGCATTTTTCTATTTCTGTTTTCTGCATCGGCGGCTACCTGCAACCATTTTTAGAACTTTGCATAGAATTCTAGAACTTTGCATAGAATTCTAAAAACTAAGCAGGACGTATTCATTAGATATTCTAAAAAATTCATCATGTAACAGAAGTGATTGACAGTTTTGGCAATAAAAAAATTCTAAGTCATTTTGCATGCTTTTCCCTTATTAAATTCAATTTATTATTTGGTGTGAAAATAAGTAATCGGCGAACTGTCATAGGCACAAGTTATATAACAAATTTTTCTGTTCCGGTTAACACTAAGGCAAGTACAATGCAACATATATGCTACTAAGTATGCCTAGACAAAAGATGTGAGAGCTATCCCCCCCCAAACTCGAGATGGGCATTGCACTCAATGCACAAAATGAAACAGAAAAATAGAAAAATAGAAAAATAAATACAAGAAATAAAGAAGAAAACTTAGGCTTAGTCAGATGGTGTAGAGGATTTCGAGGAGTTTTTTGCCGTCATCTGCAGGTTACGGCAACGGGCTTGATTTTTCATGGTTTGGACCTGCATATTTAATTGTGAGATGGGAATAAATAATAAAGATTTGAAAAGATAAAATTATGTCACGTTGGGGTGAGCGTTCCCCAATATGAATACTTCTTGTTCTTTCGGGATAGAATCTCCTATATAGTGCTTTAATCGCTGCCCGTTAACTTTGAATTATGTCTCCCCATTTACTGGTTTTACTGTCACGACACCATGTGGGAAGGCTTGGACTACTTCGAATGGTCCCGACCATCTAGATTTTAACTTCCTAGGAAATAGTTTGAGGCGGGAATTGAACAGCAACACCTGATTTTCGGACAGGAACTGCCGCTGTTAAATCTTGTTGTCGTGCCATTTTTTGACTTTTTCCTTGTACAACTTTGCGTTCTCGTATGCCTCCCGCCAGAATTCCTCCATTTCTATCAGATTCAGTAGTCTCTTTTCGCCAGCATGTTTCCAGTCCATGTTTACTGCCTTGACTGTCCAATACGCTTTGTGTTCTATTTCGACAGAGAGGTGGCAAGCCTTTCCGTATACTAGACGATATGGGGACATCCCGAGTGGTGTTTTGTATGCTGTCCGGTATGCCCAAAGAGCATCGTCTAATTTTAACAAACAATCTTTCCTACTTGGGTTTACAACTTTCTCCAAGATGGTCTTGACTTCCCTGTTCGAAATCTCTACCCGCCCATTCATTTGTGGATGATATGTCGCGACAATCTTGTGCTTGACGCCAACTTTTTGGAGTGCCTTGGCAATCAGTTTGTTATCGAAATGGGTGCCCTCGTCACTAATGATTGCTCTTGGAACTCTGAACCTTGTGAATATGTTCTTTCATAAGAACCTATGGACGATTTTTGCATCATTGTGGGGGGTGGCAAAGACTTCTACCCCCTTAGCAACATAGTCCACTGCTAGAAGGATGTACATATTTCCACACGAGGATGGGAATGGTCCCATTAAATCTATTCCTGAAACATCAAATAACTCAGCCTCCAAGATGGTTTGTAGTGGCATTTCGTTCCTTCTCGATATGTTTCATGTTCTCTAACAGCTGTCACACAGTTTGTAGAATGCTTGGGTGTCTTTATACAATGTCGGCCAAAAGAAACATCATTGGAGTACTTTTTCTACCGTGCACTGCCCTCCAAAATGGCCTCCATATGGTGTTGTGTGGCACTGCGATAGTATGGTTTGATGTTCATCCTCTGGGACACACCATCTGATAACTTGGTCTGCACAATTTTTAAACAAGAAAGGCTCGTCCCAAAAATAATGATTAGCATCATGTTTGAATCGTTTCTTTCCTTGAAAGTTAAGTTCACAGGGTAAAACACCATATGCTGAATAATTCACAATATATGTGTACCAAGGTGTGTTTGTCGATACTGCATCCGTGACCTCTTCGTGGGCGGCAAGTGAAATGCCTTCAGCTTCCAGGACAGCTACCAGCGCAGAGGCTAGTAGCAACTGTTCATCATGGAATGCATCCTGAATTTCGCTGTTGGAGGTCTTTTCTTGTCCATTCTCAAGCCGAGAGAGATGGTCCGCCACTTGATTCTCTGTGCCCTTCCTGTCTCGAATTTCTAGGTCAAACTCTTGCAGTAGAAGGATCCAGCGGATCGGGTGAGGCTTTGCATTCTTCTTTGTGAACATGTACCTCAAGGTATAATGATCTGTGTGGACTATCACCTTTGTACCAATAAGTTAGGGTCGGAACTTATCGAAGGCGAACACTACTGCCAGTAACTCTTTCTCTATAGTGGTGTAGTTGGTTTGGGAAGGATTCAATGTTTTGTTGGCGTAGTAGATTACATGAAAGATTTTGTCTCTGCATTGTCCTAGGGCGGCACCGACGACAGTATCACTGGCATCACAGATGAGCTCAAAGGGTTGAATCCAATCAGGGGGAACTACCACAGGTGCTGTCACCAGCTTTTCCTTTAATGTTTTGAATGCCTCTTGGCATGCCTCGTCGAAGTTGAATGGTTTGTCCTTTTCCAGCAAAGTACATAACGGTTTAGAAATTTTGGAAAAGTTCTCTATGAATCTGTGATAAAAACCTGCGTGTCCCAGGAAACTCTAAATGCCCTTGACAGCGGTCGGTGGCGGCAAGTTGGCAATTACTTCGATCTTGGCCTTGTCTACCTCAATTCCCTGTGCAGAAATTTTATGCCCCAGGACAATGCCTTCATCGACCATAAAGTGGCATTTTCCCAATTAAGTACCATGTCTCTTTCCTCACATCTGGTGAGTACTTTTTCAAGGTTGCCAAGGTAGCTGTCACAGCTGCTGCCGAAGACAGAGAAGTCTCATCCATAAATATTTCCATGAAGTCTTCTATCATGTCGGAGAAAATAGCCATCATGCATCGCTAGAATGTGGTCGGGGCGTTGCATAATCTGAATGTCATTCTTCGAAAAGCATAAATGCCATAGGGGCAGGTGAATGTTTTTTTTTTGGCCTGGTCCTCCAGTGTGATGGTGATCTGGTTATAACCTGAATATCCATCCAAAAAATAGTAGAAAGGTTTGCCAGCAAGGCGGTCAAGCATTTGATCAATAAAAGGTAACGGAAAATGATCTTTTTTTGTTGCTTTATTTAGCTTGAGGTAATCCATGCATATTCTCCAACCACTAATTGTTCTAGTTGGTATTAACTCATTATTGTCATTGCTTACCACAATTATGCCACCTTTCTTTGGTACACATTGTATCGGGCTTACCTATTCACTGTCTGAGATAGGATATATGATACCAGCATCTAACCATTTTATAATTTCCTTTTTTGACAACTTCTCTCATGGCATAGTTTAATCTCTTATGGGCATCTACAATTGGCTTTTTGTCATGCTCGAGTTGTATTTTGTGCATGCAGATGGCTGGGCTTATTCTCTTTATGTCTGCAATGGTCCAGCCTATTCCCTTCTTGTGTTGCCGCAGCAGTGCTGTCAGTTGTTGTTCCTGTCTAGGCTGCAACTTGGAAGAAATTATTACTGGCAGTGTATCATCAAGTCCCAAGAAAACATACTTAAGTTGTGCAGGTAAGGCTTTTAACTCAGGAGTGGGAGGCTGTTCGATAGCTGGTTTGAAGATTTGGCCGCCTTTTTCTGTGTAATTCAGTGGTTCGAAGTACTTACATGGTTTGTTTGCTATCCAATATACTTCTTCATGTTCCTCCAATTCTTTTTCTGTCCACTCATTGTGTTGCTCCTCTTCTGGGCAGGTTTCTAAATGGCTGCCAAAACAGCTGTCGAGGTCTCTGCCCTTGCAGTTTTGCTGTAGGTAGGGTTTGTTGGCTACAAAGTTGAACTCTGAGATGGCTTCCATTAGCTGGCATTCTTCTGGATCATCAACCTGCCTCATGGTTTGGAAGACATTCAATTTTACTTGTTGGCCGTTTACCCTCATCGTAAGTTCACATTTTTCCACAACAATCATTATTCTGCCCGTAGCAAGGAATGGTCGCCCCAGGATTATTGGTTTCTTTTCATCTTCTACACAGTCTAGTACTAGAAAATCGGCAGGGAAAATAAATTTGTCCACCTTTACCTGGATGTCCTCAATTTTTCCTTCTGGTTGTACGTATCTTCTGTCGGCCAATTGGAGCATTATTGTTGTTGGGCTGGTGTCTCCTATTCCTAATTTCTGGAAGATAGATTTGGGCATTAGGTTAATGCTTACCCCCTAAGTCGCATAGGGCTCGCACGGAGTGGTTGCTGCCTATTTTTCACGGAATTATGAAACTACCCAGATCTTTTTGTTTGGGTGGTGCCTTTTTGTGCAGCATGGCCATGCATCATTATGTTACTGCCACTATTTCAAAATACCCAATCCTTGTTCTCTTGGATACCATATCTTTTAATAACTTAGCATAGATGGGCATCTGTTCGATCAACTCCACCAATGGAAGATTGATTTTTACTTGTTTCAGCACGTCCAGGAATTTTTTATACTGCATATCTTGTTTCTTCTTTTACAGTCTTTGTGGAAATGGTGGTGGAGGTGTCGGAGTGACAGTCTTTGCTTTGAAGGGTATCCTATCTTGGGAGGAGGTAACTGGTTCAGAATCTGGTTGCTCATTCCTGGTGTCATTTGTCAATTCCTGTTTTGATTCCTTGTTGTTTTTTCCGGGGCTGCCGCGGCAGGTTGCCCTGGTTTGGTAGGTGTTGTCTCTCTTTCGAAAGGCATGGATAGGTCTTGTAGTTTTATCCCACTTCTAGTTGTTATAGCTTTTCATTGTTAATGGGATTCCCTTTTGTGATTTCAGTGTCACTACGTAATCCACCCATTGGCCTAGTATTGATGACCTGAGCAAACTTTTCGAACTGGGTCTCCAGATTTTCTATCGCAGCCTCTTGGTTGTTCATCCTGTTTTCTGTCCTGTCCATGAAAGATTCAGTTTTGTTAATAAATTTATTCATATTAGAAATAAAATCATTAGTACGGGATATAAAAGTATGCAGGGTAGATTCTAAGGAAGAAGGGTTTGTATTCTGTTGTTTTTGAGGCAGCTGTCGTGACAGATACTGCTGGCAACCTCTCTGTTACTATTGAGGGTTTGCAGCAGTCTTTGGGTTGCTCCAGGAGAAGTTGGGATGGTTCTTCCATCCAGGGTTGTAGGTGTTCTAGGCAAGTCTGTTGTTCCTCTCGTATCCTCCCATAAAGTTGGCAGATGCGGTGCAGTCAGAGGAATCATGGCTGCCCCCACACTCGTCATAGAACGGCTCCACAGCCTTTACCTCATAGCCTTTCCCAGCAGGTTTCACGATGCTCATGACCAGCTCTGTCAGCTTGTCATGGCAGGAATTGACAGATTCTGAGGCTTGTACTTCATTCACAGCAGTTGGCCGCCTAACGCCGCCTCGACAGGCTGTTTGATACTTGTAGTTGTTCTTAGCGGCTTGGTTTAGAATCCTTAGTGCCTTCTCTGGTGGTCTATCAAGGAAGATTCCATTGGCTGAGGCATCAATCATCATCCGTGTTAGGTAGTTCACCCCGTTGTAGAACATTGATACATGTATCCAAGCCGGAAAACCATGTAGCGGGCAATTGTTCAGCATATGTTGGTATCTCGCCCATGCTTCATACATCGGCTCGTCATCCCCTTGTCGGAAGGTTGTTATTTCGTTTTGCAGTCTGTCTGTGACATTGGACGGGCTAAAACGGTCCAGAAAATCCTTACACAACTCTGTCAATGTGTTGAAAGATCATGTTGGCTGGTTGTTTAGCCACTGTTTTTCCCCATCCCTTAGTGAATAGGGAAATAATCTCAGCCTCAGTACGTCTTGATGGACTCCGTGTATTTTGAATGCTCTGCATATGTCTAGGTATCCTCTCAAGTTTTGTCGAGCATCTTCTGTGGCAGTCCCTCCAAAATTTCTTAAAGTGTTGATCATGTTAAACATAACAGGCTTCAAATCGGAGTGATCTGCCTCAATTTCAGGTTCTGTCATCGTCGGATCGAACCCTCTAAAGCCATGTTCCAGATAATCTCTAGTGGTTCGAACATTCTGGGGCTGTCTGGGCGGAAGAGGGGATTGTTGCCTTGGTGGGTCTTGTTGTTCTCTGGGCGGCAAGTCTTGTTGCTCATCCCTGTCGTTCACAGCATTGTTGGTAGTGTTGTCGTTCTCCATGTTTACCTTTGCTTTTTCTTTTTCCTTTTTAATTTTCCCTAGGGTTACTATGATTTCCTTCTTGAGCTCTCTTGCTCTTCGTTCGATATCGTCGTAGAAGAGGATTTCTCCTATTGGATTCACCCTGGTCATACACTAGCAAAGGAAACTGTAAAATTCAATTTTTGATTAAAAATAAAAATAAAATAAACTGTAAAGAAATAAAAGTGCAGAAATTAAAGACGAAGTTCGCTGTTACCAATCCCCGGCAACGGCGCCAAAAACTTGTAGAGCGTTTAGGTGTTCTCTATTTATGAGCGCAAGTGCACACTTCTATCAAGTTATAGTATAAAAGATATCGTCCCCCACAGGGATTGGACAACTTAATTCAAATTGATGTTCCTGTACAAGAAAAGTAAAAACACGAGTAAGTTGAATGTTTGAAAAGAAAAGTAAAATAAAAACAAAAGTAATTAAGAAGGAAGTGATTAGTTGATAGAGAGGGAAAGGTTATGATGCTGCTTAGTGTGAAACTGCGTTGAATAGGTCAAGTTGTTTTTTGCTGCCAGACTCTGCTGCCTCGGTGGTGGATGGCAGGTAGACTGTTGAGACCCTCTCGCTGTCTCGGCAGGGGAATGGAATTGTGTCTCGGCGGCAAACTCAGCGAAACTACAAGGCTCGACAGAACGCTTCGAAAGTGACTCTGTTTATGTCTAAGTCAGAGTTCTGTTGATGCCCACTACAGATAATACTAGTCGCGATGTGAATCATGCAAAGACATCAATGTTGATTCGTCTTCTTTTAGCCGCCTTAAACCCTTCACCTATATCTAAGTCGGATTGATCACACCGTCTATAGATGAAATCGTACTTACTCCTTTCGCGAGTTCGACTCTCTCGATACCGAACAAATGGATAGAATTCAACTAATCTTTCGCCTTAATTGAAAACTATGAAGAACGTGGAATAAGTAAACCTTGCAAATTTTACCGGTCTCACAACTAATTACAACATAACTCAAACCCGAGGAGAAATTTAGAACATGTGGGCGGGAAGAAAACCTAAACTATGCCTAAGGAAAACCTAAGCTTTTTTGAATTAGAATTACAATGGGTATATATCGGCATTAGCTAGGTCTAGTCCTTCTTGAGGTAGAAGTCTTCAAAGTAGCTTTCCACATTAAATGTGACTTTAAACTCTAACTTTTTTGAGTTGAATGTGGACTTTATCACGTTGCCTTGTTCCGTAAGTAATCTCGAGATTCAACTTCGGCGGCTCTATCCGCTGCCACATACGTTGGAAAATTGAGTGGACAACATCGATAGAATCAGGATTTTCTGCTCTACAAATCGCACTCTGGTTCTCCAACTCCATAGTATGCTGTCTTAGGCGGCACGGTGGGCGACGGAAGCTGTTGTCTCTGTCTGGAACTGCGTCAGTACAGCTCCTTGGTTTGTTGCCTCAGCATCACATCCTCAGCTCCTCTTTCCCTCTGTTAGCCTCTAATACCTAAAACCAAAAGTACACTAAAACAATACCTTTTCTTTACCAAACAAAGGATAATCTAGAAAAACATGGCGAAGTAAAGAAATACTGTAAAATGCAATGCATGATTCTAATTATTCCTAAAATGTACTCGAAAACAACAATATTATGAGATAAAATGTGCATGAAATATAGAACTTGTGAATGGAACCTTTTTTGAGTCTGCTTATCTATCCGAGCATGAAGAGGATAGAGCCTTTTTTTCAGAACTCGCCTATCCGTTAGGGCATTTGGAGAATGGAACCTGCTTATTCATCCGAGCATTAGGAGGATGAAACCCCTTTTCAACCTGCTTATCTGTCCGAGCATGAGGATGATAGAACCTTTTTTTTCAGAACTTGTCTATCCGTTTGGGCATCAGGAGAATGGAAGCAATCAGCAAATCGGTGAAAATTAGTGCTTTTTGGTCTTTGCTTTATCCTTGTTACTCAGAGATGAGCAAAGAGGGGCAACTGTTGATACTAGATTTTCACCTCTTTTTAATATTAATATTATTATTATTATTATTATTATTATTATTATTATTATTATTATTATTATTGTTATTATTATTATTATTATTATTATTATTATTATTATTATTATTATTATTATTATTATCTTTATTATTATCTTTATTATTATCTTTATTATTATTATTATTATTATTATTATTATTATTATTATTAAAAGCGCAAAAAAATATATACTAAAACTCATCTCTAAAAATGCAAAATATAAAAAGAGCCCATTTGGATTAAATAAGGTGTCCATTAATAATAAGCCCACTATTTTAATATATGATGTAAAAACCCACCCCAAAAATTAAATAAAAAAGGGACCCATTTTACTGGCCAAAACTAACCCATTAATTTTGTTTTTGTGCAGGTTTTTTCGTGACCGTTGGATCTAGGGTAGAATGAAGAAAGGGTTTCGATTAAATCAAAAAAAAAGAAAAAGGGAGAGTGGAGAGGATCACGCGCCGTCGCGCGCGCGAGATCATTTTCCCCAAATCCTTGCTCGAGAATGCCACGGCCGGCTGCCGTCCATGGTCTCGTTGTCCATGGCCGCCGACGCTGTTGGTACTGGTCAGCGCATCTCGTCGTTGTTGTTTCAACGGTGCCAGCGCCATTCGCCGCCGGAATCTGCAAAAAACAGAAGAAAAGAGTCAAAACCTAGGCTCGAATTATGGGAGTAATTCGTCTCCAAATCCGAACCAAATCGGATGAATTTTGAGGGGTTTGCCGAGAATCAAGCTCTCTGTCTGATTTTGGCTTCAATTCGGAGATTAAAATCCAAATTTTTCTTGATTTTCAAACTCAAATGTTAGTATAAATAGCCCCAAAACCCCCTTTGTTCATCACCGATTGAAGAAGAAAATTACTTAAAGATAATATCCGAAAATTCTTTGAGTTTTCTCTGAAATTTCTGAAAAATTGTTGGAGTAAGTTCGAGCTTTGGGATAGCTTTGATCTAATTTTTGGTGACGATCGGAGTCGGTTCGGGTAGAGATTATTCGCAAATTCTTCGCTTCCAGTAAAATCTCTTTATTTGCATTGCTTTAATTTTCTTTTTTTTATTCTTGGTTGATTTTTTTGTGTTTTTTCATGTTATTTTAGGTT
The DNA here is from genome assembly GCA_030270665.1 of Hibiscus trionum. NCBI lineage: Eukaryota > Viridiplantae > Streptophyta > Magnoliopsida > Malvales > Malvaceae > Hibiscus > Hibiscus trionum. Next base: position 39,516,088 of record BSYR01000010.1, read on the forward strand.
GCAATTTGGAATAGGAGGATCATATTTGGTGTTCGATAAAATTTTCCGTTTCTGGTTTAACTTTTAACTTAATTCATATTCTTTAATTTTGGTTTAATCTCTTTTGTTCTTTAAAATGAAAAATCTTGTTTTTGAAAAATGAAAGTTTCAATCCATTTTCATCCTTAAAAAACTAAAATTCAAAGTTGTTGAAAATAAAGTTTCTTTCCATAATTTTGATTTACACTTTTCTTAAAAAAGATTAGATGAATTAAATAAAATAGGTTTGAAAATAAAGGTTTCTAAGGGCTTATGGGTTTAAAAGAAAACTTTGATTTCAAAAAAAAAATAAGCTATTGATAATAAAATATTTAAAAAAAAGAAATAAAAAGGTTTTTGAAATTTAAAATCTTCCAAATAAAAGGTGTTTTTGCTAAAATGAAATTTTCCTTTCTTTTTATTAAATAATAAAATAAGTTCTTTAAAAAAAAGTGTATAAAAACCAAAAAAATAAAGGGCTTATAAACTTAAAAAAATCAAAAATAGAAAGGCTTTAAGATTTTGATAAAAACTAAAAAATCGAAAGATAAAAATTAAAAATGGGCTTTAAAACATAAGGATTTGAGAAATAAAATGTTTTGAAACAAAAATTAAAAAAGGAGAATAAAAAGGTGTTAAAAATAAAAAGAAAAAAGTTTCAGATATAAAAACAATTAAAGTTTAAAAATCAAATAAACATTTCAAATAAAGAATAAACGAACATAAAAGTTAAAAACAAAAGCATAAAAAGTAAAAGAAGGTTTCTTTAGAAAAATTCTCAAAATAAAATTAATCCAAATTTGAGTCTCGAATTTTCTTGTTTGCTTTTAGCATATGTTGAACTTTAGGGTTTAGGATCTCTGAGCTTACACTAGAGACTTGTTTGAGGAAAAACTCTCTTCACAAAAAAATAAAATACACTTAATAAAATTTAAACCCTAAATTAAGAATAAAAGACTTAGACTCTCTTCAAAATTAATAAACTTCTATTTAGAGTAAATAAAAATGTTCAACACATTAAATTTCTTTATTTGATTGAAAAAGTGGAACTTAATTAATGTGGTGTCTTGTCAAACGGAAATGAAGGGTTAGCGACAGAAGTGTTGACGGTGATTAGAGTACATTTCCTGGGCCATAAGGCCATTAAAATAGATATATTTATTGAACGGACAAATAAAATCGAATCTTCGCGAACTTGCAAATTCCAATTTTGAAAACATTTTGAAAACAATGAGGTACCAATTTTTGGGCGTTGTGGGGGTGTTAACCCTTCCCCATGCGTAACCGACCCCAGAACTTGTTTTCTGTTTTTCACAGACCAAAAATGTTATTTTAATAAACAAATTGTTTTATTAAAATAACCCTGCTTTAAAATGATCCAATCACTCTTTTTCAAAAAGATTGGTGATGACTCCGTGTTTTTAATGTTTTCCAAAATGTTGGGCCACATGAAAAAGGGTTGTGACAATGGGCCATGGAAGTGGTGTCGGCTTCCTAGTTGTCTGAGAATTCATAGTAATTCCTAATTACGGTGGCAGAGTAATCCACAAACTTCCCCTTAACTTGTACCAGTTTCTCTCCATCGTGGTCGATGTAGGTGTAAAATTCTTGTACCCAGAAGACATTAATGCCACCTAGTTGCTGAATAAATGTATCCCACATTTGGTTGCGAATAACATTCATCACATCTGTATCGAAGTGTTGCATATACGTAAGGGTGAATTCCAATCCTTCTTCTTCAAGAATTTGTCATTGGCATACCAGTTCATATCTTTGCTATAATGAAATAGGGAAAAGGAGGCAGATCTTAGTTGTGGCAACTGGTTTGCTGGGGTCAAATGCAGCGACGATGGGGTTAGAGGACGAAGCTTTGTGTGCCATAATATGTAGTTGAAGACAAAGAAGATGTAACACCTCATTCCCGGCATGGTCGAGAACCGGGTCGAAAAGTGCTACCGATGAATAGTACGATGATCGGTGCAATAAAATTTCAATCAACAAACAATACATGAATAGTGTTATACTATAAAACATTATCGAATATACATCTTAGTCCAATTTATCCATTATGAAAAAATAATTAATCACTTAGGACCAATTCTTAAATTATTACAAAATTTGGGGGCTAAACTGTAAATCTGATAAATTAAGAGTCCTTCGATGCAATTAATTATACCATAATGAAATTCAATACAATAATAGCAAGTCTTTAAATTTTCATACTATTCAGAGTTCATTTACTCATCCAATTGAGTCATCCTAACTTCAATGACTAATCTGTGAACAATGTAAACCTTCAATCTATGCCTTTTAACCAACTAACCCTGTATTGAAACACCTTGAGGCCGTTTCGATACGAGTGTACGATGATCAACTTGAGTTGACTTTTCTCATACCCCGTATCGATATAGGCAAGCCCCGTTTCGGTACGGGTTGACTTTCATTGACTCTGACTATTAACCTGTTTCGATACAGGTTAGGCCCGTATCGAAACAAGGAATTCTAGTGGCAAAACGTTTTTATATAGCTCCAAACCTTACCGATACTCCTTATTCATTAGGTTCAAATATGCTTAACCATATCGATACGCCATTACCCTGTATCAATACGGCATGGCCTATAGTGACATATTTTTGTTGGTTTTTAACCGATTTAACCTATCAAACGGTGTTCAAATGCAATGAAACATTACACACAATATTTCAATGCTATAAACTACTGGCATGCAAAATTTTATGATCATTCGAATAAGTTTACTATGTTTTCAACTATGTGAGCCATATATGCAATTTTTGCCAACTTTTAACCACATCAAAGATCATTTTAGGGCCTTTAACAACATTACAACTTATACACATTACAAGCATACCAAAATGGGCACAAAAGACTAGTTCAACTACTTTGCCACCTTCCTAGGAGTTCATAAGGTCAAAATACATTACTCTTGGCTTGTAGTAACTTGTCTTGCCTCGACTTTTTCGATCTTCTACAAGGGTCGATTCCTTAACCTGAAATGCATGAGATGGGACACGTTAGGCATACTTTGCCTAGTGAGGTACTCATATACAATGTAATTATCAATGAGTGATACATGTACATATACTCATCCTTAACAATATCAAAGTTATGCTCCAATATGCAGTGTTTAACATATCATATTCATTATTAACCCTTGGATTGAATCAAATAGTGGATACGCGAATTCCTACGCCTCGCCAAATCAATAAATGGTATAGTCCCTCCACCTCGCCAATGACCAAGTAAAATACACATCCCTCCGCCTCGCCAAATCAATATAGGCCGTAGCCTTAGGACCGTAGTCCACCCGTACACTGAGCTCATGAATTCTATGGCATGCCAATTGTATCCAATGTTCGTCCAAATCCAAGGTTTCAATGACAATATCCATATTCAATATTCAATAATAATCCAATGACTAATGTCTTCAATGATATTATTAGTAACCATGTTCGAATATCAATATTTCATGATTTCAATGCCAATGCCAATGTCCGACGATTCATTTACAATATTTTAATAACAATAACTATATCGATAACAATGCACAATGATGCGAAAAACTATGTCTGATGTTCATTATCAAACTTACTGATGCTTACCAATAGTTTCGTTTAACAACCCGATGCAACTTCCTTAAAAGACGTGTTAACTATTTGATCGAAACCAACAATAATAAATTCAGGAAGGCTCCTCGCCTAATCTCGAGACTCCGAATACACTCACCTTGATATTCGATGCTCTTACGGCTCTTGAATAACCACTCCTCTGTTCCTAGCTTTTTGTGAGTTCGATGGATGTTCTGTATCAACGTCTTGAGCTAAGAATTCATAAGGAGACTGTTAGAAACAAGATTACGATAACATATTCGCAATAACGATATCAAAATCGATATCTAAGCTAACGATAATCATTAGTTATCAATATAACCATGGATAGGCAAAACCCTAACTTAAGATTAAGCTTGATACATCCATGGAATCCAATAATTGATTGATGAATATAGCTTACCCGAATGATAGCAATGATTTGATATCAATAAATCAAAGAAAAACCAAGCTTAAGTTTCCCTCCAATGGAGGTGTGTGCTTAGAGGAAGATGATGAAGATGAAGAATTTGGGAGGTGCTTGTTTTCTTAAGTCTCGAGTAAGTCTTTATTTCTAACTCTTTTCTTTTATTTAATACTCCACCGATGGTTTTCCTTCATATGAAAGAAACTCATCAAATTAACTCACGTAAGTGGTGATTATAATTGAGGAGGGGCTAATTGCAAGGTTAGTCCCTCAACTCTTAATTCTCTATAGTTTTACCCTCAAACTTTCCAATAACTATAATTTGGTCACTAAAAAGCTTTTTAATGAATTCAATAAAACACGTGCTCAATAATTTAACTCAAGAAGAGTCCAATATCAAATAATTAACAAGACGATACAATATTTAGACTTTATCGATATGGGATTTTCGATCACCGGAACCTAATTCCTAATAGACCGAATTTTGGGGTGTTACAACTCTCCCCCCTTAAGAAAAATTCGTCCTCGAATTTTACATGAACCGAAGAGATGAGGATATTGTTGTTTCATGGTCTCTTCAGGTTCCCAAGTAGCTTCTTCAACAGTGTGGCTTCTTCAGAGCATTTTATGTAATGCCCCGGTTTTGGGCCTAGGTGTTTTGCGTGTCGGGTCAGGCTAGTGGAACTGATAATCGGTGGTTCGAATCGTTAAAGGTGGTTCAAGGAAATCAAGGTTCGAGATGGGATAAAAATATGATTAAAATTCTTAAAATCATCTAAAAATAGATTTAAGAGGTTGTTTTAATTAATTTTGCAAAACAAGTTTTGGGAAGTATACAATTTGGGTAGTGACCAAAATGTAAAGTTTTAAAACTGTGGAAAAAAAGAGTGTTTTTCAAAAAGAGTCAAAATCTTAGAATCTTCAGGGAGCTAATTGGCAATTATGTTATTTCTCTATTTTTGGCATGTGTTTTAAATGATTTATTAAATATTAAAATGACTTCTATTGATTTAATTAAAGAGGTAGTTATTTTGGTTAAGAGATTTTGACGATCATTTTCATTCTCTCCTTTTCACTTCAGCCAAACACTCTCCATTTTCTCTCATTTTCCAGATTTCATTCAATCTCATTTTCTCTCTTGATTTCCAACTTCTCCTTTGTGTTTTCTCTCAACTTTCATCAAGATTCTTGAAAGCTAAACTTGCCAAAGTAGAAGAGAAGCAAGGATTGGAGGTAAATTTCATGCTAACCCTCTAATCAAGGTTCTTTAATGAAATTCTAAAGATATTTGACTCTTTATCTATGTTTTTTATTGAGGTTTTAATATTGTTTTAATAAAATGATGAAATCTTGATAGAAAAGAGGATATAATGTGATTTTCAGATTTGTTTTGATTTGGTTTGTTTGAGATGGTTTCTACTTGAGTTTTGAAAGGTTTATGATGTTGAAATGGAGTCTTAATCATATTAATCCCGAAATCCTTGAGATCATTGGTTTTTAAAGTGTTTTTGGTTGGGGTTTTGGGGTGTTATGTGAGATCTGAGTTCCTGGAGGTATAAGGATGGTTTTAGGTTGTTTTCAGATGTTGGTATATGCTTAAAATGTGTTGGATGTTTTGGTGGATGGTTGGGATGAGTCTAGAGATCAATCGATTGAGATTTCGGTTGATTTGGTTGGGTATATTGATGCTTTAGAGCGGGGCAGCGAGTTTCTAGTAGAGTGTTGGTGTTTGGATGCATTATGATGCATTGAATCTCTATTTTAATGTGTTGAAAACAGGGGATAGTGTTCCAGAATCGAACGAAGTGGTTTTGGAGGCTTCGAATGGTTGATTGTTGCGTCGGTGAGTAGAAAGTAATTTTCCAGCTTGGAAACGTTTTAGAAAAGGTGTTGGGAACTTAGTAAGAGCTTGAACTGCTTTACTAAGTTCGGAAGTAAGTAAAGTGAATTTCTCTCTCGGTTTGTGCTATTATGAGCCTTTGGTTGCACTTGACTTAAATTGTGTTTACCTACTGTTTTAAAGCATGTTTTGAGTTTATAAAATGTGGTTGATGATGCCATATGGTTTAAGGATGCACTGGGTAAGTGATCCTTGTATGCATGTGTTGATGCATGAGGTTTGAAGCATGGTTTAATGCTTGAAATATGGCTTGATATGAATGCATTGGAAAACAGTGAGGTATGCATGAAATGTGGATTGTATTGGCAAGTGATGCTGTATAAAGTGTTTTGTAAATGAAATCGGATATAGTTAGCCGGCTATAGGAATGAGTGCACTATAAACAAGTCGCCTTGGATTTTGAGGTGTTGTGATTATACCGAAAACTCCATCCAAGTACCCTAACGATTGAGGAATGTTTAAGGTTGCAACGGTTGAGGGTAGCTCCCGGGTGCGAACCTTGTATGTGTCTCGTCTCTCGTTAGTGGGTTATACATCATCTGATGAGTGGTGTTAAGGGGTTGTAATTGTACCGAATACTCCACCACGGGTGTCACAATGGTGGAGGGTTATTCCCGTGTGTGAGCCTTGAGATGCCGGTAGAGTGTATGGAGGATTTGGGACAACCCTTGGTAATCCGTGTATCCGATGTGGTTTTTGAGAAATGATCTTGTGGATAATCACTTGTGAGCCAATATGAGTATTGATGTAATTGGAAATGTGTTATATTGCATAATATTGAAAATGCATGTTTTCACTCTTTAAGCTTAGCATGTGTGGAAATGCTTGGGAAGGCTTAAATTGAGTTTAGCAAATGGGATTTGCTGTTGGTTTGTTAACACATGTTGCATGAGGTTTTCATGCTGATTTTAAATGAGTAAAGTGCATGGTTTTAGAAAGGCATAATGGATTTTTAGTAATACTTGTGCTAATTGAAATGAGATTTCAATGTGGTTTGGAAACCGGTTTAAATGCATTGATGAGGTTTTGATTTTGAGCATTTCTCACTAAGCATATTGTGCTTACGCTCTCTTTGTCCATCAATGCAGTCAATTAAAGCTTTGAAGGCAGCACTTGTAAGGGATGGGTGAAAGACTTCGATTGAAGGTATCTTTGGTTATGGACTAAAGTAATAAAGGCAATGGGGGTGTCCAATACTATGAATGTTAATTGTTTTGGTATTTTCTGGTTTGGTACAAGTTTGGTATGCATTTTTTTGGTATGTAAATGGCCTTTAAGTGTTAGTAATTGCTTGGTGTTGAGTGTATAAAAGTTCTATATTTTACCCCTCATTTACCCATATTTCTGCTGCATTCAAGCATATTTCATTGCATTTAGGATAGATTTCTGCATATACATCACAGCCAGATAAAATGGCACAGTTGCTACTGATTTTGGTCACTTTTGCAGGTATCTACTGCGGCAGACTCAGGGCAGCAAAGGAGCAGAGGTGGATTGCAGAACTAGAGTCGAGAAGCAAACGATGTCGTGGCTACTGCCGTGGCAGCCATGACGATAGAATGGTGAGGTGGAAAAGTGAAGTGGAGCTCGACAGATAGAGGATTTCAAGCCGGTCTGTCGTGGACCACTCCCATATTTTTTTGAGCCCTGAGGCAGAATGAAGGCAAAGCCCAAAGTCCAAGGGAGAAACTCAAGGCAAGAAAAGAGGACGAATTAAAGGCATCTACTCAGAAGATTTAATCTTTAATAGAGTTTTACTTTAGTTTAAACTTGTATTATTGCCATATTAGAAAACTTGGACCCAAGGCCTATATAAAGGCATGTAATTCGACCTAGGGACAAATATCTCATTCCTAGCCATCTTCCCTTAAACCCTTGCCTTTTTCCCCTCTTCATCATGTTCTAAACTCCCCCTAGGGCTAAGGGTTGATTCTGTAAAGTAGTTGCAAGGATTGTATTGTTTTAGGAATTTTCTGTCAAGTAATAAAAACTTCAAGTTTATTTATTCTGGTTTTTCATATCTCACAAGAGTATCTGGAGAGCATTGTGAGGTTATCTATTTGTTTGATATCGGGAGAGTCAAGCATACGAACGGAATAAATATGCGTTTTCCAGTTTATGGTTAAACCATCTCGGCTTAGGGATAAGTACGAGGTTAAGTGGCTAAGGAAGAATTCAACAACATTGGTGTTCACTCTTCGATTCACGACGGGAGGTATCATCCAAGAAGTGTCTATCAACAGAACTTGTGCCTAGGGATAGAACAAGTCATAGCAGGGATTCTTGCCAAGCTTGAAGTACAGAGGTGTGTGATCGCTGCCGCGACATCAACAGGCCTCTGCCGCGAGAGGTGCTGCCGCGACAGGAACAACGACAGAAAACATAAGTTCATGTTACAGTGAAACACCTGCACTACTGAGCAATACAATACCGACCTATTCTTTAAATCTGATTTCTCTATCTTTCACTTTACTTGTTTCCTCAAGATTACTTCACCCATTCAATTCAACTATTTCTCTCTCTCTCTTGTGCAGGAATTCAACGATAAAGTTATTTCCAGTCCCTATGGAGACGATATCCGATACTCCGAGTATCACTTTACTACTTTTGTCGTGTACACTTGCACTATTTGCGATAGGACTCTTTTACACGCAACAAGTTTTTGGCGCCGTTGCCGAGGACTGGCAACATATCTTTACCCTTTTTATTAATGTACTTTTCTTTTTATTATTTTGTTTTTAGTGTTGTTATTTACCCCGTGCTTTTCACAAGGTTTGATGTTTGCTTATGCGCAGATCTAGACGAGGTAAAGAACCTGAGTACAAACTAGACCCAGAATTTGAAGCACGTACCAACTCAGGAACCAAGCCTGACTCTTGGTAGCAAGAAACAACTATCTTGAGGAGATACTAGAAGCAATGGTGAACGGAAGGCAAAACAACGGGATAGATGACCCCAACAACAATAACCAGAGAGTTATTGCTGATCCTCCCAAAGATGCACGGAACGAATGGCCCGTTGCCGCTGTCGCACGGTAGTCCTGTCGAGACTACATGGACAATGACCATGTTGAACTGGAAACCACCTTGCCAGACGTGGAAGCTGAAAACTTCGAGCTGAAACCTGTCATGTTCAGCATTATAAATTCCGCTGGCCAGTTTAGTGGTTCTGCAACTGAGGATGCCCGAGAACATCTAAAAATGTTCCAAGAAATCTGTGGATCGTTCAGACTGCCAGGAATAAATTCGGAAGTACTGAGGCTCCGGTTATTTCCCCATTCATTGAGAGATAAAGCTAAAACTTGGTGGAATAAATTAATGTCGGGTTCAATAAGAACTTGGGCAAATCTCTCTCGTGAATTCCTTTCTCGTTTTAATCCTTCTCATTTATCTGAAAGATTGCGTAACGAGATTGCTAATTTTCAACTGGAAGATGACGAACCAATGCACGAGGCGTGGGACAGATTTAAAACTCTTTTACAAAACTGCTCGATGCATGGATTCCCCGTGTGGAATCAGGTTGTCAAATTCTACAACACTGCCAATGCACACACTCGACTGAGAATAGATTCAACAGGGAATGGGCTATTACTGGATAAGGAACCATACGAGGCAATGATAGTGTTGAAGAAATTAGGAAAAAACGATGAGCAATTTCCTACAACTAAGAGAGGGGGAAACGAGGAATATCTGTAAAGGATTACGAAGCTGATAATTCAATGAAATCACAGGTTGCATACCTCACAAAGATAGTCGAAAATCTGCAGCGGAAAGATTCTAAAGCCGTATATTCTGCAAAAGAAGTATGTGAAACCTTTAGTGGGAACCACAGTTCAAAAGACTGTCCTTTACAGCTGGAAGAAGGGATGTATGTTAGGAACTATAACAAACCAAGAAATTATGATTCCGACAATTACAATCCCAACTGGAGGAAGGATCCAAAATTTTCCTGGAGTAATCCGAACAACACACTGAATCCTCTAGTGCATAACAACCAAAACCAAGGGGTACCCAGAATCCTGTCGCGACAGCAGCCGGCAGCAGCACCTAGTATACTGGAACAGACCTTGGCATCTTTTATGTCATAGAAGGGAGCATACATGGCAAACATGGATCACTTTGTCAAGAAAACTGAGTTATTCATGGCCAAGACAGAGATGAGGATGACAAATCATGAGGCTACCCTAAAATCTCTGGAGACACAAATGGGCCAAGTTTCCCAGTATATCAAGCCAAGGCAGAACTGAGGATTCCCTATTGATAATGAGGTCACTAGAAAACCCACATATGAGCAGTGTAAAGCAATCACAACTAGGAGTGGGAAACAGTTACAAGGGCCGGAGATGAAGAACATACCGAGTGAGGATCCGACCCCAGAAACACCTGCCATGAACACTGCCCCGGCAGAAGAAGAACAACATGTTGTCAACACACCTGTCGCGAGAGCAGAAGGGACAGAGGAGTAGACAGAAGATGCTGAAGAACTCAAGCCTCATCAGATCCGAATTCCATGTGAGGGGCGTCTTGAAGATTACCGTCCTCCACCTCCTTTTCCACAGCGGTTACAGAAACAAAAACATGAGTACCAACTTAAGAAGCTTTATGATATTTTTAAGCAGGTACACATTAACATACCGCTACTAGAGGCCATCAAGAAGATGTCTGGATATGCTAAGTTTCTCACGGACGCAATGTCCAAAAGGTCCAGACTTGGGGAATTCGATAGAGTAAAGATGACAAAAGGATGTATGACAATTTTGCACAAGAATCCACCCCAAAAGAAGAAGGATTCTATGAGCTTTATCGTACTGTGCATAATTGGCGATAAGTTCGTGGGTAACGCACTTTGTGATTTTGTGCTAGCATAAATCTAATGCCCAAATTTGTGTTTCAGAAATTAGGTATTGGACAAGCAAGGCCCACGACAGTCATGCTGCAACTGGCAGACCGCTCTTACGTACAACCAGAAGGGAAGATCAAAGATATTCTGGTAAGAGTGGATAAATTTATTTTCCCTGTTGACTTTCTTGTTTTAGACTGTGAAGCAGATGAAAACGCATCGATCATCCTGGGGCGACCCTTCCTAACCACAGGCAGAACTGTGGGGCGACCCTTTATAACCATGAGAGTGAATGATCAGCAAATCAAACTCAATGTTCTCCAAGCAATAAAATAGACTGGTGCAGAAGAAGAGTGCAAGGCAATCTCTGAAGTAGTCCTTGACCAACCCTGCATCAGGTCGAGCTGCCACGACAAACAGTTTGGTCACTGCGACCGTAGTCACCCAGAAGACTGTCACGGCAGTAACGACGATAGTGACTCCTCAGACACAGAAACATCCGACACTGAAGGTCCTGAGGAGGTAAATTGGATAGGCACACGTCCAGGTAAGTTCTTCGAGCCCCTGAATTATACCTCTAATGAACATGTAATCAAGAAGCCTTCCATTGAAAAGCCACATGTTCTAGATCTTAAACCCCTGCCAGGGCAGCTTAAATATGTCTTTCTTGGTTTAAATGATATGTTGCCCGTAATCATCTCTTCCAAGTTAAAGCAGGAACAGGAGCATAGGCTAATCAAAATGCTACAGCAGCAGAAGAAAGCCATTGGATGGACTATAGTCGTTATCCAAGGCATCAGTCCGACGTTATGCATGCACAAGATACTCTTGGAGGATGATCATAAGCCAACCATTGATGCCCAAAGACGATTGAACGAGGCTATGAGAGAGGTGGTAAGGAAAGAGATTATCAAATGGCTCGACGCTGGAATCATATACGCCATCTCGGATAGCAAGTGGGTGACCCCAGTGTAGTGTGTGCCCAAAAAGGGAGGCATAATCATGGTAACCAACGAAGAAAATGAACTAATCCCAACCAGGACTGTGATCGGTTGGAGGGTTTGTATAGATTACCGGAGGCTTAACAAAGCTACCCGGAAGGACCACTTCCACTTACCTTTTATTGATCAAATGCTTGATAGATTAGCGGGGAATCCTTACTACTGTTTTCTTGATGGTTACTCAGGTTATAATCAAATAGCAATTGCACCGAAAGATCAAGAGAAAACCACTTTCACATGCCCGTACAACACCTATGTCTTTCGGAGAATGCCATTTGGGCTCTGCAATGCACCAACAACCTTCCAACGGTGCATGATGGCAATATTCTCCGACATGGTGGAGGATTTCCTAGAGATTTTCATGGATGACGTTTCTGTCTTTGGAGACAACTTCGAGGATTGTTTAGGCAATTTACAGAAGGTTCTTGAGAGATGCGAAGAGGCGAACTTGGTTTTGAACTGGGAAAAATGCCACTTCATGGTGGATGAAGGTATAGTACTGGGCCATAAGGTTAGCTGCCGCGGCATAGAGGTGGATAGAGCCAAAATAGAGGTCATCGAAAAGCTGTCGCCACCCACCACAGTCAAAGGGATTCGAAGTTTCTTAGGGCATGCAGGGTTTTATCGACGATTTATAGCTAATTTTTCGAAGATTACCAAACCCCTTTGCCACCTACTGGAACATAATCGCCCCTTTGATTTTAATGCTGAATGTACTAAGGCATTCAGAATACTGAAGGAGAAGCTGGTAACAGCCCCGATCGTACAGCCACCAGACTGGAGTTTGCCATTTGAAATAATGTGTGATGCCAGTGACTACGCTGTCGGGGCAGCATTAGGGCAGAGGAAGGATAAGCTCTTCCATGTGATTTACTAGGCCAGCAAAACACTGAATGATGCTCGAATCAACTACACCACGACAGAGAAGAAGCTGTTAGCAGTGGTGTTCTCAATCGACAAGTTTCATGTCCATACAGACCATTCAGCACTAAAGTATTTGTTCACGAAAAAGGATGCAAAACCTAGATTGATACGTTTGATTCTGCTGCTGCAAGAATTTGACATTGACATCAAGGATAAAAAGGGAACAGAGAACCAAGAAGCGGACCACTTGTCAAGGCAGGAGACGAGAAGATGTCAATCCACAGACAAGACCAACATACTGGAGACCTTCCCAGATGAGCAGTTGTTTGCTGCCACAAGCACTGTCGCGACAGCCATGGCGGCAGGTAAGCTTTCTGAAACCCCTTGGTATGCTGACATTGTTAATTACATTGTAAGTGGGTTATTACCTCCTGAGCTTAATTACCAAGCAAGGAAGAGGTTCCAAAATGATGCAAAACATTATTATTGGGACGAACCTCTTTTTTTCAAACACTGTGCAGACCATATTATCAGGAGATGCGTACCACAAGACTAGCAGAAAGTTGTGCTTCACCACTATCATGCTTCCCCTTATGGAGGACACCTAGGGGGAAACAAAACTGATGCCAAGGTTCTGCAATCTGGTCTCTATTCGCCCACACTGTTCAAGGATGCTCAAGCTTTTTACAAGAGCTGTGACAAGTACCAAAGGACTGGGAACATATCAAGAAGGCATGAGATGCCACTGTAGAACATACTAGAGGTCGAAATCTTCGATGTGTGGGGAATCGACTTCATGGGACCATTCTCAGCATCTTGTGGGAATTTGTACATCCTACTGGCAGTGGACTATGTGTCAAAGTGGGTAGAAGTGATCGCCACTCAGAAGAATGATGCCAAAACTGTGCAAAGATTTCTTCACAAGAACATCTTCTCCATATTTGGCATCCCAAGGGCAATAATTAGCGATGAGGGGAGACACTTCGATAATAGGGTAATTGTTGTTGCATTAAGGAAATATGGAGTGAAGAACCAAATTGCAACAGCATACCAGACTCAAACCAATGGGCAGGCCGAGATATCCAACAGAGAAGTAAAGAACATACTAGAGAAGATGGTTAAAGCCACTCGAAAGGATTGGTCTCTACATCTCAATGATGCACTATGGGCCTACAGAACAGCATTCAAGACACCATTGGGGATGTCACCCTATCGACTCATCTATGGGAAAACCTGACATTTACCCGTTGAGATAGAACACAAAGCTTACTGGCTATCAAGGCAGTAAATATGGACTGGGATAAGGCAGGACAGAAAAGGCTACTAGACTTGAATGAGATTTAGGAAATTCGAGCAATGGCCTACGACAATGCCAAGATCTATAAGGACAAAACCAAGAAGTGGCACAACAGGAAGCTACTGCCAAGACAGTTCTTCCCAGGGCAGCAGGTGTTGTTGTTCAACTCTAGGTTGAAGCTTTTCCCAAGAAAGCTTAAATCTAGATGGCATGGTCCTTTCCAGGTTGTCCAAGTTTTCCCTCATGGTGCCATTACAATCAAATCAATGAAGGATGGGCACCAATTCAAGGTCAATGGACAGAGGCTCAAGCATTATCAGGGGACTGAAGCCCCAAGGATGCAGGAAGTAGTTACTTTAGGAGATGCCCCTCAAGGCATCCCTAATTTAACGGAGTTTTTATTTTATTTAATTTATTTATTAGGAATTAAGAATTTTATTTATTATTTATTTTAGGAACTAAGATTTTAATTATGTTTATTTATTTAATTATTTTTAGGAAATAAAGGAAGCAAAGCAAAGAGGAGGAATGAACCATCCCACCGCATTCACAACAGCCCAAAAAGCCCAACGGACACGCCTGTCGTCACAGCCTGTCACTAGCTGTCGCGACAGACGCGTCAGAAACCATGTAACAGTTGGCCCTGTTATTCGCGCCTGCCGTTACAGTCCCAACGAGCAGAAAAACCCCGTTCTATATAAACCCCCACTCCCTTTTCATTTTTCATCTCATTTTTATTCTCCCAACTTGTTTCCTCTATTTTAGATCTCAGAAAATTTCTTTTTCATTTTTGCTACAGTTCCTTGCAATGGCCAGCAAAAACACCCGATGCAGTGCTGCCTCCACCTCTGCCACGGCAGTGTCAACCCCAAGCCACAGCAGCATACCCAACCGGTTCGCATCCATAGACTCAGCATCAAGGTACTACAATTCTTTCCAGAAGAGGGAAATGTGGGAGGAACGAGGGTTCATCTATACCCAAAAAACGGGAGAGCTACTAGGGCTAGAATGTTTCATTGCTAAGAAGATACAAGCCCTCAAGTGGCAGAAATTTGCTGCCCAGTCCGAGGAAATGAACGTAACCCTCGTTCGTGAATTCTACGCTGTTGTCACCAATAAGGATGCCACGACAGTGACCGTTCAAGGCAAAGAAATCTTTCTCGAGCTGGCGTATATCAACACACTATATGGGCTGTACGTGAGCAAAAAGGAGGACGCCCACCGGAGGTTCGTGAATAGTCTGTCGCCAGCAGACTATGACGCTGTCATGGATGAAGTGAGAGAGGAAGGCACAGAGTGGAATGAAGACCCAAAGCATCGGTGGACCGTGAGAAGGACCCAGCTGACCCTACAAGCCAAGCTGTGGAACCATTTTGTCAAGAAACGCCTCATTCCTATCTCCCACAACACCATTGTCAACCAGCAGAGGTTAGCACTCGTCCACTCCATCCTAAACGAAAGGCAAATCAACGTCGGCTGCTACATCCGAGATGGAATTCTCGAGTGTGCTCTACGACCGTCCGGCCCCCTAGTCTTCCCCTATCTCATCACCACAATCTGTCGGGGCAACAACGTGCCAGAAATCAATGAGGATGTAAGGGTCGAAGGGAAGGAGTGGACGCAGCAGAATATCTACATTCTTATGAAATTGAAAGCTGCCACCCCTCTATCGTATATAAACCCCTCTGCCGCGACAGAATCGACGGTAGACCCTAGCTCCCCTGAACGTGTTGCCGCAGAACCAGAGCAGCCGACAGCACCACCACCGGCAGACACCTCCAGCCAGATTCTGACGATGCTGCAAAGGATGGAGGCAAGATAACTCGGCCTGATGGGTTTCATGAGGGACTTCACTGCCGCAACGGTAAATTTTATTAAGAATGATTTAAATTTTACCAATGTGCAATTCTCCTCCTTCCCAGAAAATATCTTTGTTCCACCCACTTCTACTGCAAGCCCTAGAACTCCCTCTACTGCCTCCACACATGCCATGACTGGCGAAGGCGGCAGAAAATCTGCCACTTTCAGAGGAGAGAAGAGGAAGGACCCCCTACCGGAGATCGACCCCAGATACTTTGAAGGGTTCTCATCTTCCTCCGTCTGGCAGGACTCTAACTCCGAGCCATCTGTAGCCCGAGACATCTCTAAGGACTTCCCACCGATGAAAATGAAGAAGCTGAATGAGACTATTGAAGGACCCTGCCACGGCAGATCTGCCAGCAGCAGCAGCGATGATGATCTTGAGGTCCTGGACCAGCCCCCACACATCTCACCAACCAGAGTCCAGCCACCTCGAGAGGCAAAGAAGAGATGGCCTCCGCGTCCCCGAGAAACCTGCCAGCACCGATCGTAAAGGTCACTGCCCGCCGACAGCTCCAAGTCAGCAGCTGCAGCGACGACAGCTCCTCCACTTAAGTGCTTTTACTTATATATTTGTTGTCCTTGTTGTTGTTTTATCTATTCTGTGATGTATTTTCGGTTTTTATTTTTATCATTGTCATGCATTGAGGGTAATGCAACCCTCGATTTTGGGGGTGGGTATCCCTCCATTAATGAACTGTCAGCTGTGTCTTAATTTGTGTCTAATTGTTAGTTATTTTGTGTCAAAAAAATGAAAATAAAAACAAAATTTTGGCTTAAGTCTTTAAACTGAACTTACCTGCCGCGACATACTCTGTCGTGACAGTGCCTTTAGGATGTTTCTAGGAACTATTTAGAGCCTTGCTATAGTTCTGATCTTTAGAACACCCTTTGTGACTCTTTTGCTGTCTAGACTTCTGTAGTGCACTGGAATAGGAATTTTTACCCACTTGAGTTTCCCCTAGAGGTGCCTATCACTGGCTCTAGGAAAGGAATAAAAGAAAGAAACATTTCAGACTCACTTGCTTGCAAAACTGCCTTACAATGATTTTAGGGAGATTTCTCTTTGAGCTTAAGTTAGAAAAAATTAAAGTAGCCTAAGAATTGCCTCCATAAAAGATGAAGTCCAATGTCATAAAAAACTAAAGGAGCCGAAGAATTGCCTCCAGAAAAAATGAATTGGCATAAAACTCAAGTTTGTAAGCATGACTATTCTGGTAAGCTAAAGGAGTCTAGGCACATATTTGTTCACAAAACCTGCACACACTGCACAAGAACTATAGCATTGTTCCAAATAAATCCAGAAACGCCCGACAAGGTATTGCTCTTGATAGGGAATGTGTGGTAGGTAGTGGAAAGTTCACCGAATTAAGCCAAACCAAAAACTTTTTTATTTTTAGTTAGGTCGTATTTGCTTGAGGATAAGCAAGAACTTGAGTTTGGGGTGTGTTGAGTGTATAAAAGTTCTATATTTTACCCCTCATTTACCCATATTTCTGCTGCATTCAAGCATATTTCATTGCATTTAGGATAGATTTCTGCATATACATCACAACTAGATAAAATGGCACAGTTGCTATTGATTTTGGTCACTTTTGCAGGTATCTACTGCGGCAGACTCAGGGCAGCAAAGGAGCAGAGGTGGATCGCAGAACTAGAGTCGAGAAGCAAACGATGTCGTGGCTACTGCCGTGGCAGCCATGACGATAGAATGGTAAGGTGGAAAAGTGAAGTGGAGCTTGACAGATAGAGGATTTCAAGCCGGTCTGTCGTGGACCACTCCCATATTTTTCTGAGCCCTAAGGCAGAATGAAGGTCAAGCCCAAAGTCCAAGGAAGAAACTTAAGGCAAGAAAAGAGGACGAATTAAAGGCATTTACTCAGAAGATTTAATCTTTAATAGAGTTGTACTTTAGTTTAAACTTGTATTCTTGCCATATTAGAAAACTTGGACCCAAGGCCTATATAAAGGCATGTAATTTGACCTAGAGAAGGATATCTCATTCCTAGTCGTCTTCCCCTAAACCCTTGTCATTTTCCCCTCTTCATCATGTTCTAAATTCCCCCTAGGGCTAAGGGTTGACTCTGTAGAGTAGTTGCAAGGATTGTATTGTTTTAGGAATTTTCTGTCAAGTAATAAAAACTTCAAATTTATTTATTCTGGTTTTTCATATCTCACAAGAGTATCGGGAGAGCATTGTGAGGTTATCTATTTGTTTGATATCGGGAGAGTCAAGCATACAAACGGAATAAATATGCGCTTTCTAGTTTATGGTTAAACCATCTCGGCTTAAGGATAAGTACGAGGTTAAGTGGCTAAAGAAGAATTCAACAACATTGGTGTTCACCCTTCGATTCACGCCGGGAGGTATCATCCAAGAAGTGTCTATCAACAGAACTTGGGCCTAGGGATAGAACAAGTCATAGCAGGGATTTTTGCCAAGCTTGAAGTACAGAGTTGTGTGATCGCTGCCGCGACATCAACAAACCTCTGCCGCGACAGGAACGACGACAGAAAACATAAGTTCTTGTTACAGTGCAACACCTGTACTACTGAGCAATTCAATACCAGCCTATTCTTTAAATCTGTTTTCTCTATCTTTTACTTTACTTGTTTCCTCAAGATTACTTGACCCATTCAGTTCAACTACTTCTCTCTCTTTCTTGTGCAGGAATTCAAAGATAAAGTTATTTCAAGTCCCTGTGGAGACGATATCCGATACTCTGAGTATCACTTTACTACTTGCGTCGTGTACACTTGTATTATTTGCGATAGGACTCTTTTACACGCAACACTTGGATTTTAGATTTGACCCTTTGGTGCTTGAGTTTCTTAGGAAGCATGCCTTTAGATATCATTGGTGTTGATAGTGATACTTTGATGATGTCTTTTCCATGAATTTATGATTGTTGAAGTGTTTTTGAGTTGCAAGCATGTTTATGTATAAGTTGGATTAGTTTCGGATGATTAAACTCGAGTTAAACAAGCAAAATTAAACATTGCAGGCCCAGTGTTTCGAAACACCCTTTCTTGTTTCGAAACGGGTGTTCAAAAATGCCTTGGGGTATCGAAACGGGAAGGTCTGTTTTGAAACTGTGAACCCCTGTTCCGAAACGGGTCCTAGGTTGTTTCGGTACGAGCCCGTGTTTTGAAACTGGTGCTCCTGTTTTGATACGCTCGTTCCGATACGGGGCTTGCTGTTCCAAAACGGCTAGCTGTTAATTTAGTTTTTGGAATATTTTGAGGTTATGCTTCTTTGCAATTTGGTCCATGTTTGTCTTGTATGCAATTAAGCGGGTCCTATTGGTTAGCTCGAGCTGATTTTCAGTTGAGGTGCATGTAATAAACTTAATTAAAGATTGGTAATCCAACTTTGGGAAAAACCTTTGTAATTTGTTAAGTTTACAAATTGGTCCCTAAATCTGGATTTGGCAATAATTGATGAATGCTCGTGTTGTCTTTCAATCTGCTGCTTTTTGATCACATAGGAATGTAACTTGCATCTAGAGAAGTTAAAAGAAAAAAATAGGGTTGTTTATTTAGGTAAATCTTTCTAGTTTACTTCAATATTCCCCGTGTGACCCGTTCGATTCGGTCTATTGGCTAGGCCGGGTCGAGGGGGTTACACTTTAACCAACAGTACAGTTTTGTTGTGAAGCCTTCTTGCCAAACCTCAAAACTTTCTTCCACGGTGATACTATAAGAAAGTCTTTTTCACCAACTTCATACTCAATATCTCTTCTTTTGAGGTCAGCATAGGCCTTCTGCCGATCAAAGGCAGCTTTCAAGTGATCGTGAATGATGGTAACCCATTCTTCAGTTTCTCGAAGTAAGCTAGGGCCCAACATCTTGTCTTCACCAAGTTCAGACCAACACAATGGAGTTCGGCATCGTCTGCCATACAATGCCTCATACGGAGCCATTTAGACTTTATCGATATGGGATTTCCGATCACCGGAACCCAATTCTGACTAGACTGGATTTTGGGGTGTTACAGCAGCGAATGAAGTTGAGACGTTTGTATAAAAATGAAAATTGAATAATCTGCTCCTCCTTTTTTGGCAATAATGGGATAGAAAGGGTAGGGAGAAGAAATTGCATTAATGGGGAAACGTCGTGTGGAACACGTCTATTTTTGTTGTTGAAATTAAACCTAAAACCCTAAAATTGAAAAGGATGGTACTAACTTTTCCTTAACCCTAAATCTTAACCCATTATCTGAAGGCCTTATCGATTGTTGCATTTTAATAAAAACCACTAAAATTATAAACCCTAAAGCATACAAATTAATTAATTTCATAAATTACTAACCCTAAACTACACTTACACCATAACCCATTACTATTATGTCGTGAAACATAAACCATAAGCCCATAAAAATTTGTCACTTAAACCCTAAAGCCCTAAAATCCACTACAAAAAATTAATCTCAAAACCAAAAACCCTAAAGTTCTATACATGGTGATATTTAGTCCTTAAAAATTTACTTTTATATGAAATTAAACCTTATTTATTTCAAACTTTTGTAATTTAGTCTAATAATTTTAATATGTTGATGGTTTTGTTCATTTTTGTTCCTAATAGTTATTTTTTACCCGAAATTGACACTCAACTTGACACACTTACCCCTAAACCCCAAGCCCTAAATCTTGCAATTACTAATAATTAAAGTACAAGCCTAATCCCTAAACTAATCTCATAACCCCAACTCCAAGCACTCAACTTGAAACATATATTGTTTATACCCCTAAATGCAAGCCCTAAATCTTACAATCACTAATTAATTAAAGTACAAGTCTAATCCCCTAATCCTAAACTAATCTTATAACCCCAATTCCAAGCACTCAACTTGAAATATGTATTGTTTATACCCCTAAACCCCAAACATCAACTCTTAAATCTTACAATCACTAATAATTAAAGTACAAGCCTAATCCCTTAATCCCTAAACTAATCTCATAACCTCAATTCCAAACACTCAACTTGAAACATTTATTTTTATACACCTAAACTCCAAACCTCAACCCTTAAATCTTACAATCACTAATAATTAAAGTACAAGCCTAATTCTCTAATCCCTTAACTAATCTCATAATTCCAATTCCAAACACTCAACCTGGAACATGTATTGCTTATACCCTTAAAACCCAAACCTCAACCCCTAAATTCTACCATCACTAATAATTGCTATTTGGAATCATAATCTCATAATCCCTAAACTAATCTCATACCCCCAAATACTCAACTTGACACATTTACCCCTAAACCCCAAACCTCAACCCATAAATCTTACAATCATTAATAGGTTACATTTATCAACACTTTAAATTGATTATATATATATATATATATATATATATATTCTTATATATAATTTAATATATTAATAGTCAATAATTGAATTATTTAAAAAATATTTTAAATACAAAAATTAATACTTTAAATGGTGGCAATTAGATTACCATATTATAGTATAATAAATTCATCAAAATCATCAAATCATAGACTTCCTCAATTACATGTCAGGTATCAAGCCAGTTTAATATAAATTTAGGTTAACAATAGGTCAGGTTCAAAACAAGTTGGGGTAATTAATAGGTTTGGTAAAATCGGATCTTGGGTCGATTTAGTCGGGTTCAAAACAGGTTCAATTCGGGTTCAGGTCGTTCTCGATCAGGTGCAGGTCGGTTTTGGTTACTACAGTAACAAGTCCAACTCGGGTTCGGGTCAAAAACAGTCGGTTACATACCGGTTTTGGGTCATCGCTTCCTCGGGTCAAACCAAATTCTGTTTGGAACAGGTTTCAGTCGGGTTTTCAGGTCGGGTCAGCTTTCTACATCCCTAGTAAATAATAAAAAATGAAAGGAACTAAAATGAACACAACAATAAGCTTATTTTAATATTTGTTAGGGGTAAAAATGAAATATATAAAGTAAAATGAAGACAAATATGACCATATTAAAATTCGGATTTACATTTGATACGCATGCTGTGTGAAATAAATTTTACACAAGCCTTCTTATTTATAATATAAATAAAAATTAAACATCAACCTTAAAAACTTAACCCCAAACTGTAAACCTTAAACCTTAAAAATATTATATTTGTTACTAACAATTTTAGTTTGAGTATTGTTTTATTAGTGTCAAAACACTTATTTTTTGGTTCAAAACCATAATTTTAAAAGACGCACGTTCCCAAGAAAATGCACATCTTTTCACTATATGTTTCAGATCTCTGCAACTCGTTTCGATACGTCAGCAGAAGATGGGTCTTTTCAGTTGATGCGTCGGGCGGAATAGGTAGCGTACAAATAACTCTTATGGTAGTACCGAAACCAGTGTAAAAGTCCCGAAACTCAACACATAAATAGAACATTTGAAACGTACTTTTATGATTTTGAGTTTATTTTTTTGTAACATTGTTCCGTAACTAGACTACACGTACCGAAACATGAAAAATTATATAATATTTTCCTTCCTATTATAAATAGGAGTCCTTTCAATTCTTAGCTTCAAATCCTAACCATCGTTATGTTCTATTATTTCCTTTATGGTTCTCGTCTCTGCATGTACTACTATTCAGAGACTTGTTTTTTTCAAGATCCGAGAGGAGTTCTGATTGTTTATTTAGATTGTTCAGGTCGCAAACAATGGTATTTGAAAGGCTAGGGTTAACCATTTTTTAGGGATGAACACCGACAGACATAATTTTTAGAAAACCTTGCTCTTAACATTTAATTTGGCTATTGTTTCTTGGTGTTTGGAACTACATCGGGTAATGGAGATTACAGATCGGATTGTCGGGCCTAAACCATTGCGGCCACCACCGTGACATGTACCGGCAGCAGCATATGCTTAGATTCAAGGAAGCTGATCAGTTCCAGTTTTAAATGGTGAAGCAGATCCAATTTGCTTTGCATTGGAAAACGAAAATAGACCGAAATTCTAGTGAGTACCGCTCTACAGATGCTCCCCAACCCTTTTGCAACCACACCCTGGCATAAGCACATTCCAGTGAGAAATGATGATTCTCGTTGTATTTCAAAATTTCTATTTCGGTTATAATATTAAATTTGCCCAAATGTGAAGAAGGTCTCGCAGAAAGTGCCTTCGCAGTAATACGACGAGTTACGAACTTTCCATTTCATACCTAAATGTAACATGTATTCGTAATGATTTTAGTGAAATTGAACCTTGAACATCTCAGTTTCCATTACTTAGACTATGCCCGTACAAATTGATCCGTGTATCCATAAAAACGAAATATAGAAACTAAAACAAACAAAAATATGCTGACCAACAATGGAATTAGGGTTTACATTTGATACACATGTTGTGTAACAAAACTTCAAAAACTAAACTATTGGTTTGAAACGAAAATTTAATGTATTTTTCATTAACTTTCTTTATTAAAATAAATCCTTTTCAGTATTTTTTGAGCTTTCAAATATCACATGTGGTTCTTGAACGTTTTAATTCCTTTATTGAAAACATTAATCGCCAAAGATCATATTATATCGCGTGAAGATTACCATATCAAAAGTAAAACCATATCAAAATCAAAATATTTAGTCAAAACAATAACAACTAAACATGAAAGGGATGGCCGGCCAGATTACCTAAGGTATTTGGAAGCCTATGTTTAGCCATTTATAGGGTTGAACAGCAGCAGGCATAGTATTTACAATTCTTATAATTATTTATACGTTTTGAAGTAAGTTAGAAACATCATTATAGGGTTTGTACTAACTTAAAAAATTTAAAAATAAATATGAGTCAATTGTACATCAAAATATTATTTTATGGACTAAATTGAACAAAAAAATGACAACATCTTAATTTTATTATAGTTACATCTAGAAATTTAAAATATATGTGGTTCAGTATTGGCGGTATTAATCAGCCACAAAGCATTAATGGTGAAACGACGTTTGGAACACATGTATGATTGTTGTTGTCATGGGAAAATGGAATTCGCAGAAGTAGGATAGAGAGTTAGATGTGACTATTTAGATTCTCTCGCGCATCTAAACTTGTGTGCTCAGCTAGGAACAAACGTATGTCGGCAGGCATTAGTTTATCCACTCAACCATGAAATTTTAGCCCTAAAAATAAACCAGTAACCCTAAAACCTTATCCAAAAGCCTTGTTGATTGTTACCTTAATTACTCGCAAGAGAACAATAAACCTTACAGCATATGATTTAATCACATACACTACTACCCCTAAACTACACTTTACACCATACAAATTAATCACATACACCATTAACCCTAAACTACACCTTACACCTTAACCCATCAGTACTAAACCATAAATCATAAACCATAAACTTGAAGCCCATAAGAATCCTTCCCTTAAACCTTGAAGCTCTAAACTATACCGTAAAACCTAAACTAATAACAATAAGAGGCTAAGAGTTGTAGCCTAAACCAAAAACCTTGTAGCCATAAAAAATTCATCTCATAACCTAATAACCCTAAATTACAATATAGAAGTTAGTCTTAACAAATTTGGTTTAGTTTATGTATGGTTTAGGGTTAAAACTTAAAACTTAAAGAAACTAAAATGAACACAAATACCAATATTTTAATTTTTTCGGTAAAAAAGAAATATAATACTTGAAGTTAATCTCATGCACAAAGTTAAACATTAAACCGTATACAATACAAATTTATGACATAAACCACAAACACTAAATAGCACCACTTTAAAATTGTCCCTTTTAGGTGAAAATCCTAAAACATGGAAGTATTTAATGAGGAAAAATTCCCTTCTTTTTCCTTTTTAATACAGACAATTTAAGTTAAAAAAATATCCCTCATTTTAACCCTTCTTCTCCTAAAAACGAGCCAAAAACTCTAAAGGCTTTCTCCTTGGTTCGTCCGAGAACTCAGAAGCTTGTCGCATGCTGCTGCACCAACTCCCGCGGATCGACCCCGGCCGCCGCACGCCAGAGTCAGTGACCTTGGAACTCATAATCAAAACAATCCTTACCTTCCCTAAACTCGAATCTAACAATTATTTTCTAAAATAAACCCCCTCAACCTAGATCAATAGAAAATAATGATGAAAAACCCTTTCTTTCATTTTTTAAATCATTTTAAAACAAATACCCATCTTTCATCAGAGATGGACCTCAGTCGTGGAACAACTATCCAAATACTCATGTAAGAAACCTTAATAGCCCCTTCTCCTATCTTTTTCGATTCGAAGAGCAAAATAATAAAGGAGATTTTTCTTTTAACTCTAAATGTTTTTTTTTTTGTTTTTTGTATTTATTCTAGAAATTTAAGTACAATCAATTGTTTTTCTCGATTTTCTCTCTTATCTTTGATTACATAAGGTAGAAAATACATTAAAAAAAAGTAGGTTTCTAACATCTTGATTATTATCTCTTTTTTATGCATGGTGGCGGCGTGATTTTCGAAAATGTGGCCACATGGACGGGGGAGATGCGGCATCAGGCGTGTGGCACGTAGGAGAGATGAAGCGTCTCGGGCCTGAGGAGCACGCTCACATGAGAGCTAAATAGTACCTTTTGGTTTGATCTGGACCGTTGGATTAGATCTGATCCAACGATCGGATCTCGGCTGCGCAAAGGATAATATGGTATTACGGTTTCTAGTTATCATATTTATGGACTCGGCCAAACGGACCATGTAACATATATATGTATTTTTATGCTTTCAAATCATAAATGTAAATGGACCTCGACTTAAACATTAATTTAAATGGGTTTATTTATTATCATATTTTTATTTTTATTTTTATTTTTTTATGATCAATAATAATATTGATAACTGAATAATATAATAATATAATAATAATAACACTAACAATATTAGAAAATAATTATTAATATAATAAATACACACGGATAAAAATTAGTGACTACAATTTCCCTTCTTTGAGAGTAGAGAAAAGATCATAAGCACTGATTTTTATCCTATTTCCTTGTTTGTAGCCTTAGAATCACGAGTTCTTCGGGAACTTTTTGCTTTTCCTTAACTGATTCTTTAAGCTGTGAATTCTTCGATGCCCCGACTCCAATCGTGCTGGCACGAAAAGAAGTCTAACATCATGCTCGAAGGTCTTACTAATGGCCCTAAGGTCTTAACATCATGCCCAAAGGACTTAAAACGTGGCATCTCGCTTAGAGAACACCAAAGTACCTTAAGATGATGCCCCGATTTCTGCTCGTCTCGACATCAAGAGAAGGCTCAATATCATGCTCGAAGGTTTTACTAATGGCCCGAAGGACTTAATCATCATGCCCAAAGGACTTAAAAAGTGGTATCTCGCTTAGAGACTACAAGAATGCCTTGAGAAAATGCCCCAATTTTTGCTCATCTCGGCATCAATAGAAGGCTCAACATCATGCCCGGAGGTCTTACTAATGGCCCGAATGACTTAAAAAGTGGCATCTCGCTTAGAGAATACCAAAATACCTTAAGATGGTGCCCCAATTTCTACTCGTCTCGACATCAAGAGAAGGCTTAAAATCATGCCTGAAGGTCTTATTGATGGCCAGAAGGTCTTAACATCATGCCCGAAGGTCTTACTAATGGGCCGGAGGACTTAAAAAGTGACATCTCGCTTAGAGAATACCAAAACAGCTTAAGACGATTCCTTGATTTCTACTCGTCTTGGCATAAAGAGAAGGCTCAACACCATGCCCAAAGGTCTTACTGATGGCTCGAATGACTTAAAAAGTGGCATCTCGCTTAGAGAATACCAAAAAACCTTAAGATGATGCCCTATTTTCTACTCATCTCGGCATCAAGAGAGGGCTCAACACCATGCTCGAAGGTCTTACTGATGGCTCGAAGGACTTAAAAAGTGGCATCTCACTTAGAGACTACCGGTTGGAAATCTTTAATGGATCTAACTCTTCAACATGAAGTTGCAGATCCAAATATTTGCTAGCTTTTAAATACCTGTTAAAATAAGAAAAATGTTTTTAAGTTAGCATGATCCTAATATAGGGATGTCTAAGTACATATAATGCATGAAATTTTTTAGAATTGTTGAAACAAGCTTATGCCCCTAAAAGGTCAATTTTAGTTTTCTTTGCTTCGCTTCTTTGTTGAATGCTCTTAAATCATCATCTTGTTAGATGGATATTCATCTCATATATGAATTAGCAATACGCTTTCAATTCTTTCGCATGAGTAGCTTTCTCATCTTCACGGTTACTACCATCTTCTTAACTAATCTGCATTTGGTCCTTATATTATTCTTATATAAGAACTATCATCATTTCTTATGTTCAGCATTGCCCTAATCAATCTTGAGTTCAACTTCCTTCTCATCTTTGGCCCAACATTCAAAGTTTTCATCCATTCCAACATTAGGGCGAGCATAATGCCTCCATTCCCTTTAGAAAAATCATTCTAGCCTTTTCAGCGCAATGTAAGCTTGTCCTATTTCCTTTGTTTCCCATTGCTGGATTAATTCTCGTGTCAGGACTCCCTCGCCAACCAGCCTCTTGATCTCTTCTAGTAACGGCCTACACTTCCTAGTGAAATGCCTCATTTCCCCCATATAGAAATTGCAAGTGCTATATGTGTCAAAACTACGTGCATATAATTTTGGTGTAATCTTCATCGGTCTAGGAGTGATATAGCGACCTTTGACCAAATGAGGAAACAAGTCTAAAATGGGCACTCCGAATATCTCAAGATCCATGCTTGTTCGAGGGACTTTTCGTGACGAATCAGATGACAACTTGTGTCTTCATACTTCTCAATGTCGAGGGACTTGAAGTTGGGCGGAAAAACCAGATATGTGATCAGGTAGAGTTGCTTTGCATTGAAAGCGTCTACTCCTCTTCTTTGCCTGACCTCTCTCTCGAATCTATCTTCTAACTGCTCGAGTCTTGATCTCTGAGTATGTTCAATTCTTTCCAAACTTTTGTCCATGTTAAAGCTTCAACTGGTTCTTAGGTTACTACCATCGAACCCCAAGAATTTTAGATCACGAAAGGTAATGTAATGTTTGTTAAATGATAACGTCATGTTAAACATGTAATGAATGTGCAATGCAATGCATCGCTAAAATGTAAACATGTATGCAATAAAGTATTGATTCCAAAAGTGATCCCCATAGAACAACTTTCATTTAGACTAAACAGTTTAGTTTACATAAGATATTGCTTTTCTAAGCTTTGCAGATACTAATGAGACCTAACCCCTAGCTTGTTAACTTTGTCCAACAAACAAGTTAGCTTTCCTCCATAGTCCAGTGTCGGATCAATATTCTGACTTAACGACATCGCTGCGTCAGCTAGGGATGTAAAAATAGGTCAACAGTTGGGTTTCAGGTCGGGCTCTGTCAGTTCGGGTTAAATCGGTTACAGGTCATTTCAGGTCATTTTTTATTTTGACTCGATTCGGTTCGGGTTCATTTCGGGTCGGGTTCATTTCAGGTCGGGTTCATTTCAGGCCGGGTTCAATTCAGGTCGGGTTCATTTCGGGTCGGATTCATTTCAGGTCGGTTCATTTCAGGTCGGGCCAAAACGGTTAATTGACGGGTTAATTTCGGTTCGGGTTGATTTCAGTTCGGTTTCGTTTCAGGTCGGGTTCGGTTTCGTTTCAGGTCGGGTTCATTTCAGGTCGGTTTCGTTTCAGGTCGGGTTCATTTCAGGTCGGTTTCGTTTCAGGTCGGGTTCATTTCAGGTCGGTTTCGTTTCAGGTCGGGTTCATTTCAGTTTGGGTAATTTCAGGCCGGTTTCCTTTTAGGTCGGGTTCATTTGGGTTTAGGGTTTATAGTGTAGGGATTAGGATTTAACATACATAATATTAATACATTATACGTACATATATATAGGAATTATGGTTTAATGTTTTAGGGGTTTAGGGTTTTGGGGTAGGGTTTAGGGTTTATACATTGGTACATACGTACATATATACTTACGTACATTATACATATGTTTATATGGTTTATGGTTTATGGTTCAGGGTTTAGGGGTTTAGGGTTACACATTCCTACATGCATACATACATTATACACATATAGCACAAAAAGGAATTAGGGTTATAGTTTAGGGTTTATACATACATAAATACATTTTACATACATATAAAATACACTAATATATTATATATATTCTAAAATGAAACCCTAATCAAAACCTAAACCCATAACCCTAATTTGAAACAATAAA
The DNA here is from genome assembly GCA_030270665.1 of Hibiscus trionum. Lineage (NCBI taxonomy): Eukaryota > Viridiplantae > Streptophyta > Magnoliopsida > Malvales > Malvaceae > Hibiscus > Hibiscus trionum. The sequence continues at coordinate 39,545,069 of BSYR01000010.1, forward strand.
CTAAAACAAAACTCTAAAACCATAAAAAGAAACCCTAAACATTAGACCCATCAAAAGAAACCCTAAACACATAACATGAAAACCCAAAATAAAGTCAATAAAAATAAACCCCTAATCCCTAAGCACTAAACCATAAAGGTGAGCTTAGTTCACTAATAATGAAACCAAAACCCCAAACCCTAATTCAAAACACTAAAGTAAAACAAAAATCCTAAACCCATAAAAAGAAACCCTAAACCTTGAACCCATAAAAAGAAAACCCAAAATAAAAGCAATTAAAAGTAAACCCTTAAACCCTAACAACAAACCCTAAACATTAAACCCTAAAGGAAAGCTTAGTTCACTAATAATAAACCTTAAACCTTAATTCAAAACACTAAATTAAAACAAAACCCTAAACTAATAAAAAGAAACCCTAAACTAAAACCAATAAAATCAAAACCATAAATCAAAACACTAAACACTAAGCCATGAACCTTAAGCCCTAAACCCTAAAGATAAGCTTAGTTCACTAAAATAAAACCTTTATTCGAAACACTAACCTTAAACCCTAAACATATGAACCCTAAACCTAAAAATTAAATACTAAACCATAAAACCCAAAACAATTAAAACAAAACCCTAATTTAAAACCATAAACCATAAAACAAAACACTAAATAAAATCCTTAAACCCTAAAAACAAAACATATTAACAAAAAATTATAAATCATAAACTCTAGATTAAAACCTTAAACCCTAAAAATGAAACCCTAAATCAAAACCTCAAATTTTAAATCTAAAAAATAAATCACTAAATTAAACCCTAAACCCTAAAATTGAAACCCTAATAAAAACAAGAATACTTGGACATAACCCTAACCCCTAAAAATGAAATATTTAAAATTAAACATTGAAAAGAAAAACCTTAAATTATAACCACAAACCCTAAATTAAACCCAAACCCTAAACCTTAAAACTGAAATAATAACTAAATTGAAAATAAAACAAAATTACCAGCTCAATTTCACAGAAAAAAGGACCAAAATGAAAGAACCCAAACAAAGGAGGACCTAAAGGGTGAATAACCTTACACCTAAAAGGGCGGGCATATTCCCTCCATGCTTTCAATCAAGCGGGAACTTTAAAAAAAAAATTAGCTCCCATTTGAATCAATCGCCCCATTTGAATCAATCGCCCCTATTTTATTAAAATATTTTTTTTATTAATTTAGTATTAATTTATTCATATTATTTATTGTTAACTTAAAAGATTATTTTTATTATTTTTAATTAAAGTTATCTTTTAATTAAAGATAATTTATTACTACTTGATATTTATTCATTCAATTTATCTTTTAATTAAAGTTAAGTTAGTTAATTTATTAATACTTGATATTATTACTAAATATAAAAAAATACTTATTATTTTTAATTAATTTTAAAATTTTAAATTCATTAAATATAACTTCTTCAAATGTCAGATAATTATCATCATCAACAAATCAAATAACAATATCAGTTCAAGTCAATATCAGTTCAGGTCAATTTCAATTCAGGTCAAGAACAGTTCAGGTCAAGAACAGTTCGGGTCAAGAACAGTTCAGGTCAAGAATAGGTCTGGTTCAAAACAGGTCGGGTTCAAAACAGGTCGGTTTCAAAACAGGTCGGGTTAAATCGGTTATATTGGCAGGTCAGTCTCGGGTTCGGGTTCGTTTCGGTCGGGTGCAGTTCGAGTTCGGTTTCTACAGTAACATGTCAATTTCGGGTCCGTGTTCACTTCGGTCGGGTACAGTTCGGTTTCTACAGTAACAGGTCAAATTCGAGTTCGGGTTCGTTTCGGTCGGGTGCAGGTCGGGTTTGATCATTGAATTCTCGGGTCAAACCAGGTTCTAACTCGATCGGGTTTCAGGCAGGTTACCAGGTCGGGTCAGTTTTTCACACCCCTAGCGTCAGCCAAGTCTGCCACTTGCTGAGCCATTTCGCGTGCTTGAGTAACGACAATCTTCATGTTATTGCTCCTCTCTTGTATTTCTCGTTTAGCCTCTCACAACTTAGAAGTTAGTTCTGTAACACCCTCTATCCGGTCTAGGAGATAAACCGAGTTAGAAAGTGTTACTAACGGAAAACCAAACAAACAAGTAATGCATTAGCACAACACAACTAAGCATGCCTTCAAATTTCGGGGTAAATTAAAAACTTTTTTATTGATTATTAACATTACCAAACTTAGCTACGGGTACAAACAAGAAAGCTCAATTCAAGCAGATCATTTAGACATCAAAGATTGCTTTCAGCTTTTTTATTCGTAAGCTTACTGCTTTAATTCTACTATCCCACATGATTGGTCCTTTATCAAAGACTTAAATTACTTAGACCTTGTACCATATTTAAAACATGAATTCCCATTTAAAACGAGTAGTTCATTATAAAGATTAATCAGGATGACATTAAGAAATGTTCCAAAGTTCCTTAATTATTAAAGAGATCTTTCTTTCTTTATCTAAACATCTTTCAACCATCTATCATAAGAATTCCCATACATGCATTTATGGCTACACCCTTAATTGTCAAAGTTTCAGTCTACGCATTCGACAACATACCTAACTCACATCAAAAGCCATTATTCAATTGTTTAGTGGTCCAATTAATAAAGTCAGATGCCCAATTTAAGCATTTGAAACCATTGATTTCCTAATAACGTCCAAACTTATTAAGGCAACTATTTAATCGAGCTATGAAGCAAGCAATCAACAGAATTATTTAGTGGCCCTTTAAAACCATGAATAAATAATAAGCTTATATATATATATATATCTTCTTCTTCTTCTTCTTCTTTTGCTAAGCAAGCTTTTTATTATTAGTAAAATTTATGCCGTCATTGGGAGCCTCATTAAAAACCTCCCTAAACCTAGGTGGATATATATATCAATTATGATGATCTAATGTATAATGCATTCTTAGTAATCATGTGCCACCATCTAGGAGATCGTAAGAAGAGAACTAACATACATCATGATACTTGTGATTCCTCCTAAGCTCACAGATAAACAGAAGCCTCGTTTTTCCTGGAAAGTGATGAAAGAGTTTAAGCTTAGCGAGGTAGAAGATCTTAAAGCAAAAACGATGATCCTTATATAATCTAAGACCCTTTCTTTCATCCGAATTGGTCGAGGTTCAAGAAGTACTAGTGTGATCTAAAATCACACCAAAGCAACAGAATTTCCAACATGATTGTAAACCATATGATCCATCGCAAGATTCTCAACCATATAGGATTTTTAACATTTAAATCGTATCCCTAGTCTTTCCCTTGTCCAATTAAACATTAAGTTAAACATAACCATCATAAGTTCTTAACATGTCAGCATTAGCTGTATCAAGACCTAATCACAAAGAAAAATCATACCACACCACCATCAAACAGAGATTTACATAGGGGTACTCGAATAAGATATTGGTATCTACATACCATATTTAACCATATAAATATATTCATTGAGTTAACTATGCCATATACGTGAGCAATTGTTCTTTTTCAAAAGTGTTGAAAGTTAGAATAGTTGGTTAAAAGTTTGTTAGTTTTTAGAATCAGTTAGTAAAGTTTGTTAATTAGTTCTTTGTTGTTAGGCTTTATGTTTTTATATATAAGTCTGCTTGCAATCTAACATTATTCAATGAGAATGAAAAATTTCAACATGGTATCACGAGTCTTTTTCTGATCCATTCTGTTTGGGCCGTTTTTTTTCTCTTTGGTTAGGCTTTTCCGTTTGGCCTTTTTTTTTCATTCTCTGCCTTTCTTTCTTTCCCCTTTCCTTCGTTTTTTCGATTTCTTTTCCCCTTTCTTCTCCGATGTCCACTGTCATCGACTTTAATCACGTCCTTTATCTCCATCCGTCTGACACGTCCGGTGCGCCGCTTGTTTCTCTTCAGTTGACCGGCATCGACAATTACAGTATCTAGAGCCGTTCGATGCGTCTTGCGTTGCTCGCGAAAAACAAATTAGGGTTTGTGATTGGCGATTGCAAACGGGAGAGCTTTGAGGAATCTCTTGATTCTCAGTGGGACCGGTGTGATGCCGCTGTTATTTCCTGGATTCCGAACTCCGTTAGCCGTGATTTGTCTGTCGGCGTTGTCTTTGCTTCGAACGCGGCGCTTATTTGGAAGGATCTTCGTGAGCGTTTTGATAAAATCGATGGAGCTCGGATATTCTTTCTCCACCGCGAGATTGCGACGACATTGCAAGGTGATCTTTCTGTTTCTACCTATTATACTCGCTTGAAATTATTATGGGATGAAGTTGTTGTTCTTGTTCCATTTTCGACATGTGATTGTGATGCCTCGGAGGACAATCTGGCTGCTCATCTTCAACAGCGGCTCTTTCAATTCCTTATGGGATTGAATGAGACGTTTTCCGCCGTTTGCAGCCAGATACTTCTTATGAAGCCTCTCCCCTCCGTCAACCAGGCCTATTCCATGATTTTGCAAGAGGAGTCTCAGCGGACTCATCTCAATGGTGTATCTCTGATTTCTTTGGTCTCTGATTCCACTGCTCTGTATGCTTCGGGCAACAGTTCCTCTGGCGGTGCTTCTTCTCGTCGTCGTTTCAACGGCACTTGCGACCACTGCAAGATTCGGGGTCAAAAGAAGGACCAGTGTTATCGCCTTGTTGGATTTCCATCCGACTTCAAGTTCAACAAAAAGAAGGATGTCCAGGCTGCTTTGGTTACTGATTCAGTTTATTCGAGTTCTCCATCTTCCAGTATTTCTTCCTCTGCTGGTTCTGTTTCCTCGCCCGCACCAGTGTTTACTTCGACTCAATATCAGCAGCTCTTGGATCTGATCAATCGTGCTCCTCCTTCTGTTGCCGAGCCTTCTGCTAATTTGGCAGGTGATGTTTCCTGTTTTTCTGCACGATCTCGATCTGTTTGGATTCTAGATACAGGGGCTACTGACCATATGTGTTCTGATTTTTTGAGTTTGCATGATCCTATTTCTTGCTCTTCCACTTCTCGATCTGTTTTACTTCCTAATGGTAAACATGCTGATATTACTCATTCAGGCACTATTTTCTTTCTTCCTGATTTGACTCTGTCGAATGTTTTGTACATTCCTGCGTTTACTCATAATCTCATTTCAGTTTCCAAATTAACTTCAGACTTATCCTGTGCTGTTTTTTTCTTTCCTGACTTCTGCCTGATTCAGGGTCTCTCCAGTGGCAAGATGCTGGGGATTGGTAAACTGAGTGGTGGCCTATATGTTTTCATATCTCCTGCATTTGTGCCTGGTTTGTCTTCTTTTTTTTCTGGTTTGTCTTGCACTTCAATTCCATCTTGTATGACTTCTACTGTTAATAAAAATACCTTGTGGCATGCTCGTTTGGGTCATGCTCCTTACAATACTTTGGCCAAATTATCTTTGTCTGATAATATTTCTGTTGATTCTTGTTCTCACTGTCCTATCTGTCCTTTAGCTAAACAACCTAGGCTCTCTTTTCCCTCTAGTTCTTCTCGTTCTAACCTTCCTTTTGAACTTTTGCATATGGATCTTTGGGGGGCCTATCGAACCTCTACTGTTCATGGTCAGAGATACTTCTTACTATAGTCGATGACCATTCTCGGATGACATGGGTGTTTCTGTTGAGATTGAAGTCAGACACTATTCTTTTTATCAAAGCTTTCATCTCTTATGTTTCCACTCATTTTTCTTCCTCTGTTAAATTTGTTCGCACAGATAATGGGACTGAATTTTTTAACAGTTCTTGTTCTGATTTTTTCTCTTCTCTTGGTATCCTACATCAAAGTAGTTGTCCCTACACACCCCAACAAAATGGTGTAGCTGAGCGTAAGCATAGACATCTCTTAAATGTGGCTAGGGCCTTGAAGTTTCATGCTAATATTCCTGTTAAATTTTGGGGTTATTGTGTTACTACTGCTTGTTTTTTGATAAACCGACTTCCATCTTCTGTTTTGCAATGGAAGTCCCCTTTTGAATTACTTTATCACCATTCTCCTTCTTTTGATCATCTTCGTGTCTTTGGGTGTCTTGGTTATGCTTCCAATAATTCTTCTTCTGACAAATTTTCTCCTAGGGCTTTTCCTTCAGTTTTTCTTGGTTATTCTGAAGTTCAGAAAGGGTATGTTATGTTCAATTTGGGTTCTAAGACCTTTTTTGTCAGTAGAGATGTCGTTTTTCATGAGGATATTTTTATATTTCATTCCTCTACAGCTGAGTCTACTCCTTGGTTATTTCCTTCCAACATTTCCTATACTGATGATAATTTTCTGGTTGTTCAGTCTACTTCTGTCTCAACAGATTCATCCCATGACTCCTCTCAACCAGTTTCTTCTCAACCTGTTTCCCCACCTTCTGTTCCTCCTCAACCAGATCCTTCTCCACCTATTTCTCAACCAGTTCGTCGTTCCAATCGAATCACTCGTCCACCTCATTGGCTTCATGATTTTGCTTCCAATTGTTCTTCTTCTTCCTCCAAATATCCTCTTTCTTCTCATCTTTCTTATGATCATCTTCCCCCCTTAACTTCTTCTTTTCTTTCCAAAACTACAATTGTTGAGCCTACTTCTTATTCTGAAGCCAACAATAATCCTTTGTGGGTAGCAGCAATGAAAGAAGAGATTCAAGCTCTTGAACTCAATCACACTTGGTCTTTAGTTCCTCTTCCATCTGGTAAGACTCCCATTGGTTGTAAATGGGTTTTCCGAGTGAAATACAACTCTTCTGGTGCTGTTGAACGTTACAAAGCACGTCTTGTGGTCAAGGGGTATAGTCAGAAAGCTGGGATTGTTTATACTGAGACTTTTTCCCCTGTGGCTAAAATGGTTACTGTTCGCACTGTTTTAGCCCTTGCTGCTGCTCAAAACTGGCCATTTTACCAGATGGATGTGTATAATGTTTTTTTGCAAGGAGACTTGCAGGAGGAGGTTTACATGGAGTTACCACCAGGATTTTGCAGCCAGGGGGAGTCAAGGGTGTGTCGGCTGCACAAATCTCTCTATGGTTTAAAGCAGGCTTCAAGGCAATGGAATGTGAAGTTGTGTGAAGCTTTGTTACAAGCTGGTTATCTTCAGAGCAAGTCAAATTATTCTATTTTTACAAAACGTCAAGGAGAAGCATTGGTGGTAATGTTAATCTATGTAGATGACTTACTTATCACTGGGAACAGTGATGTTCTAATTACAGAATTGAAATTGCTGTTGAATCAGAATTTTCGAATGAAAGATTTGGGGACTTTGAAGTTTTTTCTGGGATTTGAAGTTATGAGATCTAAGGAAGGAATCTTGTTGAACCAGAGAAAGTATGCATTAGAGTTAATTGAGGACTTAGGCCTTGGAGGATCAAAGCCTGTTTCTACTCCTTTAGAGCAGAATGTCAAGTTCACAACAACAGTTTTTGATTAAAGTGTTGGAGAGAATATCGAAGATAAAATGCTGGAAGAAGCAACAATATATCAAAGGTTGATAGGAAGACTGATTTATCTCACACATACAAGGCCAGACATAATGTTTGCGGTGCAAAATCTGAGTCAGTTTATGCATCAACCGAAAGAATCACACATGACAGCAGCTTTAAGGATTGTTCGTTACATAAAGAATAATCCTGGTCAAGGATTATTGTATGAAGCATCAGAAGTAAAACAGATTTCAGCCTATTGTGATTCCGATTGGGCTTCTTGCCCAGTTTCAAGAAAATCTGTTACTGGCTACTGTGTCAAGATTGGGAACTCTTTGGTATCGTGGAAATAAAAAAAAACAAAACACAATTGCAAGATCGTCTGCCGAGGCTGAATATCGTAGCATGGAAATAGTTGTTTCTGAAGTGGTATGGTTGACTAGTTTTTTAAAGGAATTGGGAATGTAATGATGACAAGCCTGTCAAGCTTTATTGTGACAGTAAAGCTGCACTTCAGATTGCTATGAATCCAGTGTTTCATGAACGCACCAAACATATCGAGATTGACCTTCATTTTGTAAGAGAGAAGATACAAATGGGTCTTATACAAACGCAGCATGTTTCTTCTGCAGAGCAACTTGCAGATATCATGACAAAGGCACTTGGTGTGCAGCAACATGAATATTTGATGAGCAAGTTGGGAGTTAAAGATGTCTTTCAACTACCAACTTGAGGGGGAGTGTTGAAAGTTAGAATAGTTGGTTAAAAGTTTGTTAGTTTTTAGAATCAGTTAGTAAAGTTTGTTAATTAGTTCTTTGTTGTTAGGCTTTATGTTTGTATATATAAGTATGCTTGTAATCTAACATTATTCAATGAGAATGAAAAATTTCAACAAAAAGCAACCCATGTTAAGTGAGCATTCTATCAAGAACCAACCCTTTTTGCGAATACATTACAATTTCAAATAAGTTCGATCATTACCCCCAAATTATTGGTATGACCTTATAAACTTTATTTGATTCTTTTATGAGGTCTTACTTTGAATATTTTACTAATATGTAGCTTATTAAAACTGCAACATCTTAATGTTACATGTTCACTGACTAACGAACAAGTATCATTTTTATTATACTTTACTCACAATTATATTAATGATGTATTTATTTGAGTGTCATCACTAATATTCTTAGTGTTCAATTTAGTCTACTTTTAAATTTCCATTCAAACATAATCACCCAATGCGGCAGGCCCTCTAAATAACATTTAAGCTCCTTATTGGCACCAATGTTTTATTCATTAAATTCGGCTCATAGAACATGCATAGAGTGGGGGTTAAGATTCAATTATAAAACAAGGGTTTCAATATCCAACCTTGTTGATGGGGTATACTAAGACAGGTTTCAACGAAATGAACATCCCCGAAAACATTCTCTTTTGAATTGAAATATTAAGTTAAGTTGTTTCGGCCTTGATGTGTCAATGATATTAAACAACTATCCTTTTCAACATAAACAACTCCATAGTTTTCGTACAATGGCAATCATAAATACACGTAAAGGTCCTTTTACGAGTCATCTATTATCTTCAAATTTATAACTTTCCATTTAACGTATCCTAGCCATGGAATATTTTCATTGCATTATTAATCAACCAAGTCATCTCATACATGTGGCTACTTGTAACATAAGGTATCAAAACATTCAAAAACTTACTAGTAATTTCCATTAATAATGCCTCTAACGTAGTCACACAATTCGTAAACTCTATTTCATATATACACTTTATTTATTACAAGGATTATCAAACATAGCAATCTGATGGCATAACCAAGATATCTTTCACTACATTCATATAACCTAAGGAGATCATGTTTAAAATTCCGTAACTTTTGAACCAAAATTAGATATCCACATGGATTGGATAATCATTTTATAATAAATCATTCAATAGCATTCTCAAACATGCAAACTCAACTTGTAATAATATTCAAAGCTTTCACTAAACTAATATAACGAAATCTTTCAATGAAAACGTATCTTTCAATTGAAGTTTAACCATATGTAGATAAGTTCATATATCTTGCTAACCAAGTTACAACAATAGCATCTTATTTTAACCTTTTTATTTATATTAGTTTAATGACATAGCCTTGGGAATCGAATATACAATCTAGGTACACGAATCCCCAACCAACTGTCGCCCATAAAATAAATGGTACTCGCAGTACCAGTCAATCCCTCCTATTGTTGCCAAGTGACCACACATACTTCCCTCCTACTGTCGGCAAATAGGAACCATTGTCCTAGACCGTAGTCCAACCCCGACACTGACCTCTATGGCATGCCAACTATAGCTAATTAAGACTGAATCGAAACCAAGGCTTTAACATATATCAATTTTTATCCAAACATGTTGTGCAGAGCTCCACTTTATAAAGACATTTAAATGTCACATTACCCCTTTTTCATCTTGGGTGCACATACAATCTCTTCATGGGAATTTCCATATATCATTCATCATAATCAAGTGGCCTCATAGTTTACATCATATCATTAAACTCAAGCGAGTAACACATAACATATTTAGCACCATTGTTCGAGTAGCATTATTGCCATAATCATATTCATTACAATTCACATCAAGTTTTCTAGCCCAAGCAAGCTTCACATAGCATACTTAACACTATAAAAGCTTAATTATACATCTAACTAAATTACATATCACACGGGGTTTACTTATTTATTCAATCATTCATGTTTATGAAATCAAAGGCAAAACTTGCATCTTAACATACCAATCACATATAAACATATATATGTATAAATCTTTCTACTAGTTTGCATTCGAATATGAAATCTGTCTCTCTTTTTAATCATACATTCAAATGAGCAATATTTGTCAACCATGTATCTGCTTAAGTATAAGTTAATACTCAACTTATCAAACCATACTCATGTACATTCTTCAATATGACATATTACTCGATCAATTTTTTTGTAACCCAATAATACAATAGCAATCGGTTACTCACCTCGATCCCAAGCTTGATATCAATTATAGATTAATATAAGAATTTAATCTATTGATTAAATTATAACAATTTCCTAGGAAAAACTTAAGTCTGACCCAAGGCATTCAAACTACACTCACCTCTTATCCCGATGTTACGGGATACCTAATTTCTCAATTTATCTTGCTACTTAACAAATCCTTCGTACCTCCTTGGTCTAGTTATAACAACAAATATATCTATGTGTTAGAATCAATCCAAATTCAATTTTTCACTAAAACAATTCACCAACAAGCACTCATGTATACAATCAAAACAACACCCTTAAACATAATTTTATGCAAAAACAGTCCATTTTCATGTGTATTTCTACGTGAGTCTCAAAACAGCTTATGTTTAAGGTAGCAGAGTGAATATTGAAGAATTTTAATCTGTTTGACTCAGGTTGTTGGGTTGGTTACGTTTGTTAAAACGTTTGTTAACAAATAGTTAATTTGTTCAGGCTTGTAACACAACCCATGTGCTCGAACTAACTAGGCTCTTTGTATCAGTTGGTGAAGCAATCTGGTTATAAAAACCATGTGAGATGGAACTAGCCCAACAATTTTTCGGCCTAAATTGTAAACTTCCCTTTCATCCTTAACCCTAGAGAGCTGCACCTCCTCTCTGTCGATCTATCATCTTTTCCTTTTCTACTGTTTATCTCAACAACATTTCGGTCACCGACCGCTCTTCAATATGGTATCAGAGCTAGTCACTCCAGCCAGTTTGTAACGCCCCAGGTTTAGGGGTCGAATGTTACACGGGTAAATCGGGTTTGAGCCGTGGGCTCGTTTTAAATTAAATTGGATTTTGATTTTAATTAAAAAGGGTTTGAATTCATTAATAGCATATTGGTGATTTTAAAATAAAGGAAAATAAGATGTGAAAAAAAGACTTTTGAAATTTGCTATTCATCTTCTTCCTCTAGCAATTTCACGTTGAAAACCTCCCTAAAACCCTTATCCATATTCCATCAAATTTCTTCATCATTTCAAGGGCTCTCTTCAAAGTAATCATATTTTTGACTTGTCCTCTTCATTTCTAACACATCGATGGTTTTAGTTTTAGGAAAACACCATTGTTGGAAGTTTTCAAGTTTTAAGGGAAAATGAAGAAACTTTAAGGGTTTTTCATTTAGCTCTTGATTTGCAAAGTTTGTTTATGTTTTAATCTTGCCCTTCGAAGTTTTGTAACTAAAAATGGTGGGGTTTTATCAAGAATCCCGAAATGGGTTTTGTGGGTGTTTTAAAAGAGGTGAAAACTTGGGTTCTAGGAGTAGTTTGGTGTAGAGGAGTTGGACTGATGATTTGTTAATGCTTAAGGGTTGTTTTGAAGGTATTTAGTGATGATTTGGGTGTCGAAATTGATAGTTTTCTGCTGGGTTGTGTGGGGTATGAAAATGAAGAAGTTTTGATAGCTCATGGTTTGGAAATGTAGTAAATGGGTCTTGAGATTGTGTTTTGATTGTGATAGTGGTTTTGGGGCTGAATTATTGAGTAAATTGTTGTTTTTGATTAACTAGAATCAAGGGAAACCATTGTAGAAGCTTCGGGCACTATTCCGGGAAATTTGGAGACTTGAGATTGGTGTTTCGGCTTCCGTTTGGGTTGCATCGGTGAGTGGAAATTTTTTGAACTTGGTTTGATTTCGAAATGGGTTCTTGGGGGTTTGGGTGGAGCCTAGAGGGCTAACCTAAACCCAAGTGTAAGTTTGCTAAATTTTATCTCGGTTGTTAAGTGTTGGTGCATGAATAATTGTGGTGATATTGTGTGATTTGTGGATTTCCTTTGCTTTCGTTTGATGTTGTTCTGTAGTCGTTGTTGGTGTCGAGCCTCACGTGAGGGTTGTGTAACTACGGTAATGTGTAGTCCCATCAGAAAACTACTAGTCGAAACAGTGATGTGTAGTTCCGCCGTGTTTTGGTTGTGCTTGTTCAAACCATGTATTTGTGTTTATTGTGTCTCTTCTTCGTATATCAAATGTTTTACTTTCAATTTAGAAACGTGTTTTGAAAACTACATTGTTGATGAGTTTTTAGAGCTTCGCTCACTAAGGTTTCAAGCTTACGCTCTCCTTTTTCCAACATGCAGATCGTTAGAGTTTCGGAAGGCAAGTGGGTAAGGGGGGAGCTTTTAGGAGTTCTCGAGTAGCTCAAGTATGGTTTAAGTTTTTGTAATAATGCTTAGACAATGGAGGTGTTAGACTTGTATGGAGTTGGTGTTCAAACTTTCTAGTTTGGTTTGTTAATGTTCTAGCAAGTTTGGTTTGGGGATGCTATGTTGAAGCATGTTGGGTATGGCTTGATACTTGATGATTGTTAAGCATGTTTTATTGTTTTATATACCTATCATGTGTGATGGTTTGATGTTTGAGCATGTGTTGGAATGATCCAAATCATTATCTCCTGCTTGCCTTGAATTGTATGTATGTTTGTATGCTGCTAGCTAAGTCGAAATATGCAACTAGAGTTAAGTTCCTTGTGTTTTGACAGCTAAAAACATGGTTGTAGTGCAGGGCGTATCGATATGCCCAAGGGCCGTATCGATACGGTCCTATACCTGAACCTTGTTTTTAGGCTATGCATACCGATACACGAGGGTGTATCGATACGCCAAAAGCTCTCTAGAAATCTGAGAAATTGACGAGATTTTGGCGTATCGGTACGGGTCTTAGGTGTATCGGTACGATCTTTGTTGTTTGACCGTGAGAAGTTGACCGTTGAGGGCGTATCGGTACGGTCAACCAGTGTACCGATGCAGTCTCCCTAGGTTGACTTTGGGTTGTTGACCTAGTCAAGGCATATCGATACGGTCTTCTAGCGTATCGATACGACCTGTTGTAAAGGTTAAAATGGGTTGTTTAAATTGCTTGTTTGATTGCTTTGCATCGCTTCGTTGTCTTTACGCTGTCGTATCTCACATAGGATCCATTAAAGAATCTAGACTAGATAATGTTTAAAGAATTTTTCTAGGGTCATTAACCGAGGTGGGACCTTAACAGGTTTCACTTCGGTTTTTCCCGTGTAACCTACTTGGACCGGTCAGTCGTTCAGACCGGGACGAGGGGGTTACATTTAGTGGTATCAGAGCCTCGGTTACGAGGTCTCCTAGGAAAGGTTAGTCAGGTAAGTTAGTTTGAATTGTTGCTTACTATTGCACGGTGTATGAAAGCATGTTTTAAATGGCCTTGTTGTTGGTTAAGGGTTTGTCAAATGTCCCCATTGTTAGGTGTTGTTGTCGAAAAATGGTTTTTGGTTTAACGAGCTTGAGAACTTGAGTCCTTGCCCTTTGCTAACCTAATGTTTTTCTTGTGTGTTGTGTGTTTGCTGTTTTAGATTCTATCTCGATATAGTGAGACCGAGGGGGCGGCCTAGAGCGGGTGACCAGGCACCCGGGGGTGAGCCTCTTATTCCTCCTGCTCCCGATGGTAATGGAGTGGGTGGCGAAGGTAACGTGCCTCAGGCTGGTGCGCAAGTCGGAGGTGATGGTAATGGACCTCATGCCAATGCTAACGTTGGAGGTGTTGAGGCTCAGGCGGGTTAGGGTCCAGCGGGCGCAGACATGACCCATTTGATTCATACCATAGCCGAAGCTTTTCAGACAGCTTTGGCCGGTATGCAAGCTGCAGCACCACCTCAGGGTGCGGGGAAAGGATTACCCCTAGAGAGGCTTCGTAGCTTGGGAGGAGTTGAGTTCCGTGGGTTGACTCCCGAGGGTTCAGAGGCGTGGCTTGAGAGTACTACACGCATCTTGGGTCAGATGGAGTGCTGAGACGCCCGTAAGTTGGGTTGCATTGTCTCCTTGCTTCATGGGGACATATACTTGGTGGACCGCTGTTACTTCGGTTATGGCCGAAGCGGATATCACGTGGGAGTTCTTCAGAAATGCCTTTAAGAGGAAGTATCTCAGAGTTCGGTATTTGGATGAGAAGAAGAGGGAGTTTATGGCCTTGGTTCAGGGTAACAGGACCGTGTTCGAGTACGAGGTTCAGTTTGTGAGATTGAGCCAGTATGCACCTGAGTTGGTTCCTAGTGAGAGGGAATGGTGTGAGCGCTTCCGGTATGGGTTGACTAGAGATGTGAAGACCTACATGCTTGCCTCTGACTACACTGAGTTTGATGTCTTGGTATCTAGGGCCAAGGATATAGAGCAGAACTTAGGTTCCAGTGCTCGTGCTAGTGGGTCCGATTCTGGGAAGAGACACGCGAATTGGGATAGAGATCATGCCAAGAGGCATAAGGATAAGAGGTATCAGCCTGATTCGAGACATAGGGGTGGTAACTATGGACGGAGCCACCAGGGCCAATGAGCTTTTGTGCACACTCCAGAGTGCACTAGATGCAGGAGACGCCACCAGGGCGAGTGTATGGGCATCTACGGGGCGTGTTGGAACTGTAGCTTCTGAGACCATTTGAGGTGTGAGTGTCCACACCCGGCTAGGGGCGGACCGGCTCCAGCTAGGGGTTTCGAGCATCAGAGAGGCCGTGGGCGCGGTCGTGGTAACTTTCAGCCGAGGAACGAGGGTCAGAGAAACTTAGCTCATGTAGTAGCAGTCCAGCCCGAGGGAGGAAGACCAGTTAGGGTGTATGCACAGCGAGAGGCTAGGAATGACACAGATGTCATTGCAGGTAATTTCTCGTTACAGTCCTTGAGTTTGTTTTCTTTGATAGATTCGGGGTCGACACATTCATACATTTTGGGTGAGCACGCAAGGTCTTTAAGGTTACCATGTGAGTGGTTAGAGGTAGGTGTAAATGTTACTAGCTCTTTTGGTGATACAGTGGTAGTTAGGAAAGTGTATAGGAGGTGTCCCTTGATGGTTCATGGCCAGGTGTTTCCAGTTGATATGATGGAGATACCGTTCTACGGTTTTGACGTGATTTTGGGCATGGATTGGCACGTAGAGCATAGATCCAAGGTTGATTTTGAGACCAAGAGAGCCTGCTTTGGAAGCTTAGAAGTTGTTGAATTCGGGTTATCAGGCTTATTTGGCTTATGTGATGAATCCGAATATGAGTGAGGTTAGACCGCAAGACATCAGGACAATATGTGATTTTCTGAGTGTTTTTCTGGAAGAGTTGTCGGGTTTGCCTCTAGATAGAGAAGTTGAATTTGCGATCGAGACGTATTCCGATTCTGCACCAGTGTCTATTGCTCCGTATAGAATGGCACCAAAAGAGTTGAAAGAGTTGAAGACACAACTTCAAGAGTTGTCCGATAGAGGTTTCATTAGGCCTAGTATTTCTCTGTGGGGTGCTCCGGTCCTGTTTGTGAAAAAGAAGGACGGTAGTATGAGGATGTGTATAGATTATAGGCAATTGAACAAGGTGACAGTGAAGAACAAGTACCCTTTGCCTAGGATAGATGACTTGCTCGATCAATTGAGAGGTGCTTTAGTGTTTTCGAAGATTGATTTGAGGTCCGGATACTATCAGTTGAAGGTGAAAGATGTGGACATACCGAAGACAGCTTTCCGTACACGATATGAGCACTATGAGTTCTTGGTGATGCCTTTCGGGTTGACTAACGCTCCAGCAGCTTTCATGGATATGATGAACCGTGTGTTTCACGAGTTTTTGGACAGGTTTGTAGTAGTGTTCATAGATGACATCTTAGTATACTCTAGGACCGAGGAGGAGCATGATGAGCATTTGCGGTTAGTGCTTCAGACCTTGCTTAAGTATCAGTTGTATGCCAAGCTAAGAAAATGTGAGTTTTGGATTAGGGAGGTAGTCTTCCTAGGTCACGTGATCTCGGCTAATGGGATTAGTGTGGATCCCAAGAAGATATAAGCCATAGTGAGTTGGAAACAACCGAAGTCAATGACAGAAATTCGTAGTTTCCTAGGTTTGGCGGGATATTATAGAAGATTTATCGAGGGATTTTCAAGGATAGCGGCTTCTTTGACTAAGTTACTTCAGAATAATGTCCTATATGAGTGGTCAGATGCAAGACAACAAGCGTTTGAGAAGTTGAAGAAAGCGTTGACTGAAGCTCCTATCTTGATTCAGCCTGAACCGGGAAGAGAGTTTGTGATTTTCAGTAATGCATCATATGTAGGTTTGGGTTGTGTGGTTATGCAAGAAGATAAGGTGGTAGCTTATGCTTCGAGACAGTTGAAAGTTCACGAGAAGAACTATTCCACCCATGATATAGAACTAGCCGCAGTAGTGTTTGCTTTGAAGATCTGGAGACACCACCTTTATGGTGAGAAGTGCACCGTATTTACCGACCACAATAGTTTGAAGTGCTTGATGTCTCAGAAGGAGTTGAACCTTAGGCACCGTAGGTGGCTAGAGCTTCTTAAGGACTATGACCTTACGATAGAATACCATACGGGTAAGGCAAACGTAGTGGCCGATGCTTTGAGTAGAAAAGTGGAAGTTGAGTTGCGAGCTATGTTTGCGAGATTGAGTGTGTCCAAGGATGGTGGTTTGTTAGTCGAACTTCAGGTTAAACCTTTGTTAGCTCAGTTGATTCGAGAGAAGCAGTTGCGACACGAGTCTTTGGCACCTCACGTGCATGATATAGCCGAGGATAGGCCTGCCGATTTCTGCTTTGGTGAGAATAGGATATTGTGTTACAAAGATAGGATAGTGGTTCCGGAAGATGCCGAGTTGAGACGTACGATCTTGAATGAAGCTCAAAACATTCATTTTGCTATGCATCCATGTAGTACGAAGATGTATCGTGGGTTAAAGGAAGAGTACTATTGGGTTGGGCTGAAGAAGGATGTGGCCGAGTTTGTGAGTAAGTGCATGGTTTTTCAGCGAGTTAAGGCCGAGCATCAGTTTCCTTCAGGATTGTTACAGCCGTTAAAGATTCCGGAATGGAAGTGGGAACGTATCACCATGGACTTTGTGTCAGGTTTACCGTTGACTCCTTCGAAGAAAAATTCAGTGTGGGTGATAGTCGATAGATTTACTAAGTGTGCTCACTTCATACCTGTTCATACTACCTACACCTTAGATAAGTTGGATGATCTGTATATCAGTGAGATAGTGAGGTTGCATGGGGTACCGAAGTCGATTGTGTCAGACCGAGATCCGAGGTTTACAGCTAGAATTTGGGAGTGTCTGCATCGTGCCTTGGGTACATGGTTGAACTTTAGTACTTCGTATCATCCGCAGTCAGACGGTCAGTCAGAGAGGGTGATTCAGGTGTTGGAAGACATGTTGAGGTGTTGTATCATCGATTTTCAGGGGTCTTGGGAGAAACATCTATCGTTAGTAGAGTTTGCATACAACAACAATTATCAGGCTAGTATTCAGATGACACCGTATGAAGCTCTGTATGGTAGAAAGTGTAGAACTTCGATCTGTTGGGCCGAAGTCGGACAAAAGCTTGTACCGATGCCCGATTGGCTTAAGGGCACTACCAAAAAGGTAAAGTTGATATGTGATCGTTTGAAGGCAGCTTCAGACCGACAGAAGTCGTATGCCAACTTAAAGAGGAAAGAGATAGAGTATGATGTGGGTAAGAAAGTGTTTTTGAAAGTCTCACCTTGAAAGAAGGTGATGAGGTTTGGTAGGAAAGGTAAGTTCAGTCCGAGATTCATTGGACCTTATGAGGTAGTTGAGAGGATTGGTCCCGTTGCATATAGATTGAGACTCCCGACCGAGCTACAGAAGGTTCATGATGTGTTCCACGTCTCGATACTCCGAAAGTATAGATCGGATCCGTCTCACGTAATGCCAGTGGAAGAGATTGAGTTGAACCCCGACCTATCCTATGACAAAGAACCGGTTGAGATTCTTGCTACAGACAAGAAAGTGTTGCGTGGAAGGTCTATCGAGTTAGACAAGGTTCTGTGGAGACACCAGGGTGTGGAGGAGGCTACTTGGGAGAGAAAGGAGGACATGGAAAAATAGTTTACGTACCTCTTTCCGTCAGGTAATTTCGGGGACAAAATTCCTTAAGTGGGGGAGAGTTGTATCGCCTTGGGTTTAGGGGTCGGATGTTACACGGGTAAATCGGGTATGATTCGTGGGCTCGTTTTAAATTAAATTGGGTTTTGGTTTTAATTAAAAATGGTTTGAAATCATTAATGGCATATTGGTAAATTTAAAATAAAGGAAAATAAGATGTGAAAAAGGGACTTTTGAAATTTGCTATTCATCTTCTTCCTCTAGCAATTTCACGTTGAAAACCTCCCTAAAACCCTTATCCCTATTCCATCAAATTTCTTCATCATTTCAAGGGCTCTCTTCAAGGTAATCATATTTTTTACTTGTCCTCTTCATTTCTAACACATTAATGGTTTTAGTTTTAGGAAAACATCATTGTTGGATGTTTTCAAGTTTTCACGTTTTAAGGGAAAAGGAAGAAACTTTAAGGGTTTTCTGTTTAGCTCTTGATTTGCAAAGTTCGTTTATGTTTTAATCTTTCCCTTAGAAGTTTTATAACTAAAAATGGTGGGGGTTTATCAAGAATCCCGAAATGTGTTTTGTGGGTGTTTTAAAAGAGGTGAAAACTTGGGTTCTAGGAGTAGTTTGATGTAGAGGAGTTGGACGGATGATTTGTTAATGCTTAAGGGTTATTTTGAAGGTATTTAGTGATGATTTGGGTGTCAGAATTGATAGTTTTCTGCTGGGTTGTGTGGGGGTACGAAAATGAAGAAGTTTTTATAGCTCATGGTTTGGAAATGTAGTAAATGGGTCTTGAGATTGTGTTTTGATTGTGATAGTGGTTTTGGGGCTGAATTATTGAGTAAATTGTTGTTTTTGATTGACTAGAAACAAGGGAAACCATTGGAGAAGCTTCGGCACTATTCTGAGGAATTTGGAGACTTGAGATTGGTGTTTTGACTTCCGTTTGGGTTACATCGATGAGTGGAAATGTTTTGAACTTGGTTTGATTTCGAAATAGGTTCTTGGGGGTTTGGGTGGAGCCTAGAAGGCTAACCTAAACCCAAGTGTAAGTTTTCTAAATTTTATCTCGATTGTTAAGTGTTGGTGCATGAATAATTGTGGTGATATTGTGTGATTTGTGGATTTCTTTTACTTCCGTTTGATGTTGTTGTGTAGTCATTGTTGGTGTCGAGCCTCATGTTATGGTTGTGTAACTACGGTGATGTGGAGTCCCACCGGTAGTAACTAGTAGAAGAGTACGTTGATGTGTAGTCCCATCGGAAAACTACTAGTCGAAACAGTGATGTGTAGTCCCACCGTGTTTTGGCTGTGCTTGTTCAAACCGTGTATTTATGTTTATTGTGTTTCCTCTTCGTATATCAAATGTTTTACTTTCAATTTAGAAACGTGTTTTAAAAACTACATTGTTAATGACTTTTTAGAGCTTCGCTCACTAAGGTTTCAAGCTTACGCTCTCCTTTTTCCAACATGCAGATCGTTAGAGTTTCGGAAGGCAAGTGAGCAAGGGAGGAGCTTTTAGGAGTTCTCAAGTAGCTCAAGTATGGTTTAAGTTTTTGTAATAATGCTTAGACAATGGGGGTGTTAGACTTGTATGGCGTTGGTGTTCAAACTTTCTAGTTTGGTTTGTTAATGTTCTAGCAAGTTTGATTTGGGGATGCTATGTTGAAGCATGTTGGGTATTGCTTGATACTTGATGATTGTTAAGCATGTTTTATTGTTTTATATACCTATCATGTGTGATGGTTTGATGTTTGAGCATGTGTTGGAATGATCCAAATCATTATCTCCTGCTTGACTTTAATTGTATGTATGTTTGTATGCTGCTAGCTAAGTCGAAATATGCAACTAGAGTTAAGTTCCTTGTGTTTTGACAGCTAAAAACATGGTTGCAGTGCAGGGCGTATCGATATGCCCAATGGCCGTATCGATACGGTCCTATTCTTGAACCTTGTTTTTAGGCTATGCGTACCGATACACGGGGGTGTATCGATACGCCAAAAGCTCTCTGGAAATCTGAGAAATTGACGAGATTTTGGCATATCGGTACGGGTCTTAGGTGTATCGGTAAGATCTTTGTTGTTTGACCGTGAGAAGTTGACAGTTGAGGGCGTATCGGTACGGTCAACCAGTGTACCGATACGGTCTCCCTAGGTTGACTTTGGGTTGTTGACCTAGTCAAGGCGTATCGATACGGTCTTCTAGCGTATCGATACGACCTGTTGTAAAGGTTAAACTGGGATGTTTAAATTGCTTGTTTGATTGCTTTGCATCGCTTCGTTGTCTTTCCGCTGTCGTATCTCACATAGGATCTATTAAAGCATCTAGACAAGATAATGCTTAAAGAATTTTTCTAGGGTTGATAACCGAGGTGAGACCTTAACGGGTTCACTTTGGTTTTCCCCGTGTAACCTACTCGGACCGGTCAGTCGTCCAGACCGGGACGAGGGGGTTACACAGTTGCTCCGTTCGCGTTGATATGTAGCTTCTGTGTGTTGTTATTCTTGTTATCGAGTGTCGAAATCATGCCTGAAGTTGGAGAAAGTATATATTTGTTATCCGGTGACAATGCTTAGGTCCAGATCGCCGGTGATTCTTCTGGTCAGCTCTTCTTCAACAAACATGTCAGTATTCGCCTTGATGACACAAATTATCTGTTTTGGAAGTAGCAAGTTCTTCTAATGGTTCGCGGTCACGAACTTGAAGATTATCTTGATGAGTCAACTCCAATTCCAACTCGGTACATCACAGACGCATCAGGTAACAAAACTCTAAACCTTGCCTATCGTCGAATTAAGAAAGAAGACAACTCGTTGGCGTCTAGGCTTTTGTCAACCATTAGTCCAGGAATACTCACTCAGCTCGTTGAGGCTTAGTCTTCTGCTGCGATATGGAACACGATTGTGCAACTATACTCAAAGCTTTCGACCACTAAAATTATGAATTTGCATTGCTGCCCGAGATCACTGAAGAAAGGCAGTATCTCGATGAGGGAATATACAATGCAAGTCAAGGAGTTGTGCAATCTTCTAGCTACTTGTAGAAGTCCGATAGCTGAAGCTGAGAAGGTAGCCATTGTCCTCAATGGCCTTCCTCCGGAGTATGAACCTTTCGTTGCTATTATCACGATAATTCGTGAGGTGTACACACTTGATGCAGCGTCATCTATGCTCATTGATGCTAAAACTAGAGTTACAGATTCGATGCTTTTGCCAGTTGGAATTAACATGACTCGCAACACCTACAACAACACGAATTCTCGTCAAGGTGCATCACAAGTGTTTGATAATTCTCAGCCTGTTTCGAATCAGTTCTCTAGATATTAGACAGGAAACAAATCTTGTGGGCGACGACCACAATGCCAGCTGTGTGGCAAGCTTGGCCACCTTGCCGATCGGTGCTGGAATCGCTTCAATCAAAACTTCAAAAGATTGTCAACATAGAGTTCCTCACCAGTGCACCACTCGCATGCTAATATGTGTCAGTTTTCAAATGAGAGTCCTGATGTGTGTTATGACACGTTTGTTGGTGTTGCTACAGGTTCTGAAGGTGTTGGGAAGGATGCTACTGGCGATACAGTTCATATTAACACCTTGGTTGCTAATGGATCTCTCGTCCTGGATACTAAGTGGTACCCTAATTCAGGGGTCACACATCATGTCAATGGTGAACATCAGAATATTGGCAGGGGACAACAATACACGGGCACGGGCAAGGTGATTCTTGGTGATAGCTCCACTCTTGGTATCTCTCACATAGGCCGAACATCTATGCCTACAACTTCTCATCCTTTAACTCTTGAATATTTTCTCCATGTGCCTGAAATTACTAGAAACTTACTTTCCGTAGCTCGGTTTACTAAGGATAACCATGTGTATTTTGAATTTCGCTAGAATACCTGTTGTGTGAAGGATAAAAGCACAAGGTCAGTGTTACTCCAAGGAAAGCTGGAGGATGGGCTTTACTGTTTTGGGAATGATGCCACTCAACTATCCACTTATGGTTCGATCTATCACACCACTCATGTTCCTGCACAACATGATGAGTCCTTATATTGGCTTTGGCATAAGCGTTTAGATCACCCATCTGCTCGTGTTGTTAGTCTAGTTTTAAATAAGGCTGTTACAGTTGATAAACATATTGTATACACTGCATGTCAGGTAGGGAAGAGTCATAATCTCCCTTTTTCTCATTCTGCTACTGTTTACACCAAGCCCTTTGAGCTAGTTGAGGCAGATGTTTGGGGACCTGCCCCCATTAGATCATCGGGTTTTAGTTACTATGTCTCATTTGCTGCGTAATAAATCTGAAGTTTCTGCTGCTTTTATGCTCTTCTCTGCTCTTGTTCAAAACCAATTTTCATCTAATATTATTGCCCTTCAAATTGACAAGGGTGGGGAGTTTAAAGCCTTGGATGGTACGCTTGCACAAATGGGGATCCAGCATAGATATACCTGCCTACATACGTCTCAACAAAACGGAGTTGTGGAAAGGAAATGTCGGCACATAATAGACACAGCTCTAGCCTTGCTTGCACAAGCATCAATGCCCTTCTCCTACTGGTCTTATGTTGTCCTTAGCAAAGTCTTTTTACTCAATAGACTGCCATCTGAGAATCTTGGAGGTGTTTCACCACATCAGATTTTGTATGGAAAACAACCAGACTACCAATTTCTTCGAGTGTTTGGCAATAGGTGCTTTCCATGTCTTCGAGCTTACAACAAGCACAAGTTTGACTTCCGTTCAAGAGCATGTGTCTTCTTAGGCTATTCACTTAGATACTACGGCTACCAATGTATGGATGATGCTAGTCGAGTTTTTATCTCAAGGCATGTGAAGTTTGACGAGAGCTGCTTCTCATTTGCTGCAATAGTCGAGAAGAAAAATGCAGCATCATCTTTTGAGCATCGCTCTCCTGCTTTTCCCCTTCCAGCATGTACTTCAACATTTGGGTCCTCTTCTGTACCTGTTGAAGTATCCTTACCTACTACAGTTGCAGACAGTGATGTCTTTGCACCTCTCACTGAAGAGCCTCCCTCTAATGATGATGATCATTTCCTTGAGGAAAATGAACTGAGTTCCCCTATTGTTTTTGTGTCTGAGCCTACTGTTGTACACCCACAGATTGAAGAAACTGAACCCAATGCAGTCTCTGAACATTCTCTTAAAGATGAGGATTTGAATCCTGCACATACAATAGAGAATAACAGTTCTAGTTCAACTAATGCTGACACTTCTCCTCTCAATAATCAACCGTGTGAAATTGTCTCTCGAGAAGAAGAAGTTCAACACGATGTTGCTCCTACAGTTGATAATGCAATTTCTGCCCCTTCTACAGAGTTGTGTCGGTCCAGCAACACTCACTCGATGACTACGCGCAGCAAAGCAGGCATATTCAAACCCAAGATACTATTAGTTCAGCATGATGAAGTTCCTACCAGTGTCCATGAAGCCATGTTGCATCCTCAATGGTGTGCTGCAGTTCTGGATGAATATGATGCGCTTCTCCAAAATAGTACTTGAGCGTTGGTGCCACTTCCAGCCAATCGTAAGGTCGTGGGATCCAAGTGGCTATTCAAGATTAAACATAACTCTGATGGTACTGTTAACAAGTACAAAGCGAGTTTGGTTGCCAAAGGATACTCTCAAGTGTCGGGCTTTGATTTTTCAGAAACTTTCAGCTTAGTTGTCCAATTCTTCACAGTTAACATTTTGCTCTCTCTGGCTTTGTCAAACAATTGGAAGATTCACCAAGTTGACGTGAACAATACGTTTCTCAAAGGTGACCTCGATGAAGATGTGTACATGGTTCAGCCAGCTGGATTTGAGAAACGAGGGGTTGATGGAAGTCCTCTTGTGTGCAAGCTCAAGATAGCTCTTTACGGCCTTCGTCAAGCTCCAAGGAATTGGTTTAGTAAGCTTCGCAACTTCTTGTGTGCCATTGGTTTTGTATCATCACAAGCAGATACTTCTCTCTTTATTAAGAGTGTTGCAAATGAGGTAGTATATCTAGTTGTCTATGTTGATGATATACTTATCACTAGTAATTCAAAATCGTGTATTACATGTGTTATACGATCTCTACATGATCAGTTCTCCCTTAAATACTTAGGCTTGGTTCGATACTTTCTAGGCATTGAGGCGATTCGAACTGATGAAGGATTATTCATTACACAAAAGAAATATGTTAATGAACTTCTTGCAAAAAATGATATGACTGGTACATTAGCAGTAGACACACCTATTACTATCTCGCCAAAATTAAGCAAAAACGATGGTATTGAATGTGTTGATACAACTAAATATCGCAGCACGGTGGGAGCACTGTTGTACATTTGCCACACGAGACTTGATGTTGCGTATGCCGTGAGTGAAGTTGCTCAGTTTATGCAAGCTCCGAATGATGCTCACTGGGCTGCTGTGAAGTGTATTCTACGATATATCAAAGGAACAGTTGAGTATGGATTGTGGTTCCCATGTCAAGAAGTTCAAGTCACTCTTCAGACCTTCTCTAATGCAGATTGGGGGTGATGTTGACGATCGACGCTCGGTTTCTGGCTATTGCATCTATTTTGGATCGCATCTTCTCTCTTGGAGTTCAAAGAAACAAATGTCTGTTTCTCGGTCCACGGATGAAGTTGAATATCGCAGTCTTGCGGATGCAGCTTGTGAAGTTCTGTGGGTTAAAGTTGTTCCAAATGACATGGGCATTGTACTTGACGAGTGTCCTAAAATCTGGTGTGATAATGCAAGTGTCGTAGCCATGACAACCAACCCTGTGCTTCACGCTAAGACAAAACATGTAGATCTGGATCTACACTTCGTGCGTGAGAAGGTGGTGTCAAAAACAACTTGAAGTCAACTATATTCCTGCCCATCATCATACGGCAGATGTGCTTACAAAACCGTTGTCAGTTGCCAGATTCCAAGAACTTAGAGCTCAGCTGAATGTTTGGTCTGACAAGTCAACTCAAGAAATTGATGAAGCAAAGTGAATATTTAGGGATTTGAAACCGTTTGAATCAGGTTGTTGGGTTGGTTACATTTGTTAAAACGTTTGTTAACAAATAGTTAATTTTTTCAGGCTTGTCACACAACCCATGTGCTCTAACTAACTGGCTCTTTGTGTCAGTTGGTGAAGCAATTTGGGTTATAAAAACCATGTGAGATGGAACTGGCCCATCAGTTTTTCGGCCTACATTGTAAACTTTCCCTTTCATCCTTAACCCTAGCGAGCTGCACCTCCTCTCTGTCGATCTATCATCTTTTCCTTTTCTACTGTTTATCTCAGCAACTTTCCGGTCACCGACCGCTCTTCAATAGCCTACACCATGTTGTAAACTACTATGATGCCCTGATTTCAGACATGTACAAATTCATGCTTAAATCAGTTCCTCAAGTTCCATATACATGCATTAATTCTGCCCAACTAGTCCTATAATCACAAATATACATTATAAATGGCATATATGCTTCCGTTTTGTATGCAATTATGCATTCTTTTTCAATGTATGCATTTTAATCATACTTGTACATTCAAAATTGTCCCTAAATGTATTCTTACCCGATTCAACCCCTTTAATAGTTATTCTTATACTAAACAACATTGTTTTTATTTCACATCAAACCAAAACAACATTACATTTCATCATCCAAAACTGCACACATTGTTTATGTCAAACCGTACACTTTTTAGACTGTTCATAAGCCAATTTTGAGGTTATTGTCATCAGATTCAAAAACTACATTTACAGTATTTCTAACAATATATATTTAGCTTATCAAAAAAGTGTTTTATTTTATCTTTCAAAATTGCAAAGAACTAAGCTAAATTTCCAGCAATCCGAAACTGTTTTCCTAGATGCAAGGCTGTTTATAACACCTAGAATTTTCATTAAAATAGTGTTCATTTCTAACTTATTCGATTCCCTTGTTTCAGTTACTGGCCAAATCAGTTTCCTATCCAACCTAATGCATACAGTAGTCCCTATTTGAGACACAATTTAATCCCTCAATCAAGAACAATTGAAGTAGCCCATGCCATGCCAAATGCAAGCAAAACAGTTTGCTAGCATCCTACAATACTCGAAACCTGCCCAGCCATTTACACACAATTTGTCCTTTAAAACTAATCACATTCTCACACAGATCACACTTCTCATTTGCATATTAATGATATGTATCATTCAAGCATGAAAAACTCTCACAAGAATCACATTATCAAAATTCAAGAGGACTTTACACTCATATGTTCACAAATTACAATCATGATCCTTTTTCATGCATGAATTTATCAAATGTTCTAATGGTGTTCTTCCTTAAAATTTTACCATTCGAACCATCAAGTTTGACACATTGAAATATGGAAATCAAACCATAATTTGGGGAAGGAAGAAGCTAGCTTACCCCTTTATAAAAACATCACGAGCAAAGGTTCACAAGTGCACCGATTTAATCAAGCTTCTACTCACCATGGAAGACCTTTTTCAAGCTCTCTCTCTCTCTCTCTCTCTTTCATTCACTCTTAAGTGTTTCGGCCAATACAAGGAAGAAGACCATTCTTCTTTGTTTCAATTCCCTTGACCGAAACCCATCTTCCATCTAGATTGCTTATGGGGTTGACACATGTATAGGTCATTTCATCATTCAACCTTTTACATGCAAACCCTTCTATTAATCCTTTATTCGGTTTAATCCATTCTCAAAATGGTTACCCATATTTTCAATGTTTCTATTTTGGTCCTAACGTGTTCAATTTCTTCATTAAAGATAGATCCAACAAATTATTTAACTTTTGAATTATAATTCTAAGCTGGGTTATAGGGTATTACAAGTTCTACAGTGCTTTCACACGTAATGTGCTTGATAGCTTAAACACGAATCTCGTACGTTCGTAAAGAACTTCTAAGCTCATATGTTTTCTCTTTAAGTGTTTTTTTCAACTAAAGGGTATTGGATTGGTCCCCACACTGTTGCATACTTGTATTTAAAATCTCGTTCGCGGCTAGACTGTCCTGCAGCTCATTCCTAAGAATGTTGCATCGACTTTCGGCTCCTTTCAAATTTTGTGACAACAGACTGGCTCTATTTTCATTGGTCCTGCCTCTCCACCTCCAATATTCTGAGTCATTCTTCAATTAAACGACATCGTTCTTCCATTCCTCAAGAGTATCTCCCAAACCAGTAGCCTTGAACACCCAATAAAGCTTCTTATAATTATCCTGAAAATTTTTCAGTTCTTCATAAAAATCATCTCTTTCTCGCCTAAGCTTGTTTGCTCGGGTGTCATGTTCGAGTGAATGCCCCTTTTCTGGAGTACTTCCATCCATAGCCTCAAATTCTAATCCCCTGAGCGACCCATTACTATACTTGGTTGGCCTTTTTTTGAATTCCCATTTTTCCGTTTTCCAAAAAAGCTTGAACTCATCGTTTGAAAGTGATGCAATTCTCGATGGTATGCCCCTAAATTCCAAGATGATACTCGCAATGAGCATTAACGTCATACCAATCTGGATACAAGAGTTGCATGGGTGTCAGGAAGACCGGACTCACCAACTAGGCTTTCAAGAGCTGAGGATACAACTCTTTGTACGATATGGGTATCGGATCGAAATGAAAACCTTTAACTCTCGCCTTCTGACCATCAGTCGAGAAGTAGACATCGAGTTTCAAGCCTTGTCCTGGGTACTGGCCCTTCTTCAATTATGTATCTCGGGTTGTTCTAGCAATCGTTGGTTTATTGTAGAATCAGGGTTTTCCGTCTTTGAAATCCAACACTCATGTCTTGATAAGTTCTTGAACTTTGTTCTTCAAAGCCTCGCAATTCTTGGTAGTGTGACCGAACTTCCTAAGTGGTAACTACATCTAGCACGACTGTTGTAATCTTTCGGGTATGGAGATTCCTTTTGCACAGACTGAACCAAGGTAATGAAATTCCTTTCAACCGACATTAGGAGTAACTCGATGTATCTCATAGGAATCAGATCAGGCTTTTTCACATTACTTACTTCAAGGGTTTCCTCTAGATCTGTCACCACTTTCTTAGAGCTCGATTCAGATATTCCTCCTACTAGTTTGTTGATGTGAATCACAAATGAGTTCGAACAATGGTATTTACTGGAGCTGCCTCGTTCAGGGGTAGAGTTTTGACCATCAAGTTTCACGTCCTGATTCTTGATCACTTTTTTTTATTCGACAGTTCCTTTCTCTTTATCCATAGCAGTCATCAAGTTTGTCAACTCGGCCATTTGCTTCATCAATTCTTGCATCTCCATTCGTTCATCACTAGTGTGAGTATCGTCTGCTATGTCTGATTCAAAGCCTTCGGATGTGCCACCCTTCCTTATTGTCTCTGGTGTATCTTTAGGACATAACCCCGAATTAACACTCTTCTTTATCTGATCACAAAACCTTTTATCCATTATGAACGATTTCTAATTTGGCGACCACTCGCGAATCAACACCGTAAAAATACCATGAAGGTGCAAAAAATGCAAAAAAAAAAGAAAATAAACAAATTAGTAACGGATATAAAAAATGATCAAAATAATAATGCGATAAAAGGAATAAAAGGAACAAACAAAGCATAAAAAGATACAACCTTATCTACATGCTATCTAATCCTCTTAGGTTATCCGCATGGCTCTAAGTGGCGTGGGCTTTCTATATTCTCTACATGTAGTTTTGGTACTAACGGGTACCCGAACTGTCCTCGATGTCCCCTACTAATGGTAGCAAGGCCCCCGATCATCACCCATTATAGGCTCCTATCAATCGATTTTGATTCGGGGGTACCCATTCGCTATGTCCATACGGGAAAACAATATTCCCAGGAAAATATAAGGTACACGATCCCCAAAGGTACTTGCTAGGCCCATATAGAGGAACAATATCCCGACGAAATTAATAGCGTTTTCCCTTCACTTAGATGGTCGGGTTATATGCCAAAATTTTTAAATGCTTTCAAAATAAACTCACATTTATAAACAAATAATAACTTAACTATCACTTTGACTCGCAACTTCCAATATTAATAAAGCGATAATTGCTTTTAGGCCCAACTCTTTTTTTTTGTAAAAACAAAAATTCAGTCTCCAGCGGAGTCGTCATGCTGTAGCGACTGAAAAAATTCGAAGTATCCCCTTTTTCTTATAATTTTGATTGGGGGGGGGTCTTTAAAAATTTGTATTTTGGAACAAAATTTGAGTAGTCACCAATCATTTGGGTTAGGTACACCGGACACCAAAAAAACAACCAGAGATTTTTTTCTTTTTTAGGTTCGAGAGTCGGTTACGTGTGGGGAAGGGTTCACACCCCACCACGCCCAAACTTGGTACCAAATCAATTACCATTTTATTAATATTAAATTTTGCGAGTTAAAGTGACGATTAAACCAAAATTTAGTTATACATGCGAGTTCATTTTAAAGGGCTCAGGTGTTCGAGGAATAAGCGAAAACCACCACCTACTTCTTAAGTACTAGCCAAGTTTACCCTCTAATAAGAGAGCACCGCATTGACAGTTTATATCCCGGATGCAACATAATATAAAATGGATGGACAGAATAACATGCTAAGAACAAATACAAGGCAAGAACGAATAACATAAATATGATCAATAAAAAAAAAGCAAGATACAAAAATATTATACATATATTAAGATGCAAAATTACATATTATGTATATTATGTATATTATATAGACAAAATATAAATAAACTATATACATGTAATATAATATTATATACTTTATGTTAATATAGTATAAGAACATAGGACATGAAAAAACATACAAAACAGGTATTACATAAGACATTACGCAAAAAAATTATATATTGTTGCGGAATACGATCGTCGGATAGAGCAAAAACGCAACTGATAATTTGAGAAAATAATAATGAAGATAAAAGAGACACAGATTTTACGTGGAAAACCCCTAAATAATATAGGGTAAAAACCACGGACAAAGGTAGAAGAATTTCACTATGAGAAAATAGGAATTACAACTTCTCTCAGTCTAACAAGGAGAAAACAATGACAATTCTCTCTTGATAAAAAGGAGAAAACAACTCTATGAAAACTCTCTAATTTCTCTAGTATTGGGAGGAGGTTAGAATGATTTGGGATGTGTAAGAATGGCAAATGGCTAGGCTATTTATAGTTGAGCTTTAGGGACTAAACTTGTAAATAGCCTAAACTTTAGGGACCAAAAATTAATTATCCCACTCCACTTTTCCACCTAATTTACAACCCATAAATTTGGCCACTTTCGGTGGCATAGCTGTCACCAGCTTTCAACAATCTCCCACTTGAAGATTTGATTGGAACAATCATATCTTCACACCATTCTTTCTACCTCGTACTTTCCATGTTGCTTACGTCTCTAACAGACCACA
Source organism: Hibiscus trionum (assembly GCA_030270665.1). Lineage (NCBI taxonomy): Eukaryota > Viridiplantae > Streptophyta > Magnoliopsida > Malvales > Malvaceae > Hibiscus > Hibiscus trionum. Next base: position 39,575,768 of record BSYR01000010.1, read on the forward strand.
AGAGGATCGACACCAAGTAAACTTATCAGTGTTGATTGCTTTTGTCATGAAATCTGCTATGTTGTCATCGGTATGGATCTTCTGCATATCTATCGTCCCTTCTTCCACTTTCTCACGAATGAAGTGGTATTGGACCCGAATGTGTTTTGTTCTTGAGTGAAAAGCAGGATTCCTTGCAAGATGCAAGGCGCTCTGACTGTCACAAAACAAAGAGACATTCTCTTGTTTGTGCCCGAGCTCCTCCAATAGCATTTTCAACCATATTGCTTCTTTACTGGCTTGTATAGCTGCTACATATTCTGCCTCCGTTGTTGACGTAGCCACAACCGATTGCAGTTTTGAAACCCAGCTTACAGCTCCACCAGCAACTGTAAACACATACCCTGTTGTAGATTTGCTTTTATCCAAATCTCCTGCATAGTCAGAATCGACATACCCGCTGATAAGAAAGTCTGATCCCCCGTAACATAATGCAACATTTAAGGTCCCTTTGATGTATCTCAGGATCCTTTTCACAGCATTCCAATGCTCTCTGCCTGGATTCGCCATGTACCGACTAACCACTCCCACTGCTTGTGCAATGTCTGGTCTTGTACAAATCATAGCGAACATTAAACTTCCCACTGCTGATGCATACGGTACTCGAGACATCTCCATCCTCTCTTCTTCACTGCTAGGACTCATACTGGAGGATAATTTAAAGTTAATAGGAAGAGGGGTAGAAATTGGCTTACAATCTTGCATGCTGAATCGTGACAAGATCTTTTTCAAGTAATTCTTTTGTGAAAGCCAAATCTTCCTACTACTTCTGTCTCGGTGAATTTGCATCCCTAGAATCTTGTTTGCTGGTCCCAAGTCCTTCATTTCAAATTCCCTAGCCAGTCGTGCCTTTAATTCTTCAATATGATCTTTGTTGGGGCCTGCAACCAACATGTCATCTACATACAACAGCAATATAACAAATTCGTTTTCACCAAACCTCTTGAAGTAAGCACAAGGGTCTGCATTAAGTCTGTTGTATCCAAGGCTCATGATGAAGGAGTCAAATCTCTTGTACCAACACCTCGGCGCCTGCTTTAAACCGTACAGAGATTTGTTCAACCTGCAAACCAAGTTCTTCTTTTCTTTTTCTTCAAAACCTTCAGGCTGGAGCATGTAAATCTCTTCTTCAAGATCTCCATGAAGAAAAGCTGTTTTAACATCTAGCTGCTCTAGATGTAAATTCAATGTAGCACACATTGCCAGGACAACTCGAACCGTTGTTAGTCTAACCACAGGAGAAAAGATTTCATTGAAATCAATACCTTCTTTCTGAGCATATCCTTTGACCACCAGTCTTGCACGATACCTCTCCACTTGATCGTCACCATTTCTCTTGATTTTGAAGACCCATTTGTTACCAATTGGCTTCCTTCCTTGTGGTAGTGGCACAAGTTCCCATGTATTATTTTTATGGAGGGCTTCGATTTCTTCTTGCATTGCCGCCATCCACTGCGAAGCATCTGAGTTGTTCATTGCCTCCTCGAATGTTGATGGCTCACCGTCCTCCGTTAAAAGGCAGTATGCAACATTACCTTCTATAACATAATCTGAGTGCCAATTGGGGCGTCTTCTCACACGATCTGATTGACGAGTTGTTGGAGCTTCAGAATTCTCTGGTTCTGATTCCTCGAGCTCTGGTTCTGCTTCAGAACAATCTCTCTGTTCAAACTCATTTTCAACATGTATCTGTGTAGTCTCTGGCTTTTCTTTATCAGTGCTATCATCTTCTTCTTTTCTTTGTAGCTTATCTTCTACAAAGATAACATCCCTGCTAATAATCACTTTGCGGGCAGTGGGATCCCACAAGCGATACCCCTTTACTCCATCAGCATACCCCAAGAATTTACATTTTCTGGATTTTGGATCCAACTTTGAAATTTCTTGGGCATTGTACATCACGTACACAATACTTCCAAATATATGGAGGTTTGAATAATCAACTGGTTTACCAGTCCACATTTCCATCGGTGTCTTCAACTCAATTGCAGTTGATGGAGCCCGATTCACCAAATAACAGGCGGTATTGACTGCTTCTGCCCAGAAAGCTTTTTCTAGCCCTGCAGCTCTCAACATTGCTCGTGTTCTTTCTAACAGAGTTCTGTTCATCCGCTCTGCCACTCCATTTTGTTGAGGAGTGTATACTGTTGTGAACTGTCTTTTGATGCCTTCTTTTCTGCAAAAGTCATCAAATTCATCACTTGTATATTCACCTCCATTATCTGATCTGAAACACTTGATTTTATTTCCTGAATCAAGTTCCACCCGCGCTTTGAAAACTTTGAAGGTTGAAAACACATCTGCCTTCCTCTTGATAGGATACACCCAACATCTCCTAGAGTAGTCATCAATGAAGGAGACAAAATACTTTGCTCCGCCTAGGGATGTAACCGGTGCTTGCCATACATCAGAATGAACCAATTCTAGAGCAGCCTTGCCTCTAGAATTTGATGTGTTGAATTTTAATCGATGCTGCTTACTTGTAATACAATGTTCACACAAAGGAAGTGATACCTTTGTTAAACCCGGAAGTAGCTTTTGCTCCACAAGGACTTTCATTCCCTGTTCTGACATGTGTCCAAGTTTCCGATGCCATAACATGGTAGAATCTGAACTACATGAGGCAACAGAGGCTTCAGCCTCTAGCAAAGTCTCTCCCTTCAGCATGTACAAATTTGCAGCTATCTTTTCACCTTTCATTACCACAAGCGCTCCATGGAACACCTTCATGATTCCTTTCCGTGTTTCAATCTTGCTTGCATTATTATCCAACAATCCGTAGGATAATAAGTTTTTCTTCAAGCCTTTCACGTGTCGCACATCTCGAACAACTTTGGTTGTCCCGTCATACATCTTCAATTTGATGGTTCCAACGCCAACAATCTCCAAGGCATGATTATTGCAGCTGTACACAGATCCTCCTGAGATAGGTTCATAATTATAGAACCATTCTCTTCTTGAGGTCATGTGATATGTGGCTCCCGAGTCAATAAGCCATATGTCTGCAAATCTTTTTCTGCCTTCCATGGCTGTTGCTGCTTCACAACAGAGAGCATCTCCATCATCTGAAGTGTTTGCCATATTTCCTTGAGGATTGGAGTTTTTAGGTAAACTCCAACAATCCTTCTTCATGTGACCCTTTTTTCCACAGTTGTAGCACTTTAAATTCTTCTTACTCCTTGACTTTGATCTACCATGATTGTGACTGCTACTTTGGCCACGTTCTGTTGATCTTCCTCTCATCACCGTTAAGGCCTCTGCTTGTTGCAGATTTCCTTGTCTGTCTTCCTTGTTCTTGCGCCGATTTTCTTCTTCCAGAACAGCAGCTGCAACGTCATCGAAGACTAGATCACTTGTAAGGTTGTTGTTTGTCAAGTTGATGATGAGTTGATCATACGAATCAGGTAGACTTTGAAGCAGAAGTTCAGCACGTTCTTGTGACTCTATTTTATAGCTTAGGGATGTAAGCTGAGAAAATAGAGTATTCAACGTGTTTAAGTGCTCTGTCACTGAAGTAGATTCTGACATCCGAAGAGTGTACAATTTCCTCTTAAGGAAAATTTTATTGTGCAACGATTTGACCTCGTATAATTTTGCGAGGTGATCCCAAATCTCCTTGGCTGTCTTCTTCTCCTCGATGCTTGATAGTACTTCATCTGCTAATGCTAAATGAAGGTCTGCAATAGCATTCTCGTCCATCTCATTCCATTTCTTGTTATCCGTAAAATCTGCCGGCCTTTCGCTGATAGCCGCTAGACATCCGTTTTTTCTTAGGATGGCCTTTATCTTCAATTTCCACAGTGAGAAATTTCTCCCATTGAACTTTTCAATATCAAATTTCGTTGCCATAGCTTCTATTTCAGATAGCTCCCACTATTTCACCTTTTTGATGTGAATAGTGCCCACCACCTTCAATGAATGAGTAATATCTAACTTACTTTCTTATGATGGAGGATCCACTTTCCAGTGGCAACCAACAGAGAATACGGTAAGTAGATATACGCACCAAAATCTGGCTCTGATGCCAATTGTTGCGGAATACGATCGTCGGATAGAGCAAAAACGCAACTGATAATTTGAGAAAATAATAATGAAGATAAAAGAGACACAGATTTTACGTGGAAAACCCCTAAATAATATAGGGTAAAAACCACGGACAAAGGTAGAAGAATTTCACTATGAGAAAATAGGAATTACAACTTCTCTTAGTCTAACAAGGAGAAAACAATGACAATTCTCTCTTGATAAAAAGGAGAAAACAACTCTATGAAAACTCTCTAATTTCTCTAGTATTGGGAGGAGGTTAGAATGATTTGGGATGTGTAAGAATGGCAAATGGCTAGGCTATTTATAGTTGAGCTTTAGGGACTAAACTTGTAAATAGCCTAAACTTTAGGGACCAAAAATTAATTATCTCACTCCACTTTTCCACCTAATTTACAACCCATAAATTTGGCCACTTTCGGTGGCATAGCTGTCACCAGCTTTCAACATATATTAACATATAAAATGATGTGCATATCTTTTTTTTATTCGAACAACAAAATACTAAAGGAGATTTTTCTTTTACCTCCAAATGTTTTTTTTTTTTTTTTGCTTTTTTGTATTGATTCTTGAAATCTGAGTACAATGGATTATTTTTCTCGATCTTATCTCTGATCTTTGATTACGTTTAGATAGAAAATACATTAAAAAGTGAGTTTCTAACGTCTTGATTATTATCTCTTTGTATGCCTGCATGGTGGCCATATGGTGGTGGCGTGATTTTCGGCGACGTGGCCACATGGACGAGAGAGATGAAGCGTTGGACGCGTGGCATGGGGAAGCTAGAGCATCTCAAGTGTGGGGAGCACGCTCGCGTGTGAGTTGAATGGTTCCTTTTGGTTTGATCTGGACCGTTAAATCAGATCTGATTCAACAGTCATATCTTAATTGCGCAAAGGATAACAGTGTATTAGGGTTTTTGGTTATCAAATTTAAGGACTGGGCCAAATGGGCCATGTAACAAATATATGTATTTTTTTTTCTTTGAGATCATAAATGTAAATGGACTTGGACTTAAACATTAATATAAATGGGTTTATTTATTATTAGTTTTTTAGTTTTATTTTCATTTTTATTATGTTTATGATCAATAATAATATTAATAATAGAATATAATAATAATAATAATAGACAATAATTACTAAAATAATATTAGAATAATATATACACTCGAATAAAAATTAGTGATTACGATATCTAAAAGATATATGAGTTGCTTTCACAAGATAAGATGCAAGCTATCTTGTGTAGAGATAATGTAAAATTTATAACTCAATCAAAAGGTGAATACATCAATTGTGACAAAATGAAACATATTTCTTCAAAGTTTCGTCTCTCATGATTTTCAGAAGAATAGTGTTCGATGAATCCTTTCCAGCATTAATTTAAAAAATCTATTCACCGGTGCATAGTCTACTTCAACATTTGAAGATTATATTCAAGATTGAATTATCACGAGAATCCCTAATAAAAGGTTTTAATTTAAAATTCAATTAAACAATATATATAAATATATTTTATTCATGTAAATAATTCATACAACTTAAAATATACAAACATGGCATACCAAATATATTTATTACAAAAACATGCTAATAAATATACATTATCCTATATCTAAGCCAACATTAAAATAAATACAAAGATAAAGATCAAAATTTACCTCACTAGAAGCTCAAATGAAGAAATTCGACCGACCTCTAGCAAGATCTTCGCTATTGGGAAACGACGGTACACCCCATGGCGCAGCAAAAAATTATCCGGCGAATTTTGCCAGTGATTATGTACAAGGGATAAATTCAGTTCATCGTTCAATATTGTTTAAGATAAAAAAAACAAATTTCATATTTCTTTACTCGATTCTTCGATTATTAGCATTTTTTTCAAATATTTCTTATTTCTCTTATTATGGGAAACTACATAATCATACGATAATTTTTTTTCAAATTTTATTATACTTTTATGTTTTGTAATTTTAAACTAATTTATATTTATATTTTTATATGTTGATTTGTTGATCCATCTAACTCATGGTGTTGTGGTTTCAACCCTTAAATAATCTGATAATGCATTTTTATGGCAATCTTGTTGCTATTTAATCTCTCTTTTTTATTTAGTTAGATTAAAATTTTACTTGTTCAAAAGAGTAATTAAATATTTCTTATATATTATAAATTAAAGGTCTTTATTTTAATAAATTATACATAATCCTTTAAATTTTTGAACCACTGTGTATTTTTATTTTTTATCGAAACATGTGATTTTATTCAAAACAAAAATCATATAGGGTATAGGCGTATAGCTAGAGGTGGCAAACGGGTCAATCGGTTCGGGTTCGGTTCGGGTCATTTCGGTTTCGATTATTTCGGGTTTGATATCATTCGGTTCGGTTCAGTTCGATTCTATTGTTCGGTTGATTTTTGGTTCTGTTCGGTTCGGGTCAATTTCTGGGACTCGGTTTTAATCAAGTTTTTAGGCTGGTCAGTTTTCTACACCCTTTATGTGGCTTTATAAAGCCAATATATTTGACTTTTTGGTGAGTTGTGCGATTGTTCATATCTCATCTTTTTTATTTCTATTAATATCTTTTATTTATTTCGGGTTGTCTTCGGTTCGGGTTTATTTCGGTTCAACTAAAAATCAGTTCATTTTCGATTCGATTTCGGTTCGGTTTTGGGTTTCGGGTCAAATTCCAGGTAAACATGTTCGGTTCAGTTTCAGATTTAATTCGAATAAATTCGTTCGATTTTCGGGTCTCATGTCAAATTTGCTAAGTCTAGGGTATACTACCACGTAATCCTCTAAATTTTTGAACCACCGTGAATTTTTATTAGTATGTAGAGTAAGCTTGAAGATGAAGATCAAACGGTAATGTTTTTATTTTTACTTTTTGGTTTATAAAGAACATTTGTTTGTTAAATGTTGGTCAAATTAGGGGATTTCCTTTCTATATAACATATTTAAAATAGCTTGTACTAAGCGAAGACAGCTGAGTTCCAAAATAGTTTTATAGGCATTCTTCAGTTTCAGGTATCTATATAACATTGTGTTGAAAACGACAAATCAATTTCTTTACTTTTACCTATGCTATAATTTTTCTTTTTAATTATGGTAAATCTAATAACTTTTACATTTAATATAACATATTTGATAATTTAAACTATTTTTTCTTAGATTTATATTAATAAAAATAGGAAATTTACACATATATGCATATTCTAAAATCCATATTGCTGCTTTAAATCTGCTAAAAAGAATTGTTGGATAATCGGACTCAATTGTCGTATGATCAGGAGCAGAGCTAGAAATTTATTTAAGAGATATGTCATTTTTAATAGTATTTAAGAGGGTCATTTTATTTATAAACTGAGTGTCATTTATATATATTTTTTAATTTTTTACAAACAAATTGCTTAAGAAACTTTTTAAAAAAAAAATTAGATGTCAACAGACACATCGTTCATGTATGTGGCTCAGCCCATGAGTATCACCAACTCAATAATCTTTTTAATCAAATCTTTAATCGTTTTTTTAAAGATATATATATATATATATATTTTACAAACCAAATTGTTGTTTTCCACTAATTATTTTATATGAGATCTTCTTAGGTTTTTACATGCTTATTTAACCAGTCAACCAAAAGCATATGGAATAAAATGTTAGAAAACCAAGACAATTATAATATAGTTTTATCATACCCACAACAACAACAAAATTAATATAAAATAATATAATTATTACTGATAATAGATTTATATACAAATTTATCGGTCTTGTATTCAATTCTTAGAAAATAAATTTTAGTTGTTTTTTAAGATTATACAAAGGTAAACAAACACACTATTGTACTAATATTAATTATCATTTTTAACTAAATTAGGAATTTATTAACCTCTACTCCAACTCAATGAAATAAGTCCTTCCTCCCAAAATATTTTATATAATAACACTTTAAGTCCCTTTTAATTTAAATATTAATCAAATTAAATTTTGTTTTCTTCAAATTTTAAGATTTACTATTTAATAAGTTTCAATTTTTAAAGTTCAAAAATTTAACCTTCCCAGTATTAACTCTCAATTCAGTCCCTGTCTATAATAATATAGATGAATAAAGATTATTTGTTAGATTGTCAGCTATCTAATTAAAGATATAGTAAAGGGGAAATGGTCGTTTCTCAAACTTGATAATATTGATTCATCGAATACATATCTAAGTCATGGACAAAGTTAATTATTTTTTTTATCATTAAAAGTATGATTTCATTAAGGCCAAAAATAACAATTGTTATGTGACTCGTTAAAAACCTTCCAAACATGGAAGAAAATAATACAAGCACGAAAACTAAACACAAAAACACCAAACAACACGATAAGGAACAAGACACGACACCCTCCCGAAACCAACTAACCAAAACCAAGCAACAACATGCTCCGACCCCAACACCACCCATGAACATCCCCCAACCAATAGCCCATCGCGCCATCACCAACCATCATGGAACATGAATGCCTGATCCACACCCTCCTTAACAAGTGCATCTGCAATGTCGTTCGCCTCACGAAATACATGTGCAAAGCAAACACAAATAATGCCTCACAATAAGCATCAAATAGAACTAAAATGTCCCAAAACTTCCACGGTCGACGGTATTATGCGAAATCCATTTATTATTAAAAAAACAAAGTTATGTATTTAATCGGGAATCCATTTTTTAATTTAATAAAATATTAAAAAATTTTACTATTCTTATGTTAAAATTTTGAATTGAAATATTTATTTAAAATTTTTTGAAGTAAAATTATATAGTTACTATATAGTTATTAATACCAAAATTATATGCATATAATCAATTCTGAATTGATCACAAAAAAAAAATCAACTATCTAGAGTCTGAGAGACTGAGACAATTAATAAGATCACATGGACGCTGAAAAAGATTTAAATTAGCAGGGCAATTATGGTGAAAGGGAAATTGTCATGTATCCATGCAAGGATTGTGGGTGGAAATTTCTATAATTATCTTGTTTACAAGGAAAGGGAAAAAAGGGTTTACTGCCTTTATTTAATCAAAGAATGGGCTTCTCACTTGTTCCAACAGCTTAACCGTGAAGCAAGCAAATGGAGATTGTAGCCATTAATATAATGGATTCTGGGGTGTTGTTCATCTTTAATTATAGGAGTTGAGATGAAAATTACAATCTGTTTTATTGGGTTGCCATTAAATTTGTTGGTGTTTGATATTAATTTCTTAGGTGGCCTTGTGTGTTGGTTTCTTAAAAATCCTGAGGTATGAGCCATAAAAGCTGTTGAGGGGTTCTTTCTCTCCAAATGCAATGAATGAAATCGCTTCTTCTTCTCTGCAGATTTGTTAATTGCAATAACATTTACTGCATACTTGTTGGGATTTTTTCCAGCCTTTAATACGTTTCCTGGCCTCAATTTACACTCTTCTTCTACCAATACTTCAATTCCATTTACCTTGGTTTAGTCAAGCTTTAATTAACACCCTCATCTTCTCTCCCTTTATATATTTTCTTCTTTCTGCTTCATTTTCCCCTCACCACTTTCCCTTCTCAACAACGGGCGTTGGTTTTCAGGGTTTCTGCTTAGCTTAGCTAGGTCAAAGTTATTTGGCCTTTAAGGTAACTCATGTTTCAGATTTTTAGTACAATTCAATTGTTGTATTTTGTGTTTTTGGTTGTCTAGACTCTAGCATATGCTCCATTCAGGTTTAAATTTACACGTAGGAAGCAGAAAGATGAGCCGCAGGAATGGACCCAAGCTTGAGTTGAAGCTGAACCTATCGCCACCCAGGGTTAATCCGAGAGTTGAATCACCGGGGAGATCGGCAACCGTGTCACCGACGTCTCCTCCGAGCTCATGCGTGTCATCGGAGATGAACCAGGACGTCGGATACTTGAGCAGCCCCGAGGCGACATCCATGATTCTGGTGGGTTGCCCCAGGTGCTTGATGTACGTTATGCTTTCAGAGGATGACCCTAAATGCCCCAAGTGCAAGAGCGCCGTTTTGCTTGATTTCCTCCATGACACTGCCAGCACCACAACCACCAGGAAGGGATGAGCAGGAACTAGGAATCATATAAAAACATAGATATGGGCGTTTATGGGTAACGGCCAACGGGTGTCTTAGTTTAGGTCTGGTTTTTTGGTATCATCCTTGTTTAAATTAGCAGATGAGCATGTAAACTGGTTTAACTGCAACTGCCCAAATTTTCTTATATGTTATATTGTTCGGCAAAACAATGATGCAAACCGAGTGCAATGTAAGTTGAGAACTATACAAGTAGGACTGTTGTTCTAGTATAATTGCTTGTGTTTGGCCCACAGGGACATGGTGGCTTCTCAGTTCTCACATAAACTGACTAAATGAAACAAGGAAATCATAAGAGAAGGGGCCGTTAGGTAAAGAAAGGGGAGTGAGGTTTTTGGTAGTTCCTGCCAGGGGGAGCCTTATTAGATTGAAAGACCATTAAAACACATAAATGCAAGAGTAATTGAGACAGTTGAGAATATAATAAGGGGGGAAGATATTAAGTCAGACGATAAATACAAATTAAATTCCTCATCTTTCTTTGCTCTCACTAAATGCCAACATTGTCTGTTTTTCTTTTCAACCCTCTTGAATCTTGTACTACTCGCAGCATAAGCAATATAAAACAAGACATTATTTACTATGTAGTCGTAATTTCTGTAACAGAAAAAATAATGAAGAGAGGATTGTTCAAACGTTGTCAGATTTTGAATTAGGGCTCAACCAACCTATAACATAAATTTAGTTTGCATGCTACTCCCCTTATTCTTCACCATTTGTTTGCATCATGGTAGTCTAGAAAATATTAAAAGTAGGCCCCTAATAACAAGTATTAGAAAAAAATTACGTTTCTAATAACAAACTTAGAAAAAAAATTAAATTTTAAGAGTATGTTCCCAATAACAAATATTGGGAAAAAAACCATGTCCCTATTGGATCCCTAATACCAAATATTAAAACATTAAATTTTAAGAGAATGTCCCTAAATAACAAATATGAGGAATTGAGCCCCTAATTATAAATATTAGAAAAAAACGGATCTAATAACAAGTATTGAAAAAAATTAAGAGTATGTCACTAATAATAAATATTGGAAAAATAGGCCCTTAAGAATAATTATTGAAAAAATTGGACCCCTTATAATAAATATTGAGAAAAATTAAATTTTAAAAGTAAGCCCCTAATAATAAATGTTGGAAAAAAAATGAATCCTAATAATAAGTGTTAAATAAATAAATTTTAATAGCACCCCTAATAATAAATATTAAAAAAATTAAATCTTAATATCAAATATTATAAAAAAAAAGCCATGGGCGGGCACCCCTCTTGACGATGCCAGGAACAGCACTGATTATGATTAAAATTTGTTTATTTTGACATACTTCGGTCAGTGCCGTTTCGTGCCGGTTAATATAAAATTTTAATATTTTAAACCAATTTTCATTTTTATGATTTTTTATTTTGCATAATTACATGCAACTTTTAAAATGTCATGCAGTCAGTAGATTCATTAAAATACCACACAAACCTATTTACCTAACAAATTGTAAACAGTTTATCCGCTGTTTTAACAAGCAAAAATATTCAAGAAACTAAACAGAGAAAGCTTTCCATAATAGATTGTTAATGCATTGTATTGCTTTTTTTTTTTAAACCAATGTAAGCATCTAAAGACAAGAACTGAAAATGCAATCTGATTCTCATTTTATGGAAACCTGTTGCCTTTCAATCACATGCCAATAAAACCACAAAGAAACTTGAAAGTCTGACCCTGGTTTGCAACTCGATTCAATGAACTCATACGATTCCTGTCTACCGGAGCTTATTTCAATTCTTAGACGTAACTGAAGCGTACTCTGTATTCTCTAAATAATTCAAGAACAAGCCATGTATATCACTTTGGTTTCAAGAACAAGCCATGTATATCACTTTGATTTCAAGAACAAGCTTGTCTTTGCAATTACATAGTTTTGTTTATATATGCAAGCATTACCGTACAAGGTCAAGCTGAACAAACACAAAAGTCATCTTATGTGGCAAACTAATGGAATCTAACTCATCCATCCATTTCACCCATCCAATGGTTATAAATTAGTGTAAAACTAATTGAGTTTTACATAATGTAAGTACATCCTAACATCCTAACCCTATATATATATATATATATATATATATATATATATATATATTCCACTTTTCTCCAGTTTTATATCTTTCTAACTTTCTTCCCATCCTACAAGCAAGGCCTAAACTTCTCACTTCAATAAACTATGCTAGACAAGTAAGGAACCAACCTTCTTCTAGTGCTCTGGTAACCAGCCATTCTGCCAGGCGCAATACATGTCATGTCCAACGGTGAAATTTCTATATGCAGGCAGGCACTTTGCAGTAGAGAATGCATAAAATATGGAAATTTTACATAAAAACTTTCATGTGTTATTTAAACCACATTTCTGAGTAGCTATACATTTACAAACACTTCTCACTAAAATTAGAAAGATATTACTGGTAAAATACTCTGTAAAAGTTTAATTGATGCGACAACATATAATACAATAGATAACTGTAAACTGAACAAAATGTTAGATCTTCTGAGGGGAAACCACTAGGTATGAAACATTCAAGTAAAAAGTTTCGATAAAGAGCTTGAGAACTAAAGTGCATTGTAATATTGGCATGAGGAACTAAGAAGCTTTACATATTTGCCACAACAAGAGAAACTTCAATAGTTAGTACATAAAATATGCATAATGCTAATACTTGCGCCGATCATATTACTTAAAACTATTTATAGAAAGGAAAGTGCAGGATATCATTTTGATTCTAGCAATATAGCATATGTTCTAGAAGATTACCTGTTAGATTTTTATCTTGTAAAATCCCAAAACCATATAACAAAGTAGGGTCACAATGCTGAGGGTCTCCGAACTCAGAAGACATAAAATATGCAATCACAAATTTACAAAGTTTCTCATAGGTGATCCAGTTCTCCCCATCCACTACTGCTTCTGATATACTTGTCAACAATACCAAATTCTTTATTCTGTGCAACTCGTCTGGTGTAGTTCTCAGTTGAAATGGGACCTTTCTTCAACCTCTTGTAGTAGATTATCTCCCAAGGCCACAAACGAGCAGCACCAAAGTAATCTTCTGCAGATAGATGCCATTCACTTTCATTTGGAGGTTTGAGGCCATAATGCTTCATGACCATACACAATTCCTCTGGTGATATGCTTGTAGAACGCACAGAGGTATCTGAATCATTCTCTACAGGTTGTACCATCACATCCTCTGTTGTCAGTGCATCAAAATCTCGACTACCCTTTATCTCTCCCAAGTTCTTTAGAGACAAACTCTCATCAGCAGGTGCATTTTTCTCTGAAAGTGGCGTACTTGGAATTTTAACTTGAGGCACTGACCTGGGTGTCATATAATTATCACAATTACCTCCCTGAATAGCTTGGTACTTTTCCACTTCACTTTCTACTTTGGCAGATGAACCGGCATTTTCAATAGTCACTGGAGCCACACTATTTTCAAAATTTGCATTCTCCAAAAGAACATCACCTCCGATCATAATCCCCTTGGATTCGGGTGTGTTAGCCTTATCCAAAGAGCCTTTCAAATTAAATTTCCCCTTGTCCGACAATGATGCTGAAGGCCTACCAAGTGATACAGGCGAAGAGAAGGATGTTGGAGAGTTTGACCTTGAGCTAGATTGAGAACTTCTCGATCTAGAAGAATGTGATATTGAACTCAACCTTAGATTTTTAGATGACGAACGTGCTTTGGATGATATGGATCTTGATCTAGACTGTGAAATTGACCTTGGCATATGCATTATGGATTTAGATTTTGAGCGTGATCTGGATGAACTGTAATCAGGATGAAGTGGAGAAGAAATTGGCCTTTCTTTCTTTGCATTATGTCTTTGAGGAGTTCCACCTCTCCTCCTACTTCGCTTCTTTCGTTCAGAGTCATTTTCCCAAGCCCTATCTGTTTCCTTTCCAACAAAGGAGCTTCCATTCTCTATCAATCTCCCACACTTTCCTGAACCGAATGCTTTTCTGGCATCCTGGAATCTATTTGTTCTTCGGGGATCCTTATCTTGCTGCAACTTTGCCCAAGAACTGGGTCCAAATCTGGAGGAATATCTTCCAGAAGTAATTTCATGGGGACAGTTATGCTTTTTGTGACCCAGGGCACCGCAGCTGTAACAAGCTTGCAGCAGTTTTGCATCCTTAGGATGGTTCAGAGTCTCTTCACCTATCAGCTCTGTCGCTGTTCTCTCTTGTGGGCTTTGTTCAGCAGGATAACCACTGTAAAACACAATTTGACGGTTTTCATTATCAGCTTTCCTGTCATAACCTACATAGCGGTCAAACTCCATTTCATGCTCAATGTCATTACCATTAGAATGATCATGACGTTGCCCATCCCACCTATCATCCATCTGGTTAGGTACATCTTGACCATCTTCATTCAGCAAATCATCCTTATAGCCATGATTGTCTTCACTTATAAATTGTTTAACATGGTCTTGATGGTAGTCTATATCCGCATTAAGCCGATCAGCAGAATTAAGCCCGGTATCATGACACTCAGTTTGTTCAATACTCGTCTTACAGTCTGGATGAACATTTAAATCAAAAATTCTACTACCATAATCTCCACCTCTAGCGGAACTCCTCATTCTATGTGGCTCACGGTCATAGGTCTGATCAGCCCTAGCAAAATTTTTGAAAGGTCTAGGCTGTTTATTTGACCATGTGAGAGTTAACGGCTTCCCACAGATATTTCTTCCTTGAAGCGCTCTCAAAGCTTTCTGTGCATTTGGAGGGTAGTCATACACAACAAACCCATAGCCATCTTTCAGATTCACATTGCATCTTCCAAACCTTTCAAAAACACGCTCAAGTTCATCCCTACGAGTGTGAGATGATAGATGACCAATATACAAAGACATCTGCAGCAAAGGAGAAAACAATTTAGACACGCACATCAGGAGTTTAAATAATGTATCATTCTGCCACAGTCGCGGGAATAAATGAAACGTAAATGCTAAGGTGCAATGCATTAGTCTGTTAAAAAAGGAAAAAACAATTTAGACACACACATCAGGAGCATAAATAATGTACCATTCTGCCCCTTACATGGGTAGAAAGGAGATGTTTGTTATACTGCCTTAATGTGTAAATTCTAAACATCATTCAAATACTTGCACGGGCAACAATAATAGTGATAAATGACATGGTTATCCAAAAATTCAACAACAGCAACAAACACCAAGCACTCCTAAGTTAAGCATCATAAACCAAAGCATAACAATTTCATAGATTGCTTAGAGACGACAAAAATCTGCTCCTGTAATCTACTGCATACACTAGTGATAAGGGAATCGTAAAATATGTATCACTTAAGTATGGGGGCATACGAAAATTCCATTGCATAAACCTGAAGAAGTATAGTTGAAAGCAACAACATATTCAAACTTGTAGAAGTGTTTACGAGTTTGATTGGATTTCGGAAAGGTGGCTCTTTATATTAAACAGCAGAGAAAGAGCCTGAAAATAAGGATTTAATCACCCTAAAAATAAAAAATAAAAAGCATAAAAAATAACTAAACTAAAGTTACCATTCACTTGAGCCAAGCATTTAGCAAGAAAACGAAAAAAAATGCAGAATAAAAAAGAAAGAAAAGGTTTCTATTTCTCATAGGCACTTCACCGAACATCTAATACGCAAAAACAATAGCATCAAATAAACTATAGAAAACCCATACGAGCAAAACAGAAAACAGGAGAGAACAAAAAAAACTTGAAAAAAAATGCATTAATACCGGGCAAAAGAGACGGAGAAGCGTAGACAAACAGTCAGTTTTGGGTGAAAATCTGTCTTTCCCTTTGTTGGAACGCAGGGGCGTGATCTGGTATAGAAGTCTTTGAGTGGACTTTACATACTCTGGCCCGAACAATATCCCTGGTCCTTCCGCGTTATCGTCGCTAGCAAAACTCGACTCAACCGAAAAAAATCTGAATTTTTCAAACTTGTCTTGACTCCACTCGAAATTTTTTTAAATAAAATTTAAGTTTTAAAGTGAAAATTCGAATATCTTGAAAATTTTAGTAATAAGTGGATTGATTTTTAGGTTCAGTCGAGTTCCTCATACATATATATATATATATATGAAGAAATATATGCCACATATGATGAAATATGTATGCATATCTTATATAAATGATTAGAAAAAGTCATTTAAATTAGAATCAAATTGTACTATAATACGATAAATAATTACAATTAAATTTCTGTAGGAACTCGAAAACTTGACTCGACTCGAATTTCATAAACTCAAATTGAATCGATAAAAACTCAAATAAAGATTGAGTTGTAAAATATGACGCGTCAACTCGAATAACTTGAATTTTTTTGACTCAACTGGACTCGATCGAACGCTCACCCTTAGTCAACGAATTTTTGCAGGGGTGTTCATTTTCGGATTCAGATAGTATCCGATTCGGAAATATCAAATATTCGTTTTTAGATAGGTAAATCTTGATTCGTATTCGATAAAAAAATTAAATATTTGACTTTTTAGAATATTGGATTTTTAAAATTTTAGATCAAATATCCGGTTTTTTAAATTAATAATAAATTTATTGTAACAAAATATAATAATATTAAATAAATAATAAAATAGTAGTAGTAGTAAAAAATAATAATATATGTGATAATAAAAATGATAATATTAAAAATAATCATAATAAATATAATGAAATAAAAGAAAATATATTATATAATAAATCAATAGTGACGACAACAACAATAATAATAATAATTATTGAGAAAATAATATTAGTGTTTATAATAATAAAATAAATATACAATGTAATAAATAAATGACAAACCCAAAAATAAAAATAAACATGCTAACTAATGGATTGAATCGAATAAAATTAGAGCTTAAAAGGGTCAAAATAGTAATTACGTAAAATTAGACTACAATAAAAAAAACCAAAATAAAAATTAATCTCATTACAATAAAAAGCATTTTATTTTTTTCTTCAAATTTTCGAATAGTCCAAAACTCAAAATATCCCGATTCGTATATGATCTGATCATCCAATTTTTTCTTGAATATCTAAAAAAAAAAAAACGGATCAAATTGCTTGGATGGGATTATTTTGAACAACCCTAATTTCAAGCTCGACAAAGTGACCTCAACCACTTTTTTTTGTTGTTAAATTCTATAGTGCAAACTAATTTGGGTAGGACTAATTCTGCGCAAAAATCAGGTTCGGTTAATTGCTAGTAATTTATTTTGGTTAATCGATAAATTTAAATTATTTACTTCTCGGCCTTAAACTACATCAATTAAAGCGTATAGTTAATTGACTTGTTAATCATAATATTCGATTCGAGTAGTAATTTTATACTCCTCTTATTAAAAATATATAATTTAATAGTAATATGATAAATTTATCAATTAATAAAATGGTCTTTGATGTGTCGAGCATTATCAATTTATCATTGTAGATCAAAGATGTTGAGCTTACGAGACTGGATCGTAATCCTTAATTGTCCTGGGCTACTTGATCAACGGGCCTCATATGTCCAACGAGCTCATAGACGAGTTTTGCGTTTTGTGATTTTAATACTAAATTCGTAAACTCTCTTGTAATGAGATGAGAAAGATCTCGGACAAAGTTGAACTCAAGCTCGAATTCGGCTCGAGTTCTTAACGAACCGAACCAAGTTACTTGATATCTGACTCCAAAAGATTGCGACCTACTCGAAAATATAATATACTATTTTTTTATTTTTTAAAATTTAAAATCTAAATTCCTAAACATAAACCGTAAACATAAGTCCTAACCCCTAAAATATAAATATTAAATTCTAAACCCAACAACCTAAACCTATAAACCCTAAATTAACACCATAAACCCTAAAATTAAGTTTACACAACTTGTGTATCAAAGTTTTTTCCCCTAATACGACATTAAATGAGACGCGACAAATCGTGAGCTACTCGAGTCCGACACAACCAAAGATCGGTCAACACTTGAATCGACTGGGCTCGAATCAAGCTTAAACTCGACTCGAGTTCTTAACAAGCCGAGTCGAGCTAAGATTTCCCGGGCTCATTAAAAATTACTCGAGCTTGAACTCGACTCAAAATCTTAACGTGTTGAGTTGAGCTCAGCACTACTCGAGCTCGACTCGGCTCGTTTACACCCCTACTCTCTTGTAATGCTTATCAAATAAAAATATAATACATATACATATAGGGTAATTATTTCATACATAGGCGGTGGAAACTAGAAGTTTCCACAAGCGTCTTTGTTTGAGGGTTTAGGAGCTTAGTTTAGGGTGTAGGGTTTATGAGTTTAAGTGTATGGGTTTAGAATTTAAGGATAATGGTTAAAATTTAGGGCTTATGGTTATAATTTAGAGTTTATAGGTTAAAACCTAAATCCTCACCATATTACCCTAAAAACTAAACCTTAACCTCTAAACCCCAAATTTTAACAAGTATACCTAAATTTTAAACCCCTACACCCTAAACTAAGCCCCTAAACCTTAAAACTAAGAACATGTGGAAACTTTTAGTTTCCACAGCCAATGTATTGAATATATATATATATATATATATATATATATATATATTTGAAAGTGTATATATAATTAAAGGGTAAACTATACGGAAGGTCACTTTTATTTTCGGTCTGTTCCGTTCTAGTCACCGGTTTTGAATTTTTTTATTTTAGTCACTTACGTTATCATTTTGTTCCATTTTGGTCACTGGGTCGTCAATCTCAGTTAATTTGATGACATGGCACATTAGTAAACTTGGATAATTTCTAATTTAGCACTTAAACCTCTAAACTTTTTTTCATCATCTTCAAATAAAAAAACTCTAACCGAAAGATGCCAAATCTGTAACACCCTAGTAAAATAGTATTGAAAATAGAGAAGTCAAGGAAATGGGAGATAAAAAATAATTTTGCTTTCGTAGAGAATTAAACCATTGACCTGGGGCTTTGTAAGCCTAAGCTTTAACAATCTGAGCTAAGACATATTTTGGCAATAGTTTCCAACAATTTTTATGTAAGCTATATGTTGAGTTGATCACACAAATGCAAATGGCCAAGAGGGGGGGGGGGGGTAAATTGTCAATTAAAATTTTGGTAGGTGATCACACAAATCCAACAATTGTTTTGCAAATTGGTCCATAGGTTTAGATGTTATATCAAAATCAAATTTGGTTTCACAATCTCCCCCTTTTTGATATAACAAAACCACATTTAAATTTTTAAGTTTTTTGAAACTTTAGAAAAACTTTCTCCCCTTAATTTAAGATGGATTTTCAAAATAAGAAATTTGACTTTATAATCCTTCTCCCCCTTTTTGTTAGATCAAACATAAACACAAAGATAATAACAACAATCATATTATAAAATTCAAAGCAAACTTCAAAATAAAGCAAACATAATAGTTCAAATAAAACTTCAAAGCAACATAATAATCAAAACTTAGATCCTAAAACATAGATAAAAGGCATAAAATACTAATCATAGGTGCATAAACTAAATGTCATGAGATGGTATGCAAAAACTACTCGTCCGCCTCATCATCATCATCTTCCTCGTCCTCTTCATCTACATCGTCTCGAGTGGGTTGATTCCTCTGATTTTTGTTGAGCCAAGCGCCATGGAAGGCGGTGAGAGAGATATCAATGGAATTTTTTTGAAGAGCTATGGCTTTCATTTGATTCTCTATACCTTTGACGCGATCTTCCAAGGAGGTGAATCGAGTGTCAATGGCGGTAAATCCGGCTTCCATGTTAGTGAATTTCTCATTGAGGAATGTCATGAGGGTGCCCATGGAAGAGGACTCAATCGGAGCTCATTGAGAGCTTGAAGAAGCATGAGGAGCATCAATCGGAGCATCTTGTTGAGGAGCATTATGGACAAGAACCCATTCATTGTCAACATAAGAAAAGTGGGCACGAGATAGATAACGCTCATCTATGGGTTGGCCAAGGGGTTCGTGATAATCATAGGAACAATCAATTTCAAGGGTGTGGAGGAGGTGACTCAACGCCGTAGAATAGTAAAAAGATTTGACTTATTCGGTGTGACGGTGTTGGACTAGATAGACAAGGTCGACAAACATAATTTGACAAAGATTTGGACGGTACCCTCCCTAAAGCACCTAAGCCAAAAATCATCTACTTGACGTATAGTAGAAAACTTCCCTCCCGATGGACGCAAAAACCAAGTAATGAGAAGATGAAGAATACGGTCATGAGCATCTAAGACTTTGATTGAGCCTAAAGGACCCATACCTAAGGACTTCTCATCATCAATTCCTACATTTTTAAAACCAAAAGCTTTGCAAAGAACCTCTTGATCAATTTTAATGGTTTTGCCCATAACAAATGACTCGATAGCAATGACATGTTCCATAGGTTCATCATGAACACATATAGCATTTGAAAGGAATATGATGACCAAATTCCTATGTAGAATAGGAGGAATGGTTAAAAAGGTTAGGAATTTCCATTGCTTAATTAAAGAGAGGTATCGACATTTGAAACGGGTAGAGTTTAAAAACGGTATAGACACAATGCGTTCTTCCCTAAGGGTGAAACCTTGAAATAGTTTATAACGAGACATATCAGATGGGTCGGGAAAACTACATTGGATAATATAAGGGAGATTAGGTTTAGGGTTACCCTCTTCATCCTCACTAGGATCGGAAGTAGCAAGATGACGTTTCGCTCTCTTTTTTGGTGCCATAGCCCTGAAAACACATCAAAACGATTCGAATATGTATGCAATTAACATCTTATTCAAACCAATAAATTCTAATAATTCAAGGTAATTGTAAAAGACAATTTTATTTGAAAAAGATATATATATATATATATATATTTGAGAAAGAGTTAAAGAAAAAAATAAAAAAAAGATTAAAAAAATACGATTAGAAAATATATTCGAATGAAAAAATTTTGATTTTTGAAAATTTTTGATGAAAAGGTTGAAACCCATGTTATAAATGTATGTTTTGTACAAAAACTAAGTTGAAACAATTAAAATAATCAAACGAAAATAAAAGAAAAGAAAAGAGAAAAGTTTGATACCTTGAATAGTTAGATTGGGTGAATGTGGTGATGTAAGTGCACAAGATTGATGACAAAGCTTAGCTTTGATGTGGAGATCAAAAACCCTCAACAAATTTTGAAGTTTGATGGAAAAAATTGAAGGATTGAGGTATAGAGGGTTGCGGCTAGGGTTTTAAGAGAAAAAGAGGGGTTTTTAATTTTTGAAGTATTTTGTAAGAGCAGCCCTAAATAGCCTTTCCGTCGAGACCGTATCGGTACGCTTGTATAGCGTATCAATACGCTTTGACCTAATTTTTTATGGCGTTATAATTGTATCGGTACACGGGACCGTATCAGTACGGTTTGACTTGGATTACTTCACTTGACTTGACCGTATCGATCACGGGGTCATATCGATACGCATTGAGCTTCAAAGATTTCCCAATGATGAACCCGTATCGATACGCTTCAGCCGTATCGATACGCCTTTACCAGATAAGGCATTTATGACAGATTTAAGTGCAAAAATCCAACTTTAAACGTTCCTAAATGCATGTAAATGTCATATGAACAAGTTTTAATGGCTAAACTTAATGCATACTCCCCCTAGCAACATACATAGAAGCAAAAAGAGGCAAATTAACATAAGCATGAATCACAACCAATTTTCAAGCAAAATTTTGTCATTTTGGGACCTAAAAATGGTCAAGAGAAGCTAGTTAAACCTAACTCTCTCCTAAGGGTCCAAAAACGTTCTTTATCCAAAGGTTTTGTGAAAATATCCGCTACTTGGTTTAAGGTATCAACATACTCTAAAACAACATCATTTTTCAACACATGATCTCTAATAAAATGATGTCTGATTTCTATGTGTTTAGTTCTAGAGTGTTGGATGAGATTCTTAGTGAGACAAATGGCACTAGTGTTGTCACACCTAAGGGGTATAGTTTCTACTTCAACACCATAATCTAAGAGTTGTTGCTTCATCCAAAGGACTTGAGCATAACAACTCCCTAAGGATATGTACTCCACATCGGTGGTAGATAAGGCTACGCTATTTTGTTTCTTAGAGAACCAAGATACGAGCATACTACCTAAGAATTAGCATGTCTAGGAAGTACTTTTCCTATCTATCTTACACCCCCCATAATCCGCATCCGAATAAGCATGAAGGCTAAAGGAGGAATCTTTAGGATACCAAAGGCCTAAGTTAGGTGTGTCTCTAAGGTATCTAAAAATTCTCTTAATGGAAACTAAGTGGGATTCTCTAGGACTAGCTTGAAACCTAGCACACAAGCAAACACTAAACATGATATCTGGTCTACTTGCGGTAAGGTAAAGCAAAGAACCTATCATGGATCTATAAAGCTTAGAATCAACACACTTACCTCCTTCATCTTTGTCAAGCTTTATGGAAGAGCTCATAGGTGTGGTTTGAGGCTTTACATTCTCCAAGCCGAACTTTTTGAGCATATCGTTCACGTACTTAGCTTGATTTATGAAGGTGCCATCTTTCCTTTGTTTGATTTGGAGTCCCAAAAAGAATGAGAGCTCCCCCATCATGCTCATCTCGAACTCACCTTGCATTAGCTTAGAAAATTCTTTGCAATAACATTCATTAGTAGAACCAAAAATGATATCATCAACATAAATTTGTACTACTAAGATGTCATTATTATATCTTTTTATGAAGAGTGTAGTGTCCACCTTACCTTTTCCAAAACCCTTTTCAATTAAAAAATTTGAGAGTCTTTCATACCAAGCTCTAGGAGCTTTTTTTAAACCATAAAGAGCTTTAGTTAGTTTAAACACATGATTTGGAAATTTTGAATCTTCAAAACCCGGTGGTTGTTCAACATACACTTCTTCATTTATAAAACCGTTTAGAAAATCACTTTTCACATCCATTTGAAAAAGCTTGAAATCATTATAACATGCAAATGCTAAAAGCATCCTAATGACTTCCATCCTAGCTACGGGTGCATATGTTTCATCAAAATCAATTCCCTCTTCTTGGGTATAGCCTTGAGCAATAAGCCTAGCCTTGTTTCTCACTATATTACCATTTTCATCTAGTTTATTCCTAAAGACCCACTTAGTGCCTATAGTAGATTGATTACTAGGCCTTTCAACTAATGTCCAAACTTTACTTCTCTCAAATTGATTTAATTCCTCTTGCATGGCCAAAATCCAAAAATCATCTTTTAATGCTTCTTTGATATTTTTAGGCTCAATGCATGAAAGAAATGCAACATAGTTCATTAATTTGAGAGAGGATCTAGTAGTTACCCACTTGGATGGATCACCCAAGATTTCACCACCTTTGACATAGTTGAACTCCCTTGGGTAACATACCCCCTTTTCCTCAAGAGCCAAGTCCTTCAAGGCTTCAAGAGGTGGATCTTGTGCATCTTCATCCTTAGTTGGAATCTCATCCACCTTTGATGTTTTTCCTCCATCAATGGCATCAAGAATTCCTACATAATCATCATCACAAGATTCCTTCCTCGAAAGGAGGTTATCATCGAAAATAGCATGTATAGACTCTTCAACTACTAAAGTTCTTTTATTAAATACATGATAGGCTTTACAGTTTAAAGAGTACCCTAAGAAAATAGCTTCATCACTTTTAGCATCAAATTTACCTAAGTTTTCTTTACCATTATTCAAGATAAAACACTTGCAACCAAAATGATGAAAATAGCTAATGTTAGGCTTCTTAGATTTTAAAATCTCATAAGGTGTTTTCTTCAAAATTGGCCTAATCATTACTCGATTTATAATATAGCAAGCGGTATTTGTGGCTTCCGCCCAAAAATATTTAGGTAAATTATTTTCTCAAAGTATGGTTCTAGCCATTTCTTCTAAAGTTTGATTTTTCCTCTCAACTACCCCATTTTGTTGATGAGTGCGAGGTGCGGAAAAATTATGGCTAATCCCATTTTCATTTAAAAACTCTTCAAAACCTAAAATTTGAAATTTGGTTTCATGATCACTTCTAATGTGAGAAATTTTAAGTTTAAGATCATTTTGAGTTATTTTAGAAAATGTGATGAATTTTTCTAAAGCCTCATCTTTTGTACTTAAGAATAGAACCCAAGTAAACCTATAATAGTCATCTAAAAGTACAAAGGCATATAATTTACCACCCAAGCTCATTGTTCTAATTGGCCCAAAAGATCCATATGAATCAATTGTAAACATCTACTAGTAGAGACATCATTAATGGATTTAAATGAAGTTCTATGTTGTTTACCCTTAGAACATGCATTGCAAATTTTATCATTAGAGAACTTAAGTTTGGGTAAACCTCTAACTAGATTAAGGGAAATCAATTTTTCTAAAACACTCATGCTAGCATGTCCTAATTTTCTATGCCAAAGCCATGAGTCATGTTCATCATGTGCAACTAAGCATGTATGAGATGAATGGATGTCATCTAAATGCACCATGTAATTATTGCCTATTCTATGTCCTATGAGCATTAATTCATTTGTTTTAATGTTTACAATTTTGCAACCACTTTTATCAAATAAAACATTAAAACCCTTATCACATAATTGACTAATGCTCAATAAGTTGTGTTTAAGACCGTTGACATACAAAACATTTTCAATGAAAATAGAAGAGTGATTACCAATGGAGCCTATTCCTTCAATGTGGCCTTTGGAATTGTCACCGAAAGTTACCACTCCACCACTATTTGGCTTTAGTTCCACGAATCTACTATTGTCACCGGTCATATGTCTTGAGCATCCACTATCAAGGTACCATGAGTTTTGGCTTAAAGCTTTGGCCTTGTAGCAATGCTCCCCCTACAAACAAAGAAATTAGTCCTTGATTTTTGGTACCCAAATCATTTTGGGTCCATATGTGTTAGCCCTCAAAATTTTGGTTCCCTTAGGGATTCAAGAAGCAATAGCATTCATGTTATTAGAAATAATGAGTTCCTTAGGAACCCAAATACTCATAATCCTTTGACCTCTAGATTGCTTATAAAAATTTCTTTGTGTAGGAATAAAAGGTTTTCTTTTTACATATTGGGATTTAGAAGAATTTTCCTTTTTAAAATGGTTTTTCCCAATAGCAAAAGATGTTTTAAGATTATCCACTTCCTTTGAGTAATAATCTTGAAAATCAGAAAGAAGTTTTTCAAGTTCAAGATTTTTTTTAAGATCATTTGAAAGATTTACTAAATACAAAACCTTCTTTTCCAATTCGGAGTTAGTTTTTGAAATGGATTCATTTTGAGTTTTCAAATTGGAAATGTTTTTCTTGTTTCTCAAAATAGACTCCTTATATTTTCCATCTAACTCATCATAAACCCCTTGCAATTCATCGTAAGCTTCTTGAAGTTCATCAAAGGTAAAATCAAAATTAGATGAGTTAAGGTTTACCTTCGGTTCATCATCAATGGCCATGAGACAAAGATTGGCCAATTCCTCCTTTTCCTCGAATGACTCCTCGTCACTCCAAGTTGCTACTTGAGCCTTGAGTTTGTTCTTCTTCCCAAAGCTCTTCCTCTTCAATTGAGGACATTCGGAGCAGATATGGCCGGATTTTTTGCACTCATAGCAAATGATTTGGTCCTTCTCCTCTTCTTTACTCTTGCTCTTGAAGTCTCCTTTTCTAATGAACTTTCTCCCATGGTTAGACTTCATGAAGCGAGTGAATCGTTTGGCTAACATGGTCATCTCCTCATCTTCATCTTCACTAGAATCGCTTTCTTGGTATGAAGCTTTAAGGGCGATTCTAATCTTCTTCTTCTCAACATCCTTCTTCTCTACCTTCTTCTCCTCCATTTTCTTTTCTTCTTCTCTTCCCTTTCTCATGATCTCATGGGTGAGTAGAGATCCAACAATAGCATCTAGCTTGAGAGTCTTCAAATCTCGAGCTTCAATAATAGCCGTTCTCTTGCTATCCCATGATTTCGGAAGAGAGTACAACAATTTCCTTACTAGCTTGTCTTCGGGGATGATCTCACCGAAACCATTCAATCCATTGACAATGACCGAGAATCGATCAAACATCTTGGAAACACTCTCATTGGGACCCATTTTGAAATTTTCGTAGCTTAGATTGAGAAGCCCGATTTTTGTTTCCTTGACATTGCTAGTTCCCTCATATGTTGTCTCGAGGGTGTCCCAAACTTCCTTGGCATTCTCGATCGAAGACACCTTGGAGTAGATATTCGGACCAAGTGCACAAAAGATGACATGAAGAGCTTTATCATTTACTTACATCCTTCTTCGATCATCTTCCGTCATTTCGGCTTTGACCTTTGGGACAAGTCTTCCTTCACCATCTCTCTTCATTGGTATGAATGGACATTCTTCAACCACATCCCACACCATGTAGTCGGTAGACTTGATGAAGAGCCTCATCCTATTCTTCCAATATGGGTAGTTATCCCCATTGAAGAATGGTGGCTTGGTAGTAGATTGAGACTCGTAGAGGTTGGAGTTAGAGGTGGATGCCATTGCTTGACTAGTTGTTGATCGAACTCTCATAGAATCGACTCAAGAGGGTTGTAATCCTTCCAATGAGTGTAGCTCTGATACCAATTGTTGAGTTGATCACACAATTGCAAATGGCCAAGAGGGGGTGAATTGGCAAATAAAATTTTGGTAGGTGATAAAAAGGGAAAAATAAAATGTGACACAAGGAGTTAGAGTGGTTCAAGTTCTCCAAATGAACTCTACATCCACTACCTTAGTTCCCACTAAGGATTTTCAACCAATTCACTACTTGAATTCTTCCCCTTTTATTGGATGAGGATGTAACCTTACAATTTGATTAAGCTTTCTACCCAAAGCTTAATCCACTCACTTTTACAAAGAGAAGTTTTTGGTAAACTCTACAAATTCCTCTCAAAGGACAATTGTTTACCCAATTACAATCTTACACTCCCCAAACTCACAATAAAAGATAACAATTTGAGTACACAAGAGTTTGGTACAAGAATTTGACTCTAAGGGTGCAAAGTTTGGATTTGAGTGCTTTGATGATGCTTGTAGGTTCAATAGTTGTTTCTTGTTCAATTGAGACTTGTTTTTATACCCTTGTATTGAATTCTAGCTATTTGGGTAGTTGGGATCATCAATAGATCCGTTGAGAGCATTTTTCCCGCAATAAATGCAGCTCTGCAGCCTACCGTATCGGTACGGGTAGGGGGAGTATCGATACCTGCATCAAAGAGGAAAGAGCCGTTGTGACTGAAAACATCACGTATCGATACGCATAGAAGGCGTACCTGTACGATTTTAAGGGGCGTATCGATACGGAAGGGCGTATCGATACGTGATTTGCTCACTGGAATCCCAAGTTTGTTTTTTTTATAAAAATCGTATCGATACACATACCTAGCGTATCGGTACTGTATAACGGTCATTTAAAATTGGGATACCAACCAACTAACAAGTCAACGGTCGAAAAATTAAATGCAAAGATTTTGCAAAGATAAGCTTATCGTATCGATACGGTTGCAAAGCGTATCGGTACGATATCATTGAAATTGTTGCCCAGATAAATATCGTATCGATACAGGGTAATACCTTACCGGTACGCTATATTCAATAAAATTCTCGTGGCTAAAAGCCGTATCAATACGCCTAAGGGTATCGATACGCCTGAGCGTTTTTGTATAGTTTGGCTTGAAAACTCATAGGAAAAGACTTAGAAAAATATATAATTTTAAGAACTTGTCTTGAGATATTATTTTGTTTAAAATACTTGTCAATAGTGAGATTTTAAGGAGAACTTAAAAATTTATTGTTTTGCAAATTGGTCCATAGGTTTAGATGTTATATCAAAATAAATTTTGGTTTCACACTATATTCGGTGATTATACCAAAATTTATTAAGCTAGATCTGACTCATCAACTGCCCCTATCATGGATGTCTGTTCGGGATTTGAGAACCCAAAAGGTTCTAAACGTTCTCCTCAACCCCCACCGTTCATCATCCCCGATCCCGGCCACCGCCGCGCCGTGGCCATCACCGTCGATATCATCAGAAGCACCGCGACGTGTCGACCTTGCCCCTTACCTCCACTCGTAGAGAACGGTCGTCATTCGCCGTAAAAATTGATCTGAAGGTGCGATGAGAGCCCCCAAGCGTCGCCCTATGTTTTTGTCATTTTTGCCCGCCTAGACTATCTGTTTGCCGCACCGTTACCACCATCGTCTTTCCCGTGTCAAGTCGAACAAAACCGTGGCCACCAATCATCGGCCAGTCACTGTTTAAGGTATCATCGGAGCTTCGCCATTTTCCGATCGACATTGCTTTGTTGTGCTAAGATTTGGTAAGATTTTCGGCTCATTTTCAATTTTATGACTGAAATGGTTGATGTTGAGATCATTTTCTACATTTTTGGAAGTATTTCTGGCCTGTTTGGGTCGTGAGTGTAGGGCACGCGCCGCCTAGGTAGATTTTCGGCCACCGTGAGTTGCCTAAGTCTGAACTGACCTTGAATCAAACCGGTCCAGCTTGAACCCAGTCTAGCTTCATGCTAAACCGGTTTAGTGAAACTGTAAAACGACCTACTATTTTGTTGGCTCGACATATTAGAGCCCGATTCTTAGGCCCAATCCTTGATAACCGATCCGACCCGATCCAAACTTGCCTGACTCGAACCCATTAACCATGACCTAACCCAAGTTGATCATAGACTTGATTCGACCCATCCAACTTGACCCGTTTGACCCCTCCAATCCGACCCGACCTGTATGACCGAGTAAACTCATCCGATTCAGCCCACCTAGTCAACTTAGTTGACCTTTACCAGTTGACTAATGACGCCAGCGTTGACCTTTGACCGTTGACTTTGACCAAAAGTCAACTTTTTCCTGAAAAAACTCATATTTTGGTCTTTTAACGTCCTAAATACGTTTTTGAAGTTTGTTTTGTGAAATTCTGACCCGAAGACCCCCGAATCTGACCTTAAACCCAAGAATGCATGTGTTTAGTCTTTCAGTTTAAAAGTTGTGATCAAGCTAAGGATTGATTATGGTTTATGTTTAATTTAAGGTATTCACATATCTTCGTATTTGATGCTCGTGTAAAAGTGCCCCGCAATAGTGCAAGTGTACACGTCTCAAGTAATATAGTGATAAGCATATCGAGTATCGTCTATATAGGGATTGGGGTTTGGGCCACTTGCTTAAGTTACTGAACTGTAGAAAATAAAAACACAAATAAGTGATTGGAAGAGTTTTATCTAACTAATAAACTAAAGAACAATAAAACTAAAATATAGATAGATCGAATAAGAGAGAAGAGTAGGCTGGGTTAAGTTGCGTCGTAGTGTGGAATCCAATCGATTTGTCTCAGTCTTGAGTGCAGCAACACAAAACTACCGTGGCAGTAACCGAAGTCCCTGCCGCAGCCGCTAAGGTTGAGTCTCTTCCGAGGCAATCTCTTACTCTTGGGTAGATGCTGTTATGGCTCGACAAAGCGTCCTCAGATGGCCCATTCTTATCCCTAAGCTCGGAACACTGTTGATGAATAGACTTTGACCATACCTATCGGCGTAAACCAAAGATAAACACCAACCGATCACATGCTTCTTTTAGCTACTGAAACTCTTAACCTATCCCTAGGCTGAGTTAGTTAACACCACGTGGGATGAAAACTGTGCTTAATTATTTCGTGAGTTCAACTCTCTCAATATTGAACAAATGGATAACCTCACAAACTCTCTCTCGATAAGTATGCAAGAATGATTAAAGCCAAGAATAAGCAAACCTTAACTTATTTGCATTAAGAACTTAAACAAAGTACAATAGTCTTCACACAACTACTAAACAAAATAACCCTAGCCTAAGTAAATAACTAGAACATGCTAAGCCTCCCAAACTCTCAATACTTGACAAACTCAATTCGGTGGCTTGGCCTTCTTTATATAGGGGAAGGTGTAGGCACAAATCCTTCTTGGAGAGGAAGTTAAGTTGGACTTGGACTTAACTTTATTAAAGAGGTGAATCTCTTTAATTTAATACATTATTCACTTTTGGCCAAAAGTCCAAATTTATCCTTCCTCCTATGTTTTCGTCTTTTTCTTGAGCTCCAACTGCCACGTAAAGTGTGTAGAAAAATTCGGCATTTAAAGCTCTACAAATTGGCTACCATCTTGGCTATTTTGCTCTCTGGCAGGTTGAGTAGTACACGACCGTGGCGTGGCATTTTGCTGCCTCAACATGGGTATGTGACTGGTTCTGCTTCGCAAGGCTTCATTAACTTCCCTCAGTAGAAGCTGTCAGTTGTGGCTTGGCTTAATCAGGGTTTGTCACTAGCTGGTTCTGCCTTATCCTTCCTTGTTCTTCAGTGCCCTCACAGCATCGCCTGCCCCGGCGTCATGCAAATATGCAAAAGCACCAAACATGCATCAAACAGTACTTTTTTCATAGAATAAACAAAATATAAGGATCAAAGGCATAAATGATGAAATTAATGCATGAAGGGCCATAATGCAGCTCAATTGGGTGTAGTTTGAGCAATAATTGCCATGTAAAAAGTGTGAAAATGTATAACTTTTAGACACTTATTAGTATTCGAAAGGTAGAGGATGTCAAATTCTGGTTCGAGATTGTTTCAAATTTCGTTTCAAGGGTCGACTGATATAGTAAGTATTCAAGGTTATACTTTACTACCTCTTGCATGCTTTACGGAATTTGTTGGTATTGGTTAATGCATGGACGTATTTGATTAATGCATGAATATTTTAAAGTCATACGAATTACGATAGAGAGATAATAATTTGGATAAGACCTGAATGACTCGAATAAGGAATTGATGATCGGCAAGAATCCAAGTTTAGTGAATAATCGATAAATCTATTCACCGAGAAACTTTGAATTTAGATTATTTCTTGATAAAAGATTTAATGCTCAGAATTCTTGGATGAAAAATGACAAAAATGCCCTTGAGGTATAAGAAGGACTAAAATACCCCTAACAATGAAAGCGATCTAAAAATATACACTAGATCTAGTAAAACAATTGATTCATCTAAAAACCTCGATTTGCTTGGAAAGTTATGGTAACGAAGCTTAAGCCCTAGAAATTGTAAAGTAC
The DNA here is from genome assembly GCA_030270665.1 of Hibiscus trionum. Lineage (NCBI taxonomy): Eukaryota > Viridiplantae > Streptophyta > Magnoliopsida > Malvales > Malvaceae > Hibiscus > Hibiscus trionum. Next base: position 39,607,090 of record BSYR01000010.1, read on the forward strand.
TTGGATTTCCTTGAATTCTGAATAAAATTCCAAAGATAAGTTTATGGAAAACTAATCGTATGTCTGGATTAATCAAAGTGGCATAAAAGATTGCGTTGATTAAAATGGTAAAAAAGGATTTTAAATACTGATAAGGCTAAATTGATCGGAATGACCGTAATAACCAAAAGACTAAAATATCCTCGGACACAAATTGGCAAATTAACCGAAATAATGGTTATACCCTCGAGTTTTGAAATGAATGAATAGTTGGAAGGATTGAAAGGCTCAGGATAATTGAAACAATGTAACGCCCCGATTTTGGGCCTAGAAGTTAGCCGGGTTTGGCTAGAGGGTTCGATTGAACCGATTTTAGATAATCTAGACTAGTTTCAGGATAAAATGGTTTTAAAAGGTTTTTGAGGCAAATAAAATATAGAAGAATGTTTTAAAACCATTTATAAATATATATAAAGGGTTGGTGGAGTCAATTTTGGAAATTGATGCTTGAAAGTTGGACATTGAGATTTTAGTGACTAAAATGCAATTTTTGAAAACTATTTTTCAAGTGACTAAATTGTAAAAGACCATAATTTGAATCTTTAAGGAGTAATTGACTAAAGGTCTAATTTATCCTTTTTCCTCTTAATTGATTTATTTTAAAATGGTTTATTAAATAAGAAGAATGGATAAAGATTAAAAAGCCTTTTATTTCTAAAAACACATTTTACGTAACTAACTTTTCTCTCTATCATTTTCTCTCAAATTCTCTTCAGCCAAACATTGTTTTTCGCTTCAAAGATTTAAGGTAAACGTCGGATTTAATTATTCTTTTCATATTAAATGATTTGTTATTGATTTACTATCAAATCTTATGTTTGTATCTTTGGTTTTCTCATGAAAATCCATTCAATTGGAGGAAAAAGCCAACATTAGAGGTAATTTCGTTCTTCTCCTCTAATGATAAATTCTTTATTGAAATTCATAAGTTTTTGGTCTTTTATGAGTTTTTTCTAATGGGTTTTGATATTATGTTTACGAAAAATAGATTTAATTGATGTTTGATGGGTTTAATCAAGAGATCTTTGTTTCAAACTTATTTTGTGGGTTTATAATGAGATTTCGATATGATTATGATGTGTTGGAATGTTGATTTAATGATTTTAGTAATGGAAACCCGAAACTAGTTAGATTGCTTGATTTCTTGAGTGAAATCTTTGAGATTATGGGCTAAATTTGGATGGAATTAGGGTGCTAAATTTGGGTTTTTGTGGTAATTTCGTTCTTCTCCTCTAATGATTTTATCATAGTAATCCCGAAATGAGTTGGATCTCTAGTTGTTTGGGTGCTAAATTTGGATTTTTGTGGTGATAATGTGGTTTTGGTGTTGCTGGAGATATACAGATGTAATTAGGTTGTTTTTGGATGTTAATTGATGATTAAAATGGATGGAAGTGTTAAGTTTTGACTGAGATGAGTTTGTAGAGTAATCGAAGGTGTTTTCGGTTGTTTCGGATAGGCGTTTTGGTGCTTTTAGGTAGAGCAACGTGGTGATTTTGGTTGCTGTGATTTTAATGCATTTAGATGCATCAATCCTCTATTTTTGTGTGGTATAAACAAGGGAGAACATATCGGAAGCGATCGATGAAGTTCCGGAAGCTTCAGAAGCTTGATTACGTTTCGACAAAGCAAGCGAGGCGTTGTCGGTGAGTGGAATTGGTTTTAAAAGCCTTTCAAAGACATGAAAGCAAGGTTTGGGGGGTTTATATTGAGTTTGAAATACTAATCTAAGCTTGAAAGTAAGTTTGAGATGTTTCACTCTCGTTTCTCCGTTTTTATCCCATTGTTTCATATGATCATCCTCATGTTTTGAAGATAGATGTAAACCTACTATTTTATGCATGTTTTGAGAAATGATTTGATGGCTTACATGATCCCATGAGATAGAATTATGATTTTGAAGATATAGAACTTAATGAGAAAATTCTATGCTTTAACTATGCTTTTGAAATGGGATGCGAATGTTTTATGTTGATACATTGAAAAATAGTAGGTAAGTGTATATTGGCATGAGATAAGATTATTTTTACCGAATATAATTGGTCGACCAATAAGATGAGAAGTGCACTATAATATACAAAATTCGTACATGCTCTTTGGTTTGGGAAATGGGGGTAGTGCCATCCCGTTCCAAAGTGAGAGTGTGGTGATGAGAGATTCCGCCACGGTAGGTCTTGATGATGAGAGATTCCATCAAGCTTTGTGGCGATGAGAGATACCGCCATGAGAGTTCGGTGATGTGAGATTCCACCGAGGTAGGACTTGACGATGTGAGATTCCGTCAAGCTATCCGCTTATCCGAGTAATGTTGCTAAAATGCCAATATATGAGATTCACATGTACATTGATGATAAATGTCTTTATTGATTTGAGTTTTGCATATATGGATATGATTTGAGAAATGCTTTATGAGAAACAAGCATGAACGACTTTGCTTTGAGACTTTGCATTTTGGTTAATGCATGAGATAGATGGTACATGTGGTTTTAAATGAAGTGGTTTCTGCTTTGAAAATGATTTCAAGCATGAGATACAATGAGCATGATGAGATAGAGTTTTCTAATTGAGAAATGGTTTTAAAATTTATTGTTGTTGTTGGTTTGTTTTGAGCATCTCTCACTAGGCATTATTGCTTATGTTTTCTTTTTCCAACAATGCAGAGAAATAGCATCTTTTGGGCATCAAAGAGGAGAGAAGGAACCGAAGGAGTGAGGCTTAGCTCGAGTATGGTTTTATGCTTACCTATTAGTAATAATCGACAATGGGAGGATGCCTTTATGTTTTGAGAGTGTGTGTTTTGAAACTCCCTGTTTTGGTGGCAAGTTTGTATTGTCCTTGATGAATTGTAAATGGCCTTTACTTGTTGATATTTACTTTGGTTTGTGTTTTGGCTTTTGATTGGTCATTTTGTATATGTTGCATGCCTATAGATTTCCTTAATGCATATTGACATGCTATGATGTTGAAATTGCCATGTTGGGATGAATTTGATTGGACTAAAGAGTGAAAAACCAACAAAAAGTGTCATTACAGGCCTAGGTGTTTCGGTACGCCTAAGGCTGTACCGAAACAGTGAGCCTGAATTGGCCTTGGGGTTTTGAAACAGGGGCAAGTGTTTCGATACAGGCTACTTAAGGTTGGCTACTGGAATCCCGTGTTGTGAAACACCATTGGAGGTGTTTCGATACGAGCCTGAGACGCTTGAACATGTTCCGAAACGGGTGTTTCAATACAAGGCAACCTGTACCGAAATGCCCAACTATTAAGTTGGTTATTGGAATCTTTTGAAGTTCTGTTCCTTTGGGTTTTAGTCCCTGAATGTTGTGAATGTAATTAAATGAGCTTGGATGATTCTTTTGAGCTGAGATTTGACAAAGAGGTATGTAATATGATTAATTAAAGGTTGGTAACTTAAAAATGGAACAAGTCTCTGTAATTTGTTAAAATTATGAAATGGTCCCTAAAATGTGTTTGTATGTAATTGAGTTCCTAAACGTTGTCTGTTTGAGTTGAAAATTGTTCTGCTGTGAAGTTTATTACTTAGGATAATAAAAGGCATCTAGACAAGATAAAATAAAAAAATTAGGGTCGTTTATTGAGGTAAACTTCCCGATTTACCTCAATATTCCCCGTGTGACCCGTTCGATTCGGTCTTTCATCCAGACTAGGTCGAGGGGGTTACATTTGGTGGTGTCAGAGCCAGGTTATAACAGAATTGGGAGGTAAGGTTGGTGTGATATTGTTGTTTGGTAGATTTTACAATGAATGCCATGCTCGATGGTTGTTTGCTTTGTGTGTGATGCACGATATTTGATAACATGAATTAGGATTGTTATGTGCAGTTGGGGAAGAGGTTAAGGATACCCATTGCCATATTATTACTAATATAAAGAGGATTTTGATTTTAAAAGTAAAACTTGAGCACCTTGGATTCTTTCTTCGGCTAGCCTGATTGTTTTTAATATTGCATTTTTAGCTCAAAGATTCATATCGTTTTGATATTGGGACCGAGACGAGAGCTTAGAGACAATGCGCGTAATATGGTTGAGAACGAGGTTAATGATGTTGATAATTTGCTGCCCCTTCTCCTCCTCCTGGTGGTGATGGAGTTGGTGCGAGAGCTGGCGCTGGATGTGTTGGACCTCAGGTAGTGCAAGGACATGTTGCTGTAGATATGACATCGTTGATTCAAGCTATAGCTGAGGCTTTTTAGGCAGTGATAGCGGGTATGCATATGGCTGCACCACAACCTGGTGCTAATACTGGTTTAGCTTTGGAGTGTTTTCGCAGCTTTGGTGGAACTGAATTCTGAGGTTTGTCTCCTGAGGGTTCTGAGGCTTGGTTTGAGAGCACCCAAAGGATTCTTGGTCAGATGGGCTGTAATGATGTGAAAAATTTGGGTTTTGTTGTATCCTTGCTTCATTGAGATACTTATACGTGGTGGATGACCATCACTACGAGTTTGGAACCTGTTGATGCGACTTAGGAGTTCTTTGGAACTGCATTTAAGAGGAAGTATCCGGGTGTTCGCTAGCTTGATGAAAAGAAGCGAGAATTCATGTCTTTGGTGAAAGGGAACTTGACCGTTTCAGAATATGAGGTTCAGTTTGTTCGGTTGAGCCAATATGCTCTTGAACTGGTTCCTAATGAACAAAAGAGATGTGAACGTTTCTGTTACATGCTTGTGAAGGAGATCAAGACGTATATGTTGATTTTGGATTACATCGATTTTGATGTATTAGTCACTCGGGCTAAGGACATTAAACATAATTTGGGTTTAGTTGCTCGTTCGACTGGTTCTAGTTCTAGAAAGAGGTCGGCTGAGTATGATGCTAGTAGAGATCGTTACAAGAAGCATAAGGATAAGTGGTATCAACCGGATCCAAGGCGTGGTGGTGGTACCCTTGGTCATGGTCAACAAGGCCTAAATGCTTTTATTCGTACTCCAAAGTGTAACCGGTGCGATAGAAGGCACACAAGAGATTGATGGGGTAATCTGGGCACGTGTTGGAAATTTGGGCCATGAGGACATATGAAGTATGATTGTCCACAACTGGTTAGAATATGGACAAGCTCTTGTGCGAGCTGCTGAGCCATAAAGAGGCCGTTGGCGTGATCGTGGTAATTTTCAGCGTAGAGAGGATGGACAGAGGAATGTTGCTCATGTTGTTGCTGTTCAACATGAGGGAGGTGGGCAGGCTAGAGTGTATGCACACCGAGAGGGAAAGAATGGTACGGATGTGATCGCATGTACCTTTACTTTGCAATCCTTGTCATTACTTTCTTTCATTGATTCCAGTTCTACTCATTCATATATTTTGCGTGAGCATGCACAAGCGCTTGATTTACCTGTTGAGTTGTTAGATATTGGTATGCGTGTAACCAATTCTTTTGGTGAGACGATTGTTACGAGGAAGTTGTATAGGAGGTATCCTTTGTCATTTCAAGGTCATGTGTTTGAGGTTGATCTCATGGAGTTACCTTTCTATGGTTTTGATGTAATTCTTGGTATGGATTGGTTGTCTAAGCATAGAGATGTGGTTGATTTTGAGATCAAGCGAGTTTCATTGAAACTTACCGATGATTATGAGGTGGTAATCGTAAGAGAGAGTGTGAAATTCTTGTCTAATGTGGTTTCGAATCTTGAAGCGAGTCGGTTGATGCGTTTGGGATGCGAAGCTTTCCTGGCTTATGTGATGAATCCAGGTACAAAAGAGGTGCGAGTACAGGACATACGTACGATATGTGAGTTTCTGGGTGTATTTCTAGAAAAGTTGCTTGGTTTGCCACCAAACAGAGAGGTTGAGTTTGGCATTGAGTTGTATAAAATACGACTCCAGTGTCTATTACTTCCTATAGAATGGCTCCGAAGGAGTTGAAGACGCAACTTCAGGAGTTGCTTGATCGAGGTTTCATTAGGCCTTATGTTTCACCTTAGGGTGCACTGGTCTTGTTTGTGAAGAAGACAGATGGTACGATGCGAATGTGTATAGATTATCAGCAACTGAATAAGTTGACGATTAAGAACAGGTATCATTTGCCAAGGATTGATGATCTTTTTGATCAGTTTCGAGGTGCTTCGGTGTTTTCCAAGATTGATCTAAGATCCGGATATTACCAGTTGAAGGTAAAGGATGTGGATGTGCTTAAGACTGCCTTTCATACAAGGTACGAGCATTATGAGTTTTTGGTGAGACCTTGTGGTTTGACTAATGCCCCTGCTGCTTTTATGGACATGATGAATCTTGTGTTTCATGAGTTTTGGATAGGTTTGTGGTTGTGTTTATCGACGACATTCTTGTGTACTCTTGTACCAAGGAGGATCATGATAAGCATTTGCGGATCTTGTTGCAAGTTTTGTTGGAAAATCATCTTTATGCTAAGTTGAGCAAGTGCGAGATTTGGCTTAAGGAAGTTTTCCTTGGACATGTGGTGCCGGCTGAAGGGATTCGAGTCGATCCCCAAAAGGTTGAGGTAGTGATGAATTGTAAATCACCTAAGTCGGTCCACGAAGTGCGTAGTTTCCTTGGTTTGCCAGGATACTATCGTAGGTTTGTGGATGGTTTTTCAAGGATTGCTGCTCCTTTGACAAAGTTGTTGCAAAATGATGTTAAGTTTGAATGGACGGAGGTTAGACAACAAGCTTTCGAGAAGTTGAAGGAAGCATTGGCGCAAGCTCCTATCTTGATACAACCCGAATCGGGTAAAGAGTTTGTGGTTTATAGTGATGCGTCCTATGTTGGGTTTGGATGTGTGTTGATGCAAGAAGGAAGGGTAGTAGCTTATGCCTCTCGGCAGTTGAAGGTGCACGAGCGTAATTACTCTATGCATGATATCAAGTTAGCTGCAGTGGTGTTTGCCTTGAAGATATGGAGGCACTACCTTTATGGTGAAAAGTGTATGGTTTACACGGACCACAAAAGTTTGAAGTACTTGATGTTCCAAAAAAGAGTTGAATCTTAGGCAACGACAGTGGTTCGAGTTGATTAAGGATTACAATTTGTTGATTGAGTACCATCCAGGGAAGGCTAATGTTGTAGCCGATGCCTTGAGTAGAAAGGCGGCTGTAGAGTTGAGGGTGATGTTTGATCATTTGAGTATATCCCGAGATGGTGGTTTGGTGGCTGAATTGCAAGTGAAACCCTTATTGGTAGAGTTGATTAAGGAGAAGTAGTTGTTAGATGATTCGTTGGTACCGTATGTGCTGGACAACGCGGAAGGAAATCCAACAGATTTTTGTTTCAACGATGATGGTGTTTTGTGTTTAAAGAGTCAAATAGTTGTGCCGAAGGATGTTGAGTTGAGGCGCACTATCTTGACTGAGGCGCATAGTAGTCTTTTTGCTATGCATCATGGTAGTACAAAGATGTATCGTGGGTTTAAGGATGAGTATAATTGGGTTGGTTTAAAGAAAGATGCGACTGATTTTGTTAGTAAGTGCATGGTTTGTCAGCGTGTTAAAGCTGAGCATCAATTTCCTTCTGGATCGTTGCAACCGTTGAAGATTGCGGAATGGAAATGGGAGAGAATAACCATGGATTTCGTGATGGGTTTGCCTTTGACACCGTCTAAGAAGAATTCCATTTAGGTGATTGTTGATCATTTTATGAAGTGTGCACATTTTTTGGCGGTGCATACTACGTATACGTTGAATAAGTTAGCGGATTTGTACATCTCGGAGATTGCGAGGTTGCATGGGGTGCCTAAGTCCATTGCTTCAGATCGAGATCCACGTTTCATAGCAAGGTTTAGCGAGTGTCTACATCGAGAGTTGGTACGCGTTTGAGTTTCAGTACTTCGTATCATCTGCAGACGGATGGTCAGTCTGAACGGGTTATCCAAGTGTTGGAGGATATGCTGAGGTGTTGCATCATTGATTTCCAAGGTTCTTGGGAGAAACATTTACCTTTGGTGGAGTTTGCTTACAATAACCGTTATCAAGCAAGCATTCAAATGACTCCTTATGATGCTTTGTATGGAGGAAAGTGTAGAATGCCTCTTTGTTGGGCGGAAGTGGGGACATAAGTTTGTCTCTTTGCCTAATGTGTTAAAGGGCACTACAGAAAAAGTGAAGCTCATTAGTGAGAGTTTGAAAGCGGCTTCGGATCAGCAGAAGTCTTACGCGGATTTGAAGCGTAAGGAAGTTGAGTATGCGATAGATGATAAGGTGTTTCTGAAGGTTTCACCTTGGAAAAAGGTGATGAGATTTGGCCGGAAGGGCAAGTTGAGTTCGAGGTTTATTGGACCCTATGAGGTGCTTGAACGTGTTGGACCTGTTGCTTATAGGTTAAGGTTGCCTCCCAAGTTAGAGAAGATACATGATGTTTTCCATGTATCCATCCTTCGGAGGAATAGATTGGATCCATCTCATGTTATGCATGTTGGGGAGATTGAGTTGAATCCAGTTTTGTCCTATCATGAAGAACCAGTTGAGATCTTGGATACGCACAACAAGGTTCTTCGTGGTAAGACCACTGAGTTGGTCAAGGTCTTGTGGCGACATCGCGGTGTAGAGGAAGCCACGTGGGAAAGAAAGGATGACATGATGAAGCAGTTTCCTTATCTTTTTCCATCAGGTAAAAAATTTGAGGACGAAATTTCCTAAGTGGGGGAGAGTTGGAACACCCCAATTTTTGGGCTTAGGAGTTTTTAAAGTTGGTTCAAGGTTCGTAGGATCTAGACTAGAGATCCGGGTTAGTTCGGGAGTGGTTCAGCGAAAACATGGTTTGAGATATGGTAAAATTTTGGGGAAAATTCCTAAAATCCTCTAAAAATATATATAAAGGTTTGGTGAAGTCAATTTTGGAAAATGACTTTTGGAAGATTGACATTTCAGTTTAGTGAGTAATTTGTAAAAGTTGTAAAATCTGTTTTTAAGGACTGTTTTGGAAGAGAGCCAAAACTTAAAATCTTTAGGGAGCTATTACACCAAGGTTTTATCAGCCTTTTCCCTTGTTTTAGTATTTTTAAAAGATTTAATAAATTGATTTATTAAATGGGTTTTAATAAAAAAGAATTTTAAAAGGCTAAAACATTTTCTTATGTAAGTACTTTTCTCCTAACTTTTTCTCTCAACTTTCTCACCAGCCAAACTATTTTCTAATCTCTAAAATCTCCAGAGATTTAGTTCTTTTCACCCACTCTTGATTTCTAAATGGTTCTCATGGATTTCTACATCAACTAGCTATCGATTTCTTGAAGGTTTTCATCTAAATCATTGCAATCAAGGGAAAAAGCTTATGTTAGAGGTGATCTTTATTTTCTCTCCTCTAATCAAGGTTCTTTAATGAAATTCCCAATTCTTTGGCTCTCTAATTGTGTTTATTAATAAATTTTTATAATCTATTTGATAAAAATGGTTAGATCAAGCTTTGAAAGATGATTTCTCAAGATTTTCGTAATGGTACTATTTTAGTTAATTATAGATTGAATTTAATCATGTTTTGGATGTTAAATGATGTTGAAATAAAGGTTTTATCATAGTAATCTCGAAATGAGTTTGATCTCTAGTTGTTAGTTGCTAGATTTGGGTTTTTGTGGCGATAATGTGGTTTTGATGTTGCTGGAGATATAAAGATATAATTAGGTTATTTTTGGATGTTAATTGATGATTAAAAATGGATGAAAGTGTTAATTTTTGGTTGGGTTGAGTTTGTAGAGTAATCGACAGTGTTTTCGGTTGTTTCGGATAAACGTTTTGGTACTTTGGGGCAGAGCAGCGTGGTGGTTTTGTTTGCTTGTGATTTTAATGCATTGAGATGTATTAATCCTCTATTCTTGTATGGTATAAACATGAGAGAACATATCGGAAGCGATCGGTGAAGTTTCGGGAGCTTCGGAAGCTTGATTACGTTTCGACAAAGCAAGCGAGGCGTTGTCGGTGAGTGGAATTGGTTTTAAAACCCTTTCAAAGACTTGAAAGCACAGTTTGGGGTTTATATTGAGTTTAAAACACTAATCTAAGCCCGAAAGTAAGTTTGAGATGTTTCTCTCTCGTTTCTCGATTTTTATCCCATTGTTTTATATGATCATGCTAATGTTTTGAAGATAGATGTAAACCTACTTTTTATACATGTTTTGAGAATTGATTTGATGGCTTACATGATCCCATGAGATAGAATTATGATTTTGTGGAGATAGAACTTAATGAGAAAATGCTATTCTTTAACTATGCTTTTGAAATGGGACGAGAATGTTTTATGTTGATGCATTGAAAAACAGTAGGTAAATGATGTTTAAAAGTGTATATTGGCATGTGATGAGATTACTTTTACCAGATATAATTGGTCGACCAATAGGATGTGAAGTGCACTATAATATACAAAATTCGTACATGCTCTTTGGTTTGGGCAATGGGGGTAGTGCCATCCCGTTCCATAGTGAGAGTGTGGTGATGAGAGATTCCACCACGGTAGGTCTTGATGATGAGAGATTCCATCAAGCTTTGTGGCGATGAGAAATACCGCCATGAGAGTTTGGTGTTATGAGATTCCACCGAGGTAGGACTTGACGATGTAAGATTCCATCAAGCTATTCACATATCCGAGTAATGTTGCTAAAATTTCAATATATGGGATTCACATGTACCTTGATGATACTCCCTCCATCCCACTAAACTGTCACATGTTGGTTGAAATTGTTCAACTTTGACTATAATTTATTTAAAAATTTTAATTAATTAAAATTTATAAAATATATATTTAAAAACTACTTGATTCAAGGTTTTTAAAATGTATTTTTTTATATTTTTATCAATAATAAATTTTAAATTATAAGAAGTCAAACTTAAAAAGTTTGACTCAAATGACATTTTAGTGGGACAAAGAGAGTAAATGTTTTATTGATTTGAGTTTTGCATATATGGATATGATTTGAGAAATGCTTTATGAGAAACAAGCATGAATGGCTTTTCTTTGAGACTTTGCATTTTGGTTAATGCATGAGATAGATGGTACATGTGGTTTTAATTGAAGTGGTTTCTGCTTTGAAAATGATTTCAAGCATGGGATAGATTGAAGATGATGAGATAGAGTTTTCTAAATAAGAAATGGTTTTAAAATGTATTGTTGTTGTTGTTGGTTTGTTTTGAGCATCCCTCACTAGGCATTATTGCTTATGCTCTATTTTTTCCAACAATGTAGAGAAATAACATATTTTGGCAGCAAAGAGGCAAGAAGGAACCCAAGGAGTGAGGCTTAGCTCAAGTATGGTTTTATCCATACCTATTAGTAATAATCGGCAATGGGAGGATGCCTTTATGTTTTAGGAGTGTGTGTTTTGAAACTCCCTGTTTGGTGGCAAGTTTATATTGCCCTTAATGACTTGTAAATGGCCTTTACTTGTTGATATTTGCTTTGGTTTGTGTTTTGGCTTTTGAGTGGTCATTTTGCATAGGTTGCATGCCTATAGATTTCCTTAATGCATATTGACATGTTTTGAGTGCATAAATGTTCTATATTTTAACCCTCATTTATCCATATTATTGATGCACTCAAGCATGTTTAGTTGCATTTTAGGATAGAATTTGCATAAACATTATATAGATAATTTTGCACAAATAATGCTGCTTTTGGTCAATTATTCCAGGTAACTGTCATGACAGAATCCAGGGCAACAGAGGAACAGAAGATAACTGTTGTGGCAGAATCTGGGGCAGCAGAGGAACAGAAGATAACTACCGTGGTAGAATCCAGGGCATCAGAGGAACATAAGATAATTGTCTTGACAGTTGCCGTGTTAGAAGTGGCGACAATGTTGAACCAAACTACCTTATAAATCACTGTCGTGACATATGCTGTGACAGAGGTGGCGACAGTGAAGACAACAAAGATGGAAAATGCGAAGTGGAGTTCGACTGATAGAGGATTTCAAGCCCGATTTTTGGAGACCACTCGCATAATTTTTGGAGCCCAGAAACACAAGGAAGGCCTTGTCCAAAGTTTGAGGAGAAAGTCAAAGCAAGAAGATAGGGCGAACTAAGGGACGCTTATTCAGAGATTTAATCTTTAAATAAATTGTATTTTAATTCAAACTAGTATTCTTGGCCATTAAGAAAGCTTACACCCAAGGCCTATATATATGCTTATATTTCGACAAGGGAAGGAATAACCTAGCCCCTAGCTGTCTTCCATCAAAAACCCTAGCTTTTCCCTTCTTCATCATGTTCTAAACTTTCTCTAGGGCTAAGGGTTGATCTTGTAAAGTAGTTGTAAGTGTTAAACTGTTTCTTAGGATTTTCTGTTCAATCAATAAAACTTCAAGTTTATTTACTATGGTTTTAATATCTCATAAGAGTATCCGGAGAGCATTGTGAGGTTATTATCTATTTACTTAATATCGGGATAGTTAAGTATACGGAAGGAGTAAATACAAATTTTCCAGTTTATGGTTAAACTATCTTGGCCTAGGGATAGGTACAAGGTTAAGCGGCTAAAGAAGAATTCACAAACATCGGTGTCCATCCTTCGATTCACGCTAGGAGGTATCATCCAAGACGTGTTCATCAACAGAACTTGGGCCTAGGGATAGGACGAGTCATAACATGGATTCTTGCTGAACTTGAAGTACAGAGTTGTTGATCACTGCCGCGACAACAACATGCCTCTGCCGCTACAGGTGCTGCCGCGACAGGCTCGACGACATACACAACAAAAGTCCTCTAAACAGTGAAGCACCTGCACTACTGAACAAATCAATACCAACCTATTTCCTTTTCTATTCCCATGGTCTACTTTAGTTTTACTTCAATCCAACCAATTCTCAATTATCCGTGTTTTTATTTTTCTTGTGCAGGAAAATAAGGCAAGAAAATAAATATAAGCGCAGAAAAAAACACGAAGTTGTGCGCCAATCCCCGACAACGACGCCAAAAACTTGATGCGTGTAAAAGAGTCCTATTAAATTGGAGCACAAGTGTACACCCATGTCAAGTTATAGTATAAAAGATATCGTCTCCACAGGGATTGGGACAACTTCAGAAATAATTTTCCTGCACAAGAAAAATAAAAACACAGATAATTGAGAATTGGTTGGATTGAAGTAAAACTAAAGTAGACAAGGCAAATAGAAGAGGAAATCAGATTGATAAAGTAAGCCGGTATTGATTTGTTCAGTTGTGCAGGTATTGTACTGTTCAGAGGACTTCTGTTGTGTATGTCGTCGAGCCTGTCGCGGCAGCACCTGTCGCGGCAGAGGTCTGTTGATGTCGCGGCATCGATAAACAACCCTGTTACTTCAAGTTCGGCAAGAACCCCTGTTGTGACTTGTCCAATCCCTAGGCCCAAGTTCTGTCGATGAACACGTCTTGGATGATACCTCCCAGCGTGAATCGAAGGATGAACACCGATGTTTGTGAATTCTTCTTTAGCCGCTTAACCTTGTACCTATCCCTAGGCCAAGATAGTTTAACCATAAACTGGAAAACCTGTATTTACTCATTCCGTATACTTAACTCTCCCGATATTAAGTAAGTAGATAACCTCACAATGCTCTCCCGATACTCTTATGAGATATTAAAACCAGAGTAAATAAACTTGAAGTTTTATTGATTGAACAGAAAACCCTAAGAAACAGTTTAACACTTACAACTACTTTACAAGATCAACCCTTAGCCCTGAGGAAAGTTTAGAACATGATGGAGAAGGGAAAAGCTTGTGTTGAGTGCATAAAAGTTCTATATTTTACCCCTCATTTACCTATATTTTTACTGCACTCAAGCATGATTAGTTGCATTTAGGATAGATTTTTACATACACATCACAATTAGATAAAACTGCACAGATGCTGCTGATTTCGTTTACTTTTTATAGGTATCTGCCGTAGCAGCATCCAGGGCAGCAAAGGAGCAGAGGCGAGTTGCGGAGCTGGAGCAGAAGGATGTAGAACACCGCCTGTCGTGACATCTGCCGTGGCAGCAATGACGACAGCAGGACACTGAGGTGGAAAAGCGAAGTGGAACTCGACAGATAGAGGATTTCAAGCCGGTCTGTCGCGAATCACTCTCATGATTTTCTGAGCCCTGATGCAGAAAAAAGGCCGGGCCCAAAGTTCAAGGAAGAAAGTCAAAGCAAGAAAAGAGGACGAATTAAAGACATCTACTCAGAAGATTTAGTCTTTAATAGAGTTATACTTTAATTTAAACTTGTATTCTTGTCATATTAGAAAACTTGGACCTAATGCCTATATAAAGGCATGTAATTCGACCTAGAGAGGGATATCCAGCTCCTAGCCATCTTCCCCCAAAACCCTAGTCGTTTCTCTCTCTCTATCATGTTCTAAACTTCCCCTAGGGCTAAGGGTTGATCTTGTGAAGTAGTTGTAAGGATTGTATTGTTCTTAGGTTTTTTTTTTTCTGTTCAATTAATAAAAGCTTCAAGTTTATTCACTCTGGTTTCAACATCTCATAAGAGTTTCGGGAGAGCATTGTGAGGTTATACATTTGCTTAATATCGGGAGAGTTAAGCATTCGAAAGGAGTAAATACGTGTTTTCCAGTTTATGGTTAAACCAACTTGGCTTAGGGATAAGTACAAGGTTAAGTGGCTAAGAAAGAATTCACAAACATTGGTGTTCATCCTTTGATTCACGTCGAGAGGTATCATCCAAGACGTGTTCAGCAACAAAACTTGGGCCTAGGGATATGACAAGTCACAATAGGGATTCTTGCCAAACTTGAAGTACGGAGTTGTTGATCGCTTCCGCGACATCGACAGACCTCTGCCGCGATAGGCACGACGACAGAAGAAACAGAAGTTCCTCTGAACAGTGCCACACCTGCACTACTAAGCAAATCAATTCCAGCCTACTTTCTCAATCTGATTTCTTATCCTTTACTCTAGTTATTTTTTAATATTTTTCCAAACATTCTATTAAACTTAATTCTTTTCTTGTGCAGCAATTTAAGGATATAGTTATTTCCAGTCCCCGTGGAGACAAAATCCGATACTCCGTATCACTTTATTACTTGCGACGTGTACACTTGCACTACATTGCGATAGACTCTTTTACACGCAACAAGATTTTGGCGCCGTTGCCGGGGACTGGCAACATACCTTTACCTTTTATTACTGCATCTTTTTATTTATTTTTGTTTTTAGTTGTTTTATTATCCCTCTGCTTATCATAAAGTTTCTCTATTGCTTATGCGCAGATCGAGACGTGGTAAAGAACCTGAGTACGAATTAGATCCAAAAATTGAATGCACATATCAACTCAGGAACCAAGCCCGACTCTTGATAGAAAGAAACAACCATCTTGAGGAAAGACTGGAAGCAATGGTGAACGGAAAGAAACGCAATGGGGAAAATAACAACAACAACAACAACCCTAGGGGTAATGTTGATCCTTCTAATGATGCCCACAACGATCTACCGGCGCCTCCTGCCCCAGCAGAACGACAAACTTGTCGATAGTACATGGATAATGACCATGTTGAACTAGAAACTACACTACCAGATGTGGAAGCTGAACACTTCGAACTGAAACCTGTAATGTTTAACATGATAAATTCCGCTGGTCAATTTGGTGGTTCTGCTACTGAGGACGCACGTGAACATCTGAAAACTTTCCAGGAGATCTGTGGATCATTCAGAAAGTCAAGAATAAGCCCGGAAGTACTGAGGCTCCGACTATTTCCTCATTCATTGAGGGATAGAGCGAAAACCTGGTGGAACAAGTTAACGTCGGGTTCAATACAAACTTGGGAAGATCTCTGTCGTGAATTCCTTTCTTGTTTTAATCCTTCTCTTTTATCTGAAAGACTGCGTAACGAGATTGCTACTTTTCAACAGGAAGATGACGAACCAATGCACGAGGCATGGGACCGATTTACTACTCTCTTACGAAACTGCCCAGTGCATGGATTCCCTGTGTGGAATCAAGTTGTCAAATTCTATAATGCTGCCAATGAACACACTAGGATGAGGATTGATTCAGCAGCAAACAACTTGCTATTAGACAAGGAACCAGAAGATGCAATGCTGGTGTTGAAAAAGTTAGCTAAAAACGATGAGCAGTTTCCTACAGCTCGAAGAAGAGGTAGACGATGAGTATCTGTAAAGGAATACGAATCTGACAACTCGGTAAAAACTCAGATTGCATACCTCACTAAGATAGTTGAAAACCTGCAGCGGAAGGATTCTAAAGCTGTATTTTTGGCTGAAGAGGTGTGTGAAACTTGTAGCGGAAACCACAGTACAAATAAGTGTCCCTTACAGCTGGAAGAAGGAATGTATATTGGAAACTATAACAGGAATAAAACCTATGACTCCAACAACTACAACCCAATCTGGAGGAAGGACCCCAAATTTTCCTAGAGTAACCCAATCAACGCACTGAATCATCCAGTCCAGAATAACCGGAACCAAGGAGGTCCTATGATTGTGTCACGATAGCAACCACAACAGCAGCCACAACAACAGTCGACAGCCACAACGAGCATACTGGAACAGACCTTGGCAACCTTTATGTCTCAAACAGGCTCATATATGGCAAACATGGATCACTTTGTTAAGAAAACTGAATCTTTCATGGATAAGACAGAGATGAGAATGACAAACCATGAGGCTACCCTAAAATCCCTAGAGACACAGATGGGCCAGGTTTCACAGTTCATGAACCCAAGGCAGAACGGAGGATTCCCTAGTGATATTGAAGTCACTAGAAAACCCATACATGAGCAGTGCAAAGCTATTGCAACGAGGAGTGGAAAACAACTACAAGGGCCGACAATAAAAGAAACACCGAGTAAGGAACTGACCCTACAAACACCTGCCGTGAACACTGCCTCGACAGAAGAGAAACAGTCTGCTGTCGTCACACCTGCCACAACAGCAGAAGAAACAGAGGAGCAGAAAGAAGAAACTGAAGATTTCGAGCCTCCTCAAATCTGACTTCCATGTGAAGGACGCCTTGAAGATTACCGTCCTCCACCCCCTTTTCCACATCGGTTAAAGAAACAGAAACAAGAGTACCAGCTTAAGAAAATCTATGATGTCTTTAAGCAAGTACACATCAACATTCCACTATTAGAAGCCATTTAGCAGATGCCTGGTTATGCAAAGTTTCTTAAGGATGCAATGTCCAGGAGATCCAGACTTGGGGAATTTGAAACAGTGATGATGACAGAAGGATGCATGGCAATCCTACATAAACGTCCACCCCCTAAGAAGAAGGATCATGGAAGCTTCATCATACCATGCATAATTGGTGACAAGTTTGTGGGTAAGGCACTTTGTGATCTTGGTGCTAGAATTAATCTAATGCCCAAATCTGTATTTCAGAAGCTAGGTATTGGACAAGCAAGACCCATGACAGTAATGCTGCAACTGGCTGACTGCTCTTACGTACAACTGGAAGGGAAGATTGAAGACATTTTGGTAAGAGTGGATAAGTTTATTTTCCTACTGACTTTCTTGTTTTAGACTGTGAAGCAGATGAGAATGCACCGATCATCCTAGGGCGACCCTTCCTAGTCACAGGTAGAACGGTGATCGATGTAGAAAAAGGAGAACTGACCATGAGAGTCAATGATCAACAGATAAAGCTCAATGTTCTCCAAGCTATTAAGCAAGCTGATGCAGAGGAAGAATGTAAGGCAATATCAGAAGTCATCTTAGACCAACCCTGCATCAGAACAAGCTATCACGACAAAAAATTTGGCCACTGCCACCGCAGTCACCTTGAAGACTGTCACGACAGCATTGACAACAGTGACTGCTCAGACAATGAAAAATTTGATACTGAAGGTCCTGAGGAGGTAAATTGGATAGGCATACGTCCAGGTAAGTTCTTCGAGCCTTTGAATTATACCTCGAATGAACATGTGATCAAAAAGCCTTCCATTGACCAGTCACCTATTTTGGATCTTAAACCCCTGCCAGGGCAACTTAAATATGTTTTTCTTGGTCTTAATGATACGTTGCCCGTAATCATCTCCTCTAAGTTGATGCAGGAACAAGAACATCAGCTGATCAGATTGCTACAAC
This sequence comes from Hibiscus trionum, assembly GCA_030270665.1. NCBI lineage: Eukaryota > Viridiplantae > Streptophyta > Magnoliopsida > Malvales > Malvaceae > Hibiscus > Hibiscus trionum. The sequence continues at coordinate 39,625,112 of BSYR01000010.1, forward strand.
AGCATAAGAAGGCGATTGGATGGACCATTGCCGATATCCAAGGCATCAGTCTGGCATTATGCATGCATAATATCCTCTTGGAGGATGACCATAAGCCGAAAATTGATGCCCAAAGATGATTGAATGAAGCTATGCGAGAGGTGGTACGAAAAGAAATCATCAAGTGGCTTGATGATGGGATAATTTATGCCATCTCGGATAGCAAGTGGGTGAGCCCGGTGCAATGTGTACCCAAAAAGGGAGGCATAACCGTCGTAACAAACAAGGACAACGAGCTAATCCCAACCAGGACTGTGACCGGTTGGAGGGTTTGTATGGACTACCAGAAGCTTAATAAGGCTACCCGAAAGGACCACTTCCCCTTACCCTTTATTGATCAAATGTTGGAGATATTAGCAGGGAAGCCTTACTATTGTTTCCTTGATGGTTACTCAGGTTATAACCAGATTGTAATTGCACAAGGGGATCAAGAGAAAACAACCTTCACATGCCCATACAAAACATACGCCTTCCGAAGGATGCCATTTGGACTATGCAATGCTCCAACAACATTCCAGCAATGTATGATGGCAATATTTTCGGATATGGTGGAAGATTTCCTGGAAATATTTATGGACGACTTTTCCGACTTCGGGGACAGTTTCGATGATTGCCTAGGATATTGAAAGAAGGTGCTTGAAAGATGCGAAGAGGCAAACCTCGTATTAAACTGAGAAAATACCACTTCATGGTGGATGGAGGCATATTGTTCGGACACAAGGTCAGCTGCCGCGACATAGAGGTCGACAGAGCCAAAATCGAAGTTATTGAAAAACTGCCGCCACCCACAACAGTCAAGGGCATACAAAGTTTCTTAGGACATGCAAGGTTTTATCGCAGATTTATTTCCAATTTCTCGAAGATTACCAAACCCATGTGTCTCTTGTTGGAACAGAATAGGGCTTTTGACTTTAACATCGAATGCACTAAGGCATTCAGGATACTGAAGGAAAAGCTGGTAACAACCCCTATAGTACAACCACCAGACTAGAGCTTACCATTCGAGATAATGTGTAACGCTAGTGATTATGCTGTCGGGGCAGCACTAGGGCAGAGGAAGGATAAACTCTTCCATGTGATCTATTATGCCAGCAAAACTCTAAACGATGCCCAGATAAACTACACCACAACAGACAAGGAGTTACTCGTAATGGTGTTTTCCATTGACAAGTTTCGACCATATATACTTGGAACAAAAGTGCTGGTCCATACATATAACTCAGCACTCAAATATCTGTTCACCAAGAAGGATGCTAAGCCAAGATTGATACGTTGGATTTTGCTGTTGCAAGAATTCGATATTGACATCAAGGACAAAAAGGGAACAAAAAACCAAGTAGCGGATCACTTGTCAAGACTGGAAATGGGAAAGGACCAAGAGAAAGACAAGACGAACATACTAGAAACTTTCCCAGACGAGTAGTTGTTCACTGCCACCAGCACTACCGCGACAGCCAAGACGGCAGGTAAGCTTCTTGAAATCCCTTGGTATGCAGACATAGTAAATTACATTGTTAGTGGTTTATTACCCCCTGAACTTGACTACCAGGCAAGGAAGAGGTTCCAAAATGATGCAAAACATTATTATTAGGACGAACCTCATCTCTTTAAGCACTGTGCATATTAGATCAAGATATGCATACCACAAGAAGAACAAGAAGAAGTGCTTCACCACTGCCATGCTGCCCCTTATGGAGGACACTTTGGAGGAAATAAAACTGCTGCCAAAGTTCTGCAATCCGGTTTTTATTGGCCTACACTCTTTAAAGATGTACAAGCCTTTTATAAGAGTTGTGATAAGTGCCAAAGGACTGGAAACATCTCGAGAAGACATGAGATGCCACTGTAAAACATTCTCGAAGTTGAAATCTTTGATGTTTGGGGAATCGACTTCATGGGACCATTCCCAGCATCCTGTGGGAATCTATACATCTTGCTGGCAGTAGATTACGTGTCCAAGTGGGTAGAAGCTATCACCACTCAAAAGAATGATGCGAAGACCGTGCAAAGATTACTCCACAAAATATCTTCACAAGATTTGGCATCCCAAGGGTGATCATCATTAGTGATGAGGGTAGACACTTTGACAACAGGGTAATTTCTAGTGCATTAAAGAAGTATGGAGTAAAGCATAAAATCGCAACAACATATCACCTTCAAACCAATGGGCAGGCCGGAATCTCAAATAGATAAGTGAAGAACATCCTAGAAAAGATGGTCAAACTAACTCGAAAGGACTGGTCTCTTCACCTAAATGATGCACTCTGGGCCTACAGAACTGCATTTAAAACACCATTGGGAATGTCACCCTACCGCCTCATTTACGGAAAAACTTGCCACCTTCCTGTCGAGATAGAACATAAGGCATATTGGGCTATCAGGACAGTTAACATGGACTGGGACAAGGCAGGGCATAAAAGGCTACTGGATTTAAATGAACTTTAAGAAATTCGAGCCATGGCCTATGTCAACCCCAAAATCTACAAAGACAAAACAAATAAGTGGCACGAGAGAAAACTGCTGCCACGACAGTTCTGCCCAGGGCAGAAGGTGCTGTTGTTCAACTCTAGGTTGAAGCTCTTTCCAGGAAAGCTTAAATCTAGGTGGTCTGGCCCTTTTCAAGTAGTCCATGTTTTCCCCATGGTGCCATTACAATCAGATCAATTATGGACGGGCACCAATTCAAAGTCAATGGACAAAGGCTAAAGCACTATCAGGGGACTGAAGCCCCAAGGGTGTAGGAAGTAGTTACTTTAGGAGATGCCCCTCAAGGCATCCCTAATTTAACTTAGTATTTATTTATTTATTTATTTATTTTACTTATTTTTATTGTTTTAGGAAATAAGATTTTAATATATTGTTTATTTTAGTTTTCAAGTAAATAAAGGAAGCAAAGCAAAGAGGAGGAATGAACTAGCCCACCACATTCACAACAGCCCATAAAGCCCAATGGAACAAACCTGTCGTGACAGCCTTTTACCACCTGTCGCGGAAGACACAGCCTGTCATGGAGCTGTCGCGACAGACACGGAAACGCGTAACAGACGCGCAGTAGACACGGAAACACGTGACAAACGCGTCAGAAAACCTTGTGACAACTGGCTTCATTATTCACACCACCCGTTACAGTTCCAACGGGTAGAAAAATCCCGTTCTATATAAACCACCCTTCCCATTTCATTTTCACCTCATTCTACTTTGCTCTTAAGAATTTTAGCTTTTTAGATATTTTCCTTATTTTTTACAGTTTCCTTGCAATGACTACTCGATCAACCCGAAGGAGTGCTGCCTCCACCTCTGCCACGGCAGCCTCTACACCCAGCCACAACAGAATCTCCAGACGGTTCGCAATGGCAGACTTAGAGAAGAAATACTACGATTCCTTCCAGAAACGGGAGACGTGGGAGGAGAGAGGCTGCACCTACACCAAAAAGACGGGAGACCTAGGGCTCGAAGGGTTTATCTCCAAGAGAATTATTGCCCTCAAATGCCAGATGTTTGCTGTCCAACCAGAGGAGATGAACATCACCTTGGTCTGGGAATTTTATGCTGGTATCCCTTCCAAGGATGCCACGACAGTGACTGTCAGAGGTAAAGAAATCTCCCTTGAACCAGCCTACATCAACACACTGTATGGTATTTATATGGGCAGAAAAGAAGATGCACAAAATAGGTTTGTCAACAGTCTGTCGCCGGTAGAATACGATGATATCATGGCAGACTTGACAGAAGCAGGCACCCAATGGAACGACGATCCCAAGCACAGATGGATAGTGCGAAGGACCCAGCTCACACCGGCAGCAAAACTCTAGAACCATTTTGTGAAGAAACGCCTTATGCCAACATCGCACAACACAACGGTGGACCTGCAGAGACTTGCCCTCGTGCATTCAATCATCAACGAGCGGCATATCAACGTTGGCAAATATATCCTCGAAGACATTTTTGAGTGTACACTCGAACCAATGGGCCCCCTTTTCTTCCCCTATCTCATCACCTCCCTCCGCCGAGCCCATAAAGTGCCTGAAATCGATGATGACGTAAGGATCCAAGGCAAGGGATGGACGCATCAAAACATATACAGTCTATTGGAGCTGAAGCCAGCCACCCCCTTAGCCTATGTGAATCCATCTGCCGCGACAGAACCAACAACATAGCCTGTCGCGACAGAGCCCGAGCAGACCGAGGCCGTACAACCGATAGACACCTCCAACCAAATCATGCACATGCTGAAGAAGATGGAGGAACGACAGCTGGACTTCATGGGATTCATGAGGGACTTCACTACTGCCACAATAAACTTCATTAAAGTTGATTTAAATTATCCAAACGTGTTGTTTCCCTCTTTCACAGAAAATCTTTTTGCCACCCCTACACATGCTGCTAGCCCTAAAATGCCTACGCCAACTGCTGCCTCCACTACACCCTCTACCACGGCCGGTGACGGTGACAGGCAATCTCCCACTCACCGAGGAGAAAAACAGAAGGAACCACTTCCAGAGATTGATCCGAAGTACTTTGAAGGTTTCTCCCCATCCTCAGTCTGGTAGGATGACTCTGGCTCAGAGCCATCTGTCGTCCGGGAGTTAGCCAAAGACTTCCCTCCAATGAAGAAGAAGAAGCTAAAGGAAACTGTTGAGGGACCCTGCTGCGATAGAGCAGACGACAGAGCAGACGACAATAGCAGCAACAACAGTGACAACGAACTCGAGGTCCTGGACAAGGCCCCAAAGATCTCACCTACCCAAGTCCAGCCACCTCGAGAGGCCAAAAACAAGATAGCCTCACCATCTCCCAGCCCTAAGCCAGGCTCTGCCACCAAGGTAACTGCCCGATGGCAGCTCCGCATCAGTAGCAGCAGCGACGACAGCTCATCAAATTAAGTGTTTTTCTTTTTATACTTGCTGTTTATGCTGTTTATCTTATCTATTTGTGGTGTTTTCTTTTTCTTGTTTTTAATTTTATTTTGTTGTCATGCATTGGGAACAATGCAACCCTTGAGTTTGGGGGTAAGCAATCCTCTATTATTTAAATGAACATTTTAATTTGTGTCCTATCTTAATTATTTTTGTGTAAAAAAAATCGGCTTAAGTCTTTGAACTGCACTTACCTGCCGCAACATTCTCTGTCTTGACAGTGTCTTTAGGATGCTTTAGGAATTATTTAGAGCCTTGCTATAGTTATGAACTTCAAAAACACCTTTGTGACTTATATGTTGTCTAGGCTACTGTTAGTGAACTAGAGTAGAAAAGCTTAACCACTTGAGTTTCCCCTAGAGGTGCCTAACACTGGCTCTAGGAAAAGAAAAACTTAGACTCAGTTGCCCCTAGAGGTGCCTAACACCGGCTCTAGGAAGATAGCTAGAGGTGCCCAAAATAGGCTGTAGTGAAAATAAAATAAGAAAACTTGAGTCTAAATTCGAAAAAAAACTAAAGGAGCCTCAGAATTGTCTCCAAGAAAAAAATTAGTTTGGCATAAAAATCAAGTGAGTAGCATAACTATTCTATTTGCTAAAAAGAGTCTAGGCACATATTTGTTCACAAAACCTGCACACACTTGCACAAGGACTATAGCATTGTTCCGGATAAATCCATAAACACCAGAAAAGGTAATGTTGTCGATAGTGAAGTTGCTGAAGGTAATGGTAGTTCACTGAATTAAGCCAAGCCAAAAAGTTTTCATTCTTAGTAGGATGCATCTACTTGAGGACAAGCAACAACTTGAGTTTGGGGGTGTGTTGAGTGCATAAAAGTTATATATTTTACCCCTAATTTACCCATATTTTTACTGCACTCAAGCATGATTAGTTGCATTTAGGATAGATTTTTGCATACACATCACAATTAGATAAAACTGCACAAATGCTGCTGATTTCGGTTACTTTTTGCAGGTATCTGCCGCAGCAGTATCCAGAGCAGCAAAGGAGCAGAGGCGAGTTGTGGAGCTGGAGCAGAAGGATGTAGAACACCGTCTGTCATGACATCTGCCGTGGCAGCAATGACGACAACAGAACACTGAGGTGGAAAAGCGAAGTGGAACTCGACATATAGAGGATTTCAAGTCGGTCTGTCATGAATCACTCTCATATTTTTCTGAGCCTTGAAGCAGAAGAAAGGCCAGACCCAAAGTTCAAGGAAGAAAGTCAAAGCAAGAAAAGAGGACGAATTAAAGACATCTACTCATAAGATTTAGTCTTTAATAGAGTTGTACTTTAATTTAAACTTGTATTCTTGCCATATTAGAAAACTTGGACCCAAGGCCTATATAAAGGCATATGTAATTCAACCTAGAGAGGGATATCTAGCACCTAGCCGTCTTCCCCCAAAACCCTAGTCTTTTCTCTCTCTCCATCATGTTCTAAACTTCCCCTAGGGCTAAGGGTTGATCTTGTGAAGTAGTTGTAAGTATTGTATTGTTCTTAGGTTTTTTTCCCCGTTCAATTAATAAAATCTTCAAGTTTATTTACTCTGGTTTCAACATCTCATAAGAGTTTCGGGAGAGCATTGTGAGGTTATACATTTGCTTAATATTAGGAGAGTTAAGCATTCGAAAAGGAGTAAATACGTGTTTTCCAGTTTATGGTTAAACCACCTTGGCTTAGGGATAAGTACAAGGTTAAGTGGCTAAGAAAGAATTCACAAACATTGGTGTTCATCCTTTGATTCACGCCGGGAGGTATCATCCAAGACGTGTTCAACAATAGAACTTGGGCCTAGGGATAGGACAAGTCCCAACAGGTATTCTTGCCAAACTTGAAGTACGGAGTTGTTGATCGCTTTCGCGACATCGACAGACCTCTACCGCGACAGGTACGATGACAGAAGAAACAAAAGTTCCTTTGAATAGTGCAACACCTGCACTACTGAGCAAATCAATTCCAGCCTACTTTCTCAATCTGATTTCTTATCCTTTACTCTAGTTATTTCTCAATATTTTTCTAAACATTCTATTAAACTTCATTCTTTTCTTGTGCAACAATTTAAAGATAGAGTTATTTCCAGTCCCTATGGAGACGATATCCGATACTCCGTATCACTTTATTACTTGCGACATGTACACTTGCACTACATTGCGATAGACTCTTTTACACGCAACACTAGGGTTTGTGATGGAAGACGGCTAGGGGCTAGGTTATTCCTTCCCTTGTCGAAATATAAGCATATATATAGGCGTTGAGTGTAAGCTTTCTTAATGGCCAAGAATACTAGTTTGAATTAAAGTACAATTTATTTAAAGATTAAATCTCTGAATAAACGTCCCTTAGTTCACCCTATCTTCTTGCTTTGACTTTCTCCTCAAACTTTGGACAAGGACTTCCTTGTGCTTCTGGGCTCCAAAAATTATGCGAGTGGTCTACAAAAATCGGGCTTGAAATCATCCATCAGTCGAACTCCACTTCGCATTTTCCATTTCTGTTGTCTTCACTGTCGCCACCTCTTTCACGACATATGTCACGACAATGATTTATAAGGCAGTTTGATTCAACACTGTCGCCACTTCTATCACGACAACTATCACGACAACTGTCACAGCAATTATCTTATGTTCCTCTGCTGCCCTTGATTCTGCTACGACAATTATCTTCTGTTCCTCTGCTGCCCTGGATTCTGCCACGACAATTATCTTCTGTTCCTCTGCTGCCCTGGATTCTACCACGACAGTTACCTGGAAGAATTAACCGAAATTAGCAGTATCTGGGCAAAATTATCTATCTGTGATGTTTATGCAAATTCTATCCTAAAATGCAACTAAACATGCTTGAGTACATCAATAATAAGGATAAATGAGGGTTAAAATATAGAACATTTATGCACTCAACACACCCCCAAACTCGAATTATTGCTTTTCCTCAAGCAAATGCAATCTAACTAAGAATGAATTTTTTTGGCTTTGGCTTGACTCAATGAACAACCATTACCTACAACACCTTCACCATCAAGATCAATACCTTTTCGGATGTTTACAGATTTATCTGGAGCAATACTATAACTCTCGTGTGAGTGTGTGCCGGTTTTGTGAACAAATATGAGCCTAGACTCTTTAGTAACAAGAATAGTTACTCAACTCACTTGGGTTTTACTTCAAAATAATTCTTAACTAGAGCCAATTTCGGGCACCTCTAGTTTACTTCCTAACTTAGATTGAAGGCTTTCTATTTTTACTAGAGCCGGTTTCAGGCACCTCTAGTTACCTTCCCAGAGCTAGTTTCGGGCACCTCTAGTTACCTTCCCAGAGCCAGTTTCGGGCACCTCTAGTTACCTTCCCAGAGCCAGTTTCGGGCACCTCTAGTTTTCTTCCTAGAGCCAGTGTTAGGCACCTCTAGAAGTAAATCTGAGTCTAAGTTTTTTTAACTCAAGTGGCTAAGCTTCTTATTCTAAGTTTATTAACAGAGTCTTAACAACATATAAGTCACAAAAGTGGTTTAAGTGTTCAGAACTATAGTAGGGATCTAAATACTTCCTAAAACATTCTAAAGCTACTGTCACGACAGTGAAGACCGCAGCGGGTAAGAGAAGTTCAAAAACTTAAGCCAATTTTTTTTTTAGACACAAAAATAAATAGTTATAAACACGAAATATAATTAGTCCATTAATAATAGGAGGACTGCGTACCCCCAAACTCGAGGGTTGCGTTGTCCTCAATGCATGACAAACAAAAAATAGAAAGATAAAAAACATCACAAATAGAAAATAGAGATACAGAAGACAGAAGGAGCAAGAAACTTAATTTGAAATGCCAACATTGCAGTCATCACTGTCGCAGTAGATGCAGCTGGTGATGCTGGGGCAGTAGGATGGGCAGGTGATGCTGGGCGGCAGGTGCAGGGCGGGAGCATCAGTACTGCCGGGTGACGGGTTCCTGGGTTTCCGATCTTCCAAAGGATGCCTCCTCTACTGCCAGGGCAGAGAAACTAGATACTGCCGAGGCAGAGAACACCATGTCTTGATGGCCTTGGGTTTTTAGGTTGCCGTGAGTTCTTTATTGGAAAAGACAAGAAAAACAAATAAAATAAAAACTTAAGAGTTCAAGAGAGAATTAATCCTTGAAACTCTTATCCTAAATTATGAAATTAAAAATTGAAACTAAATAAAATTTGAGGAGCGTCGTTTCCGATATTTCTTATGGTCCATTCGCACCCTCCATCGAGTTACAATTTTCCCAAAAAGGGTTGGGCTAATGTGCTCATGGCTACTCTTTTTTGTTTTATCATGGTGGAGGTGACTTTCTTTCAGGTTCCTTTGTAGTCCATAAAGTCCTCCCATCTTGGCATTGTTCCAAACACATGAACATATGTTTAGGAAAAATTATATCTATATCCAACCATGTACTTACCTCATTCTCGTCGAAGTTTGTTATGGTGGAAAGTAGCCTTTGCTGTCGTGTCTGCTGCTGCAACATCCAGTTATTTTGATAGTCCTTTGTCAGGTTGCTTTGTAGGTCAAGGGGACATTGGAAAGTGCCATGACTCCCCATATCAATTTCTGTTAGCCACTCGTAGGTCTCCATCAGTAGAGATCTCGATGATTCTAAATCCACCGACGTTGGTTCCTCAAATACCTGCAATGGAATTGGTGAGTTTGCAAATAATTCAAAAGGTTCGTTTATTACCTGCTCATATTCCATCGGCGAGGCATTATCATCGGGTTGCTCTTGCATGTGGTTGTGAGAGTGCCATGGTGAAGGTGGATGTATGTAATCTTTTTTGAGCATAGCTGAGGCAGTGGGTTGAGGTTTTGCCTCGGCAGTTGTTGCTGCTTCAGCCTCAGTCGCTGTCGAGGTGGCGGCTGCCGCTTCGACCGGGGTTTCTACCTCAGAAGTGGTTGCCGCCGTGACATTCTTCTCAACTTCACTAGGTGTTGTTGCAGCGTTGTTCTGTTCAGGCTTCTTGATCATTACCAAGGCAAGTTGCTGCTCATGATCATCATGTGTTGGGCAGTCTCTTTCATTGGCATCCTTGTCATCTTGCCTCGGGATTTCAGGTTCATCTGTGGCATGAATGAGGACCGGTGTGCTCAAGATTGCATCCACCTTGGCGATTCTTTTGTCCATAGAAGCCAACAATTCTTGAGTAAGTGCCATGAAGGCTTGCAGTGCGTCTTCTAAGGATTTTGACTGCTCTTGAGGATGATGACATTACCAGGGCATGTCGGGTTCTGCAACAAAACTGTTATGGTAAAAAAAATTTGCGGGTTTTGATCATACCATACAAAACTTTTCTGTTGTGGCAGCGACATCTGTTGTCCCTGTTGCTGCTGTGGCGGCATATCTTGTTCTTGTTGGTTCCATCGTTGGTTGTCCATATATTCACCGAAAAGATGGGGACAACTTTCGAGTGTATGATTACCTTCACGGTAATTGCAAGAACTTTCCCACATCAGCTCTCGAATGGTTTTTCCTGACATGTTGATGCCCTTGAATCTATATTGCACCTGATTTGTTTTTTTACAAAAGAAAAAATGAATAAAATAAGGCAAGAAAATAAATATAAGTGCAGAAAAAAACACGAAGTTGTGCGCCAATCCCCGACAACGGCGCCAAAAACTTGATGCGTGTAAAAGAGTCCAATTAACTTGGAGAGCAAGTGTACACCTGTGTCAAGTTATAGTATAAAAGATATCGTCTCCACAGGGATTGGGACAACTTCAGAATTAATTTTCCTGCACAAGAAAAATAAAAACACAGATAATTGAGAATTGGTTGGATTGAAGTAAAACTAAAGTAGACAAGGGAAATAGAAGAGGAAATCCAATTGATAAAGTAGGCCGATATTGATTTGTTTAGTAGTGCAGGTATTGCGCTGTTCAGAGGACTTTTGTTATGTATGTCGTCGAGCCTGTCGCGGAAGCACCTGTTGCGGCAGAGGTCTGTTGATGTCGCAACATCGATAAACAACTCTGCTACTTCAAGTTCGGCAAGAACCCCTGTTGTGACTTGTCCTATCCCTAGGCCCAAGTTCTGTCGATGAACACGTCTTGGATGATACCTCCCAGCGTGAATCGAAGCATGAACACCGATGTTTGTGAATTCTTCTTTAGCCGCTTAACCTTGTACCTATCCCTAGGCCAAGATAGTTTAACCATAAACTGGAAAACTTGTATTTACTCCTTCCGTATACTTAACTCTCCCAATATTAAGTAAATAGATAACCTCACAATGCTCTCCCAATACTCTTATGAGATATTAAAACCAAGGTAAATAAACTTGAAGTTTTATTGATTGAACAGAAAATCCTAAGAAACAGTTTAACACTTACAAGTACTTTACAAGATCAACCCTTAGCTCTGGGGAAAGTTTAGAACATGATGGAGAAGGGAAAAGCTAGGGTTTGTGATGGAAGACGGCTAGGGGCTAGGTTATTCCTTCCCTTGTCGAAATATAAGCATATATATAGGCCTTGGGTGTAAGCTTTCTTAATGGCCAATAATACTAGTTTAAATCTCTGAATAAACGTCCCTTAGTTCGCCCTATCTTCTTGCATTGACTTTCTACTCAAACTTTGGACAAGGCCTTCCTTGTACTTCCGGGCTCCAAAAATTATGCGAGTGGTTTACAAAAATCGGGCTTGAAATCCTCTATCAGTCGAACTCCACTTCGCATTTTCCATCTCTGTTGTTTTCACTGTCGCCACCTCTGTCACAACATATGTCACGACAGTGATTTATAAGGCAATTTGCTTCAACACTGTCGCCACTTCTGTCACGGCAACTGTCACAACAATTGTCACGACAGTTATCTTCTGTTCCTCTGCTGCCCTGAATTCTGCCACGACAATTATCTTTTGTTCCTCTGCTACCATGGATTCTGCCACGACAATTATCTTCTATTCCTCTGCTGCCCTGGATTCTCCCACAACAGTTACCTGGAAGAATTGACCGAAATCAGCAGTATCTGTGGAAAATTATCTATCTGTGATGTTTATGCAAATTCTATCCTAAAATGCAACTAAACATGCTTGGGTGCATCATTAATATGGATAAATGAGGGTTAAAGTATAGAACATTTATGCACTCAACAACATGCTATGAGGTTGAAATTGCTATGTATGATTGAGGTTTGATACTTGGATATGTTGTATGCATGTTGGGATGAATTTGATTGGATTAAAGAGAGAAAAACTAGCAAAAAGTGTCATTACAGGTCCAGTTGTTTCGGTACGCCTAAGGCTGTACCGAAACAGTGAGCCTGAATTGGCCTTGGGATTTCGGGACAGAGGCAAGTGTTTCGATACAAGGTACTTAAGGTTGGCTACTGTAATCACGTTTTCTGAAACACCATTGAGGGTGTTTCGATATGAGCTCGAGCTTTGAGACGCTTGAACCTATTTTGAAACAGGTGTTTTAATACAGGGCAACCTGTACCGAAACACCCAACTGTTAAGTTGGTTATTGGGATCTTTTGAAGTTCCGTTCCTTTACGTTCTAGTCCCTAAATGTTGTGAATACAATTAAATGAGCTAGGATGATTGTTTTGAGCTTAGATTTGACAGAGAGGCATGTAATGTGACTAATTAAAGGTTGGTAACTGAAAAATGGAATAAGTCACTGTAATTTGTTAAAATTACAAAATGGTCCCTAAAATGTGTTTGTATGCAATTGAGTTCGTAAACGTTGCCTGTTTGAGTTGCAAATTGTTCCGCTGTGAAGTGTATCACTTAGGATAATAAATGTAACAACCCTTTTCCCGGCTTGGTCGAGAACCAGGTCGAAGTGTGCTACTAGTGAATGGTACAGAAATTGGTGCAGTAAAATTTCATTTCTTAATAGACAATTGATCAATATTACACAAACAAAACATTACCAGATATTGATATTAGTCCAATTGACACCTTGTGAAACAATATTTAAACATTTACGACCAATTCTTAACTATTGCAAGTTTTAGGGACTAATCTGTAAATCTGCTAAATTAGAGGTCATTCGATGTAATAGACTACACCACACTGAAATCTAGTGCAATATTAGTAAGTCTGCAAATTTTCATGCAATTCAGAATTCATTAACTCATCCAATTTAATCGTCCTAAATTCAGTGACAAGATTGTGAACAATGCAAACAATCAAATTGTGCCTTTAACCAACTTAACTAACTCTGTATCGAAACACCGTAAGGCTGTTTCGATACGGGTGTGCGATGGTCAACCTTTGTTGACTTTGCCCTTTATACTGTATCGATACGGGCAAGCCCTGTATCGGTACGAGTTGACTCTTTTTGACCTTGACTTTGACCTTTATACCGTATCGTTACGGGCAAGCCCTCCATCGGTACGAGTTGACTCTTTTTGACTCGTTTCGATACAGGTTTGACCCGTATTGAAATAGAGAATTCCAATAGCAAAATATTCTGGTACGACTCTAAACCGTTTTGATACGCCCTATTCTGTGAGTTCATATATGCCTACTCATATCGATACGACATGACTTGTAATGACAGATTTTTGCTGGTTTTTAATCGAACTGACCTACTAAATAATGTCCAAATACAATGAAACTTTACAAACAACATTATAACTGCACAATTTACTTGCATATATAATTTTAGGGTCAAATGAACCCATTTACTCGGTTTTTTTACCTTTTTGTGCCAAATTATGCATTTTAGGCCATATTACAGCAAACTTTAACAAGTCATTTAAGGAACTTAAACCACACATAACACATAGCCTCATACGCATAGACATAACATCAAAATCAACTAGTTTGACTACTTTGCCACAATTCTAGGAGTTCATAGAGACAAAATACTTTACTTTAGGCTCGAGGTGACTTGCCGCTTTGCCAACTAGCTCCGATCTTGAAACGAAAACTCTTAACCTGAAATGTATGGACAATGAATGCATTAGACTTACATAGTCTAAGTGAGGTAGTCAATAACAATGCATGAACATGGTATGCCATTTATCATGCTTTTGTGACAATCATAATGTCAATTATAAAAATTAAACATGGCATGCTCTTCATTCATATTAGAAGCATAATATCATTCATCATATCAGCAATGACCAAATCATAACAAAGCAATATCAATCACCAATAATTTTCCTTAGATCGATTCACGGTAATTGGATACAAGAATTCCTCCTCCTCACCTAATCAATGAATGGTCAAAGCAATAGGCAATAGCAATAAACACATGTCAACGATTCTATATGTTAATGCTTCAATGATTCCCATGACAACAATAACAATGCCTCAGACAATAATTCGATGCAATACTTACCAATATAGCTTTCAATAATGTTTTATGCAAAACCCTTCAATTCAATGGTTAGTAAATCAATAAACAATGATTCGAGATGACACATAGCCATCTTTTGAGACTCTGACTACACTCACCTCGATAATCCGAAGCTCCTAAGGCTCTCGGAAGATGATTCCTTTATTCCTAGATTGTTTTGGAGAGGATAGGTTAACTTCCTCCAAACCTTGAACTAGGAAGATCAATGGAGAATTAATATAATCAATATAACAACATTGATAGTCATTGGCTACACAATAGATTAAAACATGGAGAACAAAGGCTTAACTTAGAACTTGTAACTCAAAATTAGGCATTCGTTAATCGATGAAACTAACAATAGATTGAGGGTTTTCACTTACCCAATTGGTAGCTACGAATTGATATTCTTAAATCAAAGAAAGCCTAAGCTTAAGTGTAACCCCCTTAACCCGGCCTAGACGATTGACCCGAATTAAGAAGTTTACACGAGGAAAACCAAAGTCAACCCGAAAGTCAACCTTGATTAACGACCCTTTTTTTTTCTTTTTAATCTTATCTAGATGCACATTAACCCTAGATATGTTCATAACAACAACATGTTCAAAGATCACAGCAATCAGAACACAATTAGGGACTCAATTGCACAAAATATGAATCTAGGGACCAAAATGTATATTCTGGAAATTAGGAGGACTTACCCCACTTTTAGGTTACCATTATGAAATTAATCATATTTCATGCTTCTCTGTCAAATTTCAACTCAAACGGACATCTCAAACTCATTCAATTGCATAAACAAGATTCAGGACCAAAACGCAAAGATTTCAAAACATATAACCATCAGTTTCAGTGCCCAACGGTCGAGTGTTCCGAAACAGGGAGGGCCTGTTCCGAAACGCGGGACCGTTCCGAAACACGTTTCGATACAGGGCTTGGCAGTAGCATTTTCGTTCCGAAACGACTCTGCCCGTTTCGAAACGCCTAGGCCATTTCAGGCCCTCTGTTCTGAAACGGCATCACCTGTTCCGAAACAGGCTGCCCAGATTGCAGAAATTTAGCTGGTTTATCACACAGTTGACCCATCAAACATGATCCAAAGGCAACCAAATTATATCAGCAAGACATTACATGCATAAGGAACATAATTGCATCAACCATACTCAAACATGGCATCAATTAAGCAAATCCCCAATTCTATAGACATGCATCCTATTTAGAAAACCATTCAAGCATCATAATACTCAACCAACTTCACAAAGGCCTATTACATGTTCCAACATTAACAACAACATAAAACCAACTTAGGGAGTCCAAAACATCTCCCAAAACAACAACATAGGTTCCCCATTGCCAAATGCCAAAAGCTAATAGTGTAAAGAACTTTCATCATACATGAGCTTAGTTATTCACTTGGATTCTTGACCTCTTGTTGCCCTTATACGCACTTCAATGCTCTGCATTATTGGTTTAAGAAAAGAGAGAGAGCGTAAGCACATAGCTTAGTGAGGAATGCTCATTTTAAACAACACAATAATGCATTTATAAAGCACTTTTATAAACCTTAATTCAAAACAATCTTTATCCATGCACATAAGCATTTTAAACAAGCATTTCATGCTTCAAATTATTAACATGTCATATTGGCCACAAGTGATAAACATAATCTTTCCATTTCACAATACAATCAACATAAGACCCACACATGGACTTTTAACCACCATTGTGATCTTACAATTCACAAGGACCGCACATGGACTTTTAACCACCATTGTGTCCTTAGCACAAGAATCACCCATGGACTTTTAACCACCATGGTGTTCTTACAATACACAAGGTCCACACAAGGACTTTTAACCACCTTGTGACCTTAACACAAGAATCACCCATGGACTTTTAACCACCATGGTGTTCTTAAAATACACAAGGCTCACACAAGGACTTTTAACCACCTTGTGACCTTAACACAATAATCACCCATGGACTTTTAACCACCATGGTGTTCTTAAAATACACAAGGCTCACACAAGGACTTTTAACCACCTTTGTGACCTTAGCACAAGAATCAATCATGGACTTTTAACCACCATGTTGTTCTTAACATAAGAACCACCTATGGACTTTTAACCACCATAGTGTTCTTAACCTTTCTCGAAACATCACTTGCCAATAAGCATCATTTAACAACAATAGTCCACTGTTTTAAAGCATTTAACAAAGCCATTAATCATCATGCATCCTTATGCAACAAAACCACATTTTATCAAATGTTCTAAACAAGGATCTCTTACCTTGAGCATCCTTCAACACATGGCTTATAAAACCAGCAAATAAACATGCTAAAGTATGCTTTCAAAACAGAATTTAAAACATGCAAACAATCACATTGCACTCAACCAACTCATGGTTCATCACAAGAGAGTTTTTCCGAAAACTTACTCTTGAGCTTAGCAAAGTTGTTTAGACTTAAACTAAGCTCCCTAACCTTCAAAACATTGGTTTCAAAGCTAAAAACCAAAATCCACTCACCGATTCTGTTTCGCCACTTGCCGAAACACCAATCAAGCTTCCGGATCAACACCACAAGGATCCGAAGATGTCTCCCCTGTTTTAAACACATCAAAACAGTAGATTAATGCACCATCATGCATTAATATCCTCAACCAAGATACCTAAACTCGCTACTCACATCCACACTCACATTTCGGCTACCAAACACAACCGAAATCACAACCAAACATCTCTACAACACTACCCAGCCAAGATCCATTAATTCCAAACATTCATAAACCTCAATTAACATCCAAAATGGATCTCATCACGTCCTTATACCTCCAGCTATAGCAGAACATCAAGATCACTCCAAAAATCACCAAAAACTTAAACAAAACTTAGGAAAATCAACCTATTCGGGATTGCATTGATTAAACCTCAATTTCTCATCAATTATACATCCATTTTACATCAAAAACACATCTCAAAACAATGCCCACTCAGATCATACGAATTTCATCAAAATTAAAGCAAATCTTGCATTTTAAAGCCAAGATCAAGAACTCAATTGCAAAACCTTTAATAAAACATAATTCAAGGATTGAGAACTTGGGAATTTCAGTAAAGAACTGAGACTTTAGAGGAGAAGGACGTTCATACCTCTAAACTTGAGTTTCTCCCTTTTTGGAACCAAGATTCTTGAAAATCCAATAAGCAAATGCTAAGGTTTTGTTGTAGAATTGATTAGAGATCAAATGATGATTGAAATCTGATCTTTAGTTGTCAAAATCAGAGAGAATTTTGCTGGAGAAATGTGTTTGGGTTGAGAGAAAAGAAAATAGAAATTTAGAGAAAAGTTAGTTAAAATGCCAAAAATATCTTTTCCCTCCTTTTACACTTAATTAAAACCATTAATTAAATTGATTAATATTCAGAAAAATCTGGAGAAACTCTTTTGGGTAAATAGCTCCTTAAAGATTCAAAGTTTCAATCCTTTTTAAAACAGTCACCCAGTTTTCAAAAATTACATTTTGGTCACTAACCCAAAATGTCACTCTTCCAAACCTCATTTTGTAAAATTGATTTCACCTTTCTCTTATATATAATAAAAGAGGATTTTAAGACATTTTTCCATATTTTTAATGCAACCCGAGCTAGGCTTTCCTAAATTCACCCTTTTATATTCGAACCGCAACCCGACCGGTCCGGTCCAAACCCAAAACTTCTAAGCCCAAAATTTGGGTGTTACAACTCTCCCCCCCTTAAGAAATTTCGTCCTCGAAATTTACCTGAAGGAAAGAGGTACGGAAACTGCTTCAACATGTCATCCTTCCGTTCCCACGTGGCTTGTTCAACACCACGATGTTTCCACAACACCTTTACCAACTCAATGGTCTTGCCACGAAGAACCTTACTATCCGAATCCAGAATCCTCACCGGTTCCTCATCATAGGTCAAATCCGGATTCAATTCCACTTCTTCCACAAGCATCACATGTGAAGGATCCGATCTATACTTCCGAAGCATAGAAACATGAAACACATCATGAATCTTCTCCAACTCTTGCGGTAACCTCAACTTATACGCAACAGGACCCACACGCTCAACCACCTCGTATGGTCCAATGTACCTAGGGCTCAACTTACCCTTCCGACCAAACCTTATCACCTTTTTCCAAGGCGAAACCTTCAAAAACACACGGTCACCCACCGCGTACTCAATCTCCTTACGCTCAAATCCGCGTAAGACTTTTGCCGATCAGAAGCTGCTTTCAAACGTTCACAAATGAGCTTCACCTTCTCGGTGGTTCCCTTCAACAAAGCTGGCATCGAAACCAACTTCTGACCCGTTTCAGCCCAACACAAAGGAGTCCTACACTTCCTCCCGTACAAAGCCTCATAAGGTGCCATTTGAATACTCGCCTGATAACTATTATTATAGGCAAACTCCACCAAAGGCAAATGTTTCTCCCATGAGCCCTGAAACTCAATCACGCAGCACCTCAACATATCCTCCAAAACCTAGATAACACGCTCGGACTGACCATCCGACTGAGGATGATAAGATGTACTGAAATTCAACCGTGTACCCAAAGCTTGATGCAAACACTGCCAGAAACGCGATGTAAACCTCGGATCCCTATCCGACACAATCGACTTAGGCACACCCTGCAGCCGCACAATCTCAGCAATGTACAGCTCCGCAAGCTTATCCAAAGAATACGTAGTATGCACCGGCAAGAAATGCGCACACTTCGTCAAGCGATCCACAATCACCCACACCGAATTCTTCTTCGATGGCGACAAAGGTAAACCAGATACAAAATCCATGGTAATCCCTTCCCACTTCCACTCAGGAATTCTCAACGGTTGCAACAAACCTGACGGAAACTGATGCTCAGCCTTAACTCGCTGACACACCATGCACTTGCTTACAAACTCAGCAACATCATTCTTTAGACCCACCCAATAGTACTCATCACGAAGATCACGGTACATCTTAGTACTACCAGGGTGCATAGCAAAAGGACTACTATGACCTTCAGTCAGAATAGCATGCCTCAAATCAACATCATTGGGCACTACTATCCGACTCCCAAAACACAACACTCCATCATCACTAAAACAGAAATTCGAAGGCCTACCCTCCGCAATATCCTGAACATGCGGTACCAAGGAATCATCCAACAACTGCTTTTCCTTGATCAACTGAACCAAAGATGGTTTCACTTGCAATTCAGCCACAAGACCACCATCACGCGAAATACTCAAACTGGCAAACATAACCCTCAACTCAACAGCTACCTTCCTACTCAAGGCATCCGCTACAACATTAGCTTTTCCAGGGTGATACTCAATCGTCAAATCATAATCCTTGAGCAACTCCACCCAACGTCACTGTCTAAGATTCAACTCCTTCTGAGACATCAGATACTTCAAACTCTTGTGATTTGTGTACACAGTACACTTCTCACCATACAGATAATGTCTCCAGATCTTCAAAACAAAAACCACCACAGCCAACTCGATGTCATGCGTAGGATAATTGCGCTCATGCACCTTCAACTGCCGTGATGCATAAGCCACCACCTTACCCTCCTGCATCAACACACATCCCAAACCAACATAGGACGCATCACTATACACCACAAACTCTTTCCCTGATTCAGGTTGAACCAAGATAGGAGCTTGTGTCAAAGTTGTCTTAAGCTTCTCAAAAGCCTGCTGTCTCGCTTCCGTCCACTCATACTTAACATCCTTCTGCAACAACTTTGTCAAAGGTGCAGCAATCTTGGAAAACCCATCCATAAACCTTCGGTAGTATCCTGCCAAACCAAGGAAACTACGAACTTCATGAACAGACTTAGGAACCTTCCAATTCATCACCGCCTCAATCTTCTGAGGATCAACACGAATCCCTTCATCAGAAACCACATGACCAAGAAACACCACTTCCCTAAGCCAGAACTCACACTTGCTCAGCTTAGCATAAAGCTGATTCTCCAACAAAGCTTGCAGCACAATTCTCAGATGCCCTTCATGCTCCTCCTCAGTACGTGAGTACACGAGGATATCATCAATGAATACCACCACAAACTTATCCAGGTATTCATGAAATACACGATTCATCATGTCCATGAAAGCTGCAGGAGCATTTGTCAAACCAAAAGGCATCACAAGGAACTCATAATGCCCATACCTCGTCCTGAAAGCTGTCTTTGGCACATCCACATCCTTCACCTTCAACTGGTAATACCCTGACCTTAAGTCAATCTTAGAGAACACAGCTGCTCCCCGAAATTGATCAAAAAGATCATCAATTATCGGAAATGGATACCGATTCTTGATAGTCAATTTGTTAAGCTGACGGTAATCAATGCACATTCTCATAGTGCCATCCTTCTTCTTCACAAACAAGACCAGCGCACCCCAAGGTGACACACTCGGCCGAATGAAACCACGATCAAGCAACTCTTGCAATTGCGTCTTCAGCTCTTTCAACTCCTTAGGTGCCATTCGATAAGGAGTAATGGACACTGGAGTTGTGTTTTCATACAGCTCAATCCCAAACTCCACCTCACGATTAGGAGGCAATCCAGGCAACTCCTCCGGAAACACACCAGGAAACTCTCGCACAGTCCTGATATCTTGCACACGCAACTTCTTAGAGCTAGGATTCATCACAAAGGCTAGGTAAGCTTCACAACCTTGCCTCAGCATCCGACTCGCCTCCAATGTAGACACCACATTGGCAAGAAACTTCACATTCTCACCAACCACAACCACCTCGTAATCATCCGCAAGTTTCAACGAAACTCGCTTATTCTCACAATCCACCACAGCACGATGCTCAACAAGCCAATCCATACCAAGGATTACATGAAAACCATAGAAAGGCAATTCCATAAGATCAACATGAAAAACATGATCTTGCACCACCAAAGGACATCTTCTATAAAGCTTTCGAGTCACAACAGTCTCACCAAAAGAACTAGTGACACGCATACCAACATCCAAAGACTCAACAGGCAAACCAAGCAATTCAGCATGCTCACGCAAAATGTATGAGTGCGTAGATCCAGAATCAATCAAGGAAAGTAATGACAAGGACTGCAAAGTAAAAGTACCTGCGATCACATCCGCGTCATTCCTCCCCTCCCTCTGAGCAAACACTCTAGCCTGGCCACCACCCTCAGGCTGAACAGCTACAACATGAGCCACATTCCGTCCACCCTCTTCTCTCTGCTAGAAGTTACCACGGCCGCGCCCACGACCTCTCTGTGGTGCAACAACTACAGGAGCACGCCCTTGGCCACCAGTCAACATAGGGCACTCTCTCCTCATGTGATCCGTAGATCCACAGTTCCAGCACGAATTACCAGCTGCCACAATAGGAGCTTGCACCTCCCTCACAGCTCGAGGACAATCACGTTTCATATGGCCACGCGATCCACATGTCCAACATGCGTTCAGTTCAGCTCTTGCCTTCCCTCCCTGAGCAGGCGCACCACCACCTCGCTTAGCCGAAGGCTGATACTTCTGATCACATCCCCTCTTGTTCCGTCCACCACCGGAACTATACTCAGCAACTCGCTTACCAACACCAGAACCAGCACTTCTAGATGATAAACCCAAATTCATCTCAATGTCCTTTGCTCTCCCAACCAGCACATCAAAATCATTATACTCAGCAGCTAGCATATACGTCTTTACTTCCGTCACCAAACCAAAACGGAACCTTTCACACCTCTCCCGCTCATCAGGAACAAGTTCAGATGCGTATTGACTGAGTCGGACAAACTGAACCTCGTACTCAGCTACAGACATGCTCCCTTGAGTAAGAGACATGAATTCCCTCTTCTTTTCATCCAAGTACCTCACACCCAGATACCTTCTCTTGAAAATGTTTTGAAAGAACGTCCATGTCACATCAGCATCCTCCATCCCAGAGATAGTGGTTGTCCACCAAGTGTAAGCATCGTCCTGCAACAACGATACCACACAGCCCAGCTTCTGCACATCAGTGCAATTCATTTGTCCCAAGATTCTCTTGGTACTTTCCAGCCAAGACTCAGAACCTTCAGCAGACAAACCCCTGAACTCAGTCCCTCCCAGACTGCGCAAACGCTCCAAAGGTAGTCTAACACCAGCATCACCTTGATGCCCAGCTCCTTGAGCTCCAGCTACCGCTGCTCGAAAAGCTCCAGCAATAGCTTGAATCAACACTGTCATGTCAGGAACATCTTGTCCCTGACCAGCTTCAGGTCCAGCGACCCCAGCACCAGCTGCAACACCAGCTCCTTCGCCCCCAGCACCACCACCACCAGGTGGAGGAGGTAAATCCACCGCATTTTCAGCGATCTCTTCATTCTCATTTTGAGCCATAGCTCGCATATTACCCCTCGTTTCCCTACGAGGTCCCATTCACTAAACAATACAATCACAATGTAATAAAAAAAAGTCAGGCTCAGCAAGGTAAGTAATCCAAGTACTCAAGCTCATTTCCAATTAAAAACAACATCATTTCATTAGCTTTGATTTGGCAATGGGTCCCCCTAACATGCTTCACCATATCATTCATCACAATTGTATCACACTTACAATTCACACAACATGCTTTCATTAAACAAGCATACAAAGCATACATACATTCATCACCCACATAACCATTCCCAAATACTCGAGAACTCAGCTCTGATACCACCAAATGTAACCCCCTTAACTCGGCCTAGACGATTGACCCGAATTAAGAAGTTTACACGGGGAAAACCAAAGTCAACCCGAAAGTCAACCTTGATTAACGACCTTTTTTCTTCTTTTTAATCTTATCTAGATGCACATTAACCCTAGATATGTTCATAACAACAGCATGTTCAAAGATCACAGCAATTAGAACACAATTAGGGACTCGATTGCACAAAACATGAATCTAGGGACTAAAATGTAAATTCTGGAAATTAGAAGGACTTACCCCACTTTTAGGTTACCATTATGAAATTAATCATATTTCATGCTTCTCTGTCAAATTTCAACTCAAACGGACATCTCAAACTCATTCAATTGCATAAACAAGATTCAGGACCAAAACGCAAAGATTTCAAAACATATAACCATCAGTTTCAGTGCCCAACGGTCGAGTGTTCCGAAACAGGGAGGGCCTGTTCCGAAACGCGGGACCGTTCCGAAACACGTTTCGATACAGGGCTTGGCAGTAGCATTTTCGTTCCGGAACGGCTCTGCCCGTTTCGAAACGCCTAGGCCATTTCAGGCCCTCTGTTCCGAAACGGCAGCACCTGTTCCGAAACAGGCTGCCCAGATTGCAGAAATTTAGCTGGTTTATCACACAATTGACCCATCAAACATGCTCCAAAGGCAACCAAATTATATCAGCAAGACATTACATGCATAAGGAACATAATTGCATCAACCATACTCAAACATGGCATCAATTAAGCAAATCCCCAATTCTATAGACATGCATCCTATTTAGAAAACCATTCAAGCATCATAATACTCAACCAACTTCACAAAGGCCTATTACATGTTCCAACATTAACAACAACATAAAACCAACTTAGGGAGTCCAAAACATCTCCCAAAACAACAACATAGGTTCCCCATTGCCAAATGCCAAAAGCTAATAGTGTAAAGAACTTTCATCATACATGAGCTTAGTTCTTCACTTGGATTCTTGACCTCTTGCTGCCCTTATACGCACTTCAATGCTCTGCATTATTGGTTTAAGAAAAGAGAGAGAGCGTAAGCACATAGCTTAGTGAGGAATGCTCATTTTAAACAACATAATAATGCATTTATAAAGCACTTTTATAAACCTTAATTCAAAACAATCTTTATCCATGCACATAAGCATTTTAAACAAGCATTTCATGCTTCAAATTATTAACATGTCATATTGGCCACAAGTGATAAACATAATCTTTCCATTTCACAATACAATCAACATAAGACCCACACATGGACTTTTAACCACCATTGTGATCTTACAATTCACAAGGACCACACATGGACTTTTAACCACCATTGTGTCCTTAGCACAAGAATCACCCATGGACTTTTAACCACCATGGTGTTCTTACAATACACAAGGTCCACACAAGGACTTTTAACCACCTTGTGACCTTAACACAAGAATCACCCATGGACTTTTAACCACCATGGTGTTCTTAAAATACACAAGGCTCACACAAGGACTTTTAACCACCTTGTGACCTTAACACAAGAATCACCCATGGACTTTTAACCACCATGGTGTTCTTAAAATACACAAGGCTCACACAAGGAATTTTAACCACCTTTGTGACCTTAGCACAAGAATCAATCATGGACTTTTAACCACCATGTTGTTCTTAACACAAGAACCACCTATGGACTTTTAACCACCATAGTGTTCTTAACCTTTCTCGAAACATCACTTGCCAATAAGCATCATTTAACAACAATATTCCACTGTTTTAAAGCATTTAACAAAGCCATTATTCATCATCCATCCTTATGCAACAAAACCACATTTTATCAAATGTTCTAAACAAGGATCTCTTACCTTGAGCATCCTTCAACACATGGCTTATAAAACCAGCAAATAAACATGCTAAAGTATGCTTTCAAAATAGAATTTAAAACATGCAAACAATCACATTGCACTCAACCAACTCATGGTTCATCACAAGAGAGTTTTTCCGAAAACTTACTCTTGAGCTTAGCAAAGTTGTTTAGACTTAAACTAAGCTCCCTAACCTTCAAAACATTGGTTTCAAAGCTGAAAACCAAAATCCACTCACCGATTCCGTTTCGCCACTTGCCGAAACACCAATCAAGCTTCCGGATCAACACCACAAGGATCCGAAGATGTCTCCCCTGTTTTAAACACATCAAAACAGTAGATTAATGCACCATCATGCATTAATATCCTCAACCAAGATACCTAAACTCGCTGCTCACATCCACACTCACATTTCGGCTACCAAACACAACCGAAATCACAACCAAACATCTCTACAACACTACCCAGCCAAGATCCATTAATTCCAAACATTCATAAACCTCAATTAACATCCAAAATGGATCTCATCACGTCCTTATACCTCCAGCTATAGCAGAACATCAAGATCACTCCAAAAATCATCAAAAACTTAAACAAAACTTAGGAAAATCAACCTATTCGGGATTGCATTGATTAAACCTCAATTTATCATCAATTATACATCCATTTTACATCAAAAACACATCTCAAAACAATGCCCACTCAGATCATACGAATTTCATCAAAATTAAAGCAAATCTTGCATTTTAAAGCCAAGATCAAGAACTCAATTGCAAAACCTTTAATAAAACATAATTCAAGGATTGAGAACTTGGGAATTTCAGTAAAGAACTGAGAATTTAGAGGAGAAGGACGTTCATACCTCTAAACTTGAGTTTCTCCCTTTTTGGAACCAAGATTCTTGAAAATCCAATAAGCAAATGCTAAGGTTTTATTGTAGAATTGATTAGAGATCAAATGAGGATTGAAATCTGATCTTTAGTTGTCAAAATCAGAGAGAATTTTTCTAGAGAAATGTGTTTGGGTTGAGAGAAAAGTTGAGAGAAAAGAAAATAGAAATTTAGAGAAAAGTTAGTTAAAATGCCAAAATATCTTTTCCCTCCTTTTACACTTAATTAAAACCATTAATTAAATTGATTAATATTCAGAAAAATCTGGAGAAACTCTTTTGGGTAAATAGCTCCTTAAAGATTCAAAGTTTCAATCCTTTTTAAAATAGTCACCCAGTTTTCAAAAATTACATTTTGGTCACTAACCCAAAATGTCACTCTTCCAAACCTCATTTTGTAAAATTGATTTCACCTTTCTCTTATATATAATAAAAGAGGATTTTAAGACATTTTTCCATATTTTTAATGCAACCCGAACTAGGCTTTCCTAAATTCACCCTTTTATATTCGAACCGCAACCCGACCGGTCCGGTCCAAACCCAAAACTTCTAAGCCCAAAATTGGGGTGTTACATTAAGGATCACAAATTGAGAGGTGTATGCTTAAGCTTAATGGAGAAGATGAAAATGGTGATGCTTGCTTATTTTCTTTAGACAAAAGGTGAGTTTGGTCTCGGTGGAACTGAAAACAAAGGATGAGAACCCTTAAGCTCAATCATTCCCCCACCACCCTTGTTGCCAATGAAAAAGTTTCCATTAGAAAAGGGTAAGCTTAAAATAATAATATCTATATTCTATATATCATATCAATACCAATATTATAGATGACTATAAGTCATCCTTTTGGATTACTTCCATGCGGGGAGGGTAGCAATAAACAATTAAGTCATCACCTCTACATTTTCTTTTGATTTATCCTTCAAATAGATTCGAATCATGGGACTCGTTTCGAAATGCGTGAAGCTGTATCAAAACGGCTAAGAAAAAGTCCAAAAGTTAGTTAAAACCGTTAAGGTTGTATCGAAGTGCCCTATAATCGTTTCGAAACGCCTTACCTAGGTCGTTTTGGTACGAGTCTTACTGTATCGAAACGCCTAGCTCAAAAACATCATTTTAGGCTTTTCCATAGAGGTCTTAACTAAGAATAAATTCATTTAGGGTCCCTTAACAATATAATCTATAATTTAGATAGTAAAGATACGATATTTGAACATTTTAATATCAATACTCCGATCATCGAAATCCAATTTTGACTAGCTCCATTTTTGGGGTGTTACAACTCTCCCCCTTAAGAAAAATTCATCCTCGAATTTTTACCTAGAATAATGTCGTGATCATCCACTTGTTCTTTTCCTCTTACATGGTACATCTATGCAGAAGCTTTAAATTCAGGTCGATACGATACTTTGGATGAACCTCCAGATTTTTCGAAGAATCCTTGCCCTACTCCCTTGCCTCGAAAGGATCGAGCAGGGGATGGATTAGTCGATACAGAAGTAGGCTTGTTAGGGTTCTTGGGGCATTTTCAAATGAGGTGACCCATCTCTAACATGCACCAGATTTCTTACGTCATTGTATTTCGGGATGCCGATGTTGACAAAAATTACACTTAAGAATTCTCGTCTCTTGTTTAGAGCTAACAACGCTATCAATGGGATTGACACCTAAAGGAGAATGAGCTACAGCTTGAGGTTTAGCAAAATACTCCAACTAGGAAGGTTGCGAATACACATTCTATTCCGAACCATGATGCTTCCCTTTCTTGAAAGATTTAGAAAAATGAGACTCATCTCGATTTACCTTTTCAGACTTGTTGGACCCACTAGTCCTCCGAGTCCTTCATTCACATTCAATAGCTTTAACCCTATTTACAAGGTCTTGGAAACTAGTGATACACAATGCTGTGAACATAGGACATAACTCATCGTTAAGTCCAATAATAAACATCCGACACTTCTCTTATTCCTTCTTGATATATTCAACGCCATATCTACAATATCTGTAAAAATCATGGATATATTGCTCGATCAGTCGTCCACCCTGCTTGAGATGAAGAAAGATTCTTCACATCTCGACAAGATAGAATTCACTTATGTATTTCCTACGAAATACTTTAAGGAAGAACTCCCAATTCATAGTGTTCTCAGAGACCGTGAGGATAGTAGTCTTCCACCAATGTAGGGCTTCATCAGCAAGCAACGCAAGGGCGCATTCAAGCTTATGTTCATCCAAACATTGTAATTGCTTATTCAAGATTCTTACAGTATTGTCCAACCAATACTCAGCAACTTCAGGATTGCCATCATCCTGACTAGTGAAGATGTAGGCTCGGTATTGAGATAGCTTACCAATAGGGGCTCGAGGAGGTTGAACAACAAGTGGCGTAGGTTGCACAACTTGATTAGTTTTCATTGCATTCATAAATTGCTTGAACATGTCAGCCATGTTCCAATAACACTTTGCCTGAGCCATGGGTGCTTCAGGCTCCAAGCCCTGAACAGAAGTGTTCTGTGGATTTGGAAGATTCAGAGGATCCCTCCTTCCAACTTCCTCACCATGAGTTGAGGAATCAGCGATATGCTCATCTATTTGAGCTTGATTAGAGTTATACATATATAAAGAAAAGATCGGATTAACCGGTAAGTCACAATACACAATAAATAACTCCTAGGTCGCAAAGTAACACAATATACAATACAGAAAAACATAGGTTTAGTCAAGAACCAACTAAACTCTAGCTCTGATACAACAAATGTAACACCCCTTTCCTGGCCTGGTCGAGAACCGGGTCGGAGTGTGCTACCGGTGAATGGTACGAAGATTGGTGCAATAAAATTTCATTTCATAAACGACAATTTATCAATATTACACAAACAAAACATTAACATATATACATCTTAGTCCAATCGACTCCTTGTGAGACAATATTTAAACGTTTAGGACCAATTCTTAACTATTACAAGTTTTAAAGACTAATCAGTAAATTTGATAAATTAGAGGTTCTTCGATGCAATAAGTCTGCAAATTTTCATGCAATTCGAATTTCATTAACTCATCCAATTTAATCGTCCTAAATTCAGTGACCAGATTGTGAACAATGCAAACTGTCAAATTTTGCCTTTAACCAACTTAACTAACCCTATATTGAAACACTTTAAGGCTGTTTCGATACGGGTATGTGATGGTCAACCTTTGTTGACTTTGCCCTTTATACCGTATCGATACGGGTAAGCCCTATATCGGTATGAGTTGACTCTTTTTTACCTTGACTTTTACCCGTTTCGATACATGTTAGACCCGTATTGAAACAGAGAATTCCAGTAGCAAAATGTTTCGGTACGGCTCTAAATCATTTCGATACGCCCTATTCTATGAGTTCAATTATGCTTACCCGTTTCGATAGATCATTACTCGTATCGATACAGCCTGGCCTGTAAAGACAGATTTTTGATGGTTTTTAATCTAATTGACCTACTAAACAATGTCCAAATGCAATGAAATTTTAAACACAACATTATAACTGTACAATCTACTTTCATACCAGATTTTAGGGTTAAATGAATCCATTTACTTGGTTTTTACCTTTTTGTGCCAAATTATGCATTTTATGCCATATTCAAGCAAACTTTAACAAGTCATTTAAGGCACTTATACCACACATAACACATAGCCTCATACGTATAGACAGAACATCAAAATCAACTAGTTTGACTACTTTGCCACCATTCTAGGAGTTCATAGAGACAAAATACTTTACTTTAGGCTCGAGGTGACTTGCCGCTTTACAAACTAGCTCCGATCTTGAAACGATAACTCTTAACCTGAAATGTATGGACAATGAATGCATTATACTTACATAGTGTAAGTGAGGTAGTCAATAACAATGCATGAACATGGTATGCCATTTATCATGCTTTGGTGACAATCATAACGTCAATCAAAAAAATTAAACATGGCATGCTCTTCATTCATAATATAAGAATAATACCAGTCATCATATCATCAATGAACAAATCATAACAAAGCAATATCAATACCCAATAATTTTCCTTGGATCGATTCATGATAATTGGATACACGAATTCCACCTCCTAACCAAATCAATGAATTGTCATAGCAATAGGCAATAGCAATAAACACATGTCAATGATTCTATATGTTAATGCTTCAGTGATTCCCATGACAATAATAACAATGCCTCGGACAATAATTCGATGCAACACTTACCAATATAGTTTTCAATAATGTTTTATGCAAAACCCTTCAATTCTATGGTTAGTAAATCAATAAACAATGATTCGAGACGGCACGTAGCCATCTTTCGAGACTCCGACTACACTCACCTCGATAAATCAAAGCTCCTAAGACTCTCGGATGATGATTCCTTTTTTCCTAGCATGTTTTGGAGACGATAGGTTAACTTCCTCCAAACCTTGAACTAGGATGATCAATAGAGAATTTCTATAAACAATATAACAATATTAATAGTCATTGACTACACAATAGATTAAAACCCAGAGAACAAAGGCTTAACTTAGAACTTGTAACTCAAAATTAGGCATTCGTTAATCGATGAAACTAACAATAGATTGAGGGTTTTCACTTACCCAATCGGTAGCTACGAATTGATATTCTTAAATTAAAGAAAGCCTAAGCTTAAGGATAACATATTGAGAGGTGTATTCTTAAGCTTAATTGAGAAGATGACAATGGTGGTGCTTGCTTATTTTCTTTAGACAAAAGGTGAGTTTGGTCTCGGTGAACTCAAAACAAAGGACGACAACACTTTTCCCTTTATTCATTTTCTAAGCTTAATCATTTCCCCACCTCCCTTGTAGCCAATGAAAAGGTTTCCCTTAGAAAAGGGAAATCCTAAAATAATAATATCTATATTCTATATATCTTATCAATACCATTTATAAAGATGACTATAAGTCATCCTTTTGGATTACTTCCACGTGAGAAGGGCAGTAATAAACAGGTGAGTCATCACCTCTACATTTTCTTTTGATTTATCCTTCAAATAGATTCAAATTAGGGGACCCTCTTCGAAACGCGTGAAGCTGTATCGAAACGGATAAGAAAAAGTTCAAAAGTTAGTTAAAACCGTTAAGGTTGTATCAGAACGCCCTATAATCGTTTTGAAACGCCTTACCTAGGCCGTTTCGGTACGGGTCTTACCGTATCGAAACACCTAGCTCAAAAACATCATTTTAAGCATTTCTAATGAGGTCTTAACTAAGAATAAATTCAATTAGGGTCCATGAACAATATAATCTATAATTTAGGCAATATAGATACGATATTTGAACATTTTAATATCAATATTCCGATCATCGAAATCCAATTCCGACTAGCCCTGTTTTTGTGGTATTATAATAAAGGGCATCTAAACAAGATAAAATAAAAAAATTAGGGTTGTTTATTGAGGTAAACTTCTTAGTTTACCTCAATATTCTTCGCGTGACTCGTTCGATTTCGGTCTTTCGTCTAGACTGGGTCGAGGGGGTTACATTCCAATTCTAGAGAAGATACTTCAAGGTCGTATGATTGACTTCTGTGGTGGTTGGGAAGGTTTCTTATCCCTGATTGAAACTGTTTATATTAAAAGTTATAAGGCAAGTGTTCACTTGGCACCATATGATGTTCATTATGGATTCAAATACTATGTTCTGATCAGTTAGTCTGAGATGTATGATGAGATGGTTTTGGGTCCAATTTAGTCAAAGTGACTGAGGACACTACCAAAATGATCTGTGCCTGTCCGGGAGTCCCGAGAAACAAGGATACATCGATAGATGAGTTCAGTAGAAGAATGGATGAAAGAGGTTATGGCTTTTTCTGACTCTAGTAAATTTCGTGGACGAAATTTTATTTTAGAGGGGGAGAGTTGTAACACCCTTATAAAATGGTATTAAAAATAGAAAAGAAGTCAAGAAAATGGGAGATAAAAAATGGATTTGCTTTCATAGAGAATTGAACCCTTAAACTTGGGCTTTTAAGCCTACGCTTTAACCATCTGAGCTAAGACATCTTTTCGTCTTAGTTTACAACAATTTTTATGTAAGGTATATTCAGTGATTATACCAAAATTTAATAAGTCGGATCTGACTCCCCAACTACACCTATTATGGATGTCTATTCGGGATTTTAAAACCCAAAAGGTTCTAAACATTCTCCCCAACCCCCACCGTTCATCATCCCCGATGCCGACCACCGTCGCGCTATGGCCATCACCGCCAGTATCATCAGAAGCTCTGCGACGTCTCAACCTCGACCTTTCCTACTGTTACGTGTAAAAGTGTCTATCGCAATGTAGTGCAAGTGTACACGACGCAAGTAGTAAAGTGATACTGAAGTATCAGATATCGTCTCCACAGGGACTGGGCTAATAGCTTCACCTTGGATTACTACACGAGAGAGGAAAAGAATAGTTTAAATTGTTGTCACGAAAATAATAAAGAGAGCTTAAATAAAAGAGTAATGGAATCAAGATAGAGAGAATGGGCCGGTATTGAATTGCTCAGTAGTGTAGGTGTTGCAAAGTCTAGGAAACTTTGTTCTGTCATTGTGCCTGCTGCGGCAGCACCTGTCGCGGCAACGATCTGTTGGTTATCGCGGCAGCGATTACTCAACTCAGTACTTCAAGCTTGGCAAGAATCCTTGTTGTGCCTTGGCCTATCCCTAGGTCCAAGTCTGTCGATGAACACGTCTTTGATGATACCTCCCGGCGTGAATCGAAGGATGAACACCGATGTTGTTGAATTCTTCCTTAGCCACTTAACCTCGTCCTATCCCTAGGTCCGAGATAGTTCAACTATAAACTAGAGAACTCGCACTTATTCCTTTCGTATACTTAACTCTCCCGATATTAAGTAAATGGATAATCTCACAATGCTCTCCCGATACTCTTGTAAGATGTTTGAAAACCAGAATAAGAGAACTTGAAGTAATTTTATTGAACAAAGAAAATCCTAAATCAATGCAATCCTTTCAACTACTTTACAACGCAACCCTTAGCCCTAGGGGAAGTTTAGAACATGGTGAGGAAGGTAAAACGGCTAGGGTTTTGGGAAGAAGGCTAGAGAATGGTGATGTCCTCTCCTAGGTCGAATTACATGCCTTTATATAGGCCTTGGGTTCAAGGTTTCTAATATGGCAAGAATACAACTTAAAATTAAAGTACAACTCTAATAAAGACTAAATCTTCAGAACATCAGTCTTTAATTCGTCCTTCCTTCTTGCTTGGGATATCTTCCTTGAACCTTGGGCTTGGCCTTCATTCTGATCTAGGGCTCGGAAAAATATAAGGGTACTACACGACAGATGGGCTTAATTTTTTCTTTCTGTTGAGATCCACTTCACTTTCTTCCCTTCACTATCGCTGTCGTCCTTGGCTGCCACGGCAGCGGCCATGGCAGCATCGTCCTTCACGTCTGCATATCCAGTTCCAGCTCTGCTTCTCTACTGCCCAGCGTCTGCTTCTCTACTGCCCTCCATCTGCTATAGCAGCTACCTACAAAAGCAACCAATTTCAGTAGAAACTGTGCCATTTGATATATTTGTGATGTAAAACTGAAATCTAACCTAAATGCAATGAATTATGCTTGAATGCAGCAGAAATATGGGTTAAATAAGGGGTAAAATATAGAATTTTTGCACACTCAACACACCCCAAACTCAAGTTTTTGCTTGCCCCCAAGCAGTTCAGACCTAACAAAGAAAAACAAAAATTTTTTGTTTGGCTTAAAACAATGAACTTTCCCTTACCTACCATTTCATTCCCTATTGCAAGCAACACCTTGTCGGATAATTCAGGATTTATTCAGAACCATGCTATAATTCTTGTGTAGTGTGTGCATGCTTTGTGAACTATGTCTAGACTCACTTAGCTTACTAGAATAGCTGAAACTTCTAACTTGAATTTTTATGCCAAAGTTCATCTTTTTGGAGGCAATTTTTAGGCTCCTTTAGTTCAGACTCGATTCTATTTTTCAAGCTTAAGTTTGACTAGAGCCGATTTTCGGGCACCTCTAGCTAACTTCCTAGAGCCGGTTTTGAGCACCTCTAGGTGTAAGAGTCTATTTTTCTTAACTTCTTTTCCCAGAGCCAATGTTAGGCACCTCTTAGGGCTATTCAAGTACTAAGCTTTTCCCTATTCTAGTTTACCAGTAAAGTTCTAGACAATATAAGAGTCACAAATGGTGTTTAAGTTTCAGAACTATAGCAAGGCTCTAAACTGTTCCTAAAACTATCCTAAAAGTGCTGCCACGACAGAGGCTGTCACGGCAAGTAAGTTCAGTTCAAAAGACTTAAGCCAAAATTTTCATCATTTTTTTGACAAAAATAAACTAAGTAAAAGACACGAATTTTAAACTAAAATAAGACTCCATTAATGGAGGGATGCCACCCCCAAACTCGAGGGTTGCATTGCCCTCAATGCAGATGACAGATAAAAAGAAAATGAGAAGTACATCACAAAATATCAAAAGAGGCAGACATCAATTATAAGATAAGAAACTTAAAATTTAGTTGCTGTCGTCGTCACTGCTGAGTCGGATCTGTTGGCGGGCAGGGGCCTTCTTGACTGGTGCTGGCTGGCGGATGGGGGAGGCAGAGGTATTCTTCGTTTTGGCCTCCCCTTGTGGTTGGATGCGGGTAGGAGAGATGTGGGGAGGCTTCTCCACTACCTGAACATCAGAGCTGCTGCTGCTCTCATAACCGATATCGCTGTCGCTGCCACTGCCGCTATCTACTTTGCTTTTGTCTGCCACTGTTTTCTACCGCTTTACAGGTGTGAACTCCTTTGACAAATTCCTCTTTACGGAGGGTTCGCCATCAGATTCTGCCCAGACTGAAGAGGAGGAGAAGCCTACTATGTATGCATCGAGTTCATCAGACGACATTCTTCTCTTGGTCCCCCTGGCAGTGGTGTTGGTTGTGCGGCTGCCGCCTACAGCTGCTGGGGTAGGGGTTGGCGTGGATGCAACAATTGGTGTTTGAGGCGTGGCAGCAGGTGTAGGGGTATGGGCAGGGGTGGTAGCAGCAAAATACTGGGTTGGGAAGGCGGGGAATACAACATTAGGGAAATTTAAAGAATTTTGAATAAATTGTACCGTGGCTGTGGTGAAATCCCTGATAAAGCTCATGAGACCGAGCTGTCGTTCCTCCATCTTTTGTAGGGCAACAAGGATCTGGGAGGAGACATCGGCTGCAGGGGCTGCTGTTGTTTGCTGCCTAGGTTCTGTGGAAGCAGGGTCGGTGTCGCTGGGTGCTGTCGTCTTTGCTGCTGTGGCAGTAGGGTCGAAAGATGATAGCGGGGTGGCAGCAGTTAGTTCCATCAGGCTGAGTAGATTTCGCTCAGTCTAGCCCTTCCCTTGGACTCGTAGATCAGTGACAGCTTCTGGTACATGATGGCCGCGACAGAGGGCGGTGATGAGATAGGGGAAGTAGAGTGGTCCTGTCGGCCGGTGTGCGTATTCCAATATGCTCTCCCGGTTGTATCTACCCACGTTAATTGGCCTCTAATGTAGTATAGAATGAATGAGGGCTAACCTGGGTTGGTCTACGGTTATGTTGTGCGAGGAGGGCATGATTCTCTTTTTGATGAAGGCGTTCCACAGCTTGGCCTCCGAGGTAAGTTGAACTCTCTTCACCGTCCTTGGGTTCTTCAGATCCATGTTCCACTAGGTTCCTTCTTCCGTGAGCTCTTCCATGACATCGTCGTAGGCAGCAGGGTCGAGGCTCTCCAGAAATTGCTGGTAACCATCTTCATTGATGCCCACATAGAAGCCATATAGAGTGTTGATATATTCTGGCTCGAAGGGCACCTCTCTTCCTCTCACCGTGACTGCTGTCGTGTGTCTACTGTCGATGGCAGCATAGAAATCTCGGACCAGAGACACATTCATCTCCTCTGGCTGTTCTGCGAATAGCTGCCACTGCAGGGCTCTGATTTTCTTCGCTATGAATGGTTGCAGGCCCAGGTTCCCCTCCTTGGAAGTGTAAATAAAGCCCTTTTCCTCCCATATGTCGCGAATTTGGAAGGATCGTGGGGTGGATGCTGCCGGGGTAGAGCCTGAAGCAGCACTTCTGCGGGTGTTTCTAGACGACATGGTTGCAAGGATTGTGTAAGAAAATGAAAATGAAAGCAAGAAAAACTCTAGAGAAAGCAAGTAGAAGAAGTAGAAGTGAGTGAAAAATGAAAAGTAAACGGGGTTTATATAGGGAAGAGTTTGCTGCCCGTTGGAGCTGTAACGGCAGGCGCGAATAATGGGGCCAACTGTTACGCGGTTTCTGACGCGTCTGTCACACGTTTCCGTGTCTGATGCACGTCTGTTATGCGTTTGCGTATCTGTCGCGGTAGCGTGTCGAAAGGCTGTATTTTCTGCGTCTTTCGCGGCAGCTGTAACGACAGCGTCCAAAAGTTGGGCTTTTTGGGATGATGGAAAATGGTGGGCTGGATTCACTTCTCCTCTTTTCCTTGTCTCCTTTATTTCCTGAAAATAATAAAATTAAAAACTTTAATTCCTAAAATAAAATAACTCTAATTACCTAATAAATATATAAATAATAAAAATAATAAAAATAAAATTAGGTTAAATTAGGGATGCCGGGAGGGGCATCTCCTAAGGTAACCACTTCCTGCATTCTTGGGGCTTCAGTCCCCTGATAATGCTTCAATCGTTTTCCATTCACTTCGAATTGGTGCCCGTCTTTTAAAGATCTGATCGTGATGGCACCATGTGGAAAAACTTGTACCACTTGGAATGGGCCAGACCATCTAGATTTCAGCTTCCCTGGGAAGAGCTTCAACCTAGAGTTAAATAGCAACACAAGTTGCACTGGGCAGAACTGTCGTGGCACCCACTTCTTGTCATGCCACTTCTTGGTCTTGTCCTTGTATATTCTTGCGTTGTCATAGGCCATTGCTCGAATTTCTTCGATCTCGTTCAAGTCAAGCAGCCTTTTCTGTCCTACCTTTTCCAAGTCTATATTAACAGCCTTTATGGCCAAGTATGCTCTGTGCTCAATCTTGACAGGTAAATGGCACGTTTTCCCATAAATCAGCCGATAGGGGGACATTCCCAATAGAGTTTTGAACGTTGTCCTGTAGGCCCATAATGCATCATTGAGGTGTAGAGACCGGTCCTTTCGAGTTGGCTTAACCATCTTATCCAGAATGTTCTTAACCTCTTTGTTGGATATTTCAGCCTGTCCATTGCTCTGAGGGTGATACGCTGTTGCAATCCGATGCTTGACACCATACTTTTTCAAGGCAGCAGCTATAACCCTATTGTCGAAATGTCTCCCTTCATCACTGATGATCGCCTTGGGGATGCCAAATCTACAAAAATGTTTTTATGTAGAAACCTTTGAACTGTCTTGGCATCGTTCTTCTGAGTGGCGACTGCTTCAACCCATTTGGACACATAATCCACTGCCAAGAGGATATATAAGTTCCCACATGAAGTTGGGAATGGTCCCATAAAATCTATCCCCCAAACGTCGAAGATCTCGACTTCAAGAATGTTTTGCAGCGGCATCTCGTGTCTCCTTGAAATGTTTCTAGTCCTTTGGCACTTGTCACAGCTTTTGTAGAATGTTTGGGCATCCTTAAACAGTGACGGCCAGTAAAATCCTGACTGCAAAACCTTGGCAGCAGTTTTGTTGCCTCCTAAGTGTCCTCCATACTGTGAAGCATGACAGTGATGTAGTATAGCTTCGTGTTCATCCTGTGGTACACATCTCCTAATAACCTGATCTGCACAGATTTTGAAAAGAAGAGGTTCGTCCCAATAATAATGCTTCACATCATTTTGGAACCTCTTTCTGGCTTGGTAATTAAGGTAAGGAGGAGTTATTCCACTAACTAAAAAATTAATGAAATCATCATACCAGGGGAGTTCAGAAAACTTACCTGCCGCCATGGATGTCGCGGCAGTGATTGTGGCAGCAAATAGCTGCTCATCAGGGAAGGTCTCCAGTATGTGTGTCTCGTCTGCTGGGAGACTCTTTCCCTTCTCTAACCTTGACAAGTGATCTGCGACTTGATTCTCTGTCCCCTTTTTGTCCTTGATTTCCAGGTCGAACTCTTGCAGTAGCAGAATCCAACGTATCAGTCTAGGCTTTGCATCCTTTTTGGTGAACAGGTACTTCAATACAGAGTGGTCTGTGTGGACTATGACCTTCGTTCCAAGTATATAAGAACAGAACTTGTCAATAGAGAATACCACAACTAATAGCTCCTTCTCTGTGGTGGTGTAGTTCACTTGGGCGTCATTCAGTGTTTTGCTGGCATAGTATATGACATGAAAGAGCTTGTCTTTCCGCTGCCCAAGTGCTGCCCCGATAGCAAAGTCACTAGCATCACACATGATCTCAAACGACAGTTTCCAATCTGGTGGCTGTACTATTGGGGCTGTTACCAGCTTTTCTTTCAGAACCTTGAATGCTTCAGTACATTCAGCGTTGAAGTCAAAGGGGCGGTTCTGCTCCAGAAGATGGTATAAGGGCTTCGTGTTCTTCGAAAAGTTTGCGATAATTCTCCGATAAAAACCAGCATGCCCTAAGAAGCTTCTGAATCCCTTGACTGTGGTGGGTGGCGGCAGCTCTTCGATTACTTCTATCTTAGCTCTGTCGACTTTTATGCCGCGGCAGCTTATATTATGGCCGAGGACTATCCCTTCATCCACCATGAAGTGACACTTTTCCCAGTTCAATACCAAGTTTACCTTTTCACATCTCTCGAGCACTTTCTGTAGGTTGCCTAGGCAACTTTCAAAGTTTTCTCCAAAGACTGAAAAATCATCCATAAATATCTCTAGGAAGTGGCTGGTGCATTACAAAGTCCAAATGGCATCCTCCGAAAAGCATATGTACCGTACGGGCATGTGAATGTCATCTTTTCTTGATCTTCCGGTGCGATGGCTATTTGATTATAACCTGAGTAACCATCAAGAAAACAATAGAAAGGCTTACACGCTAATCTATCAAGCATTTGATCAATAAAGGGTAAAAGGAAGTGGTCCTTTCGGGTAGCTTTGTTAAGCTTCCGATAGTCCATACAAACCCTCCAACCAGTCACCGTCCTAGTTGGGATTAGCTCGTTGTCTTCGTTGGTTACCACGGTTATTCCTCCTTTCTTGGGAACACACTGCACCGGGCTTACCCACTTGCTATTCGAGATGGCATAGATTATTCCAGCATCTAGCCACTTTATGATCTCTTTACGAACTACCTCTCGCATAGCATCATTCAGTCGTCTCTGTGCATCAATGGTCAGCTTATGGTCATCCTCTAGGAGGATTTTATGCATGCATAGTGCCGGACTGATGCCTTGGATGTCAGCTATCGTCCATCCAATAGCCTTTTTGTGCTGCTACAGCATCCCTATCAGCTGCTGTTCCTGTTCTTGCATCAACTTGGAAGAGATGATTACGGGCAACGTATCATTTAAACCAAGGAAAGCATATTTTAACTGCCTTGGCAGGGGCTTAAGATCAAGAACAGGGGGCTCAACAGTTGATGGCTTTTGAATTATATGGTTATCCGAGGTATAATTTAAAGGCTCGAACAACTTACCTGGACGATTGCCTATCCAGTTTACCTCCTCTTGATCTTCAGTAACAGATGTATCAGATTTCGAGGAGCTGCTGTCGTCGGTGCTGTCGCGACAGTCTTCTAAATGGCTGCCGAGGCAGTGACCAATTTTGATGTCGTGGCAGCCCGACCTGATGCAGGGTTGGTCAAAGGTAATTGTAGTAATGGCTTTGCACTCTTCTTCTGCATCAACATGTTTCATTGCTTGGAGAACATTCAGCTTGATCTCTTGATCGTTCACTCTCATAGTGAGTTCTCCTTTCTCCACATCAATCAGTGATCTTCCTGTGGCTAAGAAGGGTCTCCCCAGGATGATTGGTGCGTTCTCATCTGCTTCACAATCTAAGACAAGAAAGTCAGCAGGAAAAATAAACTTATCCACTCTTACCAGAATATCTTCAATTTTTCTTTCTGGGTGAACGTAAGAGCGGTCTGCCAGCTGCAGTACTACTGTTGTGGGCCGAGCTTTTCCAATACCTAATTTCTGAAAAACAGATTTGGATATTAAATTTATGCTAGCACCAAGATCACAAAGTGCCTTACCCACAAATTTGTCTGCGATTATACATGGTATGATGAAGCTCCCAGGATCCTTCTTCTTCTGGGGTGGATACTTGTGTAGAATACTCATGCATCCATGTGTCATGTTAACCGTTTCAAATTCCCCAAGTCTGGATTTCTTTGACACGACATCCTTGAGAAATTTGGCATAACCAGGTATTTCCCTCACAGCATCTAACAGCGGAATGTTGATATGAACCTGCTTAAAAATATCATAAATCTTCTTAAGCTGTGATTCCTGTTTCAATTTCTTTAGTCGCTGAGGGAAAGGTGGTGGGGGACGATAATCAGCAATGCGTCCTTCCCACTACATACGGATCTGAGGTGGTTTAGGTTCTTCATCTTTCTCCTCTGTCCCTTCTACTGTCGTGACAGGTTCATCGGCAGCAGGCTGCTTGTCGTCTGCCGGGGCAGCTTCCTCGGCAGGAGACTCCAAGGCTGGTTTCTTAACTGTTCCAGCTTCCTTCTCTGGCCCTGGTAATTTCTTCCCACTCCTAGTAGTGATGGCTTTACACTGCTCATGTGTGGGCTGTCTAGCATTTTCAGCATTGCTAGGAAATCCACCATTCTGCCTTGGTTTAACATGCTGGGAAATCTGACCCATCTGTGTCTCCAGTGATTTCAGAGTAGCTTCATGGTTGGTCATCCGCATCTCTGTTGTATCCATGAATGTCTCAGTCTTTTTGACGAAGTGATTCATGTTCTCAATGTAGGTTCCTGTTTGAGACATAAACTTAGCTAGGGTTTGCTCCAGTATACTAGTCGAGGCAGGTGGTGTTTGTTGCTGCTGCTGCTGCAGTTGCTGCCGAGTCATTAATCTAGGTTCTCCCTGATTCTGAGTGTTCTGTGCTTGAGGATTCAGGGCATTATTAGGATTGCTCCAAGAGAACTTGGGTTCCTTTCTCCAGTTGGGATTGTAGTTGTTGGAGTTATAATTTTGCTTATTGTAGTTCCCAACATACATCCCTTCTTCTAACTGTAACGAGCACTCCTCCGAACTGTGATTTCCATCGCAAGTTTTGCATACCTCTTCAGCAGAATAGACAGGCTGTGAATCTTCTTTTAAAAGCTTTTTCATTGCCTTAGTGAGGTATGCCACCTGTGATTTTAATGAACTGTTGGCCTCATAATCCTTTACAGCTAGAACTCGTTTACCCCCTCTTCTTGCTGTAGGAAACTGTTCCTCATTCTTCGACAGATTTTTCAATACTGCCATCGCCTCATCTGGGTCTTTGTCCAGCAGTAATCCATTTGCTGCCGAATCAATTCTGATACGAGTTTGTAAATTGGCAGCATTATAGAATTTTGTTACCTGGTTCCAAACGGGAAATCCATGCATCGGGCAGTCTCTCAAGAGAGTGGTAAATCTGTCCCAGGCCTCGTGCATCGGCTCGTCTTCTTCCTGTTGTAAAGTAGCAATTTCGTTACGTAATCGCTCAGATAAGTGTGAAGGATTAAAACGAGATAAAAATGCACGAGTTAAATCTGCCCAAGTTCGTATTGAACCCGACGTTAGTTTATTCCACCAAGTCTTTGCTCTGTCCCTCATTGAATGAGGAAATAACCGAAGCCTCGGTATCTCCGGATTAACTCCTGGTAGTCTAAACGAACCACAGATTTCCTGGAACGTTTTCAGATGCTCCATAGCATCCTCAGTAGCAGCACCACTGAATTGGCCAGCGTTGTTGATCATGCTTAACATGACAGGTTTTAGTTCAAAGTTGTCAACATCTACGTCTGGTAGGGTTGTTTCCAGTTCTACATGATCATTGAGCATGTAGTCTCGGCATGATCGGCGTGCGGCAGCAGCATGGGGATCGGTAGCTTGACCGTTCCCACCATTCCCGGCAGGATCTACAACATCCTGGGGATTTCCTGGGTTGTTCATGGCCTCTAACTGTTCTTTGAGGTATTCGTTTCTGGCTAACACAAAGTGAAGTCGGTTCCTAAGATTGTACGAGCGTTCGATTTCAGGGTCTAAGGGATACTCAGGTTCCTCTCCTCGTCTCGATCTGCGCATAAATAGAAAACCTTGTGAAAAGCAAAGGTTGAACAATCCAAGAGAAATAAAACAGAAAAATAAAAAAAATGCAGTAAAAGGTATGGTAAAGTTATGTTGCCAGTCCCCGGCAGCGGCGCCAAAAACTTGTTACGTGTAAAAGTATCTATCGCAATATAGTGCAAGTGTACACGACACAAGTAGTAAAGTGATACTGAAGTATCGGATATCGTCTCCACAGGGCCTGGGCTAATAGCTTCACCTTGGATTACTGCACGAGAGAGGAAAAGAATAGTTTAAATTGTTGTCACGAAAATAATAAAGAGAGCTTAAATAAAAGAGTAACGGAATCAAGATAGAGAGAATGGGCCGGTATTGAATTGCTCAGTAGTGTAGGTGTTGCAAAGTCTAGGAAACTTTGTTCTGTCGTCGTGCCTACTGCGGAAGCACCTGTCGCGGCAGCGGTCTGTTGGTTATCGCGGCAGCGATTACTCAACTCAGTACTTCAAGCTTGGCAAGAATCCCTGCTGTGCCTTGGCCTATCCCTTGGTCCAAGTCTGTCGATGAACACGTCTTTGATGATACCTCCCGGCATGAATCGAAGGATGAACACCGATGTTGTTGAATTCTTCCGTAGCCACTTAACCTCGTCCTATCCCTAGGTCCGAGATAGTTCAACTATAAACTAGAGAACTCGCACTTAATCCTTTCGTATACTTAACTCTCCCGATATTAAGTAAATGGATAATCTCACAATGCTCTCCTGATACTCTTGTAAGATGTTTGAAAACCAAAATAAGAGAACTTGAAGTAATTTTATTGAACAAAGAAAATCCTAAAACAATGCAATCCTTGCAACTACTTTACAAAGCAACCCTTAGCCCTAGGGGAAGTTTAGAACATGGTGAGGAAGGTAAAACGGCTAGGGTTTTGGGAAGAAGGCTAGAGAATGGTGATGTCCTCTCCTAGGTCGAATTACATGCCTTTATATAGGCCTTGGGTTCAAGTTTTCTAATATGGAAAGAATACAGCTTAAAATTAAAGTACAACTCTATTAAAGACTAAATCTTCAGAACAACAGTCTTTAATTCGTCCTTCCTTCTTGCTTGGGATATCTTCCTTGAACCTTGGGCTTGGCCTTCATTATGATCTAGGGCTCGGAAAAATATAAGGGTACTCCACGACAGATGGGCTTAATTTTCTCTTTCTGTCGAGATCCATTTCACTTTCTTCCCTTCACTATCGCTGTCGTCCTTGGCTGCCACGGCAGCGGCCATGGCAGCATCGTCCTTCACGTCTGCATATCCAGTTCCATCTCTGCTTCTCTACTGCCCAGTGTCTGCTTCTCTACTGCCCTACATCTGCTACAGCATCTACCTGCAAAAGCAACCAATTTCAGTAGAAACTGTGCCATTTGATATATTTGTGATGTAAAACTGAAATCTAACCTTAATGCAATGAATTATGCTTGAATGCAGCAGAAATATGGGTTAAATAGGGGGTAAAATATAGAACTTTTACACACTCAACACCTACACTGGCGGAGAACGGCCATCGTTCGCCATAAAAATCAATATGAAGGTGCAACGAGAGCCCCCAAGCGTCACACTT
Source organism: Hibiscus trionum (assembly GCA_030270665.1). Taxonomy (NCBI): domain Eukaryota; kingdom Viridiplantae; phylum Streptophyta; class Magnoliopsida; order Malvales; family Malvaceae; genus Hibiscus; species Hibiscus trionum. Next base: position 39,668,580 of record BSYR01000010.1, read on the forward strand.
TGTTTTTGTCATTTTTGACCGCCTTGACCATCCGTTTGCCGCGTCGTTACCACCATCGTCTTTCTCGTGTCAAGGCAAACAATACCGTGGCCACCGATCACCGGTCCGTTATCGTTTAAGGCATCATCGGACCTTCGCCATTTTCGATCTATTTTTCTCCGTTCTAGTAAGATTTGGTAAGATTTTTGGCTCATTTTCAGTTTATGACTGAAAGGGTTGATGTTGAGATCATTTTCTGCATTTTTTGAAGTATTTCCAGCCTCTTTGGGTCGTGCGTGTAGGGCACGCGCCACCTAGGTAGATTTCCGGCCATCGTTAGTTGTCTAGGTCTGAACCGGCCTTGAACCGAACCGGTCCAGCTTGAACCCGGTCTGGCTTCATGCTAAACCTGTCTAGTGAAACTGTAGACCGACCTACTATTTTGTTGGGTAGACATATTAAAGCCAGTGTCTTAAGTCTAATCCTTTATAACCGATTCGACCCGGCCCAAACTTGCCTGACCCGAACCCGTTAACCATGACCTGACCCAAGTTGACTGCGGACCGAATTCGGCCCGTCCGACTTGACCCATTTGACATGGCCAATCCAACTCGACCTGTTTGATAGAGTTAACTCGTCCGAGTCAGCCCGCTGAGTCAACTCGTTCGAGTCAGCCCATCAAGTCAACTCGCTTGTGTCAACTCAGTTGACCTTTACTAATTGACTAATAACGTCAACATTGACTATTGACGTCAGCGTTGACCTCTGACAGTTGACTGTTGACCGTTGACTTTGACCAAAAGTCAACTTTTTTTTAATGAAAACTCCTATTTTGGTTTCTTTGACATTTTGAGTCTGTTTTTGAATTTTGTTTTGTGAAATTTTGACCCAAAGACCCCCGAGTCTGATCTTGAACCCGAGAATGCAAGTGTTTAGTCTTTCAGTTTGATTGAAGGTATTCACATATCTTTGTATTTGAGAGGTAGAGGATGTCGAATTTGGGTTCGAGAGTGTTTTGAATGTCATTTCATGGGTCGACTTATATAGTAAGGATTCAAGATAATACTTTACTACCTCTTGCATTCTTTACGAAACTTGTTGGAATTCGTTATTGCATGAACGAATTTGATTAATGCATGAATATTTTAAAGTAATACGGATTACGATAGAAATATAATAATTTGGATAAGACCTATATGATTTAAATAAGGAATTGATGACCGGTAAGAATCCATGTTCAGTGAATAATCGATAATTCAATTCACCTCGAAACTTTTAATTTAGATTATTTCTTGATAAAAGATCTAATGCTCAGAATGCTTGGAAGAGAAATGACAAAATGCCCTTAAGGTATAAGAAGGACTAAAATACCCCTGACAATAAAAGCGAACAAGAAATCTACAATAGATCTAGTAATATAATTGATTCATCTAAAAACCTCGATATGCCTCGAAAGTTATGGTAACGAAGCTTAAGCCTTTGAAATTGTAAAGTACTCTAATTTCCTTAAATTCTGAATAAAATTCCGAAGTTAAGTTTACGGAAAACTAATCGTATGTTTGGATTAATCAAACTAGCGTAAAAGATTGAATTGATTGAAATGGCCAAAAAGGATTGTAAATATTGATAAGGCTGAATTGATCGGAATGACCGTAATGACCAAAAAACTAAAATATCCTTGGTCACTAATTGCCAAGTTAACCGAAATAATGGTTATACCCTCAAGTTTTTAAATGAATGAATTGTTGGAAGGATCGAAAGGCTCAGGATAATTGAAACACCTTCGGGCATTGAAGTGTCTGAAGTACTTTCGAATACTAAAATGAGTGAAAATACTTCTAATACTTGGAATGAGAAATACCAATAAAGCCGAACAAATGTAATGGCTCTAAAAGTGGTAATACACGACTCATGTTTGTTGGTCATTTCTGATACTAATGTGATATTGGAGGAATACCATATAAATGCATGTTTGATTTATTTGGAGAAAGTACATAGTTAATAGTAAGAGTAACATGTTATTCAAGGGTACATTCGATTTTATGGTTTGAATTCGAGTGCAATGCACATGTTTGAATACTTGGAAAATACCACTTGAATACATGTTCAATTTCTCGTAGTACGTTTAGTGGTTGATTAGTGAAAGCGAATCATTTTGTTATACATTATAGTCAGTTCCGAGAAATGAATACCTACAATTACCTATCCGGTTAAATAATAAACACGATAATGATGGGTTCCGATTAGTTCAAACAGACTTAGAAACCTGATGAGCAACTAGAATTCTTGAATTCTGTATATCACCGTTTAAACCTTGTTGGTCTAAATTACCAAATTACCCTTAATGGTTAGAGTGACCATATTGCCCACGTAAGCTTTAATGATTGGACCACTCACGATATATCTAAAATCTCAATGATCCTGATATATCAACTGCTGAATGTCTGGTTTGAGCCGTTAGTACTAAATCCCCCTTTTCATAGGACCTCGTTATGAAATCAGTCCAAAATTGTCAGATGCTCAATGTTCTCTTTCTGATAATCACCAACTACGAGGAATAAATTGAACCATGTTTAGTGTTCCATGTGTTCATGAATATTTTCTCTATTTTAAACCAAAACTATATGCTCTGAATTAAAAGTATGACTTTGTTATCCGCAATGAAAGCACAATTCTTGGATTTTGTCTTCCGATAAAAAATATATCTGATACATGTTTTTTGATATTATTGTTTACATGATAAAATTGATTTTATTTGGGGGTATACTATCTGGGATATGATTGAAGTTATGTAGGCTCAGCACTGGTAAGTCCTTATGGACCTAAGCTCCTACGCCCAACGGGCCTAGGGTAAGTCTTTCTGTAAGCTCCTACGCCCAATGGGCTTAGGGTAAGTCTTTCTGGATATAGTTATGATATTACTGCTTATTGGCGTATGGTTGGAGGGTAGTTAGGTGATTAAAAATAAAACTTTCCGACCTCTTCTGAAATCCACCCTACTGAATTAATGTACCAATGTTTGAAAGATTTAGTATGCTTACAATCTATGTTTAATGAACCATACTAAACTCATTGATTCATCTTCTGTACTCTAGATCTCTTTTGAATCTCCGACTATAGGCTTATCTCCTAATACTCGTGTGATCAAATAAAGAACAATTCTGTTACCTTTAGATATAATGCTTTTTTGATATTCCAAATTGTAATCGGAGTCTGTTGTTTTCCAGTACATCATGACAGTGTTAAGCTTGCCATATACCTGCTTGTGCTTTTAGCATCTCTTAGTAGTACTGTATTACTGAGCTTTCTAAAGCTCATGTTGTTTTTACCATTGCTGGTTAAAAGAAAATTATCTTGGTACAATGACCGACATCAGTGTTCAGAGTTTCCTCGGCGTCGCTTTTGAAGTACGGTACTGGTACAATTAGTGGGCATGTATGTCATGTATAGTTTTATGATAGTGTCTGTAAAACGTTTTCTGAAATTACTGTTATATGTTTAAATGATTTCCTAAAAGGCTATTTTAAACAGAAGTTAACGTTAACAAGTGGTTTAAGGAAAAATATATTTTTATGTGGATTTTTATTGGGGGTCACTCTTGTGACCCTAATGTGACTTCCTAGGATTCGTGGTAACGCATAGGCGGGTATAGGGGGTTACATTTAGTGGTATCAGAGCTTAGAGTTGTGCCATTCTGGGTTGATCGGCCGATCGTCTGTCATAGTGTGTCTGGTCTGTGCATGCCCCTAGATCATAATCGTACTCCTCCGAGCCAGAACTCTGATGTCGAAACTTTTTTCCTGAAATAAGTGAATCTAAACATTATGTCCTTTATAGGTTGATCTATATTGGCAAGGAACGCTTGTAACGTTCATCCGTGATTCGAATTTGTTTAATTGGTTTGAATCTGGATAAAGAACCTGAGATGGTTCATGTATGTGAAATTAAAGATCTGATTCAGATTGAGAATAAATGTTTGATAATGTAAGGTAACCGATTTAAGATCACATGTAAGGTTATTCGGTGATAATGATTATGTTTGAGAATATTTTGATGGAAATTAGATAAAAGTGTAATGAATTTAAAAGAAAGGCGTTCGTGAACATGGTGAAAGTGTAAACTCTGTGGTGACTATGTCATGTACGAATGAAACAGTTGTCTGAAAATTATGCTAAAGGTAAATGATATTCGTTCAAAACCTTTGTTAAGTTGATCGTATAGAAGAGTAATTCAAATTCAAGAGAAGATACTTCAAGGTCGTATGATTGACTTCTGTGGTGGTTGAGAAGGTTTCTTATCCCTGACTGAAACTGTTTATATTAAAAGTTATGAGACAAGTGTTCGCTTGGCACTATATGGAATTTAGTATGGATTCAAATACTATGTTCTGATCAGTTGGTCTGAGATGTATGATGGGATGGTTTTGGGTCCAATTTAGTCAAATTGACTGAGGACACTACTGTTGCGTGTAAAAGTGTCTATCGCAATGTAGTGCAAGTGTACACGACACAAGTAGTAAAGTGATACAGAAGTATCAGATATCGTCTCCACAGGGACTGGGCTAATAGCTTCACCTTGAATTACTGCACGAGAGGAAAAAGAATAGTTTAATATGGTTGTCACGAAATAATAAAGAGTACTGATAATTAAAGAGTATTGAATTCAGGATAGAGAGAATGGGCTGGTATTGAATTGCTCAGTAGTGTAGGTGTTGCAAAGTCTAGGAGACTATGTTCTGTCGTCGCGCCTGCTGCGTCAGCACCTGTCGCGGCAGCGGTCTGTTGCTAGTCGCGACAACGATCATACAACTCTGTACTTCAAGCTTGGCAAGAATCCCTGCTGTGCCTTGGCCTATCCCTAGGTCCAAGTCTATCGATGAACACGTCTTTGATGATACCTCCTGGCGTGAATCGAAGGATGAACACCGATGTTGTTGAATTCTTCTTTAGCCACTTAACCTCGTCCTATCCCTAGGTCCGAGATAGTTCAACCATAAACTGGAGAACCTGTACTTATTCCTTTCGTATACTTAACTCTCCCGATATTAAGTAAATAGATAATCTCACAATGCTCTCCCGATACTCTTGCAAGATGTTGAAAACCAGAATAAGCAAACTTGAAGTAATTTTATTGAACAGAAAAATTCCTAAAACAAATGCAATCCTTGCAACTACTTTACAAATTAACCCTTAGCCCTAGGGGAAGTTTAGAACATGTTGAGGACGGGAAAACGGCTAGGGTTTTGGGAAGAAGGCTAGAGAATATGGTGATGTCCTCTCCTAGGTCGAATTATATGCCTTTATATAGGCCTTGGGTTAAAGTTTTCTAATATGGCAAGAATACAAGTTTAAATTAAAGTACAACTCTATTAAAGACTAAATCTTCAGAGCATAAGTCTTTAATTCGTCCTTCCTTCTTGCTTGGAGTTTCTTCCTTGAACTTTGGGCTTGGTCTTTATTCTGATCTAGGGCTTGGAAAAATATAAGGGTGCTCTACGACAGATGGGCTTAATTTTCTCTTTCTGTCGAGGCCCACTTCACTTCTTCCCTTCACTATCGATGTCGTCCTTGGCTGCCACGGCAGCAGCCATGGCAGCATCGTCCTTCACGTCTACACATCCAGTTCCAGCTCTGCTTCTTCTCTGCCCAGCGTATGCTTCTCTACTGCCCTCCATCTGCTACAGCAGCTACCTGCAAAAGTAACCAATTTCAGTAGAAACTGTGCCAATTGATATATTTGTGATGTATAACTGAAATCTAACCTAAATGCAATGAATTATGCTTGAATGCAACAGAAATATGGGTTAAATAGGGGGTAAAATATAGAACTTTTACACACTCAACACACCCCCAAACTCTAGTTTTTGCTTGCCCTCAAGCAATTCAGACCTAACAAAGAAAAATAAATTTTTTTTTGTTTGGCTTAAAATAGTGAACCTTCCCTTTCCTACCATTTCATTCCCTATTGTAAGCAACACCTTGTCAGATAATTCAGGATTCATTCGGAACCATGCTATAATTCTCGTGTAGTGTGTGCATGCTTTGTGAACAATTATATGCCTAGACTCACTTAGCTTACTAGAATAGCTGAAACTTCTAACTTGAATTTTTATGCCAATTTTCATCTTTTTGGAGGCAATTTTTAGGCTCCTTTAGTTTTTATGCAGACTCGATTCTATTTCTCAAGCTTAAGTTTGACTAGAGCCGGTTTGAGGCACCTCTAGCTAACTTCCTAGAGCCGGTTTTGGGCACCTCTAGGTGTAAGAGTCTATTTTTCTTAACTTCTTTTCCTAGAGCCAGTGTTAGGCACCTCTAGGGGCTATTCAAGTATTAAGCTTTTCCCTATTCTAGTTTACCAGTAAAGTTCTAGATAGTATAAAGGTCACAAATGGTGTTTTGAGATTTCAGAACTATAGTAAGGCTCTAAACTGCTCCTAATACTATCCTAAAGGCACTGCCACGACAGAGGCTGTCACGCCAGGTAAGTTCAGTTCAAAGACTTAAAGGGAAATAAAAAGACTCCATTAATGGAGGGATGCCACCCCCAAACTCGAGGGTTGTATTTCCCTCAATGCAAATGACAGATAAGGGAAATAAAAAGTACATCACAAAATATAAAAAAGGTAGACAGCAATATAAGATAAGAAACTTAAAATTTAGGCACTGTCGTCGCCGCTGCTGCTGCTGCTGAGCTGGATCTGCCGGCGGGCAGTGACTTTCATTGCTGGTGCTGGCAGACGGATGGGAGAGGCAGAAGTATTCTTGGTTTTGGCCTCCCTTGGGGGTTGGATACGGGTAGGAGAGATATGAGGTGGTTTCTCTACTACCTGCACCTCGGAACTGCTACTGCTCTCGCTGTTGCTACCACTGCTGCTACTGCTGCTGCTAGATTTTTCTTTGTCAGCTACCATTTTCTGCCGCTTCTCTGGTGTGAACTCCTTGGACAAGTTCCTCTTGACAGAGGGCTCGTTGTCGGATGCAGCCCATATTTCAGAAGAAGAGAAACCAACAATATACCTGTCAAGGTCGTCTTCAGGCTCCTTTCTCTTGGTTCCTCGGGAAGAGGTGTCGGCTGTGCGGCTGTCGCCTGCAGCTGTTGTGGCAGGGGTCGGTGTGGACGCATCAGATGATGTTTTGGGCGTGGCAGCAGGTGTAGGGGTATGGGCAGGGGTGGGACAGCAAAATAATGATTGGGGAAGGTAGGGAATAGAGCATCGGGGAAATTAAGAGAGGTGTGGATGAAATGTACCGTGGCGGTGGTGAAGTCTCGGAGGAAACTCATGAGGCCGAGCTGCCGTTCCTCCATTTTTTGTATGGCAGCAAGGATCTGTGAGGAGGTATCGACTGGAGGAGCTGCTGCAGTAGGATCAGAAGATGAGAGGGGCGTGGCAGCTTTGAGTTCCATCAGGCTGAGTATGTTCATGTCGTTCCAGCCTTTCCCTCGAACTCTTAAATCTCTGGTCGCCTCTGGTACGTTGTGGCCGTGGCAGAGGGTAGTGATGAGGTAGGGGTAGAAGAGTGGTCCGGACGGCCGGTAAGCACAGTCAAGTATACCCTCCCGGACGTATCTGCCAACGTTAATCGGCCTCTCATTTAAAATGGAATGGATGATGGCTAACTTTGGTTGGTCGACTGTTGTGTTGTGCGAGGAGGGCATGATTCGTTTCTTGATAAAGGCATTCCAAAGCTTCGCCTCCGGGGTGAGTTGGATTCTCTTTACCATTCTCGGATGCTTTGGATCAGTGTTCCACTCAGTACCTTCATCCGTGAGTTCTGCCATGACAGCATCATAGTCGGCAGGTTCTAGGCTGTCGAGAAATTTTTGGTAGCCATCTTTGTTTCTGCCCACATAGAACCCGTAGAATGTGTTGATGTACTCGGGCTCGAAAGGTACCTCTTTCCCTCGGACTGTGACTGCTGTCGCGTTCCTGTTGCCGATGGCAGCATAAAATTCCCGGACAAGAGTTACGTTCATCTCTTCTGGCTTCTCCGCGAATATCTGCAACTTTAAGGCTTTGATTTTTCTGGCAATGAACGGCTGCAACCCCAGGTTCCCCGTTTTGGAGGTGTAAATGAAACCTCTCTCCTCCCACATATCACGAATCTGGAAAGAGCTTGGAGTGGATGCTGCCAGGGCAGATCCTGAGGCAGAGCTTCTGCGGGTGTTCCTAGTACTCATGTTGCAAGGACTGTGGAAGAAAATGAAAGCAAGTAAAATTTCTAGAGGAAACAAGTAGAAAGAGTAGAAGTGAGTGAAAAATTAATAGTGAAATGGGGTTTATATAGATGGGGAGTTGCTGCCCGTCGAAGCTGTAACGGTAGGCGCGAATAACGGGGCCAGCTGTTACGTGGTTTTTGACGCGTCTGTCACGCGTTTTCGTGTCTGCTGCGCGTCTGTTGCGCGTTTGTGGGTCTGCCGCGACAGCGTGTTGACAGGCTGGATTTTTCGTGTCTGTCGCAGCAGCTGTAACGACAGGCTTCTAAATTGGGCTTTTTGGGTTGATGGAAATGTGGTGGGCTGGATTCACTTCTCCTCTTCTCTTTGTCTCCTTTATTTCCTGAAAATAATAAAAATAAAAACTTTAATTCCTAAAAATAAAATAACTCTAATTACCTAATTTATTTATAAATAATAATAATAGAAAATAAAACTAGGTTAAATTAGGGATGCCGGGAGGGGCATCTCCTAAAGTAACCACTTCCTGTATTCCCGGGGCTTCAGTCCCTTGATAGTGTTTCAGTCTTTGTCCATTGAATTTAAATTGGTGCCCTTCTTGTAAAGATCTGATTGTAATGGCACCATGGGGAAAACTTTCACCACTTGGAATGGGCCAGACCATCTAGACTTTAGCTTTCGTGGGAAGAGCTTCAACCTAGAGTTGAACAACAACACAAGCTGCCCTGAGCAGAACTGTCGTGGCAGCAACTTCTTATCATGCCACTTCTTTGTCTTGTCTTTGTAAATCCTTGCGTTGTCATAGGCCATTGCTCGAATTTCTTCTATCTCGTTCAAGTCAAGCAGTCTTTTCTGTCCTGCTTTTTCCAAGTCCATATTCACTGCCTTGATGGCCCAGTATGCTCTGTGCTCAATCTCAACAGGTAGATGGCAGGTTTTCCCATAGATCAGCCGGTAGGGTGATATTCCCAATGGAGTTTTGAACGTTGTTCTGTAGGCCCATAATGCATCGTTGAGGTGTAGAGACCAGTCCTTCCGAGTTGGCTTAACCATCTTTTCAAGGATGTTCTTAACCTCTCTGTTTGATATTTCAGCCTGTCCATTGGTCTGAGGGTGGTATGCTGTTGCGATCCGATGTTTGACACCATACTTTTTCAAAGCAACAGCTATAACCCTATTGTCGAAATGCCTCCCTTCATCACTGATGATCGCCTTGGGGATGCCAAATCTGGAAAAAATGTTTTTATGTAAAAACCTTTGAACTGTCTTGGCATCGTTCTTCTGAGTAGCGATCGCTTCAACCCATTTGGACACATAATCTACTGTCAGGATGATGTATAAGTTTCCACATGAAGTTGGGAAGGGTCCCATAAAATCTATCCCCCAAACTTCGAAGATCTCGACTTCAAGAATGTTTTGCAGCGGCATCTCATGTCTCCTTGAGATGTTTCCAGTCCGTTGACACTTGTCACAATTTTTATAGAATGTTTGGGCATCCTTAAACAGTGACGGCCAATAAAATCCAGACTGCAAAACTTTGGCAGCAGTTTTGTTACCACCTAAGTGCCCTCCATACTGTGAAGCATGACATTGATGTAGTATAGCTTCTTGTTCATCCCGTAGTACACATCTCCTAATAACCTGATCTGCACAATATTTGAAAAGAAGAGGTTCGGGCCCAATAATAATGCTTTACATCATTTTGGAACCTCTTCCTAGCTTGATAATTAAGGTCAGGAGGAGTTATTCCGCTAACTAAATAATTAACGAAATCAGCATACCAGGGGAGTTCAGAAAACTTACATGCCGCCATGGCTGTCGCGGCAGTGATTGTGGCAGTGAACAACTGCTCATCAGGAAAGGTCTCCAGTATGTGTGTCTCGTATGCTGGGAGACTCTTTCCATTCTCTAATCTTGACAAATGATCTGCAACTTGATTCTCTGTCCCCTTTTTCTCCTTGATTTCAAGGTCGAATTCTTGCAGTAGCATAATCCAACGTATCAGTCTAGGCTTTGCATCTTTTTTTGTGAACAGATACTTCAATGCAGAGTGGTCTGTGTGGACTATGACCTTCGTTCCAAGTATATAAGAACGGAATTTTTCAATAGAGAATACCACATCTAATAGTTCCTACTCTGTGGTGGTGTAGTTTACTTGGGCGTCGTTCAATGTTTTGCTGGCATAGTATATGACATGAAAGAGCTTGTCTTTCCTCTGCCCAAGTGCTGCCCCGACAACATAGTCACTAGCATCACACATAATCTCGAATGGCAGTTTCCAATCTTGTGGCTGTACTATTGGGGCTGTTACCAGCTTTTCTTTCAGAACCTTGAATGCCTCAGTACATTCAGCGTTGAAGTCGAAGGGGCGGTTCTGCTCCAGAAGATGGCATAAATGTTTGGTGATCTTCGAAAAATTCGCGATGAATCTCCGATAAAAACCAGCATGCCCTAAGAAACTTCTGATTCCCTTGACTGTGGTGGGTGGCGGCAGCTTTTCGATTACCTCGATCTTGGCTCTGTCGACTTCTATGCCGCGGCAACTTATTTTATGGCATAGGACTATCCCTTCATCCACCATGAAGTGACACTTCTCCCAGTTCAATACCAAGTTTGCTTTCTCACATCTTTCGAGCACTTTCTGTAGGTTGCCTAGGCAGCTTTCAAAATTGTCTCTAAAGACAGAAAAATCATCCATGAATATCTCCAGGAAGTCTTCTACCATATCGGAGAATATTGCCATCATGCACCTTTGAAAGGTTGCTGGTGCATTACACAGTCCAAATGGCATCCTACGAAAAGCATAAGTATCGTATGGGCATGTGAACGTCGCCTTCTCTTGATTTTCCGGTGCGATAGCTATTTGATTATAACATGAGTATCCATCAAGAAAACAATAATAAGGCTTTCCCGCTAATCTATCAAGCATTTGATCAATAAAGGGCAGGGGAAAGTGGTCCTTCCGGGTAGCTTTGTTAAGCTTTCGGTAGTCCATACAAACCCTCCAACCGGTCACAATCCTGGTTGGGATTAGCTTGTTTTCTTCGTTGGTTACCACGGTTATTCCTCCTTTCTTGGGAACGCACTGCACCGGGCTCACCCACTTGCTATCCGAGATGGCATAGATTATTCCAGCATCTAGCCATTTTATGATCTCCTTACGTACCACCTCTCGCATAGCATCGTTCAGTCGTCTTTGTGCATCAATGGTCGGCTTATGATCATCCTCTAAGAGAATTTTATGCATGCATAGTGCCAGACTGATGCCTTGGATATCAGCTATCGTCCATCCAATAGCCTTTTTGTGCTGCTACAGCATCACTATCAGCTGCTATTCATGTTCCTGCATCAACTTGGAAGAGATGATTACGGGCAACGTATCATTTAAACCAAGGAAAACATATTTTAGCTGCCCTGGCAGAGGCTTAAGATCTAGAACATGGGGCTCTACATTTGATGGCTTTTGGAATATATGTCCATCCGAGGTATAATTTAAGGGCTCGAATAACTTACCTGGACGATTGCCTATCCAGTTTACCTCCTCTTGATCTTCAGTATCAGATGTATCAGACTCTGAGGAGCTGCTGTCGTCGGTGCTGTTGTGACAGTCGTCTAAATGGCTGCTGAGGCAGTGGCCAATTGTGACGTCGTGGCAGCCCGACCTGATGCAGGGTTGGTCAAAGCTAATTTCAGTGACGGCCTTGCACTCTTCTTCTACATCAGCATGTTTTATTGCCTGGATAACGTTCAGCTTGATCTCTTGATCATTTACTCTCATAGTGAGTTCTCCTTTTTCCACATCAATCAGTGATCTTCCTGTGGCTAAGAAGGGTCACCTTAGGATGATTGGTGCGTTTTCACCTGCTTCACAATCTAAAACAAGAAAGTCAGAAGGAAATATAAATTTATCCACTCTTACCAGAATATCTTCAATTTTTCCTTCTGGATGAACGTAAGAGCTGTTTGTCAGCTGCAGTACTACTGTTGTGGGCCGAGCTTTTCCAATACCTAATTTCTGAAAAACAGATTTGGGCATTAAATTTATACTAGCACCAAGATCACAAAGTGCCTTACCCACAAATTTGTCTCCGATTATGCATGGTATGATGAAGCTCCCAGGATCCTTCTGCTTCTGGGGTAGATGCTTGTGCAGAATACTCATGCATCCCTCTGTCATTTTAACCGTTTCAGATTCCCCAAGTCTTAATTTCTTTGACATGGCATCCTTGAGAAATTTGGCATAACCAGGTATTTCCCTAACGGCATCTAACAGTGGAATATTGATATGAACCTGCTTAAAAATATCGCAGATCTTCTTAAGCTGAGATTCCTGCTTCAATTCCTGTAACCGCTGAGGAAAAGGAGGTGGGGGACGATAATCAGCAATACGTCCTTCCCACTACATTCGGATCTGAGGAGGTTTAGATTCTTCGTCTTTCTACTCTGTCCCTTCTGCTGTCATGACAGGTTTATCGGCAGTAGGCTGTTTGTTGCCTGCCGGGGCAGCGTTCTTGGCAGTCGACTCCAGGGCTGGTTCTTTAACTAATTCAGCTTCCTTCTCTGGCCCTGGTAATTTCTTCCCACTTCTAGTAGTGATGGATTTGCACTGCTCATGTGTGGGTTGTCTAGCGTTTTCAGTATCGCTAGGAAATCCTCCATTCTGCCTCGGTTTAATATACTGGGAAACCTGACCCATTTATGTCTCCAATGATTTCAGAGTAGCTTCATGGTTGGTCATCCGCATCTCTGTTTTATCCATGAATGTCTCAGTCTTCTTGACGAAGTGATTCATGTTCTCAATGTAAGTTCCTGTTTGAGACATAAACTTAGCCAAGGTCTGCTCCAGTATACTAGTTGTGGCAGGTGGTGGTTGTTGATGCTGCTGTTGCGGTTGTTGCCGAGTCATTAATCTAGGTCCCCCCCTGATTTTGTGTATTTTGTGCTTGAGGATTCAGGGCATTATTAGGGTTGCTCTAGGAGAACTTGGGATCCTTTCTCCTGTTGGGATTGTAGTTGTTGGAATTATAGTTCTGTTTATTGTAGTTCCCAACATACATCCCTTCCTCTAGCTGTATCGGACATTCTTCTGAACTGTGATTCCCATCGCAAGTTTCGCATACCTCTTCAGCTGAGTAAACAGGTTGTGAATCTTCTTTCAGAAGCTTTTTCATTGCCTTAGTGAGATATGCCACTTGTGTTTTTAGAGAGTTGTCGGCCTCAAAATCTTTCACAGCTAGTACTCGTTCACCCCCTCTTCTTGCTGTAGGAAACTGTTCCTCATTCTTCGCCAAATTTTTCAATACTGCCATTGCATCTTCTGGATCTTTGTCCAACAGCAATCCATTCGCTGCTGAATCAATTCTCATACGAGTTTGTAAGTTGGCAGCATTATAGAATTTAGTTACCTGGTTCCAAACGGGAAATCCATGCATCGGGCAGTTTCTCAGAAGAATGGTAAATCTGTCCCAGGCCTCGTACATTGGCTCGTCATCTTCCTGTTGAAAAGTAGCAATTTCGTTACGTAATCGCTCAGATAAGTGTGAAGGATTAAAACGAGACAAAAATTCACGAGTTAAATCTGCCCAAGTTCGTATTGAACCCGGCGTTAGTTTATTCCACCAAGTTTTCGCCCTGTCCCTCAATGAATGAGGAAATAACCAAAGCCTCAATATCTCCGGATTAACTTCTGGTAGTCTAAACGAACCACAGATTTCCTGGAACGTTTTCAGATGCTCCCTAGCATCCTCTGTAGCAGCACCACTAAATTGGCCAGCGCGGTTGATCATGCTGAACATAACAGGTTTCAGCTCAAAGTTGTCAACGTCTACATCTGGCATGGTTGTTTCTAGTTCTACATGATCATTGAGCATGTAGTCTCGGCATGACCGGCGTGCGGCAGCGACAGGAGGATCGACAGGTTGGCCGTTCCCTCCATTCCTGGCAGGATTATTATTATCATGGGGATTGTCTTGGTTGTTCCTTCTTTCTTCCTGCCTTCCGTTCACCATTGCTTCTAACTGTCCTTCTAGGTACTCGTTTCTCTCTACAAGGAACCGAACTCTTTTTCTGAAATTGCACGTACGTTCAATTTTAGGATCTAACTGGTGCTCATGTTCTTTTCCTCGTTGAGATCTGCGCATAAGCAAACAAAAGACCTTGTGAAAGGTATAGGTTGAACAATCCAAGTAAAAACAGAAAAATAAAAAGAATATGCAGTAAAAGGGTAGGGTAAAGATATGTTGCCAGTCCCCGGCAACGACGCCAAAAACTTGTTGCGTGTAAAAGTGTCTATCGCAATGTAGTGGAAGTGTACACGACGCAAGTAGTAAAGTGATACGGAAGTATTGGATATCGTCTCCACATGGACTGGGCTAATAGCTTCACCTTGAATTACTGCACGAGAGAAAAAATAATATTTTAATATGGTTGTCACGAAATAATAAAGAGTACTGATAATAAAAGAGTATTGAAATCAGGATAGAGAGAATGGGCCGGTATTGAATTGCTCAGTAGTGTAGGTGTTGCAAAGTCTAGGAGACTCTGTTCTGTCGTCGCGCCTGCTGCGACAGCACCTATCGCGGCAACGGTCTGTTGTTAGTCGCGGCAGCGATCACACAACTCTGTACTTCAAGCTTGGCAAGAATCCATGCTATGCCTTGGCCTATCCCTAGGTCCAAGTCTGTCGATGAACACGTCTTTGATGATACCTCTCGGCGTGAATCGAAGGATGAACACCGATGTTGTTGTATTCTTCTTTAGCCACTTAACCTCATCCTATCCCTAGGTCCGAGATAGTTCAACCATAAACTGGAGAACTCGTACTTATTCCTTTTGTATACTTAACTCTCCCGATATTAAGTAAATAGATAATCTCACAATGCTCTCCCGATACTCTTGCAAGATGTTGAAAACCAGAATAAGCAAACTTGAAGTAATTTTATTGAACAGAAAAATTCCTAAAACAAATGCAATCCTTGCAACTACTTTACAAATCAACCTTTAGCCCTAAGGGAAGTTTAGAACATGTTGAGGAAGGGAAAACGGCTAGGGTTTTGGGAAGAAGGATAGAGAATATGGTGATGTCCTCTCCTAGGTCGAATTACATGCCTTTATATAGGCCTTGGGTTCAAGTTTTCTAATATGGCAAGAATACAAGTTTAAATTAAAGTACAACTCTATTAAAGACTAAATCTTCAGAGCATAAGTCTTTAATTCGTCCTTCCTTCTTGCTTGGAGTTTCTTCCTTGAACTTTGGGCTTGGCCTTTATTCTGATCTAGGGCTTGGAAAAATATAAGGGTGCTCCACGACAGATGGGCTTAATTTTCTCTTTCTGTCGAGGCCTACTTCACTTCTTCCCTTCACTATCGATGTCTTCCTTGACTGCCACGGCAGCGGCCATGGCAGCATCGTCCTTCACGTCTGCACATCCAGTTCCAGCTCTGCTTCTTCTCTGCCAAGCGTCTGCTTCTCTACTGCCCTCCATATGCTACAGCAGCTACCTGCAAAAGTAACCAATTTCAGTAGAAACTGTGCCAATTGATATATTTGTGATGTATAACTGAAATCTAACCTAAATGCAATGAATTATGCTTGAATGCTACAGAAATATGGGTTAAATAGGGGGTAAAATATAGAACTTATACACACTCAACAACTACCAGATTGATCCGTGCCTGTCTGGGAGTCCCGAGAAACAAGGATACACTGATAGATGAGTTCAATAGAAGAATGGATGAAAGAGTGGTTATGCCTTTTTTCCGACTCTAGTAAGTTTCAAGAATGCAATTTCTTTTTAGAGGGGGACATTTGTAACACCCTAATAAAATGGTATTAAAAATAAAGAAGAAGTCAAGAAAATGGGAGATAAAAAATGGATTTCATTTCATAGAGAATTAAACCCTTGACCTTGGGCTTTGTAAGCCTAAGGTTTAACCATCTGAGTTAAGACATCTTTTGGTCTTAGTTTCCAACAATTTTTATGTAAGCTATATTCGGTGATTATACAAAATTTTAATAAAGCATGTCTGACTCCCCAACTACCCCTATAATGGATATCTATTCGGTATTTGAGAACCCAGAAGGTTCTAAACATTCTCCCCAACTCCCACCTTTCATCGTCCCTGATACCGGCCACCGCCACGCCGTGGCATCACTGTTTGTATAAACATAAAGCGCCACAACATCTCGACCTGACCCTGTACCTCCACTCGTGGAGAACGACCATTGTTCGCCGTAAAAATCGATCTGAAGGTGTAGCGAGAGCCCCCAAACGTCACCCTCTATTTTTGTCAGTTTCGGCCGCCTCGACTGTCTGTTTGTCGCGCTAATACCACCATCTTCTTTCTCGTGTCAAAGTGAACAAAAATGTTACCACCGATCATCGGTTCGTCATTGTTTAAGACATCATCATAGCTTTGCCATTTTTTATCGATTTATCTCTGTTTTGGTAAGATTTTCGGCTCATTTTCAATTTTTGATTGAAATTATTGATGTTGAGATCGTTTTCTGAATTTTTGGGAGTATTTTCGGCCTGTTTGAGCCGTACGTGCAGGGCACGCGCTGCCTAGGTAGATCTCCAGCCACCGTGAGTTGCCTCGGTCTGAATCGACCTTGAACCAAACCAGTCTAGCTTGAACCCGGCCTGGCTTCATGCTAAACTGGTCTAGTGAAACTGTAGACCAGCCTACTATTTTGTTGGGCTGAAATTTTAAAGCTTGTGTCTTAAGCCCAATCCTTGATAACTAATCCGACTCGGCCCAAACTTGCCTGACCTGAACCCGTTGATCATGACCTAACCCGAGTTGACCGCGAACCTGACCCATCCAATCCGACCTGACCCGTTTGACCCGTCCAATCGGACCTAACCTGTTTGACCGAGTCAACTACTCTGAGTCACCCCGCTGAGTCAACTCGCCCGAGTCAACTCAGTTAACCTTTACCAGTTGACTAATGATTTCAGTGTTAACTGCTGACGTTAACGTTGACCTCTGACCGTTGAGCATTGACTTTGACCAAACGTCAACTTTTTCTGAAAACTCATATTTTGGGTTTTTGAAGTCTTGAGTTCGTTTTTGAAGTCAGTTTTACGAAATTCTGACCCGAAGACCCTCGAATCTGGCTTTGAACCCGAGAATGCATGTGTTTAATCTTTCAATTTAAGAGTTGTGTTCACATATCTTCGTATTCGAGAGGTAGATGACGTCGAATTCGGGTTTGAGAGTGTTTCGAATGTCATTTCAAGGGTCAACTGATATAAAAAGGATTCAAGGTAATACTATACTACCTCTTACATGCTTTACGGAACTTGTTGGTATTGGTTAATTCATGAACGAATTTGATTAATGCATGGATATTTTAAAGTCATACGAATTACGATAGAAAGATAATAATTTGGATAAGATATGAATGACTCGAATAAGGAATTGATGATCGGTAAGAATCAAAGTTCAGTGAATAATCGATAAATCAATTCACCTCAAATCTTTCAATTTAGATTATTTCTTCATAAAAGATCTAATGCTCAGAATGCTTGGATGAGAAATGACAAAAATGCCCTTGAGGTATAAGAAAGACTGAAATACCCCTAACAATGAAAGCGATATAGAAATCTACACTAGATCTAGTAAAACAATTGATTCATCTAAAAACCTCAATTTGCTTGGAAAGTTTTAGTAACGAAGCTTAAGCCTTCAAAATTGTAAAGTAATTGAATTTCCTTGAATTTTGAATAAAATTCTGAAGATAAGTTTATGGAAAACTAATCATATGTTTGGATTAATCAAAGTGGCGTAAAAGATTGAATTGATTGAAATTGCCAAAAAGGATTTAAAATACTAATAAGGCTGATTTGATCGGAACGACCGTAATGACCAAAAGACTGAAACATCCTCATACAGTAATTGCCAAATTAACCGAAATAATGGTTATACCCTCGAGTTTTGAAATGAATGAATAGTTGGAAGGATCAAAAGGCTCGGGATAATTCAAACACCTTCGGGCATCGAAGTGTTTGAAGTACCTTCGAATACTAAAATGACTAAAAATACTTCTAAGACTTCGAATTTCTAATGGCTCTGAAAGTTGTAATACACGACTCATGTTTTTTGGTCGTTTCTGATAGTAATGTGATATTGGAGGAACACAATATGAAGGCATGTTTGATTTATTTGGAGAAAGTACATAGTTAATAGTAAGAGTAACATGTTCTTCAAGGGTACATTTGATGTTATGGTTTGAATTCAGGTGCAATGCACATGTTTGAATACTTGGAAAATACCGCTTGAATACATGTTCAATTTCTCGTATTACGTTTAGTAATTGATTGGTGAAGGCGAACCAATTTGTTATACATTGTAGTGAGTTCTGAGAAATGAATACTTAAGGTGTAGATATCCAGTTAAATAATGAACACGGTAATGATGGGTTCCGGTTAGTTAAAAGGGACTCGGAAACCTTATGAGCAACTAGAATTCCTGAATTATGTACATCATCGTTTATACCTTCTTGGTCTAAATTACCGAATTACCCCTGAAGGTCAGAGTGACCATAATGCCCACGTAGACTTTAATGATTGGATCACTCACGATATATCTGAAAACTCAATGATCCAAATGTATCAACTTATGGCTTGGTTTGAGCCGTTAGTAATGAATCCCCCTTTTCACAAGGACCTTTGTATTACCTTAAAAGTAGGCTTAGAAGTTTCCTACAAACTTAATGGTTAAGATATTCTTTAAGTCATATTACATGATGGATTAATTAAAGAAGTCACTAAAAGTGAAGATTGAGAGATATGCTAACCATTTTGAAAAGGGACTAAGATGATAAATTTCATAGATTCATGAATTGCATGTAATTGTAGCCTAAAATAAAGGATCTAAATGTTGTTAATTGTGGGAGAGACATGTGGAGGGAGGTTTGACACATGGCTAAGGGAGCAAGCAAGATGAACCAAGTGTCATCTTCTTACATACTCCTATCTCTCCCTTAGCCGAACCCTCCCATGAATGGTAGAGAAAAGAAAATTTAAACGGAGTCCATGGAATCCATGGTGGAAATTTTGATTTGGCTTAATTCTTAGAGTCCTTTTGAATAAGCTTTGGAGTAAGGTGAAACACCCCTTTTCTTTGATTTCAAACTAGAATTTCTATTGTATTTTGTGAAATGGTTGAATTGTTTGTCTAATGCTTGTGAAGAATCTATACGTACTGTGATTGTGATATAATTGCTTTGGTTGATTATTGTTTGATAAAGAATTTAAATAGATTTGAATAAGATTATGTCAACAAATGTCTTGTAATGGGCAAGTAAATATAATTAACATTGAAATATGATCACATGATTTAACAAAGATTAATGGGCTACTAGGTAAAATCGAATTAGTAGATGTTTTGAAATCTAGAAACAATTTTGAAATATTTCATTGTGGAGATTGGGAATTGTTTCATATGTATGAAAAATTGGTTATGGTTGAAACCATTTTAGGTGGAGTTATGTTCATATTAAGGGATTTTATGCATTTGGAATCGAAACATATAATTATAACAAGAATTTGAAGTTAAACATGTGCCCTGTTTTGATTGAACTGGGTAACCTAATAATATATATATATATATATATATATATATATGAGTACCTTGGAATTGTTAGTAATGGAATTATTAGATGATTGATGTTTGGGTTAATTAAATTTTAAATATATATATTTATATATTATGTTTAGGATGAGGATAACGATTTGAAGGCTAGAGACGAGATCCTTAAGAGTGTGAAAGTGTGGATTCTGGTATCCTATAACTTCAGGATATTAGGTGAGTGTAGTTTTAAAGTCTCGAGATAGAGTAAACTATTTCGAGCATTTTCATGTTATTTCAAATGACTTTGCCTACACTTAAAAAAAACTAAGTGTGCTAGATGGGGTTAAGCTTGGACAGAAGGAAAGTACCTATGAAAGAACTCTATGATACTGTAACACCCAAAAAATTGTACCCAAATTATAAACCCTAGATTCGAAAAATCCCTAATTCTAAAACCTTAGATTTTGGGAATTTAGGTTAAAAACCCTAAATTAATTTTGGGGATTTGAATTTTGGAGCCTAATTTTCACTATTAATTAAATTGAGTTAATTCAAAATTGTATGGTTTGTTTAGAATTTTAAGGGTCATTTTGTAAATTTGGTGAAGTTTAAGTGTTTCTCTACAAATTCTTAAATAGTTAGATGGCCTATAGTGTGATTTACCCATTGTGTAGGGTATTTTAACCAAATTATCAGCCCTAAAACACTTCCACATTCTTTTTTTCTTGTTTCAGTAGCCGCAATCGGTCTCTCCCCCCTCTCATTTGCTTTCTCCCTCTCTTGATTAAACTCATTTTTATCCTTTTTATTTCGATCGAACGTTGGTGAGTCTCTAGCATCGCACAACCTTAATTTTTGAAGGATTTAGTTATGAGATATGATGCAGTTTAAATGTGTTTTAGACGACATCGACTTTGAAGAAGACGAACTACCACCTGTTTCGCATGTTCGATCTAACCGTGCAAGTACCACAAGGACTACACGTGAGTATTCTTTTAGATTAGAATTAGTGTTAAATTGGTGGCATAGTGTTAGATTTTGATGTATAATTTTATATTATAGGCTTAGATTCAACTAGATCCAAACGTGAGAGGCGTTCTTCTCGACGTTAGAGCTATTACTGCTTGAGGTGTGTTCTCTTACTATGCTACATATATTTTATACATTGTGTGATTATTTATATGCATTATGGCTTTTATGGTTGACGTCACGTGCATACGATTTCAGAATGTGTTTTTAATTATGATTTATGGAACATTTATTTTATGGAACATCGAATTTACGGAACTATGATTTATGTATTTATGGACTTTGGCTTATGAAGTATGTTTATGGAATATCGGATTTATGGAACTTTGTTTATGAAATTTGATTTTTAATCATGATATATGTATGAGCATGGATTGTGATTTGTATGGAAGAAGTTCGGTGGTTTCGCCCTTCGGGCTGAATTCCACTTTGGATGGCGGACGTAGGGAGGAGGTTATGGGAAACTTCCTCATCTTTGGCGGATGTAGTTGGGTACATTGCATTACGCTTGTGATGTTGTACATTTGTTTTTTGTTTTCAATAATTTTAAGAAAATATTATTGTGTTTTACAACTATGGTTTTCTTGCACTTTAGAGACACACTAAGCTCTTTAGCTTATTCCCCCATAGTTTCCTCTTACAAATATCTTTGGGCTTTAGGTGACGTGGTACTTGGAGGATCACATATTTTATCCGGTTATTTTATTATTTTGTACGAAACTATTTTAGTTTAATCAGATTTCTATTTATTATTTGGGACATGGATAAAATTTTAGACTATTTATGTTTTGCGATTATTTTTAGCATTCATTTATTGTTACTTTTAATTCTGAGATTTTATATAATCATTCGAATATTTATTACGATATTTATATTTTTATTTATTATTAAATTTATGTTATTTTATTTTAATTTAAAGTATATCATTTTTAAAATTAGTTTTTTAGGGTTATGTTTTTAATCGTAACTTCCTAAATTCGGTCTTTTCTTCTAGGCCGGGTAGGGGGTTACAGATACAACGTTTGGTTACAAATTAGATGTAATTTAATATATAATTGATTATGTCATGAGATGTTTACTAGCTTGGAGGCTGTGGATGTTTTAAACAAGAAAGGTTGTGGAAGGCTAGTTTGAAAGCTACTTCTATGGATTTTGTTTGACATTATTATATAATGTTTTCTAATTTAAAAGTTATATAAGACTAAATATGGCTGATACGCGATAATAGGTTTGATATATGTTTATATAGATGAAGTTACATGTGATTGGAAATGTTAATTATGACCAGGAATAAGCTTTGTTCATGCCTAATCTTATGTGAATTTGATGGCTTAATACAAAAGAATTGTGAATGTTGTGATGTAAATGATTTTGGTTATTGAGCCTTTCAATTAAGAGAATTGAAATATGTGAGTTCAAATGGAGTGAACATGTATTCATACCCATATTGAGAAAAAGGGTATTGAAACATTGATATGGCCTTAAGAAATGGAGTTATGCTCATTTTATGTGATTAAAGAATGAAATATGATAAAGCCTTGGTCTCGAGTCAGTCTTAGGTATAGTTGGCATGCTATAGAGTCCATAGAGCTTAGTGTCGGGGTGGACTACGGTCCGGGACAATGGTCCCTATTTGGCGATAGTAGGAGGGAAGTATGTGTGGTCACTTGGTGAAAGTAGGAGGGATTGACCGGTACTGCGAGTACCATTATTATGGACGACAGTTGGTTGGGGATCCGTGTACCTAGGCTGAAGTCGATTCACAGGGCTGTGAAAATAAGAAAGTATGTGATTATGAATTAATTTAATAAAGAATTATGAAAACTTGATTGATAAGTAGCATGATGTTATTGAAACTGAGTACCTTCCTAAGTGAAGAACTTGTTTTGAATGGAAGATTATAAAGTAAAATGATTTGGTTGATTTTTATTTCTTGAGGCTAGAAATTTAAGATTATGAGATGATATATATCTTTGAAGTTAAATAATTTATGACAGTTTAGTTCTATGCTTGATAATTCGATATGCAAGTATTCATGATCAAAAGCTATTATATTTTGATGATTTGCATATCATAATTGTTTACGTGAGTTTGGTAACTCCTTTCATTAAAAGTGAGTTAATGAAATGATATATGCAAGATAATCAGCTGCTTGATTGGTTATAAAGACATTAATAAGTATAAGAAATGTGTTGGTATGAATGCTTAACTTAGGCCACATTGATTTTGTTTAAATTATGATTTTGAATGATCAATTAAGTTTGAAATAATTGAGCTAATTGAAAAATTGTTGAAAAGAAACTAAACGGGCGACCGAAAACAGGTGTGGACTTTGTTTGTGAAGAATATTTCGGATCGTCTACATTGGCAAGGTGTTTGGCAGGCGTTTGATCGACATGGTGAGGTTCTTAACATTTTCCTACCAGCAAAGTGATCTCGTGATGGGTACCGATTTGATTTTGTGCGTATGGAGAACCGTGCTGATGCTTTAAGAGTAATAGAACATTTACAAGCTTTATGGATATATGGTGCTCAAGTGAGTGTGGCGGTGGCTCAACCGGGCGGGAGGGATTCTTTTTGGAAGCGGAAGAATGATATTGAGATGAGAAATACAGTGCAGGCGAGGGATAGGGATGCGACGCTCACAACGAGGGATTTAGATCAGGTCATGAGGCAATTAGGGAAGAATCTGACAGATTAAGATGCGAGGCAATATCGCTAGGTATGTGCTATAATCGATACAGATAAGTTGGAGGCTTTACATACTTGTGCGGTGGCCTGGTGTCATAAGGAAAAAAGTGGGGAAGCGTTGGTCACAGAATTACAAACGGTTAAGGTAAAGAATTGCTCAATTATGTGAATTGTCGGATCGATGTTTTTATTCATGTTCAACAATTTAAAGGATTGTCAGGCCGTTCTCGCATTGGATTCCTTGCATCAATGTTTTGAACTGGTGGTGGAATGCTCGCCCAACATTACTTGCGGCCATCGCAGTGTTTGGTTATCCATTATTGGGTTGCTGATATATTTATGGTCTGTAGAATCTTTCCAGAATGTGGCAAATTGTTGGGGTAATTTTGTTCGAGTGGATGAAGAGACTTCTGCACTTAAATCTTTCGAGCGTGCTCAGGTTTTAATCGTGACCAAGGACATAGAGCGAATAGATGAAATGCTAGAAGTTAGAAGTGAAGGTCGATCTTTTGTAATTCGAGTTCACGAAGTTGATGTTGTCCATGCGCATGGTATTGTTTGTGGCTCTGAGGAGTTTGATCATAGTTGTGACAAGGATGAGATACCGGATCAGTCTGTTGGGAAACAAGATAAGGATGTTTCGTCAAGTCGATCACAGGATAGGCATTAAATAGTGGATGTAGCAAAGGCAATTTCGAAAGGCTTAGGTGAGGACGTTGTGAGACAGGGTAGTGTGGAGTTGGTAGGAGCATGCGAGGGTGGGGTATCAGATGAGGTTGTATGGATGGTTGAGCGTGAGCTACAAGTTACTCGGAAGGGTTTTGACGTAGTGTGTAGCGATTCGGGTGAGGCATCGTTGCAAGGGGCAGGGACCAGTGTTGCTATGAATGAGGGTTTGAACGACGTGACTGGGATGGGTGGAGATTTATTGTTGGTTTCAAAGTCTATGATTGGTAAGGAGATAGAGATGTTTAACTCTGTTTCAAATTTTTCTGGGGATAAGGCTTTGGTTGAGGTAGATTTGGTTGACAATTATCCTAGTGATAATGTGTTCCCTTTGAATGTAGCAGTTGATGTGGTTGAATATTCCCCTGGAAATAAGGAATTAGACAGGATTGTTCCAAATTCTCTGAATCCCGAAATTGAGTTATGTTGAGATTTCGTGACTGAAATTGTCATTTCGAAAGGGATTGGGCGTCGGGTTCGATCTGCGAATGCGTTAGTTGAAAAATATTTACCGTCTAAGAAACGTAGTGAGTTTGCGGTTGTGCGTGAAAAAAAACGTGGAAGACCTCGTAAAGGTCAAGTGCGAGAGGTTGGGTTTGCGAATGAATCTTTTTTAGATTTCGACTTCCAGTCTCGTCAGCAGGCAATAAGAGAGAAGCTGAGGCTACAGTGCAGTTGGGTCAGTTAATTGGTGTGGGTACGAAAGGTCGTGAGAAGGATATAATACACGATATTTCTCGGATCATTGATGGTCGAGGTAAGATTTTGTGACGCATGAGGATTATTACGTGGAACATTAGAGGTTTGGGTAGTGTTGCAAAAAGGTAGGGGATTTGAGATGTTCTATGGAAGCAACAGTGTGATATGGCGTTATTGCAAGAATCGAAATTGGAGATGGTGTCGTCTGAGGTTTGTAAGAAGTTATGGTCGTCTGAATCTTATGCTTATGTGTTCTCTCATTCGATAGGTGCATCAGGTGGTATTGTGATCCTTTGGGAGGAAGGGCGGTTTCCTCTGACGAGTGTAGATAGTTATCAAAACTTTGTGGCGGTTAAAGGGTAGTGGGTTCATGATAATTTTGAATTTGGTATTATGGTAGTGTATGCACCATGTTGTTCGACGGAGCAACGTCGCCTTTGGGAGGATATTTTGGAATTTTTAGGAGCCAATGATATTTTGTGGTGTCTTGATGGCGACTTCAATGTTGTTCAATGTCCTACAGAAAGAGCAAGTTGTCATATCTTATCTTCCTCGATGGAGGCGTTTTCTGATTTTATTAATGGTGTGGGTTTGCCTTTATGTGGTAATAGTTTTACGTGGTTTGGCTCGGGCAATAGATGTAGTCGTATCAATAGGTTTCTTCTTGAACCTCGTTGGGTAGATCGTTTCAATAATATTCAACAAGTGAATTTACCACGATTGCTTTCGGATCATTCTCCTTTGTTATTAAAGGGAGATTATGGTGACTGAGGACCTCGCCCGTTCAGGTTTATTAATTGTTGGTTAGATTGCAAGGAAAATATTCGTACGTTTGAAGGCGAATGGCGACGGCTTTCGGATTGTGGGTTGAATGCTGTTGATTTGTTAGCTAAATTGGGACAATTAAAGGTCTTTTTGAGAGCTTGGAATCGGGATGTTTTTGGGACGATTGACATGCTTCAAATGAATATTGAAGGGGTGGATGCGTGTGCAGGTTCGGATGTTGTGGAGGATGAATTGTTGGTGCAAAGACGGACATGGATACAAGAGTTGTGTCGTGTGTTGCATTGGAAGGAATCGTTGTGGAGGCAGAAGTCATGTGCGACTTGGTTGCGGTTGGGTGATCGCAATACGAACTTTTTTCATCGGTCATCTAAGGTACATGCAATATATAATATGATTTCTGGTCTGATGATTAATGGTTCTTGGGTAACTGATAAAGATCGTTTGAGGCATTTTGTTGTTTGAGAGTTTCATTTTCATTTTTCATTGGATAGTCGGCTTAGAGATTGGGAGATTGAGGGCGAGTTTAAGTAAATTGATGGGCATTTGGCGTTGTCTCTCGTACGACCATTTTTGGAAAAGGAAGTGAGGGATGTGTTATGGCAGTCAGATGGTTCCAAGGCCCTGGGGCCTGCCAACTATAGTTTCGAGGGTCTAATTCAGCTTTCCTTGTTTTATTACCGAAGATAGATAATCTGAAGTTTTTTGGGGGTTTTCACCCAATTAGCTTACTGAATTATGCATATAAGCTTTTGGTGAAGGCTTTGGCTTGGCGTTTGTAAGACGTCCTTGGTGAGGTTATAAGTGATTCTCAAACAGCTTTTGTTCATAGACGACAGATTGTGGATGACATTTTACTAGCAAACGAGTTAATTCATTCTCTTCGAAAGTCGCGGTTACAGCAGGGGGTTTATTTTGAAAATTTACTTTGTGAAGGCTTATGATTGTGTGCGCTGGTCTTTTTTGGATGATATTATGGCACAGATGGGGTTTGATAGTACATAGCGGCATTGGATATTTGAGTGTGTAAGATCGGCTAGGTTGGCCATGTTGCTTAATGGATCAGCGTCTAAGGAGTTTGGTATAGGTCGTGGGTTGCGACATGGTGATCCGCTCTCACCGTTGTTGTTAGTTATTGTTGCGGAAGCATTACATGTTCTCTTAGAGAATGCGAAACGTGCTGGTGTGGTGCAAGAATTACATGTTATTGTTAATGGATCAACTTCTAAGGAGTTTAGTACAGGCCGTGGGTTGCGACAAGGTGATCTGCTCTCACCGTTGTTGTTTGTTATTGTTACGGAAGCATTACATGTTCTCTTAAAGAATGTGAAACGTGCTGGTGTGGTGCAAGGGTTGCGTATATATTACAATGTTATTTTTTGAGGCTTTGATTGAGACATCGCGATTCGTGCAGCGACCATTACATTGTTTTGAGCCATGCTCAGTGCTGAAAATTAATTTTATTAAGTCTTCGTTGTTTGCAATTGGGGTTGATGCTTCTTTAGTTGATGAGGTTGCGGAAATTTTGAATTGTGATAGGGGAGAGTTGTCATTTTCTTATCTTGGTTTGCCTTTGGAGGGTAAATCCACATAGTAATGCGATGTGGGATCTGGTAATTGTGAGGTTTCAGCTTAAATTGGCTGGTTGGAAACGTGGCACCTTGTCTTTTGCAGCTCGAGTTACGCTTGTGAACTCAGTTTTATCGACCCTACCAGTGTTCTATATGCGCTTGTTCGTTGTACCTAAGGGTGTAATTTCTAAGATTGATCGGATTCATCGTCAGTTTCTTTGGGGATGTGTTAATTTGTAACGTAAAATTTGTAGGGTGCGGTGGGAGGTGGTGTTTCGTCCACTTCGTTTTGGGGGCCTGGACATGGTGGATTTGCGCACTAGGAATTTGGCTTTGTTAGCGAAATAGGCGTGGAGGTACGCCATGGACATGTCTTCATTGTGGTGTGCTGTGATTGCGGCTAAGTATAGGGAGGCGACTCCTAGATGGCAGCTTAAAACTATGGGCATGAGTGTGATGTCGCCCGTATGGAAATATATTATGGGTGCATGTTCGAGTTCTGAGTTGGGTTCGTTGTTGGATGTTTCTAGTTTTTTATGGATCATTGGTGAAGAAGATTGTGTTTTGTTTTGGCATGACCCTTGGTGCCTTGAGAAACCTTTGAAGGAGGTTTTTTTGAGGTAGTTCTCGTTGGCTTGTAATCGATTGGCAATGGTTCGTGAGTATGCGGTAATGGGGTCTTTTGCGCATAGGTCTTGGGATGTTTTCTTTCGGTACATGTTGATGTACTTTGAACTTAGTATGTTAAAGGAATTATGGTCACTTTTGTTTCCGTTTCGCTTGCGTGTTGGTGTGGCTGATCGGCTGGTTTGGAAGCCAGACTCACGTGGTCAGTTTTCGATACAACTTTTGACTTGTCAGTTGATGTTAGAAGCAGTTACTGATATTGATAACGAGGTTGGTTTTATGTGGAAAGTTCTGGTTCCACCTAAGTTTCAAACTTTTATTCGGATTGTTTGGTTGGAGAGGTTGCCGACTGTGGAAGTTTTGAGGCAGCGTGGGGCTATGTTGCGCGAGGATCAGCGGCTTTGTGTATGGTGTGGCGTGTGTGAGGAGGATTTGGAGCATCTTTTATATTCTTGTCCGAGGGTGAGTGTTGTTTGGGGATGATTTCTGAGCTGATGGGATATATGTTTGCCTTTGCCCTGTAGTCTCAAGGAGGTACTGGGATTAGATATGCATTGTTTGTTTTCAGGGGATGTGCGGCAATGGTGGATAGCAAGTATTGCTGCATTGTTGTTGTCTTTGTGGCTCACACGTAATGAACACATTTTTAATTCGAAACGGGTACCATTAGAGGAAATTTTTTCTTGACTAAGCTACGTTCGTATTTTTGGATGCATGTGTCGCATGTTTCCGGCTGGGTTGAGGAGGCGCAGTGGTGGCGATGTCCTCGTTTATGTTCTGCATCACCGATGGGGTTGTGTGCTCGTGTGGGTGTTTGTTGGTCCCGTCCACCTTCGGGTTATGTTAAATTCAATGTGGATGGCTTGGCGAGGGGAAAGTCTAGTCCGACGGGCTTTGGGGGAGTTCTTCGTGATTCTTCTAGTAAGATTGTAGCTGTGTTTTCGGGACCATTGGGTGTGATGGATTCCACCGAAGCTGAGTTGCGCGCTATTGCTTTTGCTTTGGCGATGTTTTGTCGATCTTCATGGAAGGGTACTTGTGGATTGTTGATTTAATCGGATTCCTGTATTGCGCTTTGTTGGATTGCTCAAGTGGAACATCGTCCCTGGCGACTTTCATATATTTTTTTTGGAAATTGATGCGACTTATGCGGAGTTGAGACAAGTTTGTTTTGGGCATATTTTCCGTGAGGCTAATGGTTTGGCGGATGTTCTTGCGAGGGAATGAGTGGATCACGTATCAATTTTTCAGGCGATTGGGTGAATTGTTGGGTGAGGGTGTTTGTGTCGTGTGTGTGCTGTGAGTGTTTAGGGTTAGGTTCAATGGTCGGGTTGGATGAGCGTTGTTGTGTCGAGTGTGTGATGTTTTGTGTCTGTGGGGCTTTGTCTTTTTGGTTTTTTGTGTGTGTCTCTTGTTTCAAATCAACATGAGTACTCTTTTCCTCCACTTAGGCTTAGGGAGGTTTCTAATGAGGCTCGTGTTTGATTCTTTTTATTTTGGAATAAAATCAATCTTTTATTGAGCAAAAAAATAAAGTGATAAAAGAAAAGACGTGGTCGATGACTTGTGAAATAAGTTATAGACTAAAATAACAAAAATCTTGAAATAACTGGTAAGATTAGTATGTATATATGCTCAAGAAATTATTCCATATACTTTTCGATTTAAATTACAAGCTCAATGGAAAGCTTGGTTACCTTTGTATAGGGCTCAAAATGGTTAATTAGCGAATACTAAGCTTGTGATTAAATTTGGTATATTCCTTTTATTGAGGATTCGTACAGATGCTCGCGTAAAAGTACCCCGCAATAGTGCAAGTATACACGTCTCAAGTAATATAATGATAAGTATATCGAGTATTGTCTCCACAGGGATTGAGCTAGCATTTTGGTCTTACTTCCTCGCATTGCAAAACAATTAAAGTAAAAGCACAGATGAGTTGGGTTGTTTGAACAAACTAAAATACTAAAACTAAAATAAGCCAAAAAATAAAGTAAGAGAGAATCAAGTTGAGAGAATGAGCCGGATTAGAATGCGTCGTAGCGTGGAATCCTATTAACTTGTCTTCGTTCTTGAATGCAACAACATAAAACTACCGTGGCAGTAACCTAAGTCCCTGTCGGCCGCAAAGGTTGAGTCTCTGCCGCGACAATCTTTTGCTCTTGGGCATATGTCGTTAAGGTTCGGCAAAGCGTCCTTGAATGACTCCTCCTTATCTCTAAGCTCAGAACACTGTTGATGGCTGAACTATGACCATACCTGTCGGCGTAAACAAAAGACAAACACCAACCAATCACACACTTCTCTTAGCCGCTGAAACTTTTAACCTATCTCCAGGCCGACTTAGTGAACACCTTGTGGGATGAAAATTGTGTTTAATCGTTTCGTGAGTTCAACTCTCTCAATCTTGAACAAATATATAATCTCACAAACTCTCTCTCGATAAGTATGCAAGAATGATTAAAGCCAAGAATAAGCAAACCTTAACTTATTTGCATTAAGAACTTAAACAAAGTACAATAGTCTTCACACGAGTACTAAACAAACTAATCCTAACCCTAAGGAAAATTAGAACATAATGAATGGAAAGAAAACACAAACTAAATCCTAAGCTCTCTCTCTTCGATATGTGTTGATGATGGCGGCAAGCCTCCTTTTATAGGGGAAGGTGTAGGCACAAATCCTTCTTGGAGAGGAAGTTAAGTTGGACTTGGACTTAACTTTATTAAAGAGGTGAATCTCTTTAATTTAATACATTGTTTACTTTTGGCCAAAAGTCCAACTTTATCCTTCTTTCCATGCTTTCGTCCTCATCTTGAGCTCCAACTGCCATGCAAAGTGTGTAAAAAATCCGGCATTTAAAGCTCTACAAATCGGCTACCACTTTGCCTATTTTGCCCCCCCCCGGCATGTTGAATAGTATACGGCCAATGCATGTCATTCTGCTGCCTCGGCATGGGTCTGTGACTGGTTCTGCTCCGCAAGGCTTCATCAACTTCCCTCAGTAGAAGCTGTCAGTTGTGTCTTGGCTCAATTAGGGTCTGTCACTAGCTGGTTCTACCTTATCCTTCCTTGTTCTTTAGTGCCCTCACAGCATCGTCTGCCCTGACAGCATACAAATTTGCAAAAGCACCAAACATGCATCAAACAATACATTTTTCATAGAATAAACAAAATATAAGAATCAAAGGCTTAAATGATGAAATTAATGCATGAAGGGTCATAATGCAGCTCAAATGGGTGTAGGTTGAGTGATAATATCCATGAAAAATGGGTAAAAATATAGGACTTTTGGGCACTTATCACACCCCCAAACTCGAACTATTGCTTGTCCTCAAGCAATGCAAACCATCAATTGCAAAACCTTATTTTTTATAAACTGTCTCCTCGGTCTTACTTTTCCTTCTCTCTCCAAACCATAGCAAAGAATGCTCGACCCTTAAATCTTTGGATGCCTTAGGAATTCCCTGGAATCAAACTATAAGATTTGTGAGTGTGTGCATGCATTGTGAACAAGATGATTATAATGATTCTAAGCAAACACTTAAGCATTAACCTACTTAACTTGGGTAAATTCTTTTTTTAAGCAATCTAACCTACTAGAGCCAGTTTCGGGCACCTCTAGTAATTAGCCTAGATTCAGTTTCGGGCACCTCTAGGGCTTCATTAAGCTAGAGCCAGTGTTAGAGACCTCTAAATTTTTACCCAAAATTTTCTTTCTAAGCAAGTCTACGCCCTAAGTGTACTAGAACTCCTTAAATCATACAAGTCACAAAGGTGTTTTAAAGTTCTAATCTTATAGTATGATCCTAAGTTGTCTTCCTTAAGCATCCTAAAATTAAAGGCTCTAAACAGTTCTAAACTATGGTAAGAAGAGAGAGTTTTATTGCCAAGTAAGAAGATTTAATTAAAATTAAACTAAGGCAAATGATAGAAAGTACTGCCGAGGCATAAGCTTCATTCGGCTAAGGCAATGTATGCAGTAAAAAAAATTTAAACTAGTAAAAGAACAGAACTGTATGGAAATTATATTAAAATACCGCGGCATGGCCTTGCCTTGGCAACTGAACCTACACCCCCCAACTCGAAACAAGCATTTTCCTCGTCACTTTCGCTCTATAAGATCAACCTCTTTGGTTTTGATGTCGTGTGCTTGACTCATTTGGATTCTCGGGGTGGCTGGATACGTGATGGTGGGGTGGGCTTTGCTGTCGGCGCCATGAATTCCTCGCCTTCTGAGTTTGGATAGATTTCCTCCATGGTTTCTACCTTGCATTTTAGTTCCTCAAAGACCTGACTAACAGAATGATTGGTGTCGGACCAACTGGAGGCAGCGTGGTATGGAGATCGGGAAGGAGTGTCCAGGACAACCTTGCGCTTTGCTTTGCACGTTGCGGCAGAAGGAGCATCAAATGTCACTACAGTGGGTACTCGAGATGTGGGGCAGTGGTGGCGGCAAGGGTTGCTTCTTCTTGGTGCTCAGGGGCGATGGTGATAGTGAATACGGCAGGGAAGGGAGGAAACTGGACTGTCTGTTCTGGAAACTTCTTCTGGATCAGTTGGATAATTGAAGCATGGAAGTCCCTTGTGTGCGCCATGAACATTGTTGGCATTGGTTCATTTCCTTCAGCTTCTGCTGGATTTACTGAAGGTTCGTTGCTGATGAGGCGTGCGTCTGGGGCGTCTCTGGATAGTTGTCGTGGCTGTTGCCTCGACAATCCCTTGCATTGGAGTGGCCTGGACATGATCAGTTTCTGTGATGTTCATCAGTCTGTGGTAGGCCTTTCGATCCCATCCCTTTCGATGTGGCGTGAATTCATCGGCCTCATCAACATGTACTTCCTTCTCCGTGCAAAGGCAGGTGATTAGCGATGGAAAGTAAAGCGGCCTCTTGTCCTTTTGAGCGCATTTGTAGATTTCCTGATAGATAAGATTACCAAAATTAATTTTTCAGTTATGCATAATAGAATAGATTAGAGCGAGTCTGGGCCGATCAATGGCAGTGTTGTGTGAGGTCGGCATAAGGTGGTGGCGGATGAATTTGTTCCATAGCTTCACTTATGGTCTAAAGCTTCACCTTTGGACAGACCCTCGGTGTACCTCGGCCTCCCATGACGTTCTGGCATAGCAAAGCTCCTCTTTAATCTGTTGGTAATCTTCTTCTGTGAGCGCCTCTAGGACCTCCGCGTGCTCTTCCCTTTGAATGTGCAGACCATAAAATTGTTTTATGGCATCAGCATCAGCCCTAATTGCCTTTCCTCTTGCATGTACGAAGAGTGTATTTACACTGGGCCTATGGGCATAAAATTCTCGGACTATGGTGATGTTGGCCCGGGCAGGTTGAAGGCGGAATATTTGGCACTGCTGATGATTGATCTTTTGGAACAAATAGTGGTCGATGTCGTAGTTGGGTTCGTTGGAAGCTTGGAATCCCTATTCTCCCCACACTTGCCGAGAGATGAAATATTTCTTGAATCAATGTTCGACTCCCGGTGGTGCGAAACGGGTGTAAGTTTGTGCCGCGACAGTGCTAGAGCTTTCTCCTCTGATTGCCATTTGAAAATTGAGAAGAGTTCATAGTAGTTGTTCAAGAGTAAAAGGAAATAATAAGCTTTGGAGATATCAAGGCAGTAGAAGAGAATGTTAAAGTGAAGAATAATGGAGAATAGTAGCCTTTATATAGTGTTTTGGCACATAACTTCATTGGAGCGCAATTCTCGACCACGACACTTCTAGCCGTTATGATTTGTTTTCTACCTGTTACGGTTCCTGCCCGTTAAAAACTAGCTGTTGCGGCTCTTGCGGTTCATTGGGTGGAAAATGTTGTGGCAGCTAACGGTTTTCTCCTAGCCGTTTGTTCATCTCTTTTTTATTTCTTGATCTCCATCCTAAATAATAAAAATAAAATTTTATTCCTAGCCGTTTGTTCATCTCTTTTTTATTTACTTATTCCTCATCACATGGGATCCCTTGTGAGGTAGCAGCTGGTGTCTAGGATCTCCCGTTAATGTGTCGTGGCAGTTGTCCTGGTAGAGTCCTACGTGTTCACCGTGGCCTTGTGCAGCTTCTATGCCAGGACAAGTTGGTTCTTTGTTGAGGCCTTGTTTCCTTGTGGCTTGGAGTGCTTGAAATTTTTCTGAATCCTCGGTATGTTTCCTTGTGTTCAGTAAGTAGAGTTTCACATGCTCGTTGTTGATTCGCATTGTCAGCTCTCCTTTCTCAACATCGATTATCGTTCTCCCGGTAGCAAGGAATGGTCGTCCCAGAATGAGTGGTGCTTTCTAATCTGCATCGCAATTTAAAATGAGGAAATCAGTAGGGAAAATAAATTTATTCACTTTTACCAGTATATTCTCAAATTTTCCTTCAGGTTGCACATGGGATCCATCAGCAAGCTGTAGCATTATAGTTGTCGGTCTGGCCATCCCAATCCCCAATTTTTGGAAGACTGACTTAGGCATGATGTTTATGCTTGCCCCTAGATCACAGAGTTCCCTCCCCTCGTAATGATTCCCGATTGTGCATGTTATGAGAAAGCTTCAGGGATCATGTAACTTAGGTGGTGCTCGGTTATGTAGCGCGGCCATGCATTCC
Organism: Hibiscus trionum; assembly: GCA_030270665.1. Classification (NCBI taxonomy): domain Eukaryota; kingdom Viridiplantae; phylum Streptophyta; class Magnoliopsida; order Malvales; family Malvaceae; genus Hibiscus; species Hibiscus trionum. Next base: position 39,703,031 of record BSYR01000010.1, read on the forward strand.
TCTGTTACGACCACTGTCTCGAATTCCTCAATCCTTTTCCTTTTTGAAACGATGTCTTTGAGAAATTTGACATAGTTTGGGATTTCCTTGATTGCCTCCACCAAAGGTAGATTAATGTGTACCTATTTTAGGATGTCTAGGAACTTCTTAAACCGGTACTCTTGCTTTTGTTGTTTCAGCCTTTGTGGGAATGGTTGAGTTGGTACATTGTTTCTGGGTTCTGTCATGGGTGCTGCCACAGGTTTTGCCGGTGCAGCATTGTTCTTGCTTGCTGTCGCGGCCTTATTTTCTTTGGACTGTTCTGTGACAGTTGACTCCTTTGGTTTCTCATGTGTTGGCTGCTTGTTCCGAGGCCCCTCAAGTTGGATATCACTCCTGATGTTTACGGCTTTGCACTGCTCATATGATGTCCCCTTGGCGACTTCAGTGTCCCTGGGAAAACCTCTTATTGGCCTAGTGTTTAGAATCTATGCGATCTTCCCCACTTGTGTTTCCAGGGATTTCAACGTTGCCTCATTGTTCTACAGCCTCATCTTATTCATGCCCATAAAAATTTCAGTCTTTTTTATGAACATGTCAGTATTATCCATATATGCACTAGTTTGAGTCATAAAAGCATGAAGAGTGTCTTCGAGGGAACTAGACTGCATTGGTTGTTGCGACTGCATGTGTTGATGCTGCGGCATGTTCTGCTGAGGCATGTTTTATTGGAATCTTGCTGCTGAAGCATTCTGATTTTGCGGATTAAGTGCATTGTTGGGGTTTCTCCAGGAGAAGTTGGGGTGTTTTTTTCCAGGCTGGGTTGTAGTTGTTGGACGTCATGTTGTTGTTGCGATTGAAATTTCCAACATAGCTGGCCGACTCTGGGTTCTGCGGGCATTCAGAAGAGACAAGGTTACCTCCACAGTTTTCACAAAATAAATCCATTACCTTGACTTCCTAGTGGTTGTTTTGCGATTGCATGTTTAGGACCAACTTTGTCAAGGTGGCAATTTGAGATGAAATTGAATCTGAGGACCCTATTTCGTTTACTATGGGTTGGCGTCAGATTCCTCATCGTCTTGCCGTTGAGAGCTGATAGTCGTTCTTGGCCGTCAAGTTCAGAATATCCATTGCCTCTTCTGGCTCTTTGTCTAGGAGTATGCCGTTTTCCGAGGCATCAAGCATCATCCTAGTTTCCGTGTTGACCGCGTTATAAAACATAGTCACCTGCGTCCATAATGGGAATCCGTGCAAGGGGCATTTGTGTAGGAGCTCTTTGTATCGCTCCCAAGCCTCGTGCATGGATTCATCGTCAGCCTGTCTAAAAGAAGTGATTTCGTTACGCAATCTATCAGTTAAATTTGTAGGATTAAAACGTGCTAAGAAATCACGACATAAATCACTCCAGGATCCAATTGATCTTGATGGAATACTGTTGAGCCAAGTTTTAGCCCTATCCCTCAGTGAATAGGGGAGCAATTTTAGTCTCAAAATATCCTCATGTACTATTTGTATTTTAATTGAATTTCAAATCTGGAGGAAGGATTTGAGGTGTTGTCTGGCATCTTTAGTTGTTGAGCCACCGAATTTCCCCATGGTATTGATCATGTTAAACATCACGAGCTTCAGTTCAAAGTGGGCGGCCTTTATTTCTGGGGTAACAACTCTAGGATTTAGTCTGTTCAGGTCCTCTTGAAGGTAGTCTCGAACTGTTGGGTTTCGTACAGGGGTGAAGTACAATGGCTGGTTGTCTCCATTGCCTGCTAGGATATTCTGCTGCCCATCGGAAAGTTGCTGCCCGTCGGCAGGTGGCTGCCCAATGGCATTATTTTCCGAGGAACCTTGGTTGTTGCCTCGACCTCGGCCCAGAGGTTTCTGCATTGTGGCTACGATCTTTCGTCTAATCTTTAGGTAAGAGCGTTCGATTTCTGGATCTAAGTCTCGCAATGGGCTGCTTGGGTTCTCTCTGGTAATTCACGAAAACAAAACCAAGTTTTATTAGTGCTAAAACAAAAATAAATAAATAAATAAATAAATAAATAGTGCAAGAAAATAAAAACAAAAGTTGCTAATCCCCGGCAACGGCGCCAAAAACATGATGCTAGCGTAAAAGTGCTCTGCAATAGTGCAAGTATACACGTCTCAAGTAATATAATGATAAGTATATCGAGTATCATCTCCACAAGGATTGAGCTAGCCTTTTGGTCTTACTTCCTCGCACTGCAAAACAATTAAAGTAAAAACATAGATGAGTTGGGTTGTTTGAATAAACTAAAATACTAAAACTAAAATAAGCCAAAAAATAAAGAAAAAAAGAATCAAGTTGAGAGAATGGGCTGATTTAGAATGCGTCGTAGCCTGGAATCCTATTGACGTGTCTTCGTTCTTGAATGCTGCAACAAAAAGCTGACGTGGCCAAGTCCCGACCGTGGCCGCAAAGGTTGAGTCTCTGCTGCAGCAATCTCTTGCTCTTGGACAAATGCTGTTAAGGTTCGGCAAAGCATCCTTGAATGGCTCCTCCTTATATCTAAGCTCGGAACACTGTTGATGGCTGAACTATGATCATACCTCTCGGCGTACACCCAAGACAAACACCAACCAATCACACGCTTCTCTTAGCCGCTGAAACTCTTAACCTATCTCTAGGAAGAGTTAGTTAACACCTCGTGGGATGAAAATCGTGCCTAATCGTTTCGTGAGTTTAACTCTCTCGATATTGAACAAATAGATAATCTCACAAACTCTCTCTCGATAAGTATGCAAGAATGATTAAAGCCAAGAATAAGCAAACCTTAACTTATTTGCATTAAGAGCTTAAACAAAGCACAATAGTCTTCACACGACTACTAAACAAACTAATCCTAACCCTAAGGAAAATTAGAACATAATGAATGGAAAGAAAAACAAACTAAATCCTAAGATCGCTCTCTTCGTTATGTGTTGATGATGGTTGCAAGCCTTCTTTTTATAGGGGAAGGTGTAGGCACAAATCATTCTTGGAGAGGAAGTTAAGTTGGACTTGGACTTAACTTTATTAAAGAGGTGAATCTCTTTAATTTAATACATTATTTAATTTTGGCCAAAAGTCCAACTTTATCCATCCTTTCATGCTTTCGTCTTCTTATTGAGATCCAACTGCCACACAAAGTGTGCAGAAAAATCTGGCATTTAAAACTCTACAAATCGCGTACCACTTTGCCTATTTTGCCCTCCAACAGGTTGAATAGTACATGGCCGCGACATGGCATTCTGCTGCCTCGACATGGGTCTGTGACTGGTTCTACTCCGTAAGGCTTCATCAGCTTCCCTCAGTAGAAGCTGTCAGTTGTGGCTTGGCTCAATCAGGTTCTGTCACTAGCTGGTTCTACCTTATCATTCCTAGTTCTTCAGTTCCCTCACAGCATCGCCTACCCTGGCGGCATGCAAATCTGCAAAAGCACCAAACATGCATCAAATAATACTCTTTTCATAGAATAAAAAGAATATAAGGATCAAAGGCTTAAATGATGAAATTAATGCATGAAGGGTCATAATGCAGCTCAAATGAGTTTCAGTTGAGTGATAATCCCATGAAAAAGGGGTAAAATGTAGGACTTTTCGGCACTTACCACGTACTTTACTTGATATTATGAATATGAGACATTCTGTTATGTTAATGGTATGAACTGCAAGACAAATTAAGGTATTGTTCTATTATTTGAGTGGTAAACAATAGGCATCTAACCGTCCCCTCAGATCCCTTAGTGATTTATCGGTGTTTTCGTTTAATGACTACCTTCGAAATGATATGTTACGCAATCTATGTGATTAATGTCAATTGATTCATATGATACGTTGAATAACTTACTGGACAAGAAACCATGTTACGATACATTATAAATATTATAGTAAGAGATAGGTAACTCATGTTTACGGTTCGTTTGTTAACAAATTTGAATGCCTAGTGTTCTATGATATGTTGTTTTACGTATGATAAGTAAATTACTCTAAAAAGGGAAACTATTTCTTTCTTGCTCGAATGTTCAGGATAAATGTTAAGTTGGTATTTCGAACTATTTTCTTTGCAAGATAAAATATGCATGATCAAATGAAAGAAAAGTAAGGGCTATCGGGTAATTTCATGAATGAAATTCGATGGGTCTAGTGCCTTACAAGGCAAGTAATAGGTGATTATATCACACTTACTTATTAAGTTGTTTGTTAAATTGTAAACAAGAAATTTGTAAGGTTAGTCTTTGCTAAAAAAAGATCCAAGAAGGAATATAAGTGAATAATAAAAAACTAACAAAGTCTTGCAAGATTAGTATTATAATTCTTTTGAAATGAAATATCTAGATTGGAAAACATAAATTATCTTATAAAGGTTGCAACATTGGTTGGTTATGAATAAATGAATGCACAAATTCATGTCGTAGTTAGATTGAAAAGAACATATTATAAGGTTTAGTATATAGATATATATATATATATACTTAGACTTGGGTGTCTAAGAGACCATGTGAAAGAAATGAGTGAAACCTATAAGTTATTTGAAGTATTATCTCAAGAACTTATGCAGAACTAACATGTGATAATAATAGAAATGCTTGTTGGGAAAGTAGTGTAAAAGATGATACCATATCAGAATCCTAAATTATGTTAATTTTCTTGTGATTAGATTTATATCTCTTATGGATTTCGGTAAACCTTAAATAAATATTTCGTATAAATCGTGTGGTCAAAATAAATTGACGTTGGCTAAATTTAAGATTTCCAAGATTATATGATCTTGAAGGATGCTTTGAAACTAATTAAGAAACTATCGAATTACACATTCGATTAACTTAGACTACCTCACTAAGCGTATGCTTACCCCACATTCTCCTTGCCTTTCAGGGTATTAAGGCCTCTGAATATCTACCGGGCTTGGATGAGATCACAAGCAATAGGATGTATGTTTTTACTAACTTATGTACTCCTAGGAGGTGGCACATGATTGTTTTGTAGATTATATGCTTTTGAGAGCATCCTTGATTGCTTATGTAATTTTTTATGGTGCTCTAAGGAGCAATCTAAGTTGTATTGGGCCTTTATATTTATTACTTTGGTTGCTTTCTTTACAAGATGGTTTAGTCAGCATGTTTATATGCTTGCCCGTTTAATATGACATGCTAAGTTTAATGCTCAAAATATCCATATAATGGTTGGACCCTTGTGGTAATATTATGGATGCTTGATATAATAGCACTAGGATGAGAAATTGATAATTAGTGATATGATAGTTATTTATGATTATGGCAAACAATTATGATTGAAGAAAGGATTATAAGCTATTTAATACTTATTGTTTCCGTGTGATCTTACATGAATTTATAAATTGGTAGTATCACTTTTGTATAATTAATTGATTGAAACAATGTCCTGATTATGAATGATAGTCAATCTATTATAATGATTTATGAAACATTACTTGACTCGTTTTGTAGGAATCGAATATCTTGATCTTTGTTTGTAAATTGAATGTTTTAGAGGCATAAGACTTAGTGAGATTAAATGGAATAAATTTCTGGAAATATTTTTTAAGTTTCCCCAACTTTTGAAGGTTTGATCAACTTGTTTGTGCTAAGTTTATTAAAAAGGTCGTTTGTGTTTGCTTGTAAAACACTTACTAGTTTGGTTTATTCTTAAGTTGGGTTAGGGGTGTTTCAATTTTGTATCAGAGCATGGCTTAGCCGATTCTCGGACTAAATCAAAAGTTGATACATTGTTATAAGTTATTGTGCCACCTAGGATTCCAAATTTCTGGTTCGTATTGGCAACTTATAACAAATACAATATGGTTATTATGTTTGAAGTTCATGATATGTAAAAGTATTCTGAGTTTAATAACGCGAAGATATCGTCAAGGATGAATTTCTTTCTTGGAGAAGAGAATTGTAATACCCCAAAAGTAGGCTTAGAAGTTTACTACTAACTTAATGGTTAATTTATTCTTTAAGTCATATTACATGATGGATTAATTAAAGAAGTGACTAAAAATGACGATTAAGAGATATGCTAACCATTTTGAAAAGAAAATAAGATGACAAATTCCATAGATTCATGAATTGCATGTAATTGTAGCCTAAAATAAAGGATCTAAATGTTGTTAATTGTGGGAGAGACATGTGGAGGGAGGTTTGACGCATGGCAAAGGTAGCATGCAAGATGAACTAAGTGTCATCTTATTCCATACTCCTATCTCTCCCTTAGCCGAACTCTCCCATCAATGGTAGAGAAAAGAAAACTTGGACGGAGTCCATGGTGGAAATTTTGATTTTGCTTAATTCTTAGAGTCCTTTCAAATAAGCTTTGGAGCAAGGTGAAACACTCCTTTTCTTTGATTTCAAACTAGAATTTGTATTGTATTTTGTGAAATAGTTGAATTGTTTGTTTAATGTTTGTGAAGAATCTATACGTACTGTGATTGTGATACAATTGCTTTGGTTGATTATTGTTTGATAAAGAATTTAAATAGATTTGAATAAGATTATGTCAATGAATGTCTTGTAATAGACAAGTAAATATAATTATCATTGAAATATGATCACATGATTTAACCAAAATTAATTGGCTACTAGGTAAAATCGAATTAGTAGCTGTTTGGAAATCTAGAAACAGTTTCGAACTATTTCATTGTGGAGATTGGGATTTGTTTCATATGTATGAAAAATTGGTTATGGTCGAAACTGTTTTGGGTGGAGTTATGATCTTATTAAGGGCTTTTGTGCATTTAGAATCGAAACATATAATTGTAACAAGAATTTGATGTTAAACAAGTCCCATGTTTTGGTTGAGTTGGGCAACCCAGTAATCTTAGTTTGAGGGTTGTTTTAGGTAAGATTTGAAGATATAAAAGTATTGGTTTAGAAGGTTTAAAGGATTGATGAATTGCTTAGGAGCCAATGGTGTTTTAAAGCAGTTTGTGGCTGTTTTGAGCAAGCATTAGATATAAAGGAAAAAGAGTAGAACAGATTTTCTAAATACATGAACAATAAGGACAGTTTTAAAAGTGCTAAAGGGCAGCTTTGAATGTGTCTAAAAAATTAAAGGCTTTTAATGATGATTTAGTGTTAAATTAAGTGATTAAAGACTGATATGAGTAGAAAATGGTATAGAAAAAAATTGTAAACATGTGATGCATGCTGTTTCCTAAATTCTAAAACTGTTTAAGAATATGGAATGCTTAGAAATAGTCTTAAATGCAGAATTATGGTTTAACATATAGGGATATGGAAATATATTTGTTAGTTGATAGTAGCAAGCAAAATTGATGTAAAGAGACACAATTTTATCTTCGAACGATAATGTACAGCAGATTGTAAATGTTATACAAATGTTAAAGAGTTTGTTTGTTTAAAGTTAAATGTATGAGCTGGAAACAAAGGTCATTGCTAAATGGTGTTGCAAAGTGGTTTGTTTTGTTTAATTAAGGAGCTTTAGGGAGTGTTTGGATGTTGATGTTAATTAAGGGATGTTTGATTTGTATATATTCGAAATTGAATAAATTGATATTGTTTACCTAGTTTAAAACATTGTTGGAATGATAATATATATATATATATATATGAGTGTATGAGTACCTTGGAATTGTTAGTAATGGAATTATTTGATGACTGGTGTTTGGGTTAATTAAATTTTAAATATATATATATATATATATATATATATATATATATATATATATATATATATATATATATATATATATATCAGGTTTAAGAGGAGGATAACGATTTGAAGGCTAGAGACGAGATCCTTAAGAGTGTGAAAGTGTGGACTCGGGTATCCTGTAACTTCAGGATATAAGGTGAGTGTAGTTTTAAGGTCTCAGGATAGAGTAAACTATTCCAAGCATTTTCATGTTATTTCAAATGACTTTGCCTACACTTAAAAAAAACTAAGTGTGTTAAATGGGGTTAAGCTTGGTTACAAATTAGATGTAATTGAATATATAATTGATTATGTCGTGAGATGTTACTAGCTCGAAAGCTATGAATGTTTTAAACATGAAAGGTTCTGAAAGGCTAGTTCGAAAGCTACTTTTATGGATATTTTTTGACATTATTGTATAATGTATTCTAATTTAAAAGTTATATAAGACTAAATATGGTTGATACGCGATAATAGGTTTGATATAAGTTTATATAGATGAAGTTACATGCCATTGGAAATGTTAATTATGACAAGGAATAAGCTTTGTTCATGCCCAATCTTATGTGAATTTGATGGCTTAATACAAAAGAATTTGTGAATGATGTGATGTAAATAATTTTGGTTATTGAGCCATTCAATCAAGAGAATTGAAATATGTGCGTTCACATGGACTAAACATGTATTCTTACCCATATTGAGAAAAAGGGTATTGAAACATTGATATGGCCTTAAGAAATGGAGCTATGCTCATTTTATGCGATTAAAGAATGAAATACGATAAAGCCTTGGTCTCGAGTCAGTCTTAGGTATAGTTAGCGATTCATAGAGTCTATAGAGCTCAGTGTCGGGTGGATTATGGTCTGGGACAGTGGTCCCTATTCAGCGATAGTAGAAGGGAAGTATGTGTGTTCACTTGGCGACAGTAGAAGAGATTGACCGGTACTGTGAGTACCATTATTATGGGCGACAGTTGGTTGGGGATCCGTGTACCTAGGCTGAAGTCGATTCAAAAGGCTGTGAAAATAAGAAAGTATGTGATTATGAATTAATTTAATAAAGAATTATGAAAACTTGGGAGATCGTAACACTGCTTATTTCCACAGAGCGGTGAAGTTGCGTACAGCTAGAAATTTTATCCCAGGATTTTTCATTGATGGACAGTGAATTACATCACCTTCGACGATGCGTAGTTTTGTGGTTGCCGAGTTTACTACCCATTTCGCTTGGGATGTTCGGGCGGGTGATTGGCAGTTCGAGGGCGGGTTTCGTCGGTTATCAGAGGCTGATAGGGAAAGTTTGATTTTGCCATTTACAATGGATGGAATTAAGAGGGTATTATGGGAGTGTGATGGATCGAAGGCACCAGGCCCAGATGGTTTTACATTGGATTTCTACAAGAAAGGTTGGGAGGTGGTGAGGTATGATTTTCTCCGGTTTTTTGAACGTTTTTATGCTTGCGGATTGTTGCCGAAAGGTGCGAATTGCGCCTTCATTGTGTTGTTACCTAAGGTGTCGACTCCTCAGCTATTAGGTGAGTATCGCCCTATATGTTTGGTCAATTTGATGTATAAAGTGTTGGCTAAGTGTTTAGCGAATCGTCTACAATCAGTGCTGGGTGGTTTAATTAGCGATACTCAATCTGCGTTCGTTAAAGGTCGGCAGTTAGTGGATGGTGTTTTATTGGCCACTGAGGTGATTCACTCGCTTCGACAAAGAGGCGCTGGTGGTTTTATTTTGAAGTTGGACTTCGCTAAAGCTTATGACTGTGTAAGCTGGAGTTTCTTAGATTCAGTGTTAACTCGGATGGGGTTTTGTGCGGTTTGGAGAGCTTGGGTTAGGGAATGCATTAGTTCTGCCCGTCTGTCGGTCTTATTGAATGGAAGTGCGACTAGAGAATTTCAGATGGGATGTGGATTGCGTCAAGACTATCTGTTATTGCCGTTATTGTTTGTTGTGGTTGCGGAGGCGTTACACTTGATGTTGGGTAATGCCGAGTCAGAGGGATTAATTCGTGGGGTACAAGTGGTGTCGGATGTGTTTTTATCTCACCTACAGTTTGTCGACGATACAATCTTATTTTTCGAAGCGTCAGTGGAAGTTGCACGTAACATCAAGCGTATTCTACACTGTTTTCAGGTATGTTCTGGCTTGCGGATTAACTTCGCTAAGAGTTCGTTGTATGCCATTGGTGTGGAAGGGGAGTTGGATGGGTTAGTGGCTGAGTTGCTGGGTTGTCGACAGGGTGAGTTGCCGTTTATCTACCTTGGGTTTCCATTAGGGGCTAATCCGAGGTTATTATCTGTTTGGGAGCCAGTCATAGCTAACTTCAGACGCAAGCTAGCCGGGTGGAAACGTACATCATTGTCTTTTGCTGCCCGAGTGACGTTGGTAAACTCTGTACTTTCATCATTGCCTATTTTTTACATGGGCTTGTTTGTGGTTCCAAAGGGGGTAATAGCGTAATTGGATCGTATCCGTCGAGCGTTCCTTTGGGGAGGTGTTGGCCTTGAACGGAGGATGAGTAGGGTAGGTTGGGAGGTTGTGTGTAGGCCGCGACATTTGGGAGGCTTGGGAGTGGCGGATTTGCGGGTGAAAAATATGGCGTTATTATCTAAGTGGGTTTGGCGATATGCTTGTGATAGTGGTTCGTTGTGGCGACGCTTAATTGCAGCTAAGTATGGAGAACATACTCAATGGTGGCGTTTTAACACGGAGAAGCCGTCGGCAATGTCTATTGTGTGGCGACAGATTGTGGCCAATTCTTGTTCTGCAAACATTGATCAACACTTGTGGGTGTCGGGTTTTCAGTGGAAGATTGGGAACGGGCGGACTGTATTGTTTTGGTTTGATCCGTGGATAACGCAGCAACTTTTGAAGAACTCGTTTTGGATATTGTTTTCATTGGCGATAAATAAGCTAGCATGGGTTAGTGATTATGCGGTGGATGCGCATTTTGACCACGGGCAATGGGAACGTTTCTTTAGGCGGCATTTGAGATTGTTTGAACTTGAGCAGTTGCGGGCGTTATGTGACTTGGTGTGCGAGGTTTGGCTGTGGGAATTTCGCCTTGATACTCTCATTTGGCGTCCGAATGCACATGGGGAATTTTCAGTTAGAGCACTGTCAAAATTGTTGATGCTGGACAAGGTTGGTGATGATTATATTGGGGATTGTTTTGCTTGGCAAGTTCTGGTCCCGCCTAAAGTCCAAGCGTTCCTTTGGTTTATTTGGTTGCGAAGGTTGCCGATAGCGGATTTCTTGCGAGTTCGCGGGTTGCCATTGAGCGATGAGCAAGGTAAATGTCCGTGGTGTGTGTCATCGGAGGAATCTATCGCACATCTTTTCTATGAATGTCCGCGTGTGCTGAAATTGTGGGATTGGTTGCGTCATTGGTGGGGTGTATCGCTACCTTTACCGGTGAGTTTTGACGATTTTTTTGTTGTGAATTTCCACTGTTCTTTTACTGGTTGTATGAGGAAATGGTGGGTGGCGAGAGTCAGTGCTTTGTTGTGGTCGTTATGGTTAGCTAGGAATGAGTTCATCTTTCGTGGTAAATGTTTGTCGATGGACGAGTTATGTTTTTTGGTTAAGCTGCGATATTTTTACTGGATTAAGGTTGGTGCAGAGGGAGAGATGGTGCCAGAATCAGTTTGGTGGTCATGTCCGTCTGCGTTTGTTATTAGTCCGTAAGCGCGGAAGGTGAGGGTTGGGGTGTGTTGGCAGCCACCGATCTAGGGTATTTTGAAATTTAATGTTGATGGTTCTACGCGGGGTAAGCTGGGTCTTGCGGGGTTTGGGGGTGTGGTGCGTGACGGGGAGAGTCGGATTTTGGGAATGTTCTCGGGGCCGTTAGGTGTGATGGACTCGAATGAAGCTGAAGTGCGGGTTATAGCGTTTGCTTTGAGTTTAGTTCTGGACATGTGTTGGCGTGAACAATGTGTGATTATTGAGTCAGATTCGCAGGTTGCTTTGAGTTGCGCTACACGTTCGGTGAAACGACCTTGGCGTTTGTGGGAAGTATTTACAACGATTGATCAGGCTTGTAGGGTCTCTTATGAGATACAGTTTTGTTATGTGCCTAGAGAGGCTAATGGTTTTGCTGATGTGTTAGCAAAGGAAGGCGTGGATCGATGTTCGCTCTTTGTGGCTTGTTTATGATAGGCTTGGCGTTTGTTTTTCTATGTTTTTGACGGATCATATCGTACTATATTCCTCCACTAGGGAGGTTTTTAACGAGGTGTATGATCCGTCACGCTGTATGCTTTTTTGCTTCATGCTGAATAAAATCACACAGTTGCTGATCAAAAAAAAATTATGAAAACTTGATTGATAAGTAGCATGATGTTATTGAGTGAAGAACCTGTTTTGAATGGAATCTTATAAAGTAAAATGAATTGGTTGATTGTTGTTTCTTGAGGCTAGAAATTTAAGATTATGAGAATATATATATATATATATATATATATATATATCTTTAAAGCTAAAAAAATTATGACTATTTAGTTCTATGCTTGATAATTCGGTATGCAAGTATTCATGATCAAAAGCTATAATATTTTGATGATTTACATATCATAATTGTTTACTTTAGTTTGGTAAATCCTTTCATTAGAAGAGAGTTAATGAAAAGATGTGGTTGATGACTTGTGAAATGAGTTATAGAATAAAATAAAAAAATCTTGAAATAACTGGTGTGATTAGTATGGATATATGCTCAAGAAATTCTTCCATATACTTTTAGGTTTAAAGTACAAGCTCAATAGAATGCTTGGTTACCTTTGTATAGGGCTCAAAATGGTTAATTAGCGAATAGTAAGCTTGTGGTTCAATTTGGTATAGTCCTTTTATTGAAGATTTGTACTTTACTTAATATTATGAATATAAGACATTCTATTAAGTTAATGGTACGAACTGCAAGACAAATTAAGGAATTGTTCTATTATTTGAGTGGCAAACAATGGACATCTAACGGTCCCCTTAGATCCCTTAGTGATTTATAGGTGTTTTCGTTTAATGACTACCTTCAAAATGATATGTTACGAAATCTATGTGATTAATGTCAATTGATTCATATGATACGTTGAATAACTTACTAGACAAGAAACCATGTTACGATACATTATAAATATTATAGTACGAGGTAGGTAAGTCATGTTTACGGTTTGTTTGTTAACAAATTTGAATGCGTAGTGTTCTATGACATGTTATGTTACGTATGATAAGTAAATTACTCTAAAAAGGGAAACTATTTCCTGCTTGCTCGAATGTTCATGATAAATGTTAAGTTGGTATTTTGAACTATTTTCTTTGTAAGATAAAATATGCATGATCGAATGAAAGAAAAGTAACGGCTATCGGGTAATTTCATGAATGCAATTTGATGGGTCTAGTACCTTACATGGCAAGTAATACATAATTATATCACACTTGGTTTTATTAAGGTGTTTTCTAAGTTGTAAACAAGAAATTTGTAAGGTTAGGCTTTGCTAAAAAAAGAGCCAAGAAGGCGTATAAGTGAATAATAAAGAACTAACAAAGTTTTGCAAGATTAGTATTATAATTCTTTTGAAATGAAATATCAATATTGGAAAGGATAAATTATGTTATAAAGGTTGCAACATTGGTTGGTTATGAATAAATGAATGCAATAATACATGTCGTAATTAGATTGAAAATAACATATTACAAGGTTTGGTATATGTATATATATATATACTTGACTTGACTTGGGAGTCTAAGAGACCATGTGAAAGAAATGAGTGGAACCTATAAGTTATTTGAAGTATTATCTCAAGAACTTATGTAGAACTAATGTGTGATAATAATAAAAATTCTTGCTGGGAAAGTAGTTTAAAAGATGATACCATATCGGAATCCTAAATTATGTTAATTTTCATATGATTAGATTTATATCTCTTATAGATTTCGGTAAACTTTAAATAAATATTTCATATAAATCGTGTGGTGAAAATAAATTGATGTTGGCTAAATTTGAGATTTCCATGCTTATATGATCTTGAAGGAAGTTTTGAAACTAATTAAGGAACACTATCGAATTACACATTCGATTAACTTAGACTACCTCAATAAGAGTATGCTTACCCCACATTCTCTTTGCCTTTCAGAGTATTAACGCCTCTGAATATCTACCGAGCTTGGATGAGATCACAAGCAATAGGAAGTATGTTTCTACCTACTTATGTACTCCTAGGAAGTGGCACATGATTGTTTTGTAGATTATATGCTTTGGGAGCATCTTTGATTGCGTATGTAATTTTTTATGGAGCTCTAAGGAGCAATCTAAGTTGTATTGGGCCTTTATATTTATTTCTTTGGTTGCTTGCTTTTCTAGACGATTTAGACAGCATGTTTGTATGATTGCCCCTTTAATATGACATGCTAAGTTTAATGCTCAAAATATCCATATAATGGTTGGAACCTTGTAGTAATATTATGGATGCTTGATATAATGGCACTGGTTTGAGAAATTGATAATCAGTGATAGGATAGTTATTCATGATTATGGCAAACAATTATGATTGCAGAAAGGATTATAAGCTATTGAATACTTATTGTTTTCCGTTGGGTCTTACATGAATTTATAAATTGGTAGTATCACTTTTGTATAATTAATCGATTGAAACAATATCCTGGTTATGAAAGATAGTCAATCTATTATAATGATTTATGAAACATTACTTGACTCGTTTTGTAGGAATTGAATATCTTGATCTTTGTTTGTAAACTGAATATTTTAGAGGCATAAGCCTTAGTGAGACTAAATGGGATAAATTTCTAGAAAAGTTTTTAAATTTCCCCAACTTTTGAAGGTTTGATCAACTTGTTTGTGCTACGTTTATTAAAAAGGTTATTTGTGTTTGCTTGTAAAACACTTTCTAGTTCGGTTTATTCTTAATTCGAGAGTCAGTTTTAGGTATAGTTGGCATGCCAAAGAGTCCATAGAGCTTAGTGTCGGGGTGGACTACGGTCTGAGACAGCGGTCCCTACTTGTGAAATGAGTTATAGATTAAAATAACAAAATCTTGAAATAACTAGTGTGATTAGTATGTATGAATATATGCTCAAGAAATTCTTCCATATACTTTTCGGTTTAAAGTACAAGCCCAATAGAATGCTTGGTTAATGGTATGAACTGCAAGACAAATTAAGGAATTGTTATATTATTTGAGTGGCAAACAATGAACATCTAACGGTCCCCTCAGACCCCTTAGTGATTGATAGGTGTTTTCGTTTAATGACTACCTTGAAATGATATGTTACGAAATCTGTGTCATAAATGTCAATCGATTCATATGATACGTTGAATAACTTACTGGACAAGAAACCATGTTACGATACATTATAAATATTATAGTAAGATATAGGTAACTCATGTTTACGGTTCGTTTGTTAACAAATTTGAATGCCTAGTGTTCTATGACATGTTATGTTACGTATGATAAGTAAATTACTCTAAAAGGGAAACCATTTCCTATTTCCTCGAATGTTCAGGATAAATGTTAAGTTGTTATTTCGAGCTGTTTTCTTTGTAAGATAAAATATGCATGATCGAATGAAAGAAAAGTAAGGGCTATTGGGTAATTTCATGAATGCAATTCGATAGGTCTAGTGCCTTACATGGCAAGTAATAGGTGATTATATCACACTTGGTTATGAAGGTGTTTGTTAAGTTGTAAACAAGAAATTTGTAAGGTTAGGCTTTTCTAAAAAAAGATCTAAGAAGGCGTATAAGTGAATAATAAAAAACTAACAAAGTCTTGCAAGATTAGTATTATAATTCTTTTGAAATGAAATATCTAGAATGGAAAGGATAAATTATCTTATAAAGGTTGTTGTTGCGTGTAAAAGAGTACTATCACACATAGTGCAAGTGTACACGACGCAAGTAGTAAAGTGATACTTGGAGTATCAGATATCGTCTCCACAAGGACTGGAAATAACTCTATCCTTGAATTGCTGCACAAGAGAGAGAAATAGTTTAATTGGGTTGTGAAGTGATCTTGATAAACAACTAAAATAAAAGAGTAAAGAATCATGTTTAAGAAATAGGCTGGTATTGATTTGCTCAGTAGTGCAGGTGTTGCACTGTAAGAGGAACTTCTGTTTTATGTCATTGTTCCTGTCGCGGCAGCACCTGTCGCGGCAGAGTTCTGCTGATGTCGCGGCACCGATCACACAACTCTGTACTTCAAGCTTGGCAAGAATCCCTGCTATGACTTGTCCTATCCCTAGGCCCAAGTTCTGTTGATGGACAATTCTTGGATGATACCTCCCGGCATGAATCAAAGGGTGAACACGAATGTTGTTGAATTCTTCCTTAGCTACTTAACCTCGTACTTATCCTTAAACCGAGATGGTTTAACCATAAACTGGAAAACGCTTATTTATTCCGTTCGTATTCTTGACTCTCCCGATATCAAACAAATAGATAACCTCACAATGCTCTCCTGATACTCTTGCGAGATATGAAAAAACAGAATAAATAAACTTGAAGCTTTTTATTACTTGACAGAAAATTCCTAAAACAGTACAATCTTTGCAACTACTGTACAGAATTAACCCTTAGCCCTAGGGGGAGTTTAGAACATGATGAAGAAGGGAAAACAACAAAGGTTTAGGGGAAGACGACTAGGAATGAGATATCCTTCCCTAGGTCGAATTACATGTCTTTATATAGGCCTTGGGTCCATGTTTTCTAATATGGAAAGAATACAAGTTTAATCTAAAGTACAACTCTATTAAAGATTAAATCTTCTGAGTAGATGCCTTTAATTCGTCCTCTTTTCATGCCTTGAGTTTCTTCCTTGGACTTTGGGCTTGGCCTTCATTCGGCCTCAGGGCTCAGAAAAATATAGGAGTGGTCCAGGACAGACCGGCTTGAAATCCTCTATCTGTCGAGCTCCACTTAACTTTTCCACTTCACCCTCCTGTCGTCATGGCTGCCACGACAGTGGCCACGGCAGCGTTTTCTTCTCGATTCCAGTTCTGTGATCCAACTCTGCTCCTTTGCTGCCCTGAGTCTGTCGTAGCAGATACCTGCAAAAGTGACCAAAATCAATAGCAACTGTGCCATTTTATCTAATTGTGATGTATATGCAGAATCTATCCTAAATGCAATGAAATATTCTTGAATGCAACAGAAATATGGGTAAATGAGGGGTGAAAATATAGAACTTTTATACACTCAACACACCCCTAAACTCGAGTTCTTGCTTGTCCTCAAGCAATTATTACCTAACTAAAAATAAAAACTTTTTGGTTTGGCTTAATTCAGTGAACTTTTCTTTACCTACCACTCATTCCCTATCAAGAGCAATACCTTGTCAGGCGTTTTTGGATTTATCTGGAACAATGCTATGGTTCTTGTGCAGTGTGTGCAGGTTTTGTGAACAACTATGTGCCTAGACTCCCTTAGCTTACCAGAATAGTCATGCTTAAAAACTTGAGTTATATTCCAATTCATTTTTTTCTGGAGGCAATTCTTAGGCTCCTTTAGTTTTTTCTGACTCTTGACTCAACTTCAATTTTTTTCTGGAGGCAATTCGTAGGCTTCTTTAGTTTTTTCTGACCTTAGACTTCATCTTTTATGGAGGCAATTCTTGGGCTCCTTTAGTTTTTTTTTCTTTTCTAACTTAAGCTCAAAGAAAAATCTCCCTAAATCATTGTAAGGCAGTTTTGCAAGCAAGTGAGTCTGAAATATTTCTTTCTATTATTCCTTTCCTAGAGCTAGTGATAGGCACCTCTAGGGGCAACCCAAGTGGGTAACATTCCTATTCCAGTGCACTACAAAAGTCTAGATAGCATAAGAGTCACAAAGGGTGTTCTAAGAATCGGAACTTTATCAAGGCTCTAAACAGTTCCTAGAAACATCCTAAAGGCACTGTCACGACAGAGTATGCCGCGGTAGGTAAGTTTAGTTCAAAGAGTTAAGGCAAAATTTTGTTTTTATTTTCATTTTCATTTTTTGACACAAAAATAAACTTAAAAATAAACTAACAATTAGACACAAATTAAGACAAAACTAACAGTTTCATTACTGGGGGGATGCCCACCCCCAAACTCGAGGGTTGCATTGCCCTCAATGCATGACAATGATAAAAAGAAAAAACAGAAAATACATCACAAGATAGATAAAACAGCAAAGACAGCAAAATATAAGAAAAGAAACTTAAGTTGAGGAGCTGTCGTCGCTGCTGCTGGTGACTTGGAGCTGTCGGCGGGCAGTGACCTTAAAGACAGGGGCTGGAAGGTTACTGGGGGATGCAGAGGCCATTTTCTTCTTTGCCTCTCGAGGTGGCTGGACACGTGTCGGTGAGATGTGTGGGGGCTGGTCCAAGACCTCGAGATCATCATCGGAGCTGCTGCTACTGCTGCTGGCAGATCTGCCTTGGCAGGGTCCTTCGACAGTCTTATTCAGCTTCTTCCTTTTCATCAGAGTGTAGTCCTTTGAGATGTCTTGGGCTACAGATGGCTCGGAGTCAGAGTCCTACCAGACGGAGGAGGAGGAGAACCCTTCAAAGTATTTGGGGTTGATCTCCGGTAGGGGGTCCTTCCTCTTCTATCCTCTGGGTGTGGCAGATTTTCTGCTGCCTTCACCTGTCGTGACAGGTGTGGGTGTGGAGGCAGCAGAGGGAGTTCTGGGGCTCACAGCAGGAGTGGGGGCAGCAAAGATATTTTCTGGGAAGGAGGGGAATTGCACATGGGTAAAATGTGTTGTTTAGGCAACTTACAGAAAGTTCTTGAGAGATGCGAAGAGGCGAATTTGGTTTTGAACTGGGAAAAATGTCACTTCATAGTGGATGAAGGAATAGTCCTGGGCCACAAGGTAAGCTGTCGCGACATAGAGGTGGACAGAGCCAAAATAGAGGTCATTGAAAAGCTGCCGCCACCCACCACAGTCAAAGGGATTTGAAGTTTCTTAGGGTATGCCGAGTTATATTGACGATTTATAGCCAATTTTTTGAAGATTACCAAGCCTCTATGCCACCTACTGGAACAGAATCGACCCTTTGATTTTAATACTTAATGTACTAAGGCATTCAGAATACTAAAGGAGAAGCTGGTAACAGCCCCGATCATGCAGCCACCAGACTGGAGTTTGCTATTTGAAATAATGTGTGATGGCAATGACTACGATGTCGGGGCAGCACTAGGGCAGAGGAAGGACAATCTCTTTCATGTGATTTACTATGCCATCAAAACACTGAATGATGCCCAAGTCAACTACACCACGACAGAGAAGGAGTTGTTAGCAGTGGTGTTCTCAATCGACAAGTTTCGTCCGTACATACTTGGATCAAAGGTGGTGGTCCACGTAGACCATTCAGCACTGAAGTATCTGTTCACGAAAAATGATGCAAAACCTAGATTGATATGTTTGATTCTGCTGCTGCAAGAATTTGACATTGACATCAAGGATAAAAAGGGAACATAGAACCAAGTAGCAAACCACTTGTCAAGGATGGAAACGGGAAGAAGTCAATCCATAGACAAGACTAACATATTGAAGACCTTCCCAGATGAGCAGTTGTTTGCTGCCACCAGCACTACCGCGACAGCCATGGTGGCAGGTAAGCTTTCTGAAACCCCTTGGTATGCTGACATTGTTATTTACATTGTAAGTGGGTTATTACCTCCTGAGCTTAACTACCAAGCAAGGAAGAGGTTCCAAAATGATGCAAAACATTATTATTAGGAGGAACCTCTTCTTTTCAAACACTGTGCAGACCAGATTATCAGGAGATGCGTACCACAGGATGAACAAAAAACTGTGCTTCACCACTGCCATGCTTCCCCTTATGGAGGACACCTAGGTGGAAACAAAACCGCTGCCAAGGTTCTGCAATCCGGTCTCTATTGGCCCACACTATTCAAGGATGCACAAACTTTTTACAAAGGCTGTGACAAGTGCCAAAGGTCTGGGAACATATCGAGAAGGCATGAGATACCATTGCAGAACATATTAGAGGTCGAAATCTTCGATGTATGGGGAATCAATTTCATGGGGTCATTCCCCGCATCTTGTGGGAATTTGTACATCCTACTGGCAGTGGACTATGTGTCAAAGTGGGTAGAAGCGATCGCCACTCAGAAAAACGATGCCAAGACTGTACAAAGATTTTTTCACAAGAACATCTTCTCCAGATTTGGCATCCCAAGGGCGATAATTAGTGATGAAGGGAGACACTTGGATAATAGGGTAATTACTGCTGCCTTGAGAAAATACGAAGTAAAGCACCATATTGCAACAACATACCACCCTCAAACCAATGGGCAGGCCGAGATATCGAACAAAGAAGTAAAGAACATACTAGAGAAGATGGTTAAACCCACTCGAAAGGATTGGTCTCTATATCTCAATGATGCACTCTGGGCCTATAGAACATCGTTCAAAACACCATTGGGGATGTCACCCTATCGACTCATTTACCTGTCATTTACCTGTTGAGATAGAACACGGAGCTTATTGGGCTATCAAGGCAGTAAATATGGACTGGGATAAGGCAGGACAGAAAAGGCTACTAGACTTGAATGAGATTGAAGAAATTCGAGCAATGGCCTACGACAATGCCAAGATCTACAAGGACAAAACTAAGAAGTGGCACGACACGAAGCTGCTGCCACGATAGTTCTGCCCAGGGCAGCAGGTGTTGTTGTTCAACTCTAGGTTGATGCTTTTCCCAGGAAAGCTTAAATCTAGGTGGTCTGGTCCTTTCCAGGTTTTCCAAGTTTTCCCTCGCGGTGCCATTACAATCAAATCCCTAAAGGATGGGCACCAGTTCAAGGTCAATGGACAGAGACTCAAGCATTATCAGGGGATTGAAGCCCCAAGGATGCAGGAAGTAGTTACTTTAAGAGATGCCCCTCAAGGCATCCCTAATTTAACTTAGTTTTTATTTTACTTAATTTATTTATTTATTAGGAATTAAGATTTTATTTTATTTATTTATTTTAGGTACTAAGACTTTAATTCAGTTTATTTATTTAATTATTTTTAGGAAATAAAGGAAGCAAAGCAAAGAAGAGGAATGAACCAGCCCACCGCATTCACAACATCCCAAAAAGCGCAACGGACAAGCATTTCGTCACAGCCTATCAACAGATGTCGCGATAGACGCAGAAAAGACAGCCTATCACGGCACTATCGCGACAGACACGCAAACGCGTAACAGACGCGCAGCAGACACAGAAACTTGTGACAGACGCGTCAGAAACCGCATAACAGCTGGCCCCGTTATTTGCGCCTGCCGTTACAGACCCAACGGGCAGAAAATCCCCATTCTATATAAACCCCCACTCCCTCTCATTCTCTCAACTTGTTTCCTCTATTTTAGATCTCAAAAATTTCTTTTTCAATTCTTCTAGTTCCTTGCAATGGCTAGCAAAAACACCCGCCGCAGTGCTGCCTCCACCTCTGCCACGACAGTATCAACCCCAAGCCACAGCGCCATTCCCAACCGGTTCGCATCCACAGAATCTGCCAAGAGGTACTACAGTTCTTTCTAAAAGAGGGAAATGTGGGAGGAACGAGGGTTCATCTACACCCAACAAACGGGAGATCTAGGGCTAGAAGGTTTCATAGCTAAGAAGATACAAGCCCTCAAGTGGTAGAAATTTTCTGCCCAGCCCGAGGAAATGAACGTAACCCTCGTTCAATAATTCTATGCTACCGTCAACAGTAAGGATGCCATGACAGTGACCGTTCGAGGCAAAGAAATCTCTCTCGAGCTGGCGTACATCAACACATTATATGGGCTGTACGTGAGCAAGAATGAGGACGCCCATCGAAGTTTCGTGAATAGTCTGTTACCTGCAAACTATGACGCTGTCATGGTAGAGGTGACAGAGGAAGGAACAGAGTGGAACGACGACCCGAAGCCCCGATGGACCGTCCGAAGAACCCAGCTAACCCCACAAGCCAAGCTGTGGAACCAATTTGTCAAGAAACGCCTCATGCCTACCTCCCACAACAACATTGTCGACAGACCGAGGTTAGCCCTTGTCCACTCTATTCTAAACGAGAGGAAAATCAATGTCGGCCGCTACATCAGGGAAGACATCCTCGAGTGTGCTCGCCGACCGTTAGGCCCCCTCGTCTTCCTCTATCTCATCACCACAATTCTCTGGGGAAACAACGTTCCAGAAATCGAAAAGGATGTCAAGGTCAAAGGAAAAGAGTGGACGCATCAGAATTTTTACAGTCTAATGGAGTTGAAAGCTGCCACTCCTCTGTCGTACATCAACCCCTCTCCCATGACAGAACCGACGGCGGGCCCTAGCTCCCCTGAACCTGTTGCAACAGACCTAGAGCAGACGACAGCAACACCACCGGCAGACACCTCTAGCCAGATTCTGACGATGCTGCAAAGGATGGAGGAACGACAGCTCGGCCTGATGGGCTTTATGAGGGACTTCACAGCCGCAACGGTAAATTTAAGGCATAGGTGTCGTACGGGCATGTGAAAGTAGTTTTCTCTTGGTCCTCTGGTGCAATTGCTATTTGATTATAACTTGAGTAACCATCAAGAAAACAATAGTAAGGTTTCCCCGCTAATCTATCAAGCATTTGATCAATAAAAGGTAAGGGGAAATGGTCCTTCCGGGTAGCTTTGTTAAGCTTTCGGAAATCCATACAAACCCTCCAACCGGTCACAGTCCTGGTTGGGATTAGTTCGTTTTCTTCATTAGTTACCACAATTATGCCTCCCTTTTTGGGCACACACTGCACCGGGCTCACCCACTTATTGTCTGAGATGGCGTATATGATTCCAGCGTCGAGCCATTTAATAATCTCTTTCCTTACCACCTCTCTCATGGCCTTGTTCAAACGACTTTGGGCATCAATGGTCGGTTTATGATCATCCTCCAAAAGGATTTTGTGCATGCATAACGCTGGACTGATGTGTTGGATATCAGCTATAGTCCATCCAATAGCTTTCTTATGCTATTGTAGCATATTGATTAGCTGTTGTTCATGTTCCTGCATCAACTTGGAAGAGATGATTACGGGAAACGTATCATTTAAACCAAGAAAGACATATTTGAGCTGCCCTGGTAGGGGCTTAAGATCTAGAACATGTGGTTTTTCAATGGAAGGCTTCTGGATTATATGTGCATTCGAGGTATAATTTAGAGGCTCGAAGAAATTACCTGGACGAGTGCCTATCCAATTTACCTCCTTAGGACCTTCAGTGTCGGATGTTTCTGTGTCTGAGGAGTCACTGTCGTTGTTGCTGCCATGACAGTCTTCCGGGTGACTGCGGTGGTAGTGACCAAACTCTCTGTCGTGGCAGCTCGACCTGATGCAGGGTTTGTCAAGGACTACTTCAGAGATTGCCTTGCACTCTTCTTCTGCATCAGCATGTTTTATTGCTTGGAGAACATTGAGTTTGATTTCCTGATCATTCACTCTCATGGTCAGTTCTCCTTTCTAAACATCGATCACAGTTCTGCCTATAGCTAGGAAAGGTTACCCCAGGATGATCGGTGCGTTTTCATCTACTTCACAGTCTAAAACAAGAAAGTCAACAGGAAAAATAAATTTATCCACTCTTACCAGAATATCTTTGATCTTCCCTTCTGGTTCTACGTAAGAGCGGTCTGCCAGCTACAACATGACTATCGTGGGCCTTGCTCATCCAATACCTAATTTCTGAAACACTTATTTGGGCATTAGATTTATGCTAGCACCAAGATCACAAAGTGCCTTACCCACGAATTTATCGCCAGTTATGTACGGTATGATGAAGCTCCCAGGATCCTTCTTCTTTTGGGGTGGATGCATGTGTAAGATTGTCATGCATCCTTCTGTCATCTTCATCGTCTCGAATTCCCCAAGTCTGGACCTTTTTGACATTGCGTCCTTGAGAAATTTCGTATAACCGGGCATCTGCTTGATGGCCTCTAGCAGCGGTATGTTGATGTGTACCTGCTTAAAAATATCATAAATCTTCTTAAGCTGGTACTCATGTTTCTGTTTTTGTAACCACTGTGGAAAAGGAGGTGGAGGACGGTAATCTTCAAGACATCCTTCACATGGAATTCGGATCTGAGGAGGTGTAGGTTCTTCAGCATCTTCTGTCTGCTCCTCTGTCCCTTCTGTTGTCGCGGTAGGTGTGTCGACATCAGGTTGTTTTTCCTCTACCGGGGCAGTGTTCACAGGAGGTGTATCTAAGGTCGGTTCCTTACTCAGTACGTCTTTTATCTCCGGCCCTTGTAAATGTTTCTCACTCCTAGTTGTAATTGCTTTACACTGCTCATGTGTGGGTTTTCTAATGACCTCAGTATCACTAGGGAATCCTCTGTTTTGCCTCGGCTTGATATGCTAGGAAACTTGGCCCATCTATGTCTTCAGAGATTTTAGGGTAGCCTCATGGTTTGTCATCCTAATCTCTGTCTTATCCATGAATGATTCATTTTTCTTGACAAAGTAATCCATGTTCGCCATGTATGCTCCTATCTGTGACATAAATGTTGCCAATGTTTGTTCCAGTATACTAGGTGCAGCTGACGGCTGCTGTTGCGGCTGCTGCTGTGGCTGCTGTTGCGACAGAATTCTGGGTACCCCTTGGTTTTGGTTGTTTTGCATTGGAGGATTCAGTGCATTGTTCGGATTGCTCCAGGAAAACTTAGGATCTTCCCTCCAGTTAGGATTGTAATTGTTGGAATCATAATTTCTTGGCTTATTATAATTCCCAACTTACATCCCTTCTTCCAACTGTAAAGGACAGTCTTCTGAACTGTAGTTCCAACTACAGGTCTCACATACCTCTTCTGCAGAATATACGGCTTTAGAATCTTTTCGCTACAGATTTTCCACCATCTTTGTGAGGTATGCAACCTGTGATTTTAGTGAATTACTAGCTTCATAATTCTTTAGAGATATCCCTCGTTTGCCCCCTCTACTAGTTGTAGGAAATTGCTCATCGTTCTTAGCTAGCTTTTTCAACACTATCATTGCCTCGTCTGGTTCCTTATCTAGTAATAGCCCATTCGCTGCTGAATCTATTCTCAGACGAGTGTGTGCATTGGCAGCGTTGTAGAATTTGACGACCTGATTCCACGCGAGGAATCCATGCATCGGGCAGTTCCGAAGAAGAGTTGTAAATCTGTCTCATGCCACGTGTATTGGTTCATCATCTTCCTGTTGAAAAGTAGCAATCTCTTTACGTAATCTTTCAGATAAATGAGAAGGATTAAAACGAGATAAAAATTCATGAGAGAGATCTGCCCAAGTTCGTATCGAACCCGGAGTTAATTTATTCCACCAAGTTTTAGCTTTGTCTCTCAATGAATGACGAAATAACCGGAGCCTCGGTACTTCCGGATTTATTCCTGGCAGCCTGAACGATCCACAGATTTCTTGGAACGTTTTCAGATGTTCCCGGGCATCCTCTGTAGCAGAACCACTAAACTGGCCAACGGAATTTATCGTGCTGAACATGACAGGTTTCAGCTCAAAGTTTTCAGCTTCCACGTCTGGCAAGGTGGTTTCCAGTTCAACATGGTCATTGATCATGTAGTCACGGCAGGACTGTCGTGCGGCAGCGGCAGCAGGCCGTTCATTCCGGACATCTTGGGAGGATCATCAATAACCCTCTGGTTATTGTTGTGTGGGTCATCTACCCCATCATTTTGCCTTCCGTTCACCATTACTTCTAGTTGCTCCTCAAGATAGTTGTTTCTTGCTATCAAGAGTCGGGCTTGGTTCCTGAGTTGATACGTGCGTTCGATTTCCGGGTATAGTTCGTACTCAGGTTCTTTACCTCGTCTAGATCTGCGCATAAGCAAACAGAAAACCTTGTGAAAAGCACAGGGTAAATAGCACCACTAAAAATAGAAAAATAAAAAGAAAAAGTGCAGTAATAAAAAGGGTAAAGATATGTTGCCAGTCCCCGGCAACGGCGCCAAAAAATTGTTGCGTGTAAAAGAGTACTATCGCAAATAGTGCAAGTGTACACGACGCAAGTAGTAAAGTGATACTTGGAGTATCGGATATCGTCTCCACAGGGACTGGAAATAACTCTATCCTTGAATTGATGCAAAAGAGAGAGAAATAGTTTAATTGGATTGTGAAGTGATCTTGATAAACAACTAAAATAAAAGAGTAAAGAATCATGTTTAAGAAATAGGCCGTATTGATTTGCTCAGTAGTGCAGGTGTTGCACTGTAAGAGGAACTTCTGTTTTCTGTCGTTGTTCCTGTCGCAGCAGCACCTGTCACGGCAGAGGTCTGTTGATGTCGCGGCAGAGATCACACAACTCTATACTTCAACCTTGGCAAGAATCAATGCTATGACTTGTCCTATCCCTAGGCCCAAGTTCTGTTGATGGACACTTCTTGGATGATACCTCCCGGCGTGA
Source organism: Hibiscus trionum (assembly GCA_030270665.1). Taxonomy (NCBI): domain Eukaryota; kingdom Viridiplantae; phylum Streptophyta; class Magnoliopsida; order Malvales; family Malvaceae; genus Hibiscus; species Hibiscus trionum. The sequence continues at coordinate 39,729,070 of BSYR01000010.1, forward strand.
ATTAAAGGGTGAACACCAATGTTTTTGAATTCTTCCTTAGCCACTTAACCTCGTACTTATCCCTAAGCAAAGATGGTTTAACCATAAACTAGAAAACGCGTATTTATTCCGTTCGTATGCTTGACTCTCTCGATATCAAACAAATAGATAACCTCACAATGCTCTCCCGATACTCTTGCGAGATATGAAAAAACATAATAAATAAACTTTAAGCTTTTTATTACTTGACAGAAAATTCCTAAAACAGTACAATCCTTGCAACTACTTTACAGAATCAACCCTTAGCCCTAGGGGGAGTTTAGAACATGATGAAGATGGGAAAATGACAAAGGTTTAGGGGAAGACAGCTAGGAATGAGATATTCTTCCTTAGGTCGAATTACATGCCTTTATATAGGCCTTGGGTCCAAGTTTTCTAATATGGCAAGAATACAAGTTTAAACTAAAGTACAACTCTATTAAAGATTAAATCTTCTGAGTAGATGCCTTTAATTCGTCCTCTTTTCTTTCCTTGAGTTTCTTCTTTGGACTTTGGGCTTGGCCTTCATTCTGCCTCAGGGCTCAGAAAAATATAGGAGTGGTCCACGATAGACCGGCTTGAAATCCTCTATATGTCGAGCTCCACTTAACTTTTCCACTTCACCCTTCTATCGTCATGGCTGCCGCGGTAGTGGCCACGGCAACATTTGCTCCTCGATTCCAGTTCTGTGATCCACCTCTGCTCCTTTGCTGCCCTGAGTCTGCCGCAGCAGATACCTACAAAAGTGAGCAAAATCAATAGCAATTGTGCCATTTTATCTAATTTTGATGTATATGCATAATCTATCCTAAATGCAATGAAATATTCTTGAATGCAGCAGAAATATAGGTAAATGAGGGGTAAAATATAGAACTTTTATACACTCAACAGTTGCAACATTGGTTTGTTATGAATAAATGAATGCACAAATACATGTCGTAATTAGATTGAAAAGAGCATATTATAAGGTTTGGTATATATATACTTAGACTTGGGTGTCTAAGAAACCATGTGAAAGAAATGAGTGAAACCTATAAGTTGTTTGAAGTATTATCTCAAGAACTTATGTAGAACTAACGTGTGACAATAATACAAATGCTTGTTGGGAAAGTAGTGTAAAAGATGATGCCATATCGGAATTCTAAATTATGTTAATTTTCATGTGATTAGATTTATATCTCTTATGGATTTCGGTAAACCATAAATAAATATTTCATATAAATAGTGAGGCCAAAATAAATTGATGTTGGCTAAATTTGAGATTTCCAAGCTTATATGATCTTGAAGGAAGTTTTGAAACTAATTAAGGAACTATTGAATTACATATTCGATTAACTTAGACTACCTCACTAAGTGTATGCTTACCTCATACTCTCCTTGCCTTTCAAGGTATTAACAACTCTAAATATCTATCGAGCTTGGATGAGAGCACAAGCAATAGGAAGTATATTTCTACCTACTTATGTACTCATAGGAGGTGGCACATGATTGTTTTGTAGATTATATGCTTTTGGGAGAATCCTTGATTGGGCCTTTATATTTATTTCTTTGGTTGCTTGCTTTTCGAGATGATTTAGTCAGCATGTTTATATGATTGCTCGTTTAATATGATATGCTAAGTTTAATGCTCAAAATATTCATATAATGGTTGGACCCTTGTGGTAATATTATGGATGCTTGATATAATGGCACTAGTTTGAGAAATTGATAATCAATGATAGGATAGTTATTCGTGATTGTGGAAAACAATTATGATTGAAGAAAGGATTATAAGCTATTTAATACTTATTGTTTTCCGTTGGGTCTTACATGAATTTATAAATTGGTAGTATCACTTTTGTATAATTAATTGATTGAAACAATGTCCTAATTATGAATGATAGTCAATCTATTAGAATGATTTATGAAACATTACTTGACTCGTTTTGTAGGAATCGAATATCTTGATCTTTGTTTGTAAACTGGAAGTTTTTTAGGCATAAGCCTTAGTGAGATTAAATGGAATAAATTTCTGGAAAAAGTTTTTAAAATTCCCCTAACTTCTGAAGGTTTGATCAACTTATTTGTGTTAAGTTCATTAAAAAGGTCATTTGTGTTTGCTTGTAAAAAATTTCCTAGTTTGGTTTATTCTTAATCTGAGTTAAGGGTGTTTCAACCTCATTTTGAAATCAATTCAAAATTGTCAGATGTTCAATGTTCTCTTTCTAATAATCAACAACTACGAGGAATAAATTGGACCATATAGATTGTTCCATGTGTCCATTAATATTTTCTCTGTTTTAAACCAAAACTATCTGCTCTGAATTAAAAGTATGACTCTGTTATCCGTAATGAAAGCACAATTCTTGGCTTCTGTCTTCTGATACAAAATATATCTGATTCATGTTTTCTGATATTATTGTTTACTGGATAAAATTGATTTTATCTGGGTATACTATCTGGGATATGATTGGCGTACGGTTGGAGAGTAGTTAGGTGATTAAAAATAAAACTTTCTGACCTCTTCTGAAATCCACCCTATTGAATTAATGTATCAATGTTTGAAACTATCAGTATGCTCACAATCTGCGTTTAATAAACCACACTAAACTCCTTGATTCAACTTTTGTAATCTAGATCTCTTCTTAATCTCCGCCTATAGACTTATCTCCTAATACTCGTTTCAACCTGCTTGTGCTTTTAGCATCTCTTGGTAGTTCTGTATTACTGAGCTTTACGAAGCTCAAGTTGTTTTTACCACCATAGGTTAAAAGAAATTTATCTTGGCACAATGATCGACATCAATGTTCGAAGTTCCCTTGGCGTCGCTTTTGAAGTACGGTACAATTAGTGGGCATGTATGTCATGTATAATTTTATGATAGTGTCTGTAAAATGTTTTCTGAAATTACTGTTATATGTTTGAATGATTTCCTAAAAGGCTACTTTAAACAAAAGTTAACGTTATAGTTGAATAAGTGTTTTACGGAAAAATATGTTTTTATGTGGATTTTTATTGGGGGTCGCTCTTGTGACTCTAATGTGACTTCTTAGGATCCCTGGTAACACATAGGCGGGTCTAGGGGTTACATTTAGTTGTATCAGAGCTTAGAGTTGCGTCATTTTGGGTTGATCAGTCGATCATCTGTCATAGGGTGTATGGTTTGTGCATGTCCTTAGATCATAATTGTACTCCTCCGAGCTAAAACTCCGATGTCGAAACTTTTTCTTGAAATAAATGAATCTAAACATTATGTCCTCTATAGTTCGATTTGTACTAGCAAGGAACTCTTGTAACGTTCATCCGTGATTCAAATTTGTTTGATTGATTTGAATCTGGATAAAGAACCTGAGATAGTTCATGTATGTGAAATTGAAGATCTGATTCAGATTGAGAATAAATGTTTGATTATGTGAGGTAACTGATGTAAGATCACATGTAAGGTTATTTAGTGATAATGATTATGTTTGAGAATATTTTGGTGGAAATTCGATAAAAATGTAATGAATTTAAAAGAAATGCGTTCGTGAACGTAGTGAAAGTGTACACTCCGTGCTTACTCTTTTATGTACGAATGAAACAGTTGTCTGAAAATTACGCGAAAGGTAAATGATATCCGTTCAAAACCTTGGTTATGTTGATCGTCTTGAAGAAAGACTTTTCTTTGAAAATGTGGCATGGTGTATCATTATATATGATCCCTGGATGAAATTCGATGTTGCATCATGATTCTAGAAGGCACTGGTTGAGGCCTTGAGTACTCATCTGGATTTCAAGCATAATTTTTCATATGTAAATTAATGGTCAATCTAGTAGAGTAATTCAAATTCTATAGAAGATACTTCAAGGTCGTATGATTGACTTTTGTGGTGGTTGGGAAGGTTTCTAATCCCTGACTGAAACTGTTTTATGTTAAAAGTTATGAGACAAGTGTTTGCTTTGCACCGTATGAACTTCAGTATGGATTCAAATACTATGTTCTGATCAGTTGGTCTGAGATGTATGATGGGTTGGTTTTGGATCCAATTTAGTCAAAGTGATTGAGGACACTACCAGATTGATTCGTGCATGTCTGGGAATCCCGAGAAATAAGGATACGCTGATGGATAAGTTCACTAGAAGAATGGATGAAAGAGTTGTTATGCCTTTTTCCGACTCTAGTAAATTTCGAGGACGAAATTTCTTTTTAGAGGGGGAGAGTTGTAACACCAGAACAAAATGGTATTAAAAATAGAGAAGAAGTCAAGGAAATGGGAGATAAAAAATGGATTTGCTTTCATATAGAATTGAACCCTTAACCTAGGGCTTTGTAAGCCTAAGCTTTAACCATCTAAGCTAAGACATCTTTTGGTCTTAGTTTCCAACAGTTTTTATGTAAGCTATATTCGGTGATTATACCAAAATTTAAAAAGGTAGATCTGACTCCCCAACTACTTTAGAAGTAAGTTGATATTTTGGATGCTAGCTTAATTGTTCGATTCGTTTTAGAATAAATCGAGAATTATTATTACATGAGCTTGGACCTAAATTAAACTAAATGCGAAGTGGATAGCTTTTAATAAAGGACTAAACCGAATAGTATGTCAAAATGGGAGTTTGCATGCTAAAATCACAAAAAGACCAAGGGCTTGTGCATGTGTCAATTGAGAGAGCAATTGAAGGGGGGTTCTCGGCCATGGTGAAAGATAACCAAAATATGGATTACCATATTCTTCATTCTAAAGAAACCGAGACCCTCTAGATTAGAGAGAGAATTTAGAGAAAGCTTGTTCATCATATTCCATCTTGAACCCTTGTTCGAATGAATTTGAGAGAAAGGTAACCACTTTTTCTTTTCCCTCTATTGAAGTAAGATTACTATTTAACCATAGATTTTCATAATCATGTGATCTTTAGAAATGTTAGAGAATCAATTTAGTACTATGCGATTTGGTGGTGATGGTTGTATTGATTGTTAATTTGAAGAAAATGGATAGGGGATTAGGGACCCTTAGAATGATGCAATTAGAAATTGGCATGTGCTTGTAATCTTGCAATGGTTAAGGTGTTACTTTGATTAATAATGAATTCTTAGTGATTCAATTTGATTGAGCTTGTGAATATTATCTTGTTGAATAAGTGAATCATGCTTGAATGTGATTGTGGTTACATGATTTAATAGAAGAAAATTCAAGGACTGTTTCGATTTAAATTGAAATCTTTGGAACTGTTTTTGGTAATTAATCAAGGACCGACTTGTAAGAATTCTTATGGACTAGGAGTAATCAAGGAATAATAATGATGCTTAGGGATTGTTTCGATATAATTAGGACTGTTTTGTACATGACAAAATTGATTAGAAATTTGTTCGATCAAGTGAAAATCAGAGGGGGCTGTTTTGCAATTCTAGGGACTGTTTTATAACTCAAACAGGGGTTGTTTCGCAATAAAAAATAGGTTGTTATATAAAGACAAAATAGGGACTGTTTTGTAAAGAACAAGGACTTTTTTAATGGCTTTCAAGGACTGTTTTGAAAACTGGAAACAAGGGTTCTGTTTTGAAAAGAATAGGGACTGTTTTATGAATTTAAAGGAGTAAACCGGACTGTTTTTTACAAGAGAAAATAGGCAGATTTTATCTATTAAAACAGGGGACTGGTTTATAAAAAGAACGAAGGCTGTTTTGCAAAGAAATAAGGGATTGATTTTCTTCACAGATAAGGATTGTTTTGTATTAGTTCAAGGGTTGTTTAAGGGTTGATTCCAGCTTCTAAAATCTGAAATGTATTAGGTTTATTCACCTAGTAAATGCACAATGTCGTTGCATAAAAATAGAATTAAGTTTTGATATATGTGTGTGCTATTGTTATTTTAGACCAAGAAGTAAGTGATGAAAGAAGATTCAAAGCTAACAAGGTTGTAGAGAAGCAAGAGGGAGTAATGGTTCAGAATCAATCATAGCTCTGAATTACTGTGAGTGTAGTTTAAAGTCTCGGGACAGGCTAGTAACCTTCTTCAGTCTCGGGGATCAAGACTCTTCAGCAATCAGATTTTGGACTTCACAGTATTTTTCTTAAGCTAATAAATTAACCTAATTCAGAATTTTCTCTCAATTCAAACGGCTTACTCTATTTTCAAAATAGAGTTTGTGTACCAAATAATGAAAACTTTAAGAGGGAAATTCTTCAGGAAGCTCATAGTAGTCCTTTTTCGATCCATTCTGGATCTGTCAAGATGTATAAGGAATTGAGGGAGAAAGCAAGGCTCTAGGACCCTAACCTCTTCGAGAAACTGAAAACCAGGTGAACATCATTCATAGTAGATTAAAGGAAACTTTTAATAGCCAGAAGTCATATGTTGATCTTCAAAGAAGGAAAGTACAACATGAGGTAGAAATTATGTATTTCTAAAAGTCTCTCCACGGTAGAAAATACTCATACTTAGAAAGAAAGGATAGCTTAATCCTTGTTTCATTGGACCCTTCGAAGTTATCAAAAAAATCAATCATGTTTCCTATTGTTTGGCTCTTTCTAATGAATTTGACAAGATTCACAATGTGTTTCATGTTTCCATACTTTGCAGATACCGATCTGATCCTTCTCTTGTGTCTTCAATCTGAAGAAATAGAGCTCAATCCAATTTTTTCCTATGAAGAAGAACAAACCCAACTCCTTGATCGTGAAGTTAAAAGACTTTCTAATAAGTTTGTTTCTCTGGTGAAATTGTTGTGGAAGAATCATAAGTCTAAGGAGGCTACTTGAGAACAAGAGTCAACTATGAAGGAACAATATCCTCATCCTTTTCCCTCAGGTAAATTCGAGGATGATTTTTCTTTCAGTGGGGGAGAATTGTAATACCACAAATACCAATTTAAAATTAAGTTGAGATTTTGGATGCTAGCTTAATTGTTCGATTCGTTTTAAAATAAATCGAGAATTATTATTACATGAGATTGGACCTAAATTAAAGTAAAGGAGAAGTGGATAGCATTTAATAAAGGACTAAACCGAATAGTATGACAAAATGGGAGTTTGCATGCTAAAATCACCAAAAAAACCAAGGGCATGTGCATGTGTCAATTGAGAGAGCAATTGAAGAGGGTTCTCAGCCATGGTGAAAGATAACCAAAATATGGATTATCATCTTCTTCATTCTAAAGAAATCGAGACCATCTAGATTATAGAGAGAATTGAGAGAAAGTTTGTTCATTTTATTCCATCTTGAACCCTTGTTCGAACGAATTTGAGAGAAAGGTAACCACCTTTTCTTTTCCCTTTATTCAAGTAAGATTAGTATTTAACTATAGATTTTCATAATCATGTGATCTTTAGAAATGTTAGAGAATCAATTTAGTACTATGCAATTTGGTGGTGATGGTTGTATTGATTGTTTGAAAAAAAGGAATAGGGGATTAGGGACCCTTCAAATGATGCAATTAGAAATTGGCATGTTCTTGTAATCTTGCAATGGTTAAGGTGTTACTTTGATTAATAATGAATTCTTAGTGATTGAATTTGATTGATCTTGTGAATATTATCTTGTTGAATAAGTGAATCATGCTTGAATCGGATTGTGGTTACATGATTTAATAGAAGAAAATTCATGGACTATTTCGATTTAAATTGAAATCTTTGGAACTGCTTTTGGTAATTAATCAAGCGTCGACTTGTAAGAATTCTAAGGGACTAGGAGTAATCAAGGAATAATAATGATGCTTAAGGATTGTTTTGACATAATTAGAACTGTTTTGTACATGAGGAAATTGATTAGAAACTGTTTCGAGCAAGTGAAAATCAGAGGGGGCTGTTTTGCAATTCTAGGGACTGTTTTATAACTCAAACATGGGTTGTTTCGCAATAAAAAATGGGTTGTTATATAAAGACAGAATAGGGACTATTTTGTAAAGAACAATGACTAATTTGAAAACTGGAAACATGGGGTCTGTTTTGAAATGAATATGGACTGTTTTATGAATTTAAAGGAGTAAACTGGATTGTTTTTTATAAGAGAAAATGGGCAGATTTTATCTATTAAAACAGGGAACTATTTTATAAAAAGAATGGAGACTGTTTTTCAAAGAAATAAGGGATTGAATTACTTCACAGATAAGGAATGTTTTGTATTAATTCAAGGGTTGTTTAGGGGTTGATTTCAGCTTGTAAAATCTGAAATGTATTAGGTTTATTCACCTAGTAAATGCACAGTGATGTTGTATAAAAATAGAATTAAGTTTTGATATATGTGTGTGCTATTGTTATGTTAGACCAAAAAGTAAGTGATGAAAGAAGATTCAAAGCTAACAAGGATGTAGAGAAGCAAGAGGGAGTAATGGTTCAGAATCAATCATAGGTCGGAATTACTGTGAGTGTAGTTTAAAGTCTCGGGATAGGCTAGTAACCTTCACGAGCATTTCTTGTTAATTTTTTATTCATAGTTCTATATTGAAGTATATGATGCTTAAGCAACCTTGGACTTGAGGTAAGTCCCTAAATGAAAAGTAGGCTGATATGTAACACTTGATCATGATATGCTTTATTTGAATTTGTAGATATGCTTTCAATGAAAACTATACATGGTGCAAGTTTGATAAAAATCTTTGCTTTTCTATAATTCGATTAACAAGAATGATATGTTATGGGATTCGTAAATTGAATACATGTCTAATATTAAAAGAACAATAACGTTGTCCATATGATATTCTGACAAAGGAGCTTTGCTCATTTTATCCTTTATATGATAATATTAAACTGAAAAAGTTGATATGTTATGTATAAGCCTTGCTTATGTAACTATATGAATTTGAAGCTATGCTCAATTATGACTTTGATAAGATAAGATTTAATTGTAAAGGCTTGGTTTCGAGTTAGTCATAGGTATAGTTGGCATGCCATAGAGTCTATAGAGCTTGTGTTTGGAGTAGCCTAGTAACCTTCCCGAGCATTTCTTGTTAATTTCCAATTCATAGTTCTATATTGGAGTATATGATGCTTAAGCAAGCTAGAACTTGAGGTAAGTCCCTAAATGAAAAGTAGGCTGATATGTAACACTTGATCATGATATGCTTTATTTGAATTTGTAAATATGCTTTCACTGAAACTAAACATGGTGCATGTTTGATAAAAATCTTTGTTTTTCTATGTTTCGATTAAGAAGAATGATACATTATAGAATTCATAAATTGAATACATGTCTAATATGAAAATAATAATAAGCTTATCCATATGATATTCTGACTAAGGAGCTTTGCTCATTTTATCCTTGATATGATAATATTAAACTAAAAACATTGATATGTTATGTATAACCCTTGCTTATGTAAGTATATGAATTTGAAGCTATGCTCACTTTTGTTAAGTAACAAGATATGCTCTTTGATAAGATACCTTGGAGCTATGCTGAATTATGAATTTTATAAGATAAGATGTAATTATAAAGCCATGGTTTAAAGTCCATAGAGCTCGTGTTTGGGGTGGACTACGGTCCTTATTTGGGGACAGTAGGAGGGAAGTGTTGTGGTCACATGGAGATAGTAAGAGGGATTGACCGGTACTTTGAGTACCTTTTGTTGGTGACAGTTGGTTGGGGATTCTTGTACCTAGGCTACTTGATTCTCAAAGCTATGTTAAAGAAATGATTAAATTTGAAAATTAAATTAAGAAATTATCTTAATATCTTTGTAACGCCCTGGTTTTGGGCCTAGATGTTTTAGATATCGGATCGGACCGGTAGAGAACGGTTCGAATCGCGTAAGGTGATTTGAGGAAATCAAGGATCGGGATAGGATAAAATTGTGATAAAAATTGCTAAAATCCTCTAAAAATATGTTTAAGAGGTTGGTCAAGTCAATTTTACAAAATGGATTTCGGAAATGGGACATTTTGAGTAGTGACCAAATTGTAAAGTTTCAAAATTGGGAAAATGTGATTTTTAATGTAGAAGCCAAAATCTTAGAATCTTTAGGGGCTTTAAGTCAATTTGACCTTTTCTCAATATGACATGTGTTTTAAAAGGCTTTTAATTAAATGGATTTAATTAGATTTATATTAATTAATTAATATAGTTAGTTAAAGTGAGATTTCTAATTACGTAACTACCAACTCTTTCTCATTTTCAGCCAAACACTAATTCTCTCATCTTTTTCTCAGAATTCTTTCTTCCAAAAACTCTCTCAACATTTTCTAAACCATTTTCAAGAGATCTTTTCTAATTCTTCAAGATTTTGCTAAGGAAAACCTGTCATTCATTTAGAGAAGCAAGGATTGGAAATAAATCTCGTTCTCAACCTCTAATCTAAGTTCTTTAATGAAATTCCCAAGATATTTGGCTTCCAAATACTATTTTTGGTTGAGTTTTCATTATAGTTTTGATTGGAGATCAAAATCTTGTAAAAACATGATTGAAATCTTGATTTTCGGACTTGTTGAGTTAGGCTCTGTTTTGTGTTGATTTTAATTGAGTTTTAAGTTGATTTATATGTTAAAAAGAGGTGTTGATAACATAGATCCCAAAATCCTTGAGATCCTTGAGTTTCTTGGTAGTTTTAAGTGAGATTTTGGGGTGAAATGGTGGAATCTTGCTTGCTGGAGGTATAAGGATGAGTTAGGTTGTTTATTAGATATGTTTTGATGTTGATAATTGTTTGGAAGTGATGTATGATGGCTGGGCTTGGTTTAGGAAGCAATCGATTGAGTTTTCGGTTGTTTTGGAAGGGTATTTTGGTATAGTTTGGGTGAGCAACGAGTTTGTGAATTGTTGCAGGTGTTGGAATGCATTTTAATGCATTTAGATCTCTATTTTGATGATGTGAAAACAGGGGATCTTGATCCGGAAGCAAACGAGGTGATTTTGGAGGCTCTAGAGGGGTAATTTTCGTGTCGGCGAGCTAGGCTTCGCGTATCGGTGAGTGGAAATGCAATTTCCTGCTTTGTAACGCTTTCGGCGTGGTCTTGGGAGCTTAGTGTAAGTTTGAAACACTTAGCTAAGCTCAAGAGTAAGTGGTTCGAACGTTCTCTCTTGGAAATTTGCTATGTTTTGATGAAAATGCACTTGAGATGAATGTGATTTTGTTTACTGTTTTTAAGCATGGTTTAATGTTGGATTTTTAATGCCATTATGTTAAGGATGCACTAGGTAAGTGATCCTTGGTTTGCATGTGTTGAATGCATATGATATTAAGTATGTGATGCTTGTGGAAATGGCATTGTGGTTATGCTTGTAAACAGTGGATTAATGTGGTTAAATGATTATATTGGCAAGTGATGAAAATGGTTTTTGGTTACTTTAATCGGATATAGTTAGCCGGCTATAGGATTGGGTGCACCGTGAATAAAGTCGCCTTGGATGTCGAGGGGTTGTGATTGTGCCGTAATCTCCATCCAAGTACCCCTAACGATTGAGGTTAAGATTACTAGGGTGAATTGTTAGTCTCGTGTGTGAGTCTTGTGTATGTGTCCCATACTCTCGTTAGTGGAATTATACAACTACCGGTGAGTGATTTTGAGGGGTTGTGATTGTGCCATTAATCTCCATCACGGGTGTTGAGGGGTTGTGATTGTGCCATTGATCTCCACCTTGTGTAGTCCGGTAGTGTGTATGAAGCGCGTGGGACAACCCTTGTAATCCGCGTATCCGATTGTGTCTTGTGTTGAAATGGTTTATGGATTATCACATGTGAGCCAATATAATGTAAATGAATAATGTGAAGCATGAGTGCTTACAAATGATGCAAGGATGCGTGAGATGCTTGTAAATGATGCAAGGATGCATGAGATGCTTGGTAAAGCATGAGCAATGGTTTATTTGTTGTTTTAGAGTGATGCATATGAACATGTGTTTATAAAGTGCATTGATGTCTTATGTAGACATGTTTTATGAAAAGGCATGAGTTGTAAAATGGTGGTTTTCCCAATAATGTGAAATGTGTTGATGAATGATGCATAGGGATCCTCACTAAGCTTTGTGCTTATGCTCTTTAGTTTCATCAATGCAGAAAACTAGGCATTCAAGGCAGCAAGTAAGCAAGAAGAATCCAAGCTCTTGATCTTGCAAAGTACGTGGCTTTACACCGGTGTAATAAAAGGAAATGGGTGGGATTTATACTTTGGAATGGTTGAGGATGTTTCCCTTTACTTTGAGCATGTTAGATTGCTTAAACTTGAGTTGTAAATGGCCTTTGATGTTTGGATTTTGGTTTGATTGTTGCTATAGCTTGTTGTGGTTTTGGTGGACTAGGAAGCATGCCTTTAGTACCTATGATTGCATGAGTGATGCTATGTTCTAGTTTATGATTCATAAATATGGTCCTTGATGCATATGTGAGCTGTGTGTATGTTGTGTTGCATATCTCGGTAATGTTTCGGATACGAAAAGACATGAAAAACCAACAAAATCTGTTGTTGCAGGGCAAGGCGTATCGGAACGCACTTGCCTGTTTCGGAACAGAGGCCTGAAATGACTAAGAGATTTCGGAACGGGTGGGGTCGTATCGAAATAGTTTTGCTACTAGAGGAGGGTGTTTCGATACAGGTCTCGGAACGTACCCGAGCATCGAAACGGTCAACCCTGTTTCGAAACGACCGTTTCGGTACAGGGCCATCCATATCGAAACGCCTGACCATTGGGTTTGAATTTTGAACTGTTTCAAGTTTCTGTTTCTTACATTTTGGTCCCTGATTTTGGAATGCTTAATTGAATGAGTTTGGATGGTCCATTTGAGTTGAAATTTGGCTGGTTGGCATGTTACATGACTAATTAAAGTTTGGTAACTTTAAAATCTTGGAAGTCTCTGTATTTTATGGAAATTACAGTTTAGTCCCTAAAAGTTATATGTATGCAATCGAACCATTAATTGAACTCCGATCACTAAGCCATTTTCTTCTAAGTGTCTTGCTGAACACATAGGATAATAATGTGCATCTAGATAAGAGAAAAAGAAAAAAGGGTCGTAAATCAAGGTTGACTTTCGGGTTGACTTTGGTTTTCTCCGTGTAATCTTCGTAGTTCGGGTTAAACAGCTAGACCGGGCTAAGGGGGTTACATTTGTTGGTATTAGAGCATGGTTACGAAAGAATTGGGAATGTTGGCATGTGAAATTGTCATGTGTTGAAGTATGACGTTTGAAAAGCATGTGATTGGTTGAATTTTGAAGTTTATGTTATGCTTGATCTGTGCTAATTGCATGTGGAATGAATGTGATTGTGTGGCGATTGTGCAATGCTGTTATGTGTTGATTTTGGATGATGAAAAGCATTTTGAGCATGATGTTCCATGTATGCTATGCTGTGTTGAGGGGAATTGGGGTACTCATTGCCTTATTACACTAATCAAATGTTTTGTAAACTTGGATTCTTGCTTGCAGCTGGCCTAAATGATTTGATTTATTTTTGTTGTTGTGTTTTGTTTTAAATAGCACAATGGGACCTAGAAGGGAGTTGAGGTCCAATATGATAATACCTGCAGTTGAGCACGGTGACAAGTGTGAACAAGGGGCTGATGTCCCTCCTGGTGGAAATCTACCTCCTCCGCCACCACCTGGAGGTGGGGAGGAGGTGCAGCAAGGACCTGCTGGTCCTGGTTTGGGTGATTTGGCACCATTAGTTCAGGCGATCACCAGAGCGTTTCAGGCTGTTGTTGCCGGAGCGCATGTTCAGGCCCCTGCAGCTGGGCATGCGGGCTTACCGTTGGAAAGGTTGAGGAGCTTAGGAGCCGTAGAGTTCTTTGGTATGTCTCCTGAGGCGTCTGAGGCCTGGTTAGCGAGTACGGTCCGTATCATGGATCAGATGGGCTGTAATTATGTGCGCAAGCTGGGATGCGCAGTATCCTTGTTGCAAGGCGATGCTTATAGCTGGTGGACGACTACCACAGCTGGTATGGAACCCAATGAGGTTGATTGGGAGTTTTTCAGAGGTGCCTTCAGAAGGAAGTATCTAGGGGTGAGATACTTGGATGAAAAGAAACGAGAGTTTTTGTCGCTTGTTCAGGGCAACCTATCGGTGGCTGAGTATGAGGTCCAGTTCGTACGCTTGAGCCATTATGCTCCTGAGCTGGTACCTAGTGAGAGGCACCGATGTGATCGCTTCCGGTACGGGTTAGTACATGAAGGTAAGACGTATATGCTGGCTGCAGACTACACTAATTTTGATGTGCTTGTTTGTCGAGCGAAGGACATTGAGCAGAACTTGGGATTGTTGTCTCGAGGTTTTGGTTCTAGCTCTGGTAAGAGAGTAGCTGAGTACAGTTCTGGAGGTGGATGGAACAAAAGAGGGCGTGATCGGAGACATCAGCCTGAGGGAAGGTGTGGTACTCCAGGTCGAGGTGGTCAGGCCCAGGGAGGTCGTGTGAGGTCTGATCAACATACATGCTGGACATGTGGTTCAAGGGATCATTTAAGGCGAGATTGTCCTCAGGCGGCTAGAGAGGTTCAGGCTCCTATTGTGGGGACAGGGAATTCTTGTTGGAATTGTGGTTCGGTAGATCACATGAGGAGGGAGTGTCCTTTGTTGGCTGGTGGTGGCTAGGGACGTGCTCCTGTGGTAGCTGCACCTCAGCGAGGCCGTGGGCGCGGTCGTGGGAACTTTCAGAGGAGAGATGAGGGGCAGCGAGGTATTGCTCATGTTGTAGCTGTTCGACCTGAAGGAGGTGGACCAGCGAGGGTATATGCTCAGCGCGAGGAGCGCAATGATACTGATGTCATCGCAGGTACCTTTGCTCTTCAGTCTTTATCTTTGCTGGCTTTGATTGATTATGGATCCACGCATTCTTATATCTTGAGTGAGCATGCGCATTTGCTTGATATACCTGTTAAGATGCTTGGAGTAGGAATGCAAGTGACTAGTTCTTTTGGTGAGACTGTAGTCACTAGGAAGTTGTATAGGAGATGCCCTTTGTCTGTGCAAGGTCATGTTTTTCTTGTGGATCTGATGGAGTTACCTTTCTACAGATTTGATGCAATCCTTGGCATGGATTGGTTTTCGGAGCATAGGGCGGTGGTTGACTTTGAGGTCAAGCGAGTCACCTTAAAGTTAGCCGATGATTATGAAGTAGTGGTAGTAGGCGAGAATGTGAAATTCTTGTCGAATGTGATTTCAGCTTTGGAAGCAAACCGTATGATGAGGTTGGGTTGTGAGGCTTACCTTGCCTATGTGATGAATCCTGGCACCAAGGATGTGCGTGTGTGGGACATCCGAACTGTTCGCGATTTTCTGGGTGTCTTTCTGGAAGAATTGCCTGGATTGCCACCAAATAGGGAAGTTGAGTTTGGTATAGAGTTGTACGAGAATACAACTCCGGTGTCCATTGCTCCTTATCGTATGGCACCCAAAGAGTTAAAAGAGTTGAAAACGCAATTGCAGGAGTTGTTGGACCGAGGTTTTGTCTGGCCGAGTGTGTCACCTTGGTTTGCATGTGTTGAATGCATATGATATTAAGCATGTGATGCTTGTGGAAATGGCATTGTGGTTATGCTTGTAAAACAGTGGATTAATGTGGTTAAATGATTATATTGGCAAGTGATAAAAATGGTTTTTGGTTACTTTAATCGGATATAGTTAGCCGGCTATAGGATTGGATGCATCGTGAATAAAGTCGCCTTGGATGTTGAGGGGTTGTGATTGTGTCGTAATCTCCATCCAAGTACCCTAACGATTGAGGTTAAGATCACTACGGTGAATGGTTAGTCCCGTGTGTGAGTCTTGTGTATGTGTCCACATATAAAGCCCCAATTATTCGATAACCTGGCTCTGATACCAACAAATGTAACCCCCTTAGCCCGGCCTAGACATTTTACCCAAACTACGAAGATTACACAGGGAAACCAAAGTCAACTCGAAAGTCAACCTTGATTAACGACCCTTTTTTTCTTTTTAATCTTTTCTAGATGCACATTAAGCTTATGTGAATACTCAAGAACCATAGGAGAGAAAGGCACAGCGATCGGAAAACATTTAGGGACTCAATTGCATGAATTTCACTTTTAGGGACCAAAATGTAATTTTTTGAAAATAAAATGACTTTACTGATTTTAAGTTTACCAATATTAAATTAGTCATGTTACATGCTTCTCTTTCAAATTCCAGCTTAAAAGAACATTCCAAGCTCAAGCAATTGTATCCACAACATTCAAGACTAAAATGTAAAACATGGAAACCTGAAACAATTCAAACTCATCATCCAACGGTCATCCGTTTCGAAACACCAATCCTCCGTACCGAAACGCCCGTATCGAAACGGAGTTGACCGTTTCGGTACTCGGGTGTGTTCTGAGACCGGTATCGAAACGGGCCTCTCCAGTAGCCAAGATGTTCTGAAACACCTTCAACCGTTCCGAAACACTATGGCCATTACATGCCCCCGTTTCGAAACAGTTAAGGGTGTTTCGATACACCCTGCCCGGTGACAGCAGAAATTACTGGTTTTTCACCTTTTAAACCACTCAAACATACCTCAAAAAGCATCATAACATACCAACAACCTATTATGACACCAAAGATCATATTTAAGGACCTTAAGCTAGAGCATGGCATCAAACACATAATCGCCCAATCTATATGCATTCTTCCTAGCCACAAAACCAATACAAGCTATCAAACCTCAAAACAAACATTTAGAACCATTTACAACCCACAAAAACCATCACAAATATGCTACCAACTTAGGGAGTTCAAAACACATCTCCAAAATACAACCTTGGTGTCCCATTGCCAAATATTAAAATTAAAGTGTGTAAAAACATCACCATACATAAGCTTTGCACTTCCTTGGATGTTCTTAACCTTCTTGCTACCCGAAAGCACCTCAATTATCTGCATTATTGGTAAAAGAGAGCGTAAGCACATTTGCTTAGTGAGGCATGCTCTAAAGGAAACCAACACAATAATGCATTCTTTAAAACACTTTCTCAAAAGCTTTTTCTACCACATGCTCATTCTATCTCATGCTTGAAAACCATTTCAAAGCAAAACCTCATTGAAAAAACATGTACCTCAATTATATCTCATGTATTAAAACCAATGCAAATCTCATGGCAAAGCCATACTCATGCTTGTGAAAACCAAAGCATTTCATATACAAATCATATATGCATTTCTCATAGCATAAATCATCTCAACAATAGGTACATGTGAATCAAAAGCATTTTCATTTTTTATATTGGCATTTCACATCTCATTATTACCCGGATATGCGGACATCATTCTCAAACCACTAGACGCTTCCGGTGGAATCTCACATCATCGTACTCACTTGACTAGTAACATAATTTCCGGTGGAATCTCACATCACCGTACTCACATGGCGGAAACTCTCATCGCCACAAAGCTTGGGTATTTCACCAAGTCCTACCCGATGGAATGCCCATCATCGGTCTCTCCCTTTGGATTAACCAAAGAGCACGTACGAATTTTTAGTTTATAGTGCACTCTCATCCTATTGATCGATCAATTATATCCGATAAGTATCTCATCTTCTATGCCAATATATTATGTCAAAATATCATATCACCTACTATTTTTCATGCAACATTTCTCAAATCTTTCTCATCTCATTTCAAAACCATAACATTTACCATACTTTAAAAGAAAAGCTCAAATCTCAATAATGCAACATGTTATTTCATGAAATCATTCCAAGCATCATCTCATGCTACAATTCATGCATAAAAACAGTAGGAATTTATCTATCTCAAACCATGAGCATGTAAAAGCATTTTAGGGGCAACCACCACATATGAGTAGAGGATTAGTTTATAACACATAAGAGTAGAGGATTAATGCATCATCATGCATTAAAATCATCAGCAACACACCTAAACTCGCTGCTCTACTCAAGAACCTCATTTCGACTATCAAAAACAACCGAAATCATCTCCAAACTCTTCCAAAACAAAGCCCAGCCAAGATCTACCACTTCTAATCATTTCTAAACATCAATCAATCATCAAAACCACCACAAACTCGTCCTTATACCTCCAGCTATAACAGGACACTAAAACCACCCCAAAACCACCATTCTAGCATGCAAAACTTAGGAATCCAAGCCTATTCGGGATTTATTTGATAAAATCTCATTTATAACATCAATTAACACCCAAAATACATTAGAAAACAACCTCAAAATAGAGCCTAACCATCAACCACGAAAATCATCAAGATCTCTCCAAAAACCTTGAGTTTTAATACAATTTCTTCTTTCTAACATTAAAGCAACTCAAAAATCATTAACAAAGGATTGATAACTTGGGAATTTCAGTAAAGAACTGATCATTATAGGAGAAGGATGAAGCTTACCTCTAATGGTTGATTTCTCCTTAATTTGGGCAAGTTTTCTTGAAAATCCAATGTAAAAACAAGAGGATTTGATGAGGAAAAGATTAGGAATCGAAAGGAGATTGAAATCTCATTAAAAGGAATGAAAATCAAAGGCTAATTTATGGAGTAAATTTGTTTGGCTGAAAAGAAATTGAGAGAAAATGAAATGAGAGAAAATTGACACAAGGTAGTTATGAAAAGTCAAAGATAGTTTTTCCTTTAATCAATCTTTATTTTCTTTAATTAAAACATTATTAAAATCACCCAAATTAAGAAGAAATTTGATTAAAAACATTTTGGTAAAATTAGCTCCTTAAAGATTCAAAGTTTCAATTCTTTACAAAACAGTCACTATTTAACTTTTGCAAAAACTACGATCTGGTCACTACACCGAAATGTAGTATTTCCAAACCTTATTTTGTAAAATTGTTTTCACCATATTAATTCATATAATAAATGAGGATTTTTAGACATTTTTCCATATTTTTAAAGCATCGCGAACTAGGCGTTCCCTAAATCTCTTAAGATTCGAACCGTTCTCGACTGGTCCGATTCGGACTCTAAAACATCTAGGCCCAAATTTGGGGCGTTACAATTATAGTGCACTTCTCATCCTATTGGTCGACCAATTATATCACATAGTATTATGTCTCATCACTTTGCCAATATAAACTTTTAAATCATGTTACCCTATTGTTTTCAAAGCATAAACATAAATCAAATTCTCATCTCATTTCAAAAGCATTAATCAATTCTCATGGGATCATATTCAACAATTCTCAAGTCTCAAAACATGCATAAACAATAGGTAACAAATCTCTTTCTAAACATGAGCATGATCAATCAAAACAATGAGAAAACCGAAATTTCGAGAGCAAAATCTTTCATACTTACTTCCGAGCTAAGATTAGCATTTCAAGCTTAATCTAAACCCCCAAACCTTGCTTTCAAACCTTTGAAAAGCTTTTAAAATCATTTTCATTCACCGACAAAGCTTCGCTCCACTTGGCGAAGCGATATCAAGCCTTCGGTGCAACCAAGACCTCTTCCAAAGACATCATACCGATCTTCCTTGATTCTAACCAAAGAAAAACAGAGGATTAATGCACATTCTTGCATCAAAACCTCTAGAAACTCAACTCCACAATTTTCTCTAACAAAAACCAAACAAACGACATCCGAAATCAACCGAAAAATCTGTGAAAACAGTCTAAACAATCTCCAGCCAATATCCAGCGAGATTAATCATTAAAAAACATCAATATACTTCTAAAAATCACCTCAATATCCTTTTACCACCAGCAACCATTAAACCACATAAACAAGCCATAAACATAAAGATTTCAACCTAGAAATCTAGCAATTCACCTAGTTTCGGGATTCACTTACTAAACCCACTTTACCACATTATTTAACATCAAGATTATGGTTGAAGTCAATCTAAAACCCAGAAAATACAATCCAAAATGAAACCCAACCAATTTCTTCAATTTAACTCCATTTAAAGCTTAATTAAAACAAGATATCATTATTTATAACTCAAATCAATTTAGAAAACAATTTACAAGAGTCAAGAACTTGAGAATTTCAATAAAGAACCTTTGAGTAGAGGAGAATTAAGAAGATCACCTCTAACACAAGCTTTTCCTTTGTTTGACAATAGTTTGGATGAAAACCTTCAAGAAATTCAAGAATGCTTGATGTAGAAATCAATGGAAACTATTTAGAAATCAAAAGTGGGTGAAAAGGAATAAATCTCTTGAGATTTTAGTGATGATAAAGTAGTTTGGCTGATGGGAAAGTTGAGAGAAAAAGTTAGGAGAGAAGAAGTTACGTAAGAAAATATTTTAGCCTTATAAAAATCTTTTTTATTAAAAAGCATTCAATAAACATTTTTATTAAACCTTTAAAAATATCCAAAATAAGGGAAAATGATGATAACACATTGGTGTAATAGCTCCCTAAATATTCTAAGCCTTGACTCTTTTCAATTCAGTCATTAAAACGTATTTTACATTCTTTTACAATTTAGTCACCATTTTCAAAATTCCAGTTAAATTTACCAATGTTATCAAATTGGACTCCCCAAAACCTTCAAAACATTGTTTTAGGATTTTAGAATATTTTTTCATATTTTATTTCACTCAAAATCCTCTTAAAACAATTTATTCTCGAAACTAGTCTAAATTGCCTAGACCGGTTCGCCCGAACCATCTAGCCAAACCTGGCTAACTTCCAAGCCCGAAATTGGGGCGTTACAGTATAATACATGAATATATGAATAATTGGATCAAGTAATATTATCATATTTGGAATCTTGTGAATATAATGACTTGTACGTGATCAAGCTTGTTATTGTATGGAATTAATAGATTTAGATGTAATGTTGTGTTCGAAACCCTATGATTATAATGAATTGCATTCGTTCAAGCTTGCTACTTGTCTAGATCCGATAGAATTAAGGAAGGAATAGAGTTCTAAGATAGAAATTTTGATTCATGCATTTTAGTTAATTAAGCTACCTCATTAAGCAAATTGCTTACTCTGTTCTTCCATTATATTTCAGGGTAAACTTGCTTTCGGTTACCATTTGAGCTTGGAAGAAATCCCAAGAGTCAAGATGTATGTTTTGAAATTTTAACTTGGAACTCCTAGATGGGAGCAATTAGATGTTATATATGCATAATGCATTTAGTCACATCCTTGCTTATATTTGTATATGAGTGATATAAGCATTTGGTATGATATGTAATAGTCTTCTAAATGATCCATGGTTGCTCTTCAAATCGAGTTGGTTGATAAGGCTGTATGAATGGTTATATGCATCGGCATATGCGCATATAAGAGCTAAGTCATCATGAAGTTACATGTGAGTGAATGGTTATATGCATCGGCATATGCGCATATAAGAGCTAAGTCATCATGAAGTTACATGTGAGTGAATGGTTGTATGCATCGGCATATGCGCATATAAGAGCTAAGTCATCATGAAGTTACATGTGAGTGAATGTTTGGAAGTATTCATCTTTGTGTTAGGATTCTATTATAATTATAATTATGTGGCTTGAAGTAGTGGTTGGTTAATTGTATTAATCGTATGTTACATGACTAAGTCTTTGTGTATGCTTTGCTAAGAGAACTTGATAGGAATAGGATTGTTTGGTCTAAGTAATGGGATAAGCTAGTTATATGTACAGTTAAAAATTGATTATTTGCCCTAATCGAACCCTTTTGTTCTTAGATTTCCTTGAGTAGTTGAACATAGCTTCCTTGTTCTGTATTGTAAGTTAGTCACATTTCATAAGCATTGAAATACGAGAGTATAAGAAATGAAAATGAATAGTAAAGTATGATGCTATTTGATTTAGTATTTAATAGAAACTCCTAGTATATGGAAAATCTCAATGTTTTTTAAAACTAGGAAATCACTAAATAAATAATAATAACTAAATGACATCTTATTGCTTAAGGTATAAGTTGTGATTAAGTGTTTGTAAAGTTTTTTCGTTCTGGATTATTGGTTTATGTTAGAATTCAAGTTGAAGTCTTACATGTTTAAGCAACTCTTGTTTGTTCTGTAACATCTTCTACTTCGGTTTACTCCTAAACTGGGTTAGGGGTGTTAAACAGATTTATAATTATCATGCCAAAACCTAAGCTAGGCATCATAACTGATTCTACTCGACTTCACTTAACAGAGAACTAAACCATTCGAATACAAGGAAAAGAAAACTATGGAGCCAAGGTAATGAAGACTTATATTTGCTTCAGCTAGTTACAGTACATTACCCGGTAGAAGAAAAGTGAAAATATTCTCAACCAATGCCCACAAATAAACAGGTTCAACCAAATACAACCAACCAACAAACACCCAAGCAAAAGTAGCATAGTATCACCATTCACCCTGAAAGATAACAAGTCGACCAACAATGTGCTCTAATCACAAATTTTATACTCGAGAACTATTCGAAAACTGTCAAAAGAATTTTACAACTCATGCCACTCATCTTCGTTTCAATCTACATTGATGGCCGGTGGGAGTACTCCCCCATGCCATCTCAAAGCTGTGCATTTAGATGGCCATTGGGATGGATTCCCACCGCACCATCCAATTGCATCTTCAACTCAAAACACACAAAAGTGAAGGCAGTCTCATAAAAATCATAGTATTAGATATCACAAATTTTTAGTACACCATAAAGGAGAACCTTGAACCCTTCAAGGGAAACAAGGAGTTACAACAAACCTCCAATCTACTATGAAACTCAACTTCACTCGTCTTTAGCAAAGCAGGCAAAGGAAAACAAACCCCCTTTTCAACACAAATTTGGTGCCTCGGGTTTATCCTATTTTCCAAGCTAAACGAAAAATACTGAGGGAACCCTTTGATTTCTCTCAAATCCCTCTCCATTTCCATGACAAAGTAATTCAATTTGGGCTTGTAATTCTCCTTAATACTGTAATTAAGCAGCTGGGGGAATCTACGGAACATGGAAATGGATTGCCTGTGAGAGAATCCGATATTTTGGAAGTAATCAATGTGAGGGATGAGTTTATTTTCCACGTTGCAAGACAGTAAGTATGTGTGTCTTCTTACCTCGGAGATTCCGATGCTTTGGAGGAAATACAGGGTGAGACGCAACTGCGTCTCGACGTTGCATGCGAGTAACCTGGGCCATCTGTTGACAACTTTCTTTAAATCAGAGTCGTTGATGCGGGAAAGTGAAGACAGGGAGGAGGGAAGTGGGTCTGACGGTTAGGATGTGGGGGGCACATAGAGAGGATTCGGCGAGGAAATCAATGATGGATTTGATATCATGGAGAGATGCAAATATGATGAGAGGGTGGTGTTGGATTAGAGAGAAGAAATCAAGGCCGATGGAGTCGAGGTAAAGCATTTTCTCTTGAAAATGGGAGCGGCGACGACGGAGGCAGATGGGAAATCGAAGGGATGTGGGGGTGATCATTTTGGAGGTTTCTGTGGTGGTGGGAGGGAGAGAAAGGGTAGTTTTGGGGGGGGGGGGGGGGAGGAAATGGAGTGTTTCTTGCATTGCCCAGTGCTTTTGTTTGTGCTGCTTCTTTTACTTTTACAGTTTTACTTTTCTTTTCTGGTTTGGGAAGGGGCTGAGAGAGAGAGGATAAGACTTCAAAAATTTTATGACTTTGCTATCTTCATACTCTGGATTTCTAAACAAAATCAGCTTAAACTTTCTCCATCATACCATACGTGATAGGAAAAATGGACTGGAGCCCCATCTCCTTCCTCTAATTTACGTATAAGGCCCAATTTTTGTACTATACTTCCTTTGTCTCTTTTAACAGGAATAGTATTAACTTTTTAAAAGTTGATCATAAGTATTTTTAAATGTTTTAATTAATTAAATATAAACTATTTGATTGGAGGTATTTAAAGTATTTTTTTTTACTTTTTTATCAATAAAAAAATTAAAATAATAATGAGTCAAAGTTAAAAAAAATTGACTAAAAATTAATATTAGACATATTGAATGTGACGAGGAGTAAGTGTTATGGATGAAAAGCATTTTTTTATTAATTAGTGTTACAATAATATTTCTAAAACAAATGTCGAGATTCGAACCCACACAAAGGGTAAAGCGGATGAGTATGTATGACCATTAAGCCAATTAGCGGATCTCGATAGATGAAAAGTATTAATTCAATGGTATAAGAATTTATTGGACTTGGGTAGGGTACGTTTGGTTCTAGAAAATATTTTCTATTTTTGTTTTCCATTTTCATATTTTTTCTGAATACTAGAAAACACATTTGGTTAATAAAAATGAAAACTTGTTTTCAAAAATGAAAATAGTGAAATGTGTTTGGTATCTAATTTTTCAAAATAAAAAGCTTAAAGGTCAAATTAGGCCTCAACGAAAAATCAAAAAATAAATTAAGCCATTATGAATCTTTTTTACGTCTAATTTAGCCCTCATAATTCAAATTACAATCAATCAGACCCTCATAATTCAAATTGCGATCAATTTAGCCCTCACGTAACGTTGATTGTTAACTCACAAACAATGATTAAGATAGTGACACATGGTACACTTGAAAATTATTTTAAAATATCTAAAAAAACATATTTAAAATTAATTCCTTCACAACTGCCCACCTCAAAATAGTTTGCTAATTAGTTCCCCTCCACAACTACCATCTTCACTTGGATCCGTGGAAACGTTGTGGAGTTTGCATGGGTTGGAGTTAATATGACATTTCAAGGTTTCAACGTCCATTTTCTTTTTAAAACATGTGGTTTGTTTGTTTATTAGGAAATTAGTAAAATCTCAGTGGAAAACTTGATTAACATGGATTGGAGGAAGATTGGGATAGGGGATCTACAGCAAATATGGTAGTTCTCACAATGACGATAACAATGGGGTTTGAGATTAGAATTAAAAAAAATCAATACAGGCCAAATTGAAAAACAAAACAAAACTATGATTGTTTTGAAATAAAAAAAATCAGTAAAATGCCAAATTAGAAAATATTTTTGGGGTAAACCGGGTTTGGCAGGTTGTGGGGGAGTGTTGCGTGACGATGTCGGACATATTTTGAGGTTGTTTTCTAGACCGTTGGGAGTGTGACATTCAAACGAGGCTGAGCTACTTTGTATTTGGCATGCTTTGAAACTGTTTTGTGGCTCTTCGTGGAATGGTAAGTGCTCTCTAATTGTTGAGTCTGATTCTGTTGTGGCGGTATCGTGGATTTTAAATTTGGATCGACGACTGTGACGTTTGGGAGATTGTTTTCGTTTGATTGATGAGGCTTGCATGACGATATCAGGTGTTTGTTTTTGTAATGTGTATCGTGAGGCTAATAGCTTGGCGGATGCCTTGGCAAAGGGTGGGGTGGAGCATACTTCTTGGTTTATTGTATTGAATTGAAGGTGTGTAATTCTTGTATCCGCAACAATGAGTACTCTTTTCCTCCAACTAGGTTTAGGGAGATTTTTAACGAGGCTCGTTGTGGTGGTTTCAGCTTACGACTTTAATAAAATCTCTAGCTGATAAAAAAGGAAATATTTTTAAAATTTTAAATATTTTTTAAATATTTTTTAGATTTTTTACGGTTTAATGATGTAACCCCTCGTCCTAGCCTAGCCAACAGACCGGACCGAACGAGTTACACGGGGAAAACCGAAGCAAAACCCACTAATGCCTCACTCCGATTAGCAACCCTATTTTTTTCGTTTATTTATCTTGCCTAAATACCACATTTAATCCTAAGTGTGAAAACAACAGTGGAAAAGCGGACAAAGATACGAGCCGAGCAGGGCATACGATATCTTAAACTTACCAATAGTTCATTTGTCAATTTTCATGCTCACGAGGCAAAACATTTACAAGAGGCACATGCAACTCAATTAGCATACAAGCCATATGGACTAAAGAGCAACATTTGAAAACCCTCGGAGATGACGTTTAACTGTTTTAACTGCCTGCGTTTCGAAACAGGCTTGCCCGTTCCGAAACGCAGGCTCCATTCAAAAAGTAAAATCAAGTCGTTCCGTAACGGTCCCACCCTGTTCCGGAACGGGAGCCTCCAGTGGCAAATCGTACCAAAACGGCCCTACATGGTTCTGAAACGGGAGCCTCCAGTGGCAAATCGTACTAAAACGGCACCACTTCTGTTCTGATACAGGTACCCCTGGAGCTCGACCGTTCCGAAACCATATCAGGCGTTTCGAAACGCCTGCACACAATTTGGCCCGAAATCATAGTTTGACATCTCCAAACGTCCCCAAACTTGTCCAAAAACCCTCAAACCACATAGCAACATAACATACAAACATTCTAGATGCAAAACATCCTAATCACATCAACATACACGCATTCAAGCAACAAAATGAATTTCAAGTCCAAAGCTCACAAGAACGCTTAGTTTCAAAAGACTAACAAGTCAAAATGCATAGCAATTCATCCAAGGCCACAACGAGCACCAACATAACATAATATCGACATTTAAAACATGCTAGCAACATGAACAAGCCAAAGTATGGGAGTTTGAACACCAACTTCGTAACATACAAATCTAGCATTCCCATTGTCTCCCTTGCCCACTTGTCTCTCAAAGCCTCTAACGATCTGCATTAGTTTAAAGCAAACTTTAGTTTTGAAAATCATAAATCATATAAGTAAGAGATGAACTAAACACAAGCATTGACCAAACATGGTTTTCACATGCACAACCATTCCCGGTGGGACTACACATCACCGTTCACAACAACTAGTAGTTTTTCGATGGGACTACACATCATCGTACACTTCTACTAGTCACTACCAGTGGGACTACACATCACCGTTAGCAACAATAACCATCACGTGAGGCTTGCCACTAATAACGACTACACAACAACATTAAGCGGAGAGTAAAGACAATCCACATTTCACACAACCACACAATTAATCGCACACACCAACACTTAACGAAACAAAGTAAATTAGCAAACTTGCACTTGGGTTTAGGTTAGCCCTTAAGGCTCCACCCAAACCCCCAAGAACCCACTTTGAAATCATTTAAAACTTCAAACATTACCACTCACCGATTAAGCCCAAACGAAAGCCGAAACACTGTTCTCAAGCCTTCGTAGCACCCGGTATCGCACCCGAAGTACCTGAATCAATATCCTCTACTTCAAGACAACCCAAAACAAACTATTAGGATGCTAATACACTTGCAAACCAGCAACAACCCGAAAAACTACTCCTTGCAATCAAAACACATCGATTCAAACCCAAATTTCATCCAAAACTTCACCATTTTCGTTCTAGACAAACCCCACACTGAATCCAGCGATTTCAATCACCAAAACACAATCCAAAATCATCTAGAAACATCCCCCAACATCAAAAGAACCACCGCCATGTTTTCAACCCAAAACCAACCCCAAAACTCAACCTTTTCAACCAAAAAATCCCATTTTTATACCCACTTCGGGTTTCCCACTATTTTAACATTTTTAAGACACCAAAGCACGATTAAAAACACCCTTAAACATGACCTTAAAATACCCACACGAAAATCCCATAGAAATACTCATTTCTCAAACCCAACACCCAATTAAAATGCATTTCAATGCGTTTTAAAAGAAGGTTTTCAAAGAGTACAAGCTAAATATGTAAGAATTTAAACAAGAAAAAGATTACCTTCAAATATCTTGATTGGATGAGGGATTTGAGACAATGGAATAGTGGATTAGGGTTTTGGAGAGGTTTTGGTGAAAAGGGGATTTTTAAGAAGATGACTATTTTCTTTTTCTTTTCAAACTTTTCTTTTCTTTCCTTATTCTTTTTACTCAAATTTCATTCTACAAATTTCATTAATGTCATTTTTGTAATTAATGGTAAATTTTATAAAATCATCATTTTTATCTAAATTTAACCCGAAACTAATCCTAGATCAAAACTGATAAACTCCCGTGCCCTAAACCGGGGCGTTACAAATGATGTAACACTTCAAGAATGTGCCATGCGTTATCATTTTACTGGTTGTCAATGAGTTAGTGGTCAAAATTTGGTCAACCATTACGGAAGGACTAAATTGTGTGTGTTTCGGCTAATGAAGATTAAAATTTCATTTTTCGTTGAGGACAAATTTGATCTTTAAGCCAAATAAAAATAAACAAATAACTACTCATTAAATAATTAAATTAAAGTATAGTTATTAAAAAAATATTATTATAATAAAAATAAAATATGACTAAATAAAACAAAGTTTTAAAATTGACATTAAAAAGATTCTACCCCGGGTTAAATAGAGTTAAAATTTTAAAACACTTATTTGGTCAATACGAGTTTCTTGGGATGAACATCATCTGTTTTTTCACTAAGCGTAACGCCCCGGGTTTAGGGGTCGGATGTTACTCGGGTAAATCGGGTTCGAGTCGTGGGTTTGTTTTAAAATTTAATTAAGATTTGGTTTAAATTAAAAGGGTTTGAATTCATTAATGGCATTTTGGTAATATTAAAATAAAGGAA
This sequence comes from Hibiscus trionum, assembly GCA_030270665.1. Classification (NCBI taxonomy): domain Eukaryota; kingdom Viridiplantae; phylum Streptophyta; class Magnoliopsida; order Malvales; family Malvaceae; genus Hibiscus; species Hibiscus trionum. The sequence continues at coordinate 39,757,346 of BSYR01000010.1, forward strand.
AATAAGTTGTTAAAAAGGGGCTTTTAACATTTGCTATTCATCTTCTTCTTCCTCAAGCATTTCACGTTAAAACCTCCCCAAACCCCTTGTCACTATTCCATCAAATCCCACCCTCATTTCAAGTGTTTTCATCAAGGTAAGACCACTTTTGACTTGCCCTCTCTATTCCTAACACATTTATAATTTTAGATTTTAGAAAACACCATTGTAGAGAAATTTGAGTTTTCATAGTTTTCAAAGAAAAGGGTGGAAATTTAATGGATTTTCGTTTTGCTTTTGATATGTAGAGTTAAGTTATGAGTTAACCTAGCCCTAAGGTACATTATACCTTAAATTGGTGGGTTTTTTATTAAGAATCCGAAATGGTTTTTTCATGGGTGTTTTAAAGAGTCAAAACTTGTGTTTTGGGTGTGATTTTGTGAAAGAGAGTTGGGCTGAGGTTATAGTGATACTAGAAGGTTGGTTTGAAGGTGTTTAAAGGTGTTTTGGGTGTTGGAATCAAAGGTTTTCTACTGGATTGTTGGGGAGTACGAAAATAAGAATTTTGGGTATTGGCTTTGGGTTGAATTTGTGAGAATTTGACTTGTAGTTGTAGTTTGGGGTTGTGGCAGTGTTTTGTGATTTATTGGCTGAGCAACGTATTATTTTAGATTTGTTAGAATCAAGGGAAACCGTTGGAGAGGCTTCGGGCACTAATCCGGGGAATTTGGAGACTTGAGATCGGTGTTCGGCTTCCGTTTGGGTTGCATCGGTGAGTGGAAATGTTTTGAACTTGTTTTGCTTTCGAAATGGGTCATTGGGGGTTTGGGTGGATCCTTGTGGGCTAACCTAAACCCAAGCGTAAGTTTACTAATCCTACCTTGATGGTTAAGTGATGATGTATGAGTAATTGTTGTGATATCATATGCATTGTGGATTACTTTTACATCTGTTGTCGTGTAGTCATTGTTGGTGTCGAGCCTCATGTGATGGTTGTACTAACTACGGTGATGTGTGGTCCCACCGATAGTGACTAGTAGAAGAGTAAGGTGATGTGTGGTCCCATCGGAAAACTACTAGTCGAACGGTGATGTGTGGTCCCACCGTGTGTTTTGGTTGTGCATGTGCAAACCATGTAGCTGTGTTGTTGAGATACCTTTCGTGCATTCAAATGGTTTATTTATCATTTAAGAAATGTGTTTTGAAAACTGCATGTTTGATGAGTTTTTAGAGCTTCGCTCACTAAGCTATCAAGCTTACGCTCTCCTTTTTCCAACATGCAGATCGTTAGAGTTCGGAAGGCAAGTGGGCAAGGGAGGAGCTTTTTGGAGTTCTCAAGTAGCTCAAGTATGATTTAAGTATTTGTAATAATGCCTAGTCAATGGGGTTATAGACTTGTATGGGGTTGATGTTCAACTCCTTAGTTTGGTTTGTTGGTGTTCAAGCATGATTAGTTTGATGATACTATGAGTTTTGTATGAATATTTATAGACTCATGATTGCTTGGTTTTAATGTTAATGCCGCTTGAATGCTTTGTGTTTTGAAGGCCTATAGCCATGTTCCATGAATGCTTATATGTCTGTTTTAAAAGCATGTGAAACCTTGTTATGAAAGGTCTATGTGTGTGTTTATTGCCTTTGAATGAAATGGTGAAGTCATGTATGTTTTTATGCAAGTTTCCTACCTAAATGCCTATCTTGAGATGAATGCCATGTTTGTTCGGTTAAGTACCCTCGCATGCTTAATCTTGGTTGCTAAATGATGTATGAGTGTTGGTATATTGCTAAACGAGTCATAAAATGCATCTAGAGTTGAGTCTCAGTTTGTTTAGCAGCTAAACTGAGTCTTGCAGTGCAGGGCGTATCGGTACGCCCAAGGGCCATATCGATACGGTCCTACACTTTAGGGCTCAGTTTAAGCCTAGCGTATCGGTACACGGGGGTGTATCGATACGCCAAAAGCTCTCTGGAAATTTGAGAAATTGACGAGATTTTGGCATATTGGTACGAGTCTTGGGTGTATCGGTATGGTCTTTTATCGTTGACCGTTGAGGGCGTATCGGTACGGTCAACTAGTATACCGATACGGTCTCCCTAGGTTGACTCTGGGTAGTTGACCAAGTCAAGCTGTATCGATACGGTCTCCTAGTGCATCGATACGGCCTGTTGTAAAGGCTAAAATGGGCTGTTGAATTACTTGTTTTGATTGCTTTGCATCGCTTCGTTTTCTTTCCGTTGTCGAATCTCACATAGGATGTATGAATGCCTTTAGACAAGATAATGTTTTAAAGAAATTTTCTAGGGTTGCTAACCGAAGGGGAACCTTAACGGTTTTCACTTCGGTTTTCCCCGTGTGACCTACTCGGACCGGTCAGTCGTCCAGACTAGGACGAGGGGGTTACATTTGGTGGTATTAGAGCCTGAGGTTTCCGATACCTCGGGTAGGTAAGTGAGGCAAGTTGATGTGTTATATTGTTGCTATGTCTCGGTGAGTGTTTTGCCATGTATGCTTGAAGTTTGCTTGCTAGTACGGTGTTTGAAAGAATGTTTTGGTGGCCTTGTTGGTTAAGGGCTAGTCAAATGTCCCCATTGTTAGGTGTTGTTGTCAAAAAATGGTTTTGGTTTAACGAGCTTGAGAACCTAAGTCCTTGCCCTTTTGCTAACCTAACGTTTTCTTGTGTGTTGTGCGTTTGTTGTTTTAGATTCTATCTTGATATGGTGAGACCGAGGGGGCGATCTAGAGCGGGTGACCAGGTACCTGGGGGTGAGCCTCCTGTTCCTCCTGCTCCCGGTGGTAATGGAGTTGGTGGCGAAGGTAACGTGCCTCATGCTGGTGCGCAAGTCGGAGGTGATGGTAATGGGCCTCAGGCCGGTGCCAATGTTGGAGGTGTTGGGGCTCAGACGGGTCAGGGTCCAGCGGGCGCGGACATGACCCATTTGATTCAGACCATAGCCGGAGCTTTTCAGACAACTTTGGCCGGTGTACAAGCTGCAGCACCACCTCAGGGTGCGGGGACAGGATTACCCCTAGAGAGGCTCCGTAGTTTGGGTGGAGTTGAGTTCCGTAGGTTGACTTCCGAGGGTTCAGAGGCGTGGCTCGAGAGTACTACACGCATCTTGGGTCAGATGGAATGCTCAGACGCCCGTAAGTTGGGTTGCATTGTCTCCTTGCTTCAGGGGGACGCATATACTTGGTGGACCACTGTTACTTCGGGTATGGCCGAAGCGGATATCACGTGAGAGTTCTTCAGAAATGCCTTCAAGAGGAAGTATCTCGGAGTTCGATATTTAGATGAAAAGAAGAGGAAGTTTACGGCCTTGGTTCAGGGTAACAGGACCGTGTCAGAGTACGAGGTTCAGTTTGTGAGATTGAGCCAGTATGCACCTGAGTTGGTTCCTAGTGAGAGGGAGCGGTGTGAGCGCTTCCGGTATGGGTTGACTAGAGATGTGAAGACCTACATGCTTGCCTCCAACTACATTGAGTTTGATGTTTTGGTCTCTAGGGCCAAGGATATTGAGCAGAACTTAGGCTCCAGTGCTCGTGCTAGTGGGTCTGATTTCGAGAAGAGACACGAGAATTGGGATAGAGATCATACCAAGAGGCATAGGGATAGGAGGTATCAGCCTGATTCAAGACATAGGGGTAGTAACTATGGATGGGGTCATTAGGGCTAAGGAGCTGTGGTACACACTCCAAAGTGCACTAGATGCGGGAGACGCCACCAGGGCAAGTGTACGGGTACCTTTGGGCCATGTTGGAACTGTGGTTCCCGAGAACAAATGAGGCGCAACTGTCCACACCCGGCTAGGGGCGGACCGGCCCCAGCTAGGGGTTTTGAGCATCAGAGAGGTTGTGGGCGTGGTCATGATAACTTTCAGCCAAGGAACGAGGGTCAGAGGAACTTAGCTCATATAGTAGCAGTTCAGCCCGAGGGAGGAGGACCGGTTAGGGTATATGCTCAGCGAGAGGCTGGGAATGACATGGATGTCATTGTAGGTAATTTCTCGATACAATCTTTAAGTTTGCTTTCTTTGATAGATTCAGGGTCGACACATTCATATATTTTGGGTGAGCACGCAAGGTCATTAGGGTTACCATGTGAATGGCTAGAGGTAGGCATAAATGTTACTAGCTCTTTTGGTGATACAGTGGTAGTTAGGAAAATTTATAGGAGGTGTCCCATGATGGTTCAGGGCCATGTGTTTCCGGTTGATATGATGGAGTTACCATTCTACGGTTTTGACGTGATTTTGGGCATGGATTGGCTCGTAGAGCATAGAGCTAGGGTTAGCTTTGAGACCAAGAGAGTCTCCTTGAAGCTTACAGATGATTTCGAGGTTGTGGTAGTTGGTGAGAACGTTAGGTTCTTGTCCCATGTTGTTTCTGCTTTGGAAGCTCAGAAGTTGTTGAATTCGGGTTGTCAGGCTTATTTGGCTTATATGATGAATCCAAATATGGGTGAGGTTAGACCGTATGACATCAGGGCAGTATGTGATTTTCCAAGTGTTTTTCCGGAAGAGTTGTCGGGTTTGCCTCCAAATAGAGCAGTTGAGTTTGCTATTGAGACGTATTCCGATTCTACACCAGTGTCTATTGCTCCGTATAGAATGGCACCGAAAGAGTTGAAAGAGTTGAAGACACAGCTTAAGGAGTTGTTCGATAGAGGTTTCATTAGGCCTAGTATTTCTCTGTGGGGTGCTCCAGTCTTGTTCGTGAAAAAGAAGGACGGTAGTATGAGGATGTATATAGATTATAGGCAGCTGAACAAGGTGACAATGAAGAACAAGTACCCTTTGCCTAGGATAGATGACTTGCTTGACTAGTTGAGAGGTGCTTATGTGTTTTCAAAGATTGATTTGAGGTCCAGATACTATCAACTGAAGGTGAAAGATGTAGACATACCGAAGACAACCTTCCGTACACGTTATGGGCACTATGAGTTCTTGGTGATGCCTTTTGGGTTGACTAATGCTCCAGCAGCTTTTATGGATATGATGAACCGTGTGTTTCACAAGTTTTTGGACAGGTTTGTGGTAGTGTTCATAGATGACATCTTAGTATACTCTAGGACCGAAGAGGAGCATGATGATCATTTGCGGTTAGTGCTTCAGACCTTTCTTAAGAATCAGTTGTATGCCAACCTAAGCAAATGTGAGTTTTGGATTAGGGAGGTAGTCTTCCTAGGTCACATGATCTCGGCTAAGGGGATTAGTGTGGATCCCAAGAAGATAGAAGCTATAGTGAATTGGAAACAACCGAAGTCAATGATAGAGATCCGTAGTTTCCTAGGTTTGGCGGGATATTATCGAAGATTTATCGAGGGATTTTCAAGGATAGCGGCTCCTTTGACTAAGTTGCTTCAGAAGAATGTCCCATATGAGTGGTCAGATGCAAGACAACAAGCGTTTGAGAAGTTGAAGAAAGCTTTGACCGAAGCTCTTATCTTGATACAGCCTGAACCGGGGAGAGAATTTGTGATTTATAGTGATGCATCATACGTAGGTTTAAGTTGTGTGCTTATGCAAGAATGTAAGGTGGTAGCATATGCTTCGAGGCAGTTGAAAGTTCACGAGAAGAACTATCCCACCCATGACATAGAGCTAGCCGCAGTAGTGTTCGCTTTGAAGATCTAGAGACACCATCTTTATGGTGAGAAGTGCACCGTATATACCGATCACAAGAGTTTGAAGTACTTGATGTCTCAGAGGGAGTTGAACCTTAGGCAGCGTAGGTGGTTAGAGCTTCTCAAGGACTATGACCTTACGATAGAATACCATCCGGGTAAGGCAAATGTAGTGGCTGATGCTTTGAGTAGGAAAGTGGCAGTTGAGTTACGAGCTATGTTTGCGAGATTGAGTGTGTCCAAAGATGGTGGGTTGATAGCCGAGCTTCAGGTTAAGCCTTCGTTAGTCCAGTTGATTCGGGAGAAGCTGTTGCGTGACGAGTCTTTGGCACCTCACGTTCAAGATATAGCCGAGGATAGGCCTACCGATTTTTGTTTTGGTGAGAACGGGATCCTGTGTTACAAGGATAGGATAGTGGTTCCGGAAGATGCCGAGTTGAGACGTACGATCTTGAACGAAGCTCATAATAGTCCTTTTGCTATGCATTCGGGTAGTACGAAGATGTATCATGGGTTAAAGGAAGAGTACTATTGGGTTGGGTTGAAGAAGGATGTGGCCGAGTTTGTGAGTAAGTGTATGGTTTGTCAGCGAGTTAAGGTCGAGCATCAGTTTCCTTCAGGGTTGTTACAGCCGTTGAAGATTCTGGAATGGAAGTGGGAACATATCACCATGGACTTTGTGTCAGGTTTACCGTTGACTCCTTCGAGGAAGAATTCAGTGTGGGTGATAGTGGATAGATTTACTAAGTGTGCTCACTTCATACCTGTTCATACCACCTATACCTTAGATAAGTTTGCCGATCTGTACATCTGTGAGATAGTGAGACTACATGGGGTACCGAAATCGATTGTGTCAGACCGAGATCCGAGGTTTACAGCTAGATTTTGGGAGTGTCTGCATCATGCCTTGGGCACATGGTTGAACTTCAGTACTTCGTATCATCCGCAGTCAGATGGTCAGTCAGAGAGGGTAATTCAGGTGTTGGAGGACATGTTGAGGTGTTGTATCATCGATTTTCGTAGGTCTTGGGAGAAACATCTACCGTTAGTAGAGTTTTCATACAATAACAGTCACCAGGATAGTATTCAGATGGCACCGTATGAAGCTCTGTATGGTAGGAAGTGTAGGACTCCGATTTGTTGGGCCGAAGCCGGACAAATGCTTGTACCGATGCCCGATTTGCTTAAGGGCACCACCGAGAAGGTAAAGGTGATATGTGATCATTCGAAGGCAGCTTCAGACCGACAGAAGTCATATGCCGACTTAAAGAGAAAAGAGATAGAGTATGCTATGGGTGAGAAAGTGTTTTTGAAAGTCTCACCTTGGAAGAAGGTGGTGAGGTTTGGTAGGAAGGGTAAGTTGAGTCCGAGATTCATTGGACCTTATGAGGTAGTTGAGAGGATTGGTCCCATTGCATACAAATTGAGACTCTCGACCGAGCTAAAGAAGATTCATGATGTGTTCCATGTTTCGATGATTCGTAAGTATAGGTCAGATCTGTCTCACATAATGCCAGTGGAAGAGATTGAATTGAATTCGGATTTGACATATGATGAGGAACCAATGGAGATCTTAGCCTCAGACAGCAAGGTGTTGCGTGGTAGGTTAATTGAGTTGGTCAAGGTGAGGTGACAACGTCGAGGGGTGGATAAGGCCAATTGGGAGAGAAAAGAGGATATGGAGAGGCAGTTTCCTTATCTCTTTCAGTCAGGTAATTTTGGGGACGAAATTCCTTAAGTGGGGGAGAGTTGTAACGCCCCAGGTTTAAGGGTCGAATGTTACTCGGGTAAATCGGGTTCGAGTCGTGGGTTCATTTTAAAATTTAATTAAGCTTTGGTTTAAATTAAAAGGGTTTGAATTCATTAAAAGCATTTTGGTAATTTTAAAACAAAGGAAATTAAGTTGTGAAAAAGGTGTTTTTAACATTTGCTATTCATCTTCTTCTTCCTCAAGCATTTTACGTTAAAACCTCCCCAAACCCCTTGTCACTATTCCATCAAATCCCACCCTCATTTCAAGTGTTTTCATCAAGTTAAGACCACTTTTGACTCGCCCTCTCTATTCCTAACACATTTATAGTTTTAGATTTTAGAAAACACCATTGTAGAGAAATTTGAGTTTTCATAGTTTTCAAAGAAAAGGGTGGAACTTTAATGGATTTCTTTTTGCTTTTGATATGTAGAGTTAGGTTATGAGTTAACCTAGCCCTAAGGTACATTATATCTTAAATTGGTGGGTTTTTATTAAGAATCCCGAAATGGGTTTTTCATGGGTGTTTTAAAGAGTCAAAACTTGTGTTTTTGGTGTGATTTTGTGAAAGGGAGTTGAGTTGGGGTTATAGTGATACTAGAAGGTTGGTTTGAATGTGTTTAAAGGTGTTTTGGGTGTTGGAATCAAAGGTTTTCTACTGGGTTGTTGGGGAGTACGAAAATAGGAATTTTGGGTATTGGCTTTGGGTTAAAATTGTGAAAATTTGACTTGTAGTTGTAGTTTGGGGTTGTGGCAGTGTTTTGTGATGTATTGGCTGAGCAACGTATTGTTTTTGATTGGTTAGAATCAAGGGAAACCGTTGGAGAGGCTTCGGGCACTAATCCGGGGAATTTGGAGACTTGAGATCGGTGTTCGGCTTCCGTTTGGGTTGCATCGGTGAGTGGAAATGTTTTGAACTTGTTTTGCTTTCGAAACGGGTCCTTGGGGGGTTTGGGTGGAGCCTTGTGGGCTAACCTAAACCCAAGCGTAAGTTTACTAATCCTACCTTGATGGTTAAGTGATGATGTATGAGTAATTGTTGTGATATCATATGCATTGTGGATTGCTTTTACATCCGTTGTTATCGTGTAGTCGTTGTTGGTTTCGAGCCTCACGTGATGGTTGTCATAACTACGATGATGTGTGGTCCCACCTGTAGTGCCTAGTAGAAGAGTAAGAGGATGTGTGGTCCCATCGAAATACTACTAGTCAAACGGTGATGTGTGGTCCCACCGTTTGTTTTGGTTGTGCATGTGCACACCATGTAGCTGTGTTGTTGAGATACCTTTCGTGCATTCAAATGGTTTATTTAACATTTAAGAAATGTGTTTTGAAAACTGCATGTTTGATGAGTTTTTAGAGCTTCGTTCACTAAGCTATCAAGCTTACGCTCTCCTTTTTCCAACATGCAGATCGTTAGAGTTCGGAAGGCAAGTGGGCAAGGGAGGAGCTTTTTGGAGTTCTCGAGTAGCTCAAGTATAATTTAAGTATTTGTAATAATGCCTAGACAATGGGGGTATAGACTTGTATGGGGTTGGTGTTCAACTCCTTAGTTTGGTTTGTTGGTGTTCAAGCATGATTAGTTTGATGATACTATGAATTTTGTATGAGCGTTTATAGACTCATGTATGCTTGGTTTTAATGTTGATGTTGCTTGAATGCTTTGTGTTTTGAAGACCTATAGCCATGTTCCGTGAATGCTTATATGTTTGTTTTAAAAGCATGTGAAACCTTGTTATGAAAGGTCTATGTGTGTGTTTATTGCCTTTGAATGAAATAGTGAAGTCATGTATGTTTTTATGCAAGTTTCCTACTTAAATGCCTATCTTGAGATGAATGCCATGTTTGTTCGGTTAAGTAGCCTCGCATGCTTAATCTTGGTTGCTAAATGATGTATGAGTGTTGGTATGTTGCTAGACGAGTCGTAAAATGCTTCTAGAGTTGAGTCTCGGTTTGTTTTGCAGCTAAATTGAGTCTTGCAGTGCAGGGCGTATCGGTACGCCCAAGGGCCGTATCGATACGGTCCTACACTTTGGGGCTCAGTTTAATCCTAGCGTACCGGTACACGAGGGTGTATCGATACGTCAAAAGCTCTCTGGAAATCTGAGAAATTGACAAGATTTTGGCTTATCGGTACGGGTCTTGGGTGTATCGGTACAATCTTTTATCGTTGACCGTTGAGAGCGTATCGGTACGGTCAACCAGTGTACCGATACGATCTCCCTAGGTTGACTCTGGGTAGTTGACCAAGTCAAGGCGTATCGATACGGTCTCCTAGCGTATCGATACAGCCTGTTGTAAAGGCTAAAATGGGCTATTGAATTACTTGTTTTGATTGCTTTGCATCGCTTCTTTGTCTTTCCGTTGTCAAATCTCACATAGGATGTATGAATGCATTTAGACAAGATAATGTTTAAAATTTTCTAGGGCTGCTAACCGAAAGGGAGCCTTAACGATTTTCACTTCGGTTTTCCCCGTGTGACCTACTCGGACCGGTCAGTCATCCAGACTGGGACGAGGGGGTTACACTAAGACCACTTGTTGGGTTCATGATGCATTTTTTTATTTTAGTCATCAATGCTAAGTTTGACCGCTGACTTAACGGGACGGTAACACAACATAGTATAGTAGAAGTTTTAGTCTCTAAAACTTATACATTCTATCAATTTAATCTTATTTTGAAACAATTTAATAAATCTTCAAATTTTAAAAATTATATGATTTGATTTTTTTGATTCAAAAATAAATATATTTAACCGTCCAATAAAATGATAAGAACTGGTTAAAAGTTATAAAAATTACAAAACAGATTCAAGAGGATAAATCCCAATACATTTGAAAAAAGTAGCACTTAACCACTGAGTTAAGAGTTTTTGTATCTTTTAACAGACATATATTAGTTACTATATAAGTAATAGAACAACTCTTCTATCACCACTACATTCTTCCAATGTGACATCATAATTCTTTAAAAATTAGCAAATAAGGAATCATGAGTCTAATTATTTAGGACTTGAAGGAACACAAAGGAGACTAGAGAAAAGAAGATAATTACCAAACCATGATATGTTTGCCATGATTGTCCTTGTGACTTGTTATTGAGTTGATTCCCTAAGCGGCAGAAAATTTTCTCAAACACAAAAGAGTATACTTTTATACTAATGTTTAAGAAATTGTTTTTATTTCATGAAATTTTCTTACGTTTTCTACTCTTGCTGTATATCTCCGTGATGATCAACAATTCTTAACAGACCCTCCTAACGCAGTGGCAATCGAACATTTCTCCAACCTATTAATAGCTTCACTATAAAAAAAATCAACAACCAAGTGTTTTAGAATAATATTCCAATGATTTGCAAAGTTCATGCCATCTTTACCTTCCTCTAGATTGTTGATACTTGTATCAAACTATATTAAAACTTGCTTGTAGGAAATTAATGATTTAAATGGATAAAGGATATAACTGGGGCTCCAAAGTTGGAGCCTAAAGTGAAAACAAGGAGAGAGATGGGTGTTTATTAATTTATTTGCCCATTTAGTGGGAATAAGAGTATTTGAATTTTCAAAGTGGTTGGTTGGTGAGGGTAGAAGGAAAGGTAAGAAAGAAATACTTTTGGAGAGAGAGCGAAGAAAAAGTACGAGAGATTTCAACCCCAATATGTCACTGTGATTCTCATCGTCGGTTCCATAAGATCTGCCTCGTCGAGACGAGTTGACCGATGGTCACCTCGCCACCGCCAATCGCTGGGTGAGAAGAAAAAAGAATCGAAGAGGCTCAAGAGAAGTGTACTATCGCTTTCTATTGAATTCTGCCGCCACTATAGGTCTCATCAGCTTCGAAAATGGTGATCTGGAGGTCGCCGTAAAATTCCCGCCGCTGTTTGCACGTGGGCAAGCTTTGACAGTAGTTGGGAGCCAAACCAGTTGACTGGTTGACCGAACCGGACCAGCCGTTTGACCCAAGCTTAGCTGTGTTGACCGATCTGATTGAGTTGTGGACCGAGCCTCCTTAAGAGCCACTGACCGTTAACTTTTTGACCCAAGTTGACTTTTTCGGGTGACCTTACCGGGGGGTTCGACATTTTGGGTTTGTTGGTGCAGTCCGTTTTGCCAAATTTGAAGCCGGTAAACTGTTTTTACGCGTTTAATTCTCTAGATTGGTTCGAAAGTGCAAATTGCTTATATTGCCGTATTTTTTTTATCTGAGGGATATACGGACTCGAATGTGGGATTTTGCGGGAAGATTGGAGAAGATTGAGTATGGATTTATCGGTAATTGCTTGAGGTTAGTACACCTTGAACTTTTAATGCTTCATGAGCATCACAAGTGTGATTGATTTGCGTGTCAGTGCCTGCAAAATAGGTAAACGATAAATATGCATGTTTAAAGATTGGTAGTTCGAGACTTGATATCTATGAGATGCTTGATGATGTTCGAATATGTTGAGACTTGTGGATACTTTAGAGACCATGTAGGGTCGTTTGAATTACTCATATAATTATTTGATGATTGGTTGATTGATTGATAAATTGTGATGCTTTGTACGCTAGTTTGAATGGATTGACGTGATTCAATCGAAATTATGCTTAAGGGGTAATACCGATAAATATTCGATTGAATGTTCATAAAAACGATAAATACTATTGAATGATTAAATACGTTAGCAACAAACTCTAATTTCTTCCATAAGCAGTAGGAATCGGTTAAGCCCCGAAACATCGTATTCCTTACAAATGGTACAACTCGCGAGTAGAGTATCGGTACACAATTGGGGGTTGTATCGGTATGGGTCTACATGTACCAATACTTGGAAAATTTAAGAATTCCAGTAAGCAATTTCAGTATTGATACGTGTGTGAGTAACGGTACCAAGGGTACCATACTGGTACTCGTGTTCGAGTATCAGTACCCATTGAGCTGAATAATCTATAATGCTAGCTAAAGATGAAATCAAGGTGAAAGATTAATGAATTGATTAATGTCTTAATTAATGTGAAAATGTGGATTAATGGAGATAATAAATGAGATTAATCGAGGACATGATGCTGAGGCAGTAGACCAAGATGTTGTACTAATGTAGTTCTAGATAGAGACAACAGTTGCCGAGCAGTTTCCGCTGCCCTACCTGCTGCCCGAGATAGCAAGCTATGGAATTGGAGAACTGGGGTGTGAACTGTAGAGCAGAAAACCCTGATTCTATCGATGCTAACCACTCAATTTTCCGATGTCTGTAGCAGCATTCAGAGCCGCTGAAAGAGGAACACGAGATTACTTGCGAAGCAAGGCAACGTGATAAAGTCCACATTCAACTCAAAGAAGTCAGAGTTTAAAGTTGCCTTTAATGTAAAAGTTACTTTGAAGACTTCTACTCCAAGAAGGACTAGACCTAGCTAATGCCTATATATACTCATTGTAATATTACTTCAAAAAAATTTAGGTTTTCCTTAGGCATAGTTTAGGTTTTCTTGCCACCATTATGTTCTAAAATTCTCCTAAGGTTTGGGTTATGTTGTAATTAGTGTGAGAATGGTTGCTTAGGATTTTAAGTTTGTTTTGCAATAATACTTCAAGGTTTACTTATTCCATGTTCTTCATATTTTTCAATTAAGGCGAAAGATTAGTTGATTACTATCCATTTGTTCGGCATCGAGAGAGTCGAACTCACGAAAGAAGTAAGTAAGATTCCATCTATAAACGGTGCAATCAATCCAACCTAGATATAGGTTAGGGTTTCAGGCGAGTAAAAGAGGACGAATCAACATTGTTGTTTTTGCATGATTCACGCCGCGATTGGTATTATCTACAGTGGGCATCAACATAATTCCGACTTAGACATAAGTGGGATCACTTTCGAAGCGTTCTGCCGAGCCTTGTAGTTCTGCCGAGTTTGCCACCGAGAAACAAGTCCATTCCCCTGCCGAGGCAGTGAGAGCGTCTCAGCAGTCTACCTGTCATCCCCTGCTGAGGCAGTAGAGTCTGGCAGCGCAAAACAACTTGTCCTATTCAACGCAGTTTCACACTAAACAACAGCATAACCCGACCCATTCTATCAACCTGGTTTCTTCCCTTTTAATTACTTGTGTTTTTATTTTTTCTCTCTCAAAACAACCAAATTAATTGTGCATTTACTTTTCTTGTGTAGGAACAACGAATCGAGTCAAGCTGTCTAATCCCTGTGGGAGACGATATCTTTTATACTATAACTTGACAAGAGTGTGCAGTTGCGCTCATATTTAGAGAACACCCAAGCGCTCTACATTATGGAAACAAGTATTGTTGACTATGCGAAGCCACATGCTGAAGAGGTTATTAATTGGGGCATTGAAGCCTCCTCTAGAAATGGTTCCTGGTGACAATTGAACACAAGTGGTGAACGAAGATTATGAACTATTTGTGGCACAAGATAGTGCACTCGCGTCCTGGCTGCTTTCTACAGTAAGCTCACGTCTGTTACCTCAATTTGTGGGAGCTAAGACTGCAGTTATGGTATGGAATACAGTTTTAAAGTTCTTTTCTAATAGACCAACTACATCTATTATGAGTTTATACTATAAAACTTGATCTATCAAGAAAGGAGAAGAAAGTATGAGGGCTTATACTACACAAATTAAGGAAGTGTGTGATGCACTTACTATATGTGGTAGCCCGGTTTCTCATGTGGAACAAATAGTTGTTATCTTGAATGGGTTACCGAGGGATTGTCATGCATTCATGACAATTATAACTGCAAGTAAAGAACCATATTCAATTGATGTTGTGGTCACGATGTTGATTAATGTTGAAGCATAGTTGCATGGTTTCTCTTAATCTGAAATGTTACCTATGATGGCTAATATGGCTCGTGTGGAATAAGGTGCTCGATTCAATCCTCCTCCTCATGGATATGCTCGAGGGCAGAATGTCGCAGGAAGAAATAAATGTCACGGTCGAGGAATGCTTAAGTTGCAGTGTCAAATTTGTGGAATTGTTTGTCATATTGCGGATAGATGTTGGTACAGGTTTAATCAATCTTTTTCTGGTGCGCATAATCAGGGTAAAGACGAATCAAGAAGTGTAAATGTGGTTACACATGATAATGGTGGAAACTATACTTGTTGTGCTAAAGGGAATCTTCAAAGCTAGGTGCTGGACATGGCTAACTCACAGGAAAATGTTGCAACCACTAGTCAAGACTAGTGGGGTGGTGGATTTAGGAGCCACTCACCATGTCACCTCGAATGAGAGGTGTATATTTCCAGACATGTGGTTTTTGATGAGTTTTCTTCTCCTTTTTGTAGAATCACAAGGTTCAAGCTACACAAACAACCGTTGTGTCATAGATCTCGAGCGTTGCCTACCATAGTTGATGTTGGGAAGCTACATAGTGGATCGAGCCAGTATCTCACACCTTCTAGGAACAACCAAACTTCAATGAATGGCTCTCCTTTTCAGGGAACTGATGCGTCTTCTGGTCTCAGACATGAATGAGTTTCTACAGGTCATAGGGGATCCACCAGCTGACAATTCCAACCATGCAGAGTCTGACATTTGTCCAGTCAATAGTGGTGATAATACACATAATGAAAGTCTGCATGAACAAAAGACAATGCATAATTTGGATATCCATGAGGATCAAGCAGAAGCACAAGCAGGGTTTGATGATGCAATCTCCCATATAGATCAAGTGGTGCAAGCAGAAGGGTTAGTTTCTGAAGAACAAGTGGTGCATGAGGTAAATCATCCTAGTTTAGTTGTGTCTAAAAATACAAATGCAATGGTTATAAGGAGTAAACTAGGTATTATTAAACCCAAAGTTTATATAGCTCAGGGAACAAACAGTGACATAGAACCTCGAAATGTTTATGAAGCTCTTCAAATACCTCAATAGAAAGATGCAGTTCTTACAGAGTATGATGCATTGCTGAAAAATAAAACATGGTCCCTTGTGAAACTGCCTGAAGGACGGAGTAGAATTGGGTGCAAATGGTCATTCAAACTGAAAAGGAAGGTAGATGGCTCTATTCTTAAGCACAAAGCAAGGCTCGTGGCTTAAAGATTTTCTCGTCCCTGAACAGGACTTCTAAGACACTTTTAGTCCGATAGTTAAATCTGCTGCACTTAATGTTGTATTAGCAATTATAGTGTTCAAAAAGTGTAAGTTGAGGCAGGTTGATGTGAACAACACATTCTTGAATGGTGATTTGGAGGAAGAAGTGTATATGAGACAGCCCCAAAGTTTTGAGCAAGTTGTTGATGATGGCACTCCTCTTGTGTGCAAATTGAAAAAATCATTGTATGGCCTATGACAAACTCCTCAAAACTACCACAACAAACTAAGGAGTTACTTGTATAAGTTAGGGTTCAAAGGATCTCAAGCTGATGCATCCCTGTTTGTACAAAATAAAGAAGGTACAAATATATATATATATATATATATATTTGTATATGTAGATGATATAATAATTACTGGTGCCTCAAATTTAGAAATTGAAAGTATTGTAGCATTGTTGCATGCTAAATTCTCTATTAAGGATCTTAGTGAACTTCATTTTTTTCTTGGGACTCGAAGTAACAAGGAAAGGAGACACCTTGGTGCTAAGTCAGAAGAAGTTCTTACACAAGTTGTTAGTGAAGACTCGAATGCTTCAAGCCAATGCCACTCCTACACCAATAGTTGTGAATCTAAAGCTCAAACATGATGTGGGTAAACCCTTGGCAGATGCACATGAATATAGAAGCATTGTGGGAGCTTTGTTGTATGCTTGTCATGCAAGACCAGACAATAGCTTCAATGTCAATAAGGTAGCACAATATATGTATGCTCCATGTGAGCAGCACATGGTTGCTGTAAAACAGATTCTGAGGTATATTAATGGGACACTTGATTATGGGTTTCATTTTTATCAGCAAAAGGAATGTCTTTGACCATTGTATTTGTTGATGCAGATTGGGGTGGTAGCATTGATGAAAGGCGCTCAATAACTGGATATTGTGTGTATGTGGGAGACTATCTTGTGGCTTGGAGTTCAAAGAAGCAAAAGTCGGTTTCTCGTTTCACCACAAAGGCTGAATATAGGAGTATTACTGAGGCTACATCTGAGGTTACATGAGTTCGAGCTCTACTTAGACATGAAGGTTGCACAAGATAATGTTGTTGTGATTTGGAATGAAAATACGAGTGCAATTGCTTTGAGTGCAAATCCTATTCTTCATGCTCGAACGAAACACATGGACTTAGACATTCATTTTGTTCGCGAAAAGGTTGCAGCTGGTCTTATAAAGACCAACTATGTTCCAGCAGAATATTATGTTGCAGACTGTCTTATCAAGACGTTATCAAGACCTTCATTCTCTAGTTTTCGTGACAAGCTTCGAGTTCACTCAACAAAAGTTTTGGAAGAAGGAAAAAGTAGGTAGAATTTTATAGATAGCTGCCAACTCACTATAGTTGATGAGGTTAACTAATTAACTAAGTCAATTATACGGTTAGTTAGTTTCTAGGTGGTTATTGTAAGTGTTGCTTATCCTATATAAAGGCAGCCATTGACTTGATATGTACGTAACTTAAATATCAAGCATTCTTGGCTAAGATGAATGAAAAGCCAACTTCTCTCAAACATTTATCTTTGTATTTTTGATAACTCATCATGAAGGACCTATTAGTTTACAATAGTTGGACTACTTGTTTTTTTCTTAAATCTCCGGTTTAAAAGCCAACTATTTTTATTATTTGAAAACTATTTGATACATTATTGTAAGTGTAAAAACTTTAACTTATACAAGTAGTTTTATTTTATGATTTAGATGTTTAATTTAGAGTTTATGATTTATATTTGGTACACCACTAGTGTAAACTTTAACTTATACAAGCAACTTTATTTTAGGATTTAAAATTTTAGTTTAAGATTTCTGATCTAGGAATATTTAATTTTAGGATTATATTTTATGGTTTAGAGTTTATATTTAAAATTTAAAATATACATGTTATGCAAAAATCTTTACGATGCTAGTATATCAAATACCAACCCTTTTTTATTGATAAAGGGAAAATACTATCAAGTGTCTCATTAAAAACCTCCCTAAACCTAAATGGAGGAAAAGAGTACACTTGATAGTATTAAGAAATAATAGAAACTAAGGATAATACATCCAAACAAAGAGAAAACCAAAAACACTAGACCATGCTCATGTCCATGTCCTTCCGCAACATATCAACAACTTCAAGAGGAGGATCCAGAAAATGCATCACATCGAAGCTATCACGATTCACCAACTTCGCCATCCGATCCGCAACTTGATTACCTCCCCGCCGTACATGGGCAAAAGACAAAGACCACGGGCGCTTATGCCAATACGCGATATTATAGCAAAACCAACGGACACATACCATCACCATGTTGAATCAACCGATTCGCGTCCAAGTTATCCAATTCCACCTGCACAAGTCGATGGCCCGCCTCTCATGCACATTCAAGACCCATTAAAATGCCCCAAAGCTCAGCCTCCCGAACCGAGAAAATGCCGAGAGCCTTATTATAACCAAAAACTCAGCGACCATAATGGTCCTGGCCATCACCCCCACATGCAAACGAGTCGTCTGCCTCCCATTGCGCACCATCAGAATTAAGTTTCAACAATCCTGGCTGCGGTAACGATGAAACGACCAATCCCAGTCCAACATAACCATCGAGAGTGTGTGCATCACCACCCAAATTACGCATAACAGAGCCCCCGGTAAACGTTGAAGCCATGATCTGCGCAAGCCTATAGCTGCAACCCAACACCGAATCTTGCAGCTCCTTGTCATTGGAAAAAACAATATTATTACAATGCAACCAAAGGTTCCATACGACAGCACCAAATAGAAAATCTCAGCCCTCCGGCACAACAACAAACAACTCAGGTTTAGACTCACCTAATCCTTTATATCCATTGTAAGGAAATCATGCAGCTTGTCACGCCTCACCAACGCGCTCCGCGAGCAACTTGAGTCAGCCGTGAAGTGATGCCGGACGCGCTCATTGTTCGTCATGAGACATTTTTTACAAATGAGCCACAAGAAAATCTTAATCTTTTGCAAGCCAGGTATTTATTAATCAAAGGCCATACACGCTCTTCGACACCATTGTTCCCATTGCTTTGAACATAATAATTGATTTCACAAAAAACTTCAAATCCTTAGCTTGAGACCATGTAACCCCCTTAGCCCGGCCTAGACGGTTGACTCGAACTACGAAGATTACACGGGGAAAACCAAAGTCAACCCGAAAGTCAACCTTGATTAACGACCCTTTTTTTTCTTTTTAGTCTTGTCTAGATGCATATTAATCCTAAATGTAGCCTTGAGATGAGCATACTTGAAAAGCACAGCGATCGGAAAACGTTAAGGGACTCAATTGCACAAATTACAACTAATAGGGACCAAAATGTAAATTCTAGAAATTAAGAGGACTTAACTGATTTTTAAGTTACCATTATGAAATTAGTCATATTACATGCTTCCATGTCAAATTTCACCTTAAACGGACATCTCAAACCCAAGCAATTGTATATACAAAATTCAGGACTAAAACGTAAAACTTGAAAACTACAAAACCATTCAAATCAGTGCCCAACGGTCATCTGTTTCGGAACGGGAGTTGACCGTTCCGAAACGCGGGTTCGTTTCGAGACCTGTTTCGAAACAGGGCCTGGCAGTGGCCAATTCGTTTCGGAACATCCTCTACCCGTTTCGATACACGAAAGCCATTACAGGCCCCCGTTTCGAAACGTTAGTGCCCGTTCCGATACGGACTGCCTAGAAAGTGCAGAATTTGCTGGTTTAACACTCAATTATCCACTCAAACACATTCTAATGACCTCCTAATCATGCCAACAAGCCATCATACATATAAGGTACATATTTGCATCATCAAAACTCATTCATGGCATCAATTAGGAAAAACCACAAGTCTATAGGCATGCAACCTAATACTCAAAACCAACCAATCATCAAATCATCAAAGAAAACACCAAAATGGCCAATTACATGTCCAAAATATCAAAGGCATCATGCCATACTTAGGGAGTCCAAAACATCTCCCAAAACACAACATAGGTTCCCATTGCCAAATACCAAAAACTAATAATGTGTGAAAAAGTCACCATACGTGAGCTTAGTTTTCCCCTGGATTCTTAGCCTCCTTGCTGCCGTTTAAGCACTTCAATTCTCTGCATTATTGGTTCAAGAAAGAGAGCGTAAGCACATTTGCTTAGTGAGGCATGCTCTAAAGAAACAACACAATAATGCACTTTATAAAACACCTTTCAAAAGGCCTTTAAATTCATAAACATCATTTCTCATGCAACAATGCATACACAACAAGCATCTCATGCTTCATTAACATCAACATGTCATATTGGCTTCCAAGTGATAGACCATAACCTTTTACAACATAAAACACAATCGGATAAGCGAATTACAAGCGTTGTCCCATACGCTTCATACACACTATCGAACACACAAGGTGGAGTTTACCGGTACAATCTCAAACCCTCAACACCCGTGATGGAGTTAAACGGTACAATCACAACCCTTCCACATCACTCATCGGTAGTTGTATAACATCACTAACGAGAACACAGGACACACAACACAAGATCCACACATGGCCTTTTAACCACCATTATGATCTTAGACATCTCGTTAGTGTACTTGGATGGAGTTTACGGTACCATTACAACCCCTCAACATCCAAGGCGACTTTATTCACGGTGCACCCAATCCTATAGCCGGCTAACTATATCCGATTCAAGTACTTTAAAACCAACACATCACTTGCCAATATACATCAATTATCAACAACAATCCATTGTTTTAAAGCATTAATCAAAGCCATTAAACCATCATGCATCACTATGCATCAAAACCACATTTATCAATATCAAATCAAGGATCTCTTACCTTGAGCATCCTTCAACACATGGCTTTCAAAACCAGCATTAATCATGCTAAAACATGCTTCAAAACAGAATTTAAACATGCAAATTAAATACATTGCATCCAGCCATCTCATGGTTCATCAAAGAGAGAGTTTCTCCGAAAACTTACTCTTGATCTTAGTTAAGTTGATTAGACTTAAACTAAGCTCCCAAACCTTCAAACATTCATTACAAAGCTGGAAATCCAAACTTCACTCACCAATTCCGTTTCGCAAGCTTGCCGAAACACCGTTCAAGCCTCCGGATCAACACCACAAGGATCCGAAGATGTCTCCCCTGTTTTAAACACATCAAAGCAGAGGATTAATGCATCATCATGCATTAAAATCTTCAGCCATTACACCTAAACTCGCTGCTCTCACCAAATCTAACATTTCGGCTACCAAACACAACCAAAATCACTTCCAAACTCTTCCACAACATTACCCAGCCAAGATCCTTCACTTCTAAACATTCTTAAACATCAATTAACATCCAAAAAGAATCTAAACTAGTCCTTATACCTCCAGCTATAACAGAACACCAAGATCACCCCAAAAACCACCATTTTCACAAGTAAAAACTTAGGAAAATCAACCTATTCGG
Source organism: Hibiscus trionum (assembly GCA_030270665.1). NCBI lineage: Eukaryota > Viridiplantae > Streptophyta > Magnoliopsida > Malvales > Malvaceae > Hibiscus > Hibiscus trionum. Next base: position 39,778,245 of record BSYR01000010.1, read on the forward strand.
GATTGCATTGATTAAACCTTAATTACACATCATTAAACATCCAAAATACATTAAAAAGACATCTCAAAATAGAGCCCAAACATTCATCACGAATTTCTTCAAGATTTAATCCAAATCTTGAGTTTTAAGCCAAAATCAAGATCACAACATTAAAACCTTTTATAAAACTTAATCTAAGGATTGAGAACTTGGGAATTTCAGTAAAGAACTTAGTATTTATAGGAGAAGGACATCCTTACCTCTAAATGTAGATTTCTCCTTCATTAGAGCCAAAATCCTTGAAAATTCAATAAGCAAATGAAGAGGATTTGATGTAGAAAGGATTAGGAATCAATTGATGATTGAAACCTCATCATTTAGTGTGAAAATCAGAAGAAATGCTACTGTGGAAATGTGTTTGGCTGAGTGAATTTTGAGAGAAAATGAGATGAGAAAGTTTTAGCAAAAGTTAGTTATGAAAAGCTAAAATATGGTTTCCCTCTCTTCTTTCAATTAATTAAACATTAATAAAATCATTAAAATTAAGAAAAATCTGGAGAAATCCTTCCTTGGGCAAATTAGCTCCTTAAAGATTCAAAGTTTCAATCCTTACAAAACAGTCACCACTGAACTTTTCAAAAATTACATTTTAGTCACTATTTCGAAATGTCACCCTTCCAAAACTTATTTTGTAAAATTGATTTCACCACTCTCTTATATATATTAAAAGAGGGTTTTTAAATATTTTCCCATATTTTTAATGCATCCTGAACTAGGCTTTCCCAAAAAACCACCTTTTATATTAGAACAGAAAAATAGACCGGTCTGGTTCAGACCCTAAACTTCCAAGCCCAAAATTGGGGTGTTACAACTCTCCCCCTGAAGAAATTTCGTCCTCGAAATTTACCTGGAGGAAAAAGGTATGGAAACTGCTTCTTCATGCCATCCTTTCTTTCCCATGTGGCTTCCTCAGCACCACGATGCTTCCACAACACCTTTACCAACTCAATGGTTTTACCTCGAAGAACTTTACTGTCTGAATCCAAAATTTCTACTGGCTCCTCATCATAGGTCAAGTCTGGATTCAACTCTACTTCCTCCATAGGCATAACATGCGAAGGATCCGATCTATACCTCCGAAGCATAGAGACATGAAACACGTCATGAATCTTTTCCACTCTTGCGGCAATCTCAACTTGTACGCAACAGGACCCACACGTTCAATCACCTCGTATGGTCCAATGTACCTAGGGATTAACTTACCCTTTCGACCAAACCTCATCACCTTCTTCCAAGGCGAAACTTTCAAAAACACACGGTCACCTACCGCAAACTCAATCTCCTTACGCTTCAAATCCGCGTAAGACTTCTGTCGATCATAAGCTGCCTTCAATCGCTCACAAATGAGCTTCACCTTCTCGGTGGTTCCTTTCAACAAAGCTGGCATTGAAACCAACTTCTGACCTGTTTCAACCCAACAAAGAGGAGTCATGCACTTCCTCCCGTACAAGGCTTCATAAGGTGCCATTTGAATACTTGCCTGGTAGCTATTATTATAAGCAAACTCCACCAAAGGCAAATGCTTCTCCCAAGAACCCTGAAACTCAATCACACAGCACCTCAACATATCCTCCAGCACTTGGATAACACGCTCAGACTGTCCATCCGACTGTGGATGATAAGAAGTAATGAAATTCAGCCGTGTACCCAAAGCCTGATGCAAACACTCCCAGAAACGCGATGTAAACCTCGGATCTCTAACCGACACGATCGACTTTGGCACACCATGCAGCCGCACAATCTCAGCAATATACAGCTCTGCAAGCTTGTCCAAAGTGTATGTAGTATGCACAGGCAAGAAATGCGCACACTTCGTCAGGCGATCCACAATCACCCACACCGAATTCTTCTTCGATGGCGACAAAGGTAAACCAGACACAAATTCCATGGTAATCCTTTCCCACTTCCACTCAGGAATCCTCAACGGTTGCAACAACCCAGAAGGAAACTGATGCTCAGCCTTAACTCGCTGACAAACCATGCACTTGCTCACATACTCAGCAACATCTTTCTTTAAACACACCCAATAGTACTCATCACGAAGATCACAATACATCTTAGTACTACCAGGGTGCATAGCAAAAGGACTACTATGAGCTTCAGTCAAAATAGCACGCCTCAACTCAGCATCATTGGGCACTACTATCCGACTCCCAAAACATAAAACTCCATCATCATTAAAGCAGAAATCCGGTGGCCTATCCTCAGCAATATCCTGAACATGTGGCACCAAGGAATCATCCAACAGTTGCTTATCCTTTATCAACTGAACCAAGGATGGTTTCACTTGCAACTCAGCCACAAGACCACCATCTCGCGAAATACTCAAACTGGCAAACATAGCCCTCAACTCCACTGCCACCTTTCTACTCAAGGCATCCGCTACAACATTAGCTTTGCCCGGATGGTACTCAATCGTCAGATCGTAATCTTTAAGCAAATCCATCCAACGTCGTTGCCTAAGATTCAACTCTTTCTGAGACATCAGATACTTCAAACTCTTGTGATCCATGTACACCGTACACTTCTCACCATACAGGTAATGTCTCCAAATTTTCAAAGCAAAAACCACCGCAGCTAACTCAATGTCATGCGTAGGATAATTGCGCTCATGCACTTTCAACTGGCGCGATGCATAAGCCACCACCTTACCCTCTTGCATCAACACACACCCCAATCCAACGTAGGATGCGTCACTATACACCACAAACTCTTTCCCTGATTCAGGCTGAACCAAGATAGGAGCTTGCATCAAAGCTACCTTTAGCTTCTCAAAAGCCTGTTGTCTCGCTTCCGTCCACTCATACTTGACATCCTTCTGCAACAACTTCGTCAAAGGTGCAGCAATCTTTGAAAATCCGTCCATGAACCTCCGGTAGTATCCCGCTAAACCAAGGAAACTACGGACTTCATGAACAGACTTAGGAGGCTTCCAATTCATCACTGCCTCAATCTTCTGAGGATCAACACGAATCCCCTCAGCAGAAACCACATGACCAAGGAACACAACTTCCCTGAGCCAGAACTCACACTTGCTTAGCTTAGCATAAAGCTGATTTTCCAACAAAGCCTGCAATACAATCCTCAAATGTCCATCATGCTCCTCCTCAGTACGAGAGTACACGAGGATATCATCAATGAACACAACAACAAACTTGTCCAAAAACTCATGGAACACTCTATTCATCATGTCCATAAAAGCTGCAGGATCATTCGTCAACCCAAATGGCATCACAAGGAACTCATAATGCCCATACCTCGTTCTGAAGGCTGTCTTTGGCACTTCCACAACCTTCACCTTCAACTGGTAATACCCTGACCTTAAGTCAATCTTAGAGAACACGGCCGCTCCCCGAAATTGATCAAAATGATCATCAATCCTCGGCAATGGATACCGATTCTTGATAGTCAACTTGTTCAGCTGACGGTAATCGATGCACATTCTCATAGTGCCATCCTTCTTCTTCACAAACAAGACCGGTGCACCCCAAGGTGACACACTCGGCCGAATGAAACCACGATCAAGCAACTCCTGAAGTTACGTCTTCAGCTCCTTCAACTCCTTAGGTGCCATTCGATAAGGTGTAATGGACACTGGAGTTGTATTCTCATACAGCTCAATTCCAAACTCCACCTCTCGGTTAGGAGGCAATCCAGGCAACTCCTCCAGAAACACACTAGGAAACTCTCGCACAGTCCTGATATCTTGAACTCGCAACTCCTTCGAGCTAGGGTTCATCACAAAGGCTAGGTAGGCTTCACATCCTTGCCTCAGCATCCGACTCGCTTCCAAGGAAGATACCACATTGGCAAGAAACTTCACATTCTCACCAACCACCACCACCTCATAATCATCCGCAAGCTTCAACGAAACTCGCTTGTTCTCAAAATCCACCACAGCTCGATGTTCAACAAGCCAATCCATACCAAGGATTACATTGAAACCATAGAATGGCAATTCCATGAGTTCAACATGAAAAACATGATCTTGCACAACCAAGGGACACCTTCTATACAACTTCCGTGTCACAACAGTCTCACCGAAGGAACTAGTTACACGCATACCAACATCCAAAGACTCAACAGGCAAACCAAGCAATTGAGTATGTTCACGCAATATGTATGAGTGTGTAGATCCAGAATCAATCAAGGAAAGTAATGACAAGGATTGCAAAGTGAAGGTACCTGCGATCACATCTGTGTCATTTATCCCCTCTCGTTGCGCATACACTCGAGCCTGGCCACCACCCTCAGGTTGGACAGCCACCACATGCGCCACATTCCTTCCGCCATCCTCTCTGCGCTGGAAGTTACCACGGCCGCGCCCACGACCTCTTTGTGGTGCAACAACTCCAGGAGCACGTCCCTGACCACCACCGGCCAACAGAGGACACTCCATCTTCATGTGGTCTGCTGAACCACAATTCCAGCACGAATTACCCGTCACTGCCACAGGAGCCTGCACCTCTCTCGCGCCCGAGGACAATCACGCCTCAGATGACCACGCGATCCACACGCCCAGCATGTGTTCTGATCAGCTCTCGCCCTGTCTCCCTGAACAGGCGCACCATGCCCTCCACTACCACGCCTAGCAGAAGACTGATATCTCTTATCTCTTCCTCTCTTGTTCCGTCCACCACCGGAACTATACTCAGCAGCTCTCTTGCCCGAGCCAGAACCAACACTCCTAGAAGACAAACCCAGGTTCTGCTCAATATCTTTCGCCCTACCAACCAGCACATCAAAATCCGTGTAATCAGCTGCAAGCATAAAGGTCTTTACATCCGACACCAAACCATATCGGAAACGTTCACACCTCTCCCTTTCATTAGGGACAAGCTCAGGTGCGTATTGACTGAGATGGACAAACTGGATCTCGTACTCAGCCACCGTCATACTTCCTTGAACTAGAGACATGAATTCTCTTTTCTTTTCATCCAGGTATCGCACACCTAGATACCTCCACTTGAACACGTTTAGAAAGAACATCCAAGTCACATCAACTTCCTCCATTCCGGAGACAGTGGTCGTCCACCAGGTATACGCATCATCATGTAACAGCGATACCACACATCCTAACTTCTGCACATCATTGCAGTTCATTTGTCCCAATATCCTCTTGGTACTTTCTAACCAAGATTCGGAACCTTCAGCAGACAAACCTCTGAACTCAGTCCCTCTCAGACTACGCAAACGTTCCAAAGGTAGTCTAGCATTATCATCACCCTGATGCCCAGCTCCATGAGCTCCAGCTACTGCCTCCTGAAAGGCTCCAGCAATAGCATGTATCAACACTGTCATGTCAGGAGTAGCTTGCCCCTGCCCAGCTTCAAGTCCAGCGACCCCAGCACCAGCACCAACACCAGCTCCATCACCTCCAGCACCACCACCACCGGGCGGTTCACCACCAGGAGGAGGAGGTAAATCCACAACATTATCGACATTCTCCTCATTCTCGTTCTGAGCCATAGCTTGCGTATTAACTCTCGTCTCTCTACGAGGTCCCATTCACTAAAACAATGCACTAACACAAATGCAATAAACATAATTAGGCCCAACAAGGTAAGTAATACAAGCACTCAAGCTCATTTTTCAAAAACAATTCATTTCATTAGTTTTGATATGGCAATGGGTCCCTCTAACATGCTTCAACACAGCATAGCATCACAACTACAACATACTTACAATTCACACATCAAGCTTCCATTTAAAAGGCATACCAAGAAATCATACATATATCACCCACATAATCATTCCCAAATACTCGATAACTTAGCTCTGATACCACCAAATGTAACCCCCTTAGCCCGGCCTAGACGGTTGACCCGAACTACGAAGATTACACGGGGAAAACCAAAGTCAACCCGAAAGTTAACCTTGATTAACGACCCTTTTTTTCTTTTTAGTCTTGTCTAGATGCATATTAATCCTAAGCGTAGCCTTGAGATGAGCATACTTGAAAAGCACAGCGATCGGAAAACGTTAAGGGACTCAATTGCACAAATTACAACTAATAGGGACCAAAATGTAAATTCTGGAAATTAAGAGAACTTAACTGATTTTTAAGTTACCATTATGAAATTAGTCATATTACATGCTTCCCTATCAAATTTCACCTTAAACGGACATCTCAAACCCAAGCAATTGCATATACAAAATTCAGGACTAAAACGTAAAACTTGCAAACCACAAAACCATTCAAATCAGTGCCCAACGGTCATCTGTTTCGGAACGGGAGTTGACCGTTCCGAAACGCGGGTTCGTTTCGAGACCTGTTTCGAAACAGGGCCTGGTAGTGGCCAATTCGTTTCGGAATGGCCTCTACCCGTTTCGATACATGATAGGCCCCCGTTTCGAAACGTTAGTGCCCGTTCCGATACGGACTGCCCAGAAAGTGCAGAATTTGCTGGTTTAACACTCAATTATCCACTCAAACACATTCTAATGACCTCCTAATCATGCAAACAAGTCATCATACATATAAGGTACATATTTGCATAATCAAAACTCGTTCATGGCATCAATTAGGAAAACCCACAAGTCTATAGGCATGCAACCTAATACTCAAAACCAACCAATCATCAAATCATCAAAGCAAACACCAAAATGGCCATTTACATGTCCAAAACATCAAAGGCATCATGCCATACTTAGGGAGTCCAAAACATCTCCCAAAACACAACCTAGGTTCCCATTGCCAAATACCAAAAACTAATAATGTGTGAAAAAGTCACCATACGTGAGCTTAGTTTTCCCTTGGATTCTTAGCCTCCTTGCTGCCCTTTAAGCACTTCAATTCTCTGCATTATTGGTTCAAGAAAGAGAGCGTAAGCACATTTGCTTAGTGAGGCATGCTCTAAAGAAACAACACAATAATGCACTTTATAAAACACCTTTCAAAAGGCCTTTAAATTCATAAACATCATTTCTCATGCAACAATGCATACACAACAAGCATCTCATGCTTCATTAACATCAACATGTCATATTGGCTTCCAAGTGATTGACCATAACCTTTTACAACATAAAACACAATCGGATACGCGGATTACAAGCGTTGTCCCATACGCTTCATACACACTACCGAACACACAAGGTGGAGTTTACCGGTACAATCTCAACCCCTCAACACCCGTGATGAAGTTTAATGGTACAATCACAACCCCTCCACATCACTCATCGGTAGTTGTATAACATCACTAACGAGAACACGGGAAACACAACACAAGATCCACACATGGCCTTTTAACCACCATTATGATCTTAGACATCTCGTTAGTGTACATGGATGGAGTTTACGGTACCATAACAACCCCTCAAAATCCAAGGCGACTTTATTCACGGTGCACCCAATCCTATAGCCGGCTAACTATATCCGATTCAAGTACTTTAAAACCAACACATCACTTGCCAATATACATCAATTATCAACAACAATCCACTGTTTTAAAGCATTAATCAAAGCCATTAAACCATCATGCATCACTATGCATCAAAACCACATTTATCAATATCAAACCAAGGATCTCTTACCTTGAGCATCCTTCAACACATGACTTTCAAAACCAGCATTAATCATGCTAAAACATTCTTCAAAACAGAATTTAAACATGCAAATTAAATACATTGCATCCAACCATCTCATGGTTCATCAAAGAGAGAGTTTCTCCGAAAACTTACTCTTGAGCTTAGTTAAGTTGATTAGACTTAAACTAAGCTCCCAAACCTTCAAACATTCATTACAAAGCTGGAAATCCCAACTTCACTCACCAATTCCGTTTCGCAAGCTTGCCGAAACACCGTTCAAGCCTCCGGATCAAACCCACAAGGATCCGAAGATGTCTCCCCTGTTTTAAACACATCAAAGCAGAGGATTAATGCATCATCATGCATTAAAATCTTCAGCCATTACACCTAAACTCGCTGCTCTCACCAAATCTAACATTTTGGCTACCAAACACAACCGAAATCACTTCCAAACTCTTCCACAACATTACCCAGCCAAGATCCTTCACTTCTAAACATTCTTAAACATCAATTAACATCCAAAAAGAACCTAAACTCGTCCTTATACCTCCAGCTATAACAGAACACCAAGATCACCCCAAAAACCACCATTTTCACAAGTAAAAACTTAGGAAAATCAACCTATTCGGGATTGCATTGATTAAACCTCAATTACACATCATTAAACATCCAAAATACATTAAAAAGACATCTCAAAACAGAGCTCAAACATTCATCACGAATTTCTTCAAGATTTAATCCAAATCTTGAGTTTTAAGCCAAAATCAAGATCACAACATTAAAACCTTTATTAAAACTTAATTTAAGGATTGAGAACTTGAGAATTTTAGTAAAGAACTGAGTATTTAGAGGAGAAGGACATCCTTACCTCTAAATGTAGATTTCTCCTTGATTAGAGCCAAATTCCTTGAAAATTCAATAAGCAAATGAAGAGGATTTGATGTAGAAAGGATTAGGAATCAATTGATGATTGAAACCTCATCATTTAGTGTGAAAATCAAAAGAAATGCTGCTGTGGAAATGTGTTTGGCTGAGGGAATTTTGAGAGAAAATGAGATGAGAAAGTTTTAGCAAAAGTTAGTTATGAAAAGCTAAAATATGGTTTCCCTCTCTTCTTTTAATTAATTAAACATTAATAAAATCATTAAAATTAAGAAAAATCTGGAGAAATCCTTCCTTGGGTAAATTAGCTCCTTAAAGATTCAAAGTTTCAATCCTTACAAAACAGTCACCACTGAACTTTTCAAAAATTACATTTTAGTCACTATTTCGAAATGTCACCCTTCCAAACCTTATTTTGTAAAATTGATTTCACCACTCTCTTATATATATTAAAAGAGGATTTTTAGATATTTTCCCATATTTTTAATGCATCCCGAACTAGGCTTTCCCTAAAAACCACCTTTTATATTCGAACTGAAAAACAGACCGGTCCAGTTTAGACCCTAAACTTCCAAGCCCAAAATTAGGGTGTTACAGACCAACCAACCCTCGCTTCCCCTAACCAAGGAATCGGGCACTTAATAGCCGTGAGTCACAACAACCCCTGAATAGGGAGAACTTATTCCAATATCGGCCAGCACCAATCCCCCAAATACCAACCCTTTATTATACCTCAATTAGCTTGTATCAAATATTTTCAATTTATTTTATTACTCTATATACATTATAAAATAAATAAACTTCACATGTTTAGAATTTTTTAATCATTGGTATCCAACTCGTTAGTCGACTAATTTAGATTAAATATTGCAGAGACCAGTTATTGCGCGACTTTCCCAACCTAATCTTCTTCATTCATAACACTAAGATTCAAACCCTTAAAATTACTCAAGAAATCTAATGCTTCATACACTAGACCAACTGATTGTTAATCACATGTTTATAATTATAAGTAAAATACAAAGTACATTTATAATTTAAATTGAATACTTAATTTGATTCCCTCTGTAAGTTACTATTCTTACCAAAGCAAGATAGTTATATTTTTGAGTTGAAGTTGAACATGAGAATTGGGAAAAGGGCCCAAACTTAAAAAAGGTTAAAATCTCAAAAAGAAAAGAAGAGATGAGCTAAATCTCCGGTTTGCCCAAAATGTGTGGAGGCGGGTGACCCAATATAAAATCTCATGCCCTCCACTTATCCTTTTACATTCGGACATTCCAGAAGTGTCATTTCGCCTCCTTATACAGTCTAACAGTCCAATGCGAGAGATTGAGAGTGAAACACAGACATGACTTGCTCCGTTACTTCGACCACCGCTGCTCTCATCTCCTCAAACCCCAGGTCTAGGGCTTTCTCCCCTATTTCTTATTCCCTTTCTCTCCCCAATTCCTTCACCGGTCTCCGTGCTCCTCTCCTTTCTCGCATCGCCCGCTCCCTTTCCGTCTCTCGCGCCCCCATTCTCGGAGGAGTTTCGTCGTCAAAGCCAGCGTATGATATGCCATTTTATTTTTATCTCCTTAATTTCCTAACACTTATCTATTTTCTATGTGTATAATTTTCCCTGATTGTTTGAGTTAAATTTAGAGGGGGGGAGAGAGAGACTGTAATGTGATGTTTAGTATATATACTTATTTATTTTTGTTATTGTGAAGAGCTAATAAGAATTTATTAGGCTTTGCCCAGGCTTGGGAGATGATTAGTTAACATTTTGTTCTTTTATAAAGGAATTTGTTAGAGCGAGCGTGTAATGAGGAATTAATAACTGGTTTTTATTATTGATGAGTGCGATTATTGTGGGTATTAGAAGCCATTGAAATTGCGAAGGAGTAAGCTAAAGCTAACTACATTTGTAAATATGCAGTTTTAAATGAATTAATCTTGTTTAAAATCAATATTTTTGTTGGTTTTTTTAAAAAGAAGAAAAAAAAGGAGAAAAGAGAAGCCACATTACAAATGCGAGTGAAATTCAGAAACAGTCTTGGAATTTGTTTATTCTGAGCAAATTCTTAAAGTTTTGCTGCCACAGTCTTATCTTCTGTGTTGTGTCTTCATTTTTTCTCATTTCAAAATTGTCTTGCAGAGTGAGATTCCACTGGTGGGGAATACTGCTCCCGATTTCGAGGCAGAGGCTGTCTTCGATCAGGAGTTCATCAATGTATATTTTCTGGATGTTTGATGAAGTGTATTTAGGGCCCTTTTGGCCAGGTTTAGAAAAAGCTTTTTGTTAAAAAAACAAAAGTTACTTTTCACCCAAATTAATGTGAAAAATCACTTAAAAAGGTGATTTTCCACTGTGAAGTTATTTTTTACCCTAAATTATTAACACTAATATTAATACTAATATATTAAAATAATATTAAATATGATAATAATTATTATATTAAACTAATATTTTGTTATATTACAATAATTTAAAAAATGTATAGTTTAGACTTTAAAGACTAAATTTTCATATTTAATTCAAAATTTTGTATTAATTACTTAGAAATATTTAAAGTTTATATTTTATATATAAAAAATTACTAATGAATTGTCATGGTTTTTATATTTTTATTATTTAAGTTGATTTTTTATATATAATAATATTAATAAATTTTATGATAACGAATTTAAATATTATTTACGTTTATTTATTTTTACTTTACATTATAATGTCTAAAATAAACATTTTATCTTTTCAAAAGCATTTTTTTGACAACAATGTCAAACAATAAAATCTTACAAATAACTTTTAAAACCATTTTTTAAAAGTCTTGTCAAACTGGCCTTTAGGCCCTTAACTACTCTTCCCCTTTTGATATGAAACATTTTTTCCAACTTCATTTTGGATTGAACATTATTGTTTCAGGTCAAGCTCTCTAAATATAGTGAGAAGAAATATGTGATTCTCTTCTTCTACCCATTGGACTTCATATTTGTTTGTCCCACAGGTTTGTTTCTGTCTGAACATTTATGCTGAAGTTTTATATGATATTTGCTTCTTATTCATACTTTTACCCACCCAATTTCTTTCTTCTTGCAGAGATTACTGCTTTTAGTTACTGTTATGAAGAATTTGAGAAGTTAAACACAGAAATACTAGGTGTTTCTATTGACAGTGTTGTAAGCTCCTTGTCACTAAAAACATCTGCCATCAATGATGCATTAGTGCTTTACAATCAATTAAAGATTTGTTACTTTATCATCTCTAAAGTTTCATAATCTCCAGTAAACGCTGCTTGTTTGCATATAGAATATGGAGAAGTTGGGTATTATACTAAGGGCTAAGCTGATGCTTTTTCTTTTATTGTCTGTGTAATTGTGCTTAAAATAGCTTACATTATACTTATTGTGTTTCAGCATCAATATGTTTATTGCAGCCTCTGCGTTTTTAATTTTCCAATGAAGTGTACTTCGTTACATTATAGTTTAGGATGTGTTTTTGCATCCAAGGTGTACAAAACTTAACCTCAGGTCACCCTTTGTGCAGTTCTCTCACCTTGCTTGGGTTCAAATAGGTAGAAAATCTGGTGGCCTTGGTGATTTGAAGTATCCACTTATATCTGAAGCCACCAAGTCAATTTCAAAATCTTATGGAGTGCTGATTCCTGATCAGGTATGAGATAACTTCATGTTTTCTAGTATCTAATCATGGGTTGGCAAACTGTAATTTTCTAAACATTTTGAATACGGTGCATACCACATTTGGTGAGTTTTACCTTTGGCAATTATTGGGATGTGCCCATGGCCGGCTGGATTGTTACCGAAGGGGTTTATTTTATTGCTTTTATCTCTCTCTCTTTCTATCTTACTTATCCCTCAGGGTTCAATTGTTTCATATCTCGAACTGATTCTTCTTATTTACTTTTCTTTTAATGTTTTGTAAACCAAGATTGTTGGGGTCAAACGCGAAGGTTTTGTGTTAAAAAAGATCTGAATTTTCTTCTTTTCTTTTAATGTTTGGTATGCCCAGATTGTTGGGTCAAACGTGAAGGTTTTGTATTAAAAAAGAGAACTAAACAGTTTTTCAAGAAAGCTTAATAAGTTGTGTCAGGTTGTTTTCCAGCCCCATGCCATCTTTCTCAATCTCTCCATCATTCCAAGATGAAATTATGGCTTCTTAAAAGCGGGTATGGTTTGTGCTACAGTCTACCAACATGGAGTCTCTCTAGATTCTAATGCTTGAATTAAGAAAAAGCAGCACGATTCTTCTAAAAGGAATTTATGGGTTTTTTTTGTACTTGATGATTCTTGACTTCTATTGCTTCAGCTCTAGCAAAGAGTAATTCCTGCAAAGACATATTTCCTTCCCAATCATTGTTAGTATTGATGTTTAGGATATCAACTATCCACTCTTTGTGTTTAGTAAATACAGGAATTATCTGGACCAACTATCCTCACTGTGTGTATCTATATGTTAGTTTCAATCCAAGGGCCTTCTCTGCTTTCTAGGTTTAGATTTGTTAAAATGAATTTAGTAACTTCATGAATTATATAGGCCAATGAAATGGATTTGTGTTTAGTAAGTTCAGGAATTATCTGGAACAACTATCCTCACTGTGTGTATCTATATGTTAGTTTCAATCTAAGGGCCTTCTCTGCTTTCTAGGTTTAGATTTGTTAAAATGGATTTAGTAACTTCATGAATTATATAGGCCAATGGAATGCATACACCTGCAACACTTACGACAATTATTCGAAAAACTGAGTAGATTATGTTTCTTCTTAACTTTGCTTATGCCCACATTGGTATATTGGTAGACCTGGCAAACTTGACTCGAGAATCGAAATCGACCGAACATGATGGCTCAAAATTTGATCCAAAACTTGAAATAAATTGAATCGAATCGAAATTAACCCAAATTTTAGTTGAACCAAAATGGACTTGAACCAATTTTTAACCGAACTGAGTAAATTTGAACTGAAAGTAACTCGAATCGAAGACAACCTGAAATAAAGAAAAAAATATAAAGAAGATAAGATATGAACAGTTATACAACCCACCAAAAAGTCAAATATATTTGCTTTATAAAGTTATATATAGGGTATAAAAATTGATCGACTTAAAAACTCGTTTAAAACCGACCAATCTCTCATTGACTTGAACTTAAACTATCTGAATTGAAAATAACCGAGCTGATATTAACTGACCCGAATCATAACAGGCCAGAAATAAAATTGAACTGAAACGATTTTGAATTGAATGATATCATATTTGAAATTACTAAACCGAAATGACTTGAATCCGAACCTAATAACCCGTTTGCCACCTCTAACTATTGGAAATATGATTCATACAAGTTCAGTTTCAATGTTAGGCAATTGCATTAAGAAGACTGTTCATTATAGATAAGGAGGGGGTCATCCAGCACTCTACTATTAACAACCTTGCAATTGGGCGAAGTTTTGATGAAACAATGCGAACACTCCAGGTAATTATATTTTACTAGGCCGGTTTTGCAACCGTCTAAAATTCCATTTTGATACATGTTTCAGGATGTGTTGGGAACCTCTCCCAGCTCCCACCTCACATGCTAAGGGTTTTAAGAGTTGAATTTTAAGATTTTGCATGTTTTATGGTGAAGTTTCCTTTGTAACATGTTGCCTTATAACTTGGTTTTTGGGCCTGCACTTCCTTATAACTTGGGTTATGGTGAAGTATGCCCAGCTGGGTGGAAGCCCGGGCAGAAATCCATGAAACCAGACCCTAAACTCAGAAAAGATTACTTTGCAGCCATTTGAAGGGTAATTAAGGTGGTCTGAGCGTATTGGGTTGACCGAATTTTTGCAATCGTCTAAAATTTCATTTTGATACATGTTCTGAGGTGTGTTGGGAACCTCTCCCAGCTCCCACCTCGCACCATAAGGGTTTTAAGAGTTGAATTTAAGATTTTGCATGTTTTATGGTGAAGTTTCCTTTGTAACATGTTGCCTTATAACTTGGTTTCTGGGCCTACACTTCCTTATAACTTGGTTTATGGTGAAGTATGCCCGACTGGGTGGAAGCCCGGGGAGAAATCCATGAAACCAGACCCTAAACTTAGCAAAGATTACTCTGCAGACATTTGAAGGGTAATCAAGGTGGTCTGAGCATATTGGGTTGACCGAGTTTTTCGTCTATGTAACTGTTAGCAACAAGAGGTTTGGATACTAATATGTGGCGAGTATTTAATAATGTTTGGATGCATAAGAATCTGTCCCCTTCCCTGATCAGCAAAGTATAGGTTGAAGTAATATCATCTTATGAAGGAAGACTTTGTTCTACTAAAAGTTTTCTCTCTCTGGCTATTCCCTCTCTGTCTTTCTTGATCTTTTATAAGGATCTCAATCAGGTTTTGGTTGCCATCCCTGATTCTTTTCCTTGTGGTTGTGATCTTAAAGGTGGTGTATGAAAGTTGCTGTGGTTTTCTCTTTTCCTAGTCAAGTCAAGTCTCTCCCTCGTGTTTTTCTCTCCTTTTGCTTTCTCACTCTCCTTTCTGGTCATCTCCTTTGTGTTGCGTTTATAGAAGACACGGTTGCCTTAAACAATATAAAGGGCATTGGTTTCTGATTTTTCCAGATTTTCTCTTGGTGGTAAAGTGCATTGGTTTCTTTGGTTTTGTTGTTCCATGCAATTCACCTTTCCTTGGTTTTCGGTTTCTTTCTTTAATGCCATATTTACTTTCAAAAAAAAAAAAAAAATTGGATGCTTTCTCGGATTCATTATTGTAGACACCTATATCATATTTTTTTGGGGGTCAAAATGGCATGGATGGATGGATGAAACGAGTCAATAAATCAAGACCCTAGATAATAGTTGACCATATTTTTGGCTGACCTCAGAGAATTTTGATTTGGGATTTTAATGATCTAAAGTGGTCAAATGGCCATCAGTTGGATCAACAACCAATCTGTGTCTCACGTTATGCTATCACTATAATATGCTCTCTCATGAACTTCATTTCATTTCGTTATCCATTCTATACGACTTCCTAATGATCCAAACTTGATTTCATTTAATTTAATAATTGTGCAATCATACCTTACTTCATATATCAATACGAAGTTGAAAAAGTCGTCCAAGCTTTTTTGTTTCTATTCTACATTACGATCGGAGTAATGGAAAGTTTATGAAATAGTTGTTTCTCATTGCTCTAGCGGTGTGAGGTGCTAGGTCCCTCAAGTAAAATTAAGAGTTTGAATTTTTATATGATGAATAGAAAAAATAAATAAATTAAGAAGATCGTCCTCATATTATGCATTTATAAATTTTAATCTGAATTAACTAGTCATTAAATATGATACTGGTGCTTAAACAAAAAGAAAAGTCACTTTGATCCGAATTGGTTTAAGGGTCGAAAAAGTTCTTAATGAAAATTGAAAAACTAATTAAGTCCATTTGTGTTAATTTGCATCCAATTAAACTTTTGATGTTAATTAAAATAATCAAGTAATTTTTGTTAGTTGATCGATATTAACTGCTAATTAACAAATAAGTCAATAAAATATCAGCACGTAACATGTTCTGAAACTACCACTTCATCAAAAAGTTAAAACCATAAAAAAATAATAAGAAAAAATTATCAAAAGTTATAAAAATATTTATAAAATTCAAAAATGTAAAAGTATATGAGAAAATCATAAAATATCAAAAACCCATAAATAATAAAAAAATTATATAAATGATAAAATATAAATTTTACACAAATATTAGTAAAATTCATTATTTTCGGCTGCCAAGTCCAAGGAACTGGAAAACAATAATTTACGATTTTTTCTTTTTTATTTTTTTATAATTTATTATTATTAGTAGTAGTATCGCTTTTACATTTGTACGCATTCATATTTTCTATGTTTTTTTTTATAAACTTTATAATTTTTTATGGTTCTTTATGATTTTTTATTTTTCATAATTTTTAGAGTTTATTTTTTGCAATTTTTATGATTTTAACTATTTGATATGACTATTCTACTGTGTGCCACAATATCTTATTTGTCCATTTTTTAAGTAATAGTCAAAACTGATTAACTAACATAAATGATTGACATAAAAATTTAATTAATTTTGTAGTTAACGGTAAAAACTCAATCGAATACAAATTAACGCATAAGACTTAGTAACTGTTCCCCCCCTTTTACTCCAACCTTAAACCAAATCAACAAGACCAATTAGGTCTAAGCAAGCCTGATGCCATTGGAAAATCCTTAAAAATGACTGCTTAGCCAACATCATATACGATTAATCAGTGGGATAAAGACGTTTTATTTTATAGCTATGGCCACATGCTTCACGCGAATGTGAAAAAGCTAGATTTGTGGAAACATAAGTGGACTAAGTATAGAACTAGGATTGAGCAAGCTCATTTGGTCCGGCCAAGTTGCTCATCTTTGTTCTCTCATATTCCCATAGGTCATGAGTTCGAGACCCATTAGGAGCACTCGCCTTCCTTCCCCTAGAGTCCCCCTTCATCTTCTGTCTAGGTAGGATTATGATTAGATTTAAGATTTGTCAAAAAAAAAAATATAGAACTAGGATTAAATATTGAAAGGCTTAAATTGTTTAGCTTAAAATGATAAGGATTCATGAAATATTTAATCTCAAAGATTGAAGAGAGAAAAAAAAAGTCTAATTTAACTTAAATTTAAATTTATAGGTATCTAAAATAGTATTAAACCAACAATTTTATACGGGAAAAAACATCTCTCACTCTCTATGTACCTCCATTAATATCCTCACAAAAGACTTTAATATCACACAAAAAAAAAACAATTCATGAAGGAGATGATCTATCCAT
The DNA here is from genome assembly GCA_030270665.1 of Hibiscus trionum. Taxonomy (NCBI): domain Eukaryota; kingdom Viridiplantae; phylum Streptophyta; class Magnoliopsida; order Malvales; family Malvaceae; genus Hibiscus; species Hibiscus trionum. The sequence goes on from BSYR01000010.1 coordinate 39,795,509, forward strand.
CTAAGGTAAGGTTGATATATGGTTAAGTCATATATAACAGTTTATTTTTAAGCCATAATGGTTATGCCAATACTAAAATAAAAGTCTGATATCCCGCCAACCGCATTGAGTGTATTTGTTTGTTTCGAGAATAAGAGAGAGAGAGAGAGAGAGAGTTCAAAAAGTTTTGAAATTTTCCCAACCTTCACTGTTCACTCCCTGATCTCAGTCTCTGTCGGCCCGTAGCGTGCACCGTCAGTACCGAAGGGAGCGGCGCCTCACCCTGAACTCATCCTCGTCCTCCACTCATGGTGAAGCTCTGTCCTTCGTCATGGAGAGCCACCTAAAGGTTCGACGAATACCCAAACTTCCTCTGTTTTCAGCCGTTTTCTTCGCTGTGAGTCGTCTGCTTATGTCATCTGCGCCATTGTGGTGATTGCCTAACCGTTCTGAGTCGAACCCTTTCCTCCGCTCATCGTGTCGTTGTCGAAATCCCCTCGGTCGTGCTTTTGAAAAACCCTGTTTTGGGTAAGCCTTTTGGTGCTTTTCCTCTTATTTTGTTTGGGTTGGTTATGAGTTGTGGGTGTTTATGAATTGTAGTGGTTGTGGCTATTGTACGTCATTGTCGTGGTGTCATGCGTCGACCCCGTGGCTGTCGTCGTGGATGCTTTCTCTATTTCCGTCGATATCTTGTTGTGTTGTGGTCGCGCTGCCGATTGGGGGTTTCAGAAACCCTAGTGCTATTTTTGCTAAGGGACAACAGCCTTAGAGGGTTGGGTTTGTCTTTTAGCCCGATGATGAACTGAAGCCCAATTCGGTGTCCCTAACGTTAGCCCAACAAAGCTGAGCCAAAACAAGTTTGTAAGACCCAACACCAAAACATCAAGCCGGACCATTACCAATCCAACCTAATCAGACTAACTTGTCCAAATCGAACTAACTTTGACATGACTTTGACCCGTTGACCTTTGACTAGAGTTGTCACGTTGACATTTGACTAGAGTTGACCATTGAACTTTTGGGTTGACTTTGACCAAAATTGACTTTTTCCAAAAAGTGATGTTTTATGAAAGTGACTCGTTTAACTATACAATGCAGTCAATATTAGGAAATGAATACACAAGTTGTACATATGTCTGAATATTTGTTGAGTACCGCAATTTTGGGATATGATAGATCGAATGGTTTTGGAAACTTGATAAGTCGTAGAAATCTTCACTACTACAAATCACCATTGTAACCCCATCGACTCGGTCTGGGCGAAAGACCGAACCGAACGGATCACACGAGGAATATTGAAGTAAACCGGAAGGTTTACCTTAATAAACAACCCTATTTTTTTACCTAGTCTAGATGCTCATTAGGATCTTAAGTGTTTAACATTGTATCGGAAAAATTTGTAACTCGATCAAACAACAAATTGGAACTCAATTGCATTCAAATACGTTTTAGAGACCATTTTGTGATTTTATCATAATACAGGAACTTATCCACTTTTATAGTTACCAACCTTTAATTAAAAATATTTCATGCATCACTGCCAAAATTTAGCTCAAAATAATCATTTATGCTCATTTAATTACATACACAACATTCAGGGACTAAAACGTAAGAAATCATAATTTCATAATATTCCAACAACTAACATAACAACTTGCTGTTTCGGTACAGGCTAGCCTTGTATCGAAACATGCGTATCGAAACAGGTTCTCATGGCTCGGAACACAGGTTCGTATCGAAACACCCTTTGAGGTGTTTTGAAACAGAGGTTTTCAGTGGCAAAATGTACCAAGACAGACCTCCTTGTTTCGAAACCCTTAGGCCATTTCAAGCTCACTGTTTCGTTACATGCTCGAGTGTACCAAAATACATGGGCCTATAATGACACTTTTTGCTGTTTTTCACTATTTAATCCATACTAAACCATTCCAACATGCATACAACATATTTTAAACATCAAACCACAACATACATGGCAGAAACAACATCATAGCAAGTTGTAGGTATCAAAGGGATCTATATGCAAGCAACCTATGCAAAAATAGCCATGTAGAAGTCAAAACACAAACCAAGGCATAAATCAAACATTAAAGGCCATTTACAAGTCATTAAGGGCATTCAAAACTTGCCATAAACCAGGGAGTTCAAAACACATCTCTCAGACAATATGGTATCCTCCCATTGCCAACTATTATTACTAATATGGAAATGTAAAACCATATTTGAGCTTAACCACGCTTCTTGAAATTCTTCTTGCCTCTTTGCTGCCCAAGTAAGCTAATTCTCTGCATTGTTGGAAAAGAGAGCGTAAGCACAATTGCTTAGTGAGGGATGCTCAAAACAAACTAACACAACAATGCATTTTAAAACCATTTATCGTTTAAAAATCTCTATCTCATCATGCTCTTTCGATCTCATGCTTGAAATCATTTTCATAGCAAAACCACATCATTTTAATCACATGTATCATCTATCTCATGCTTGAAATCATTTTCATAGCAAAACCACATCATTTTAATCACATGTATCATCTATCTCATGCATTCAACAAAATGCAAAGTCTCAAGGCATAGCCTTACATGCTTAAATCTCATAAAGCATTTCTCAAACCATATTCTCATATACAAAACACAATGCATAAAATCATTAATAATCAAGGTATATGTGAATCTCATAATAAATCTCATATATTGGCATTCTAACAACATTACTCGGGTATGCAGATAGCTTAAATAAATGTCAAGTCCTACCCAGTAGAATCTCACATCACCGGACTCTCATGGTGGCATCTCTCATCGCCATAAAGCTTGGGTGTTTCACCAAGACCTACCGTGGTGGAATCTCTTATATATGTAATCGACATGTATTCCTACCCTAAATCACATCATTTAAATCACATGTATTCCTACCCTAAACCAACTTAAGCATAGGCTCCTCCTCTATATACATGTAATCGACTTGAAGGAGAGAACACAATTGAGATTTGAGAGAAACTCCTTCTTGTCGAAACCCTAGTGCCGTCAAAACCCCACCATGTTCTAAACCTACCCTTGGGCTAAGGGTTGGTTGTGTAGTAGTTGTGAGAGTTTTGCTTATATTCGTTTAGGATTTCAGTTTTTGCAATAAAATTTAAGGTTTGTTTACTCTTGGTTCTTCATTGTTGCAATCTTTATCGGGAGAGAAGGGGGCATCAATCTATTTGTTCAATATCGGGAGAGTTGAGCTCACGAAACGAGTAAACACAGTTTTATCCAACCATAGGGTAAAGATACTTCGGCTTAGGGACAAGTTTAGAAGTTCAGCGGCTAAGAGAGGTTTCATAATCGGTTGGTGTTCGCCTTTAGATTAACGCCGGGAGGTATCATCCAAGACATGTTCGCCAATAGTACTTCAAGCTTCGGGAGAAGAGGGAGTCATAGAAGGGAGCCTTGTCGAACCTTGAATCATCGCTTAACTACCCAAGCGATCTCATACATCTCTGCCGAGGCAGGCGCCTACCGAGGCAAACTTGTGGGCGGTGGCTGAAGTTGTTAAGTTGATCAGCAAAACTATGCCGAGGCAGTACATCAATTCTCCATACTACAAAACATCCAATATCGGCCCATTCTCTCACTCTAAATTCTCAATTTACTTTACTTGCTTTAGTCTTAGTCTTAATCAAACAAACTCTCAATATTTGTGTTTTTACTTTTGTCTTGTGCATAAAAGTGAATTCTGAAGGTTGTCACAATCCCTGTGGAGACGATATCTTAAATACTATAACTTGGCACCGTGTATACTTGCATGAAATTTGCGCATCACTTTTGCACGCAACATCTACCCAAAATAATTGGGACATCATTATCTGCCTCATAATCTAAAATGATGAAATCAGTTGGGAAAATTAATTTGTGTACCTTTACTAACACATCCTCAATATTACCCTTAGGATGTGCAAATGAACGATCTGCCAGCTGAAGTGTCACCGTGTTAGGTATTGCTTCTATGCCAAGCTTTGTGAAAACTAACATTTGCATTAGGTTGATGCTGGATTTTAGGTCACACAGTGCCTTGCCCATGAATCTGTTGCCAATGGTGCAGTGAATAGTTAAACTTCTCGGATCTTTCAACTTCGGGGGCAATCGATTGAGTATCATGGCACTGCATCCTTCGGTGAGAGCTACGGTCTAAAAATCTCCTAACTTCCTCTTTTTGGACAAAATGTCCTTCATAAATTTGACATAGTTTGGGATTTGCTCAAGAGCCTCTACCAATGGTATATTGATTTGCAATTGTTTAAGAACCTCTAAGAAGCGTTTAAATTACTGGTCTTGTTTATGCTTTTGAAACCTTGCTGGAAATGGTGATGGTGGATAAGCAAATGTCGGCTCTAGTGGCTTTGCCAAGGTAATGCTGGCATCTGACTCTTGTCTATCATTGGTATGTTGCTTGACATCATATATTGGTCTGGCATCATAATGTTGTTTGGCAGTAGGTCTGGCATCATATGCTATTGCTTCTTCCTTCTCTACTTCTTTGGGATCATCTACTCGCATTAGCTTTTTAGTTTGGCAACTACTTGGGGCAGCCATCTCTCTCTCTCTCGCATTGCTTGTTACTCCAAAGAGTTACAACTTTGCATTGCTCATTGTCTTTATGTCGAGCATCCTCCGTATCACTTGGCAATGCTCACTGGGTTGATTGTTGAGTGCATTGACAATCTACCCAAGCTGAACCTCCAAGCTTCTCATTGATGCTGCCAAACTCTAGACTGTTGCATCATTCCTCTCCATGTACTCCGCGAGAGTGCTTCCTTGGTTAAATCTCTGCCCTTGCTGAAAATTGTTTTGGGCTCTCTGTGGCATGATATTCTGATTTAATTCTGGCATGACATTGTTATTTTGCCTTTGAGCATTGTTTTTTTACCGATGGGCATTATACGAGCATATTCAAAGTTGGCAAAGCCTCTTTCCATTGTCGATGCCAAACCTGCTTCTTGGCCGGGCATCAAATTCCTCCACTCTACCAACTGATACTTTGACAATGTTTGGTCCATATCACCCAATAGCATCTCGACATTCTCTCTGACATTTCCTCCTGTGTTGCTGTGTTTTGCCAACCATTATGCCAAACCTGTAAAAATTTCCAACAAAACAACTCTTCACACTGGCATAGGCAAAATTCCTAACTCCTTGTGCAAATGCATGTAATTAACAACTAAATGCAACAAAATATACTCAAAAGCAAGAAAAAGCATTGTAAAATAGGCATGAAAATCAGTACTTTTGAGGAGTTAACACTCCCCCAAACCTAGCTCTTTGCTTGTCCTCAATTATTTCAAAATTTTTGGATTAGTTATTTCAAAATTTTCTTTAAGGAGGGAAGAGTTGTAACAATCCAATTTTTTGGATTAGTAATCAGGTCTTAGATTTGGATTTTGAATCTTTAAAGTGGGCATTAAAGAATAAAATAATTATTTTGAAAAGGTTTTTGAAAGAGAGTGAGGTGAGAGAGGAGGGAAAAATCAGATGTTCATCTCTCTATCTGTTTCTTTTTTTCTTTTTCTCTTTCTTCTTCCTTTTCTCTCTTATTCCATCAAGCTTCCATATTCGATCTATCATCATCAGAGTGTCCATTTTTGACACCTTCAGCACCATCATGTTCATCTCGTCGAGACGAGTCGGTCGGTGGTCTCTGAATTGCCGTCGGAGTTGTCGTTGGAGGGGTGAAGAAAACAAAGATTAGGGTTATGTGAGTTAGCCATGTTCGAGTGTTTAAAATAAAAAACAAAGATCACCATCGGATTCAAGAGCTGAAAACATATTGGACTAGAGTTTTGTGCTGTCTTCCGACCACCGGAAGCCGCCTCACGCGCTCCACTCTTCGGCAGCCGCGAGTGGGCTTCGTCTAGGGCAGTTGGAGTGATCTGAGTCGAGCCGAGCTGCGTTGACTCCGAGCAGAGCCACATTGACCGAGCCGAGTTGACCGAGGTATTGATCGTTGAGCGAGCTATCGTTGACCATTGATCGAGCCGCCATTAATTGACTGTGGACTTTTTTATAAGAGTTGACTTTTCCAGGGGGACCCTATGTTGCGTGTAAAAGAGTCATATCGCAAATAGTGCAAGTGTACACGACGCAAGTAGTAAAGTGATACTTGGAAAAGAATCAGGTTTAAGAGAGAGAGAGAGAGATAGTTTAATTGATTGATGAAGTAATCTTGGGAAACAAGTAAAGTAAAAGATAAAAGAATCGGGTTTAAGAAATAGGCCAGAATTGAATTGCTCAGTAGTGCAGGTGTTGCACTGTAAGAGGAACTTCTATTCTCTGTCGTCGTCCCTGTCGCGGCAGCACCTGTCGCGGCAGAAGTCTGTTGATGTCGTGGCAGCGATCACACAACTCTATACTTCAAGTTTGGCAAAAATCCCTGCTATGACTTGTCATATCCCTAGGCCCAAGTCTGTCGATGAACACGTCTTGGATGATACCTCCCGGCGTGAATCAAAGGATGAACACTGATGTTTGTGAATTCTTTATTAGCCACTGAACCTCGTCCTATCCCTAGGTCCGAGATGGTTTAACCATAAACTGGAAAATGCATATTTATTCTGTTCGTATGCTTGACTCTCCCGATATCAAACAAATGGATAACCTCACAATTCTCTCCCGATACTCTTGCGAGATATGAAAAACCAGAATAAATAAACTTGATGTTTTTATTGCTTGACAGAAAAATTCCTAAAACAGTACAATCCTTGCAACTACTTTACAAAATCAACCCTTAGCCCTATAAGGAGTTTAGAACATGATGAAGAGGGGAAAACGACAAGGGTTTTGGGGAAGATGGCTAAGAATGAGATATCCTTCCCTAGGTCGAATTACATGCCTTTATATAGGCCTTGGGTCCAAGTTTTCTAATATGGAAAGAATACAAGTTTAAACTAAAGTACAACTCTATTAAAGATTAAATCTTCTAAGTAGATGCCTTTAATTCGTCCTCTTTTCTTGCTTTGGGTTTCTTCCTTGGACGTTGGGCTTGGCCTTCATTCTGCCTCAGGGCTCAGAAAAATATAGGAGCGGTCCACGACAGACCGGCTTGAAATTCGCTATCTGTCGAGCTCCACTTCACTTTTCTACTTCACCCTTCTATCGTCATGGCTGCCATGTCATCGTTTTCTCCTCGACTCCAGTTTTGTGATCCAGCTCTGCTCCTTTGGTGCCCTGCGTCTGCCACAGAAGATACCTGCAAAAGTGACCAAAATTAGTAGCAACTGTGCCATTCTATCTAGTTGTGATGTATATGCAGAAATCTATCCTAAATGCAATGAATTATGCTTGAATGCAGCAGAAATATAGGTAAATGAGGGGTAAAATATAGAACTTTTATATACTCAACACCCTACCCAGGGGTTTCTCGATGTTCTGAGTCTGTTGGCGCAGTTCGTTTTGCCAAACAACAATGAACCCCGTTGCATTTATTACTACTAGTCTAGTTCAAAAACCATACTTTCAAATTGTTCAACTCCTTGGATTTCCCTTCACTTGCTTGCTGCCTCCAACCTTCATTTCTCTGCATTGATGGACAAAGAAAGCATAAGCAGACTAGGCTTAGTGAGGAGTGCTCAAAAAGAAAACGACATCAACGCATTTAAAACCGGTTATCAAAACCACTTGAAAATCTCATTTTAAACCTCTTCTATAACATCATGCCTTTTAAACCATGCACTTAACATTTCCAATAATAAGCATACTAAACCATATTGAAAATTCCATTTGCAATCCCTCAATTTAAGTTTTCCCATTCATAACAACCCATATGCAAGGCTTAAAGAGTAAACATGTATAATATAGATAATCTATCAACATGATACATGTTACCTCCTAAAAAATACTGATTTTATGCCTATTTTACAACGCCTTTTCTTGCTTTTGAGTACATTTAGTTGTTAATTTCATGCATTTTCATAAGGAGTTAGGAATTTTGTCTATGCCAGTGCGAAAGGTTATTTTGTTGGCAATTTTTGCAGGTTTGGCATAGTAGTTGGTAGAACACAACAACGTAGGGAGGAAAGCTAGAGAGAATGTCGAGATGCTGTAGGCACAGATAGACCAAAAATTGCCAAAGCACCAGTTGGCAGAGAAGAGGAATTTGATGCCCGACCAAGTAACTGTTGAATACGAAAAAATAGGACAAGATCAGGACGCGAGAAAATAGCAATTGGATCAATCTCCAAAAAATAGTAGATAAAGAGTGCCAAGCTTGATTGAAAGAGTAGTGACGGTAGAATGACATCAGCTCTAACCTGATCAGCTCACATTCAAATGTCGGATAAGATGATCACGTCCCTTATCCCTTAGCATTCAAAATTCAAAATACAAGAGTGCCAAGCACCAGTTAGCATAGAAGAGGAATTTGATGCCCGACCAAGTGGCTGTTGAACCCAAAAAATAGGACAAGATCAGGACGCGAGAAAATAGCAATTGGATCAATCTTCGAAAAAATAGTGGATATACATTTTTAGAAGATTTTAGGAATTTTCCCATAATTTTATCATATCCCGAACTACGTTTTCCCTGAACTGCTCCCGAAAACTCTAATCTCTAGTTTAGGTTCTACTAACCCCGAACTAACGCTAAAAGCTTCTAGGCCCAAAACCCGAGCGTTACATGGTTTTTGGTTTTCTTTTCAGTAACGTTCTTAACTCCGGTTTTCTCCTAAGCCGGGTGGAGGACGTTACAAATTGGTATCAGAGCATGGTTTAGTCGATTCTCGGACTAACCATGGACTCACTCTGTCTCCATGAGTCTATTGTGGCACCTAAGAGTTTGAACTTTTGTTTTGTAGTCACATCTTGCAATCAAATAATTTACTTGAGTTTGAAATTCAGACTTTTTGGAAATAATCTGAGTATGATTGTACGAACTTGTTGTTAACGAAGAAAATCGAGGACCAATATATTTTAAGGGGGAGAATTGTAACAACCTGAAATATAGCCTAGTAGTTTTCTATAAATTAAGTGTTATTTAAGCCTGATTGAAGGGAGCCTTAAATCCTTAATTTCCAATTGAATATTATAGTTGGTTTCTAAGATAATAATCTTTACTATAGGGATTGAAAACTCAAAGTTAAAATAAGGTTAAATTGAGATACAAATGGGCTTAGATGATAAATTTTAATGGACCGAATAGAAAAGGGACAAAGTTAGAGAACCAATTTATGATGGTGAAATTGAAAACTTGTAGAAACCTTGAATTTCATGCTAATTATATTTTAATTAAAGGAGTAACACACATGTCACCAATTTTGGAAACCAAGTGTATGTGAATTAAGAGAGGATCGACCACTTGAAAGTAAATGCTTCTTTGAGTCATCTTCCTTCTAAGAGAGGGGCAAAATGTTTGAGGGAGGAGGGGGAGTGAGAACCAAAACATATAAGTTTAGAGTTAGAAAGCTTGCAAAATTAAAGAAGATTGCTTGGGTGTTAGAATCGGTTAATTGTGATTCTCGTTGACAAAACAAGAAAGGTAATATTTACTTCGTTGATTGAATTTGTCCATATTGATAGTTTTGGATTCAAGGAGTCGCTAATTTAGATTACGTTTTGAGTGTGATGTTTGAATTGATTAATAGTTTCTTTCACATATAGAATTGAGAGTAACTGAGGTTTGATTTAGATCTAATTGGTGTTTGATGTATGTGAAATTGGTGATTAAAATGAATAGGGAGATATGTTAGCTTAATTGTTTGAACAGAGCAAAATAATGAAACCAATAACCTGCCATGTTTTGGTTGTTTAGATTTGAATTTAAGTAGTTTCGAATGATTGAAGAATGTATTTGAGCAACAAGTGTTAGCTAGTGCAAAGAAAGATTGTAAATGTTACATTAAAAATTAGAGAATTTTAAGCAACTAGTGTAACACCCTCAATTTTACCCTAGAAGACTTTACTCAATCGGTCAAATAATTAATTTAAATGAACCGAGTAATCCCTAATTAGTTGAAACAAGGACCTAATTAAAAGAACAAATAAATTGATAAAAACTCAACCATGACTAAATCAAGATATATGATAAAAGGGAGACTTGCATGTTAAAAATCTGACTTCCCCAATCTGCCCTTGAGTGGAAATAAATGACAGTTTAACCAAAAGGGCAGGTCGATCATCTCTCAAACCCATTAACTTAAGAGAGTGTCTTTTCCTTACCCATTCTTTTCTTCTCTTCAGCCGATTGAGAGAGAGAGCTTAGAGGGAGAGTTTGATGAAGAAAAACTCAAGGAAAGCTTGAAAACTTGCTTGCATGTTGATCATCTTTCCATATAAATCAAATTAGAAAGCTAAGTAAGTGTTTCTACTAAACTAGTTCATCAAATTATCATGTTAAGTTGTTTGTATAATCTGAAATGTTAAGATTGCTCGTGGTAAATGATGATTTTAATTCTGGAAATTAGTTGTAAGATGATAAGAAACATGTATTTAGTTAGATTATTTGATAAGAATAAAAAATCGGTCACATGCAAAGACAAAATAGTTAAAGGACTATTTTAGAGAAGTGGAAAAGGCAAAGCCTAAATTGATATGTCATAAATCTGAAAATTTATGTTTAAAAGTGTTAGACATGGTTATGAGGAAATTTAGAAATACCTGGTATAATAACATTGGATGGTGAAGATATGAATATAAGTTGTAAGGAGTTAAGTTAGAAATTAGTGTAATCTACCCAGCACTGCCCTGTTTAGGATAGTGATATTAAAAAATTCACCAAAAATAAAATACAAGGAATTTGTAACCCCCTTAACCCGGCCTAGACGGTTGACCCGAACTACGAAGGTTACATGGGGAAACCAAAGTCAACCCGAAAGTCAACCTTGATTCACGACCATTTTTTTTCTTTTTAATCTTATCTAGATGCACGTTAACCCTAAGTGAGTTCCCAAAAAACTTATTTGTGGAAGGCACAATGATCGGATAACAAACAGGGACTCAAATGCACTTATTACAAGAATAAGGACCAAAATGTAAATTCTATGAATTTGAGGGTCTTTACTGATTTTTATGTTACCAATATGAAATTAGTCATGTTTCATGCTTCCCTGCCAAAATTCACCATAATTGGATATCTCAAACTCATACAATTGCAAACACAACTTTCGGGACTAAAATGTAAGGCTTGCAAACTTCCGCACCATTCAAATTAGTGCCCAACGGTCACTTGTTTCGGAACACCCACCTGCCGTATCGAAACGCAGAATCGGAACGGCGTTGACCGTTTTGATACGCGGGTTGGTTCCAAGACTGGTTCCGAAACGAGGCCTTCCAGTGGCAAATTCGTTTCGAAACATTCCTTGGTGTTTCGAAACACGAAAGCCATTTCAGGCCCCCGTTTCGAAACACTATGGAGTGTTCCGATACAGTTTGCCCAGAAACAGCAGATTTTGCTGGTTTTTCATGCATAAACCCATTCAAACACCATCTAATGACTCCCTAATCATGTCAACAAGTCAACATACATAAATGGTACATGTTTAGGACACCCTAACACATTCATATCACCAAACATGAAATTTCACAAGACTAGAGGCATGCTTCCTAATATCAAAACAAAAAGGGCAAACAAACTTCAAATCAATCATTTAAAGGCCATTTACAATTCAAACCAATAGAGGCAAACATGCCACAACTTAGGGAGTTCAACACATCTCCCAAAACAAAACTTAGGTTCCCATTGCCAATTTATCAAAACTAATAGTGTACGAAAACTTCACCATACATGAGTTTAGCTTCCCTTGGATATACTTAGCTCCCTTGATGCCCTCTAACACCTCAATTATCTGCATTATTGGTAAAAGAGAGCTTAAGCACAAATGCTTAGTGAGGCAAGCTCTAACCAAAACCAATACAACAATGCATTTTAGAAAAACACTTTCAACAAAGCTTTTAAACCACATGCTCATCTCTTTTCTCATGCTACCATGCATCATTTTCAAGCATCTCATGCTTCTTTACATTTAAATACATTATATTGGCTTTCAAGTGATAGTTCATAACCATTTACACAAAACACAATCGGATACGCGGATTACAAGCGTTGTCCCACACGCTTCATACACACTATCGGACTACACAAGGTTCACACTCAAGAACTATCCCTCTATTGATGTGACACCCGTGGTGGAGTGTAACGGTACAATCACAACCCCTCAACACCACTCATCGGTAGTTGTATAATTCCTCTAACGAGAGTAAGGGACACATAACACAAGATCCTCACACGGAATTTCAACCACCGTTGTGATCTTACCTCAATCGTTAGGGTACTTGGATGAAGTTTACGGTACAATCACAACCCCTCAACATCCAAGGCGACTTTACTTACGGTGCACCCAATCCTATAGCCGGCTAACTATATCTGATTCAAGTACTTTAAAACCATTTCATCACTTGCCAATATACATCAAATACCATCATCAATTCACTGTTTTAAAGCATTAATCAAAGCCACTTATCATCATGCATCTCCATGCATTATAACCAAATAATAACATGTCAAAACCAAGGATCTCTTACCTTGAGCATCCTTTAGTACATGGCTTTCAAAACCATCATTAATCATGCTAAAACATGCTTTCAAAATAGAAATTAAACATGCATTTCATAACTAATGCATTCAACCACATCTTAGCACATCCGATGGAGTTTTTCCGAAAACTTACTCTTGAGCTTAGCTAAGTTGTTTAGACTTAAACTAAGCTCCCAAAACCTCCAAATAATCGTTTTGAAGCTGGAAAATCACTTCCACTCACCAATTTCGTTTCGCTTGCTTGCCGAAATGCCGATTAAGCCTCCGGATCAACTCTGAAAGTGTCCGAAGATGTCTCCCCTATTTTAGACACATCAAAGTAGAGGATTAATGCATCATCATGCATTGAAATCTTCAGCCAACACTCCAAAACTCGTTGTTCTACCTAAACCCAACATTTCGGCTACCAAACACAACCGAAATCACCTCCAAACTCTTCCAAAACTTAACCCAGCCAAGATCCATCACTTCTAATCATTTCTAAACATCAATTAACATCAAAAACAACTCTCAACTCGTCCTTATACCTCCAGCTATAACAGAACACCAAAAACACCTCAAAAACCACCATTTTCATAAGCAAAAACTTAGGAAATACAACCTATTCGGGATTGGATTGATAAAACCTCATTTATAACATCATTAAACATCCAAAATACATTAAAGAATCATCTCAAAACAGTGCCCAATCCATTACAACGAAAATCCTCAAGATCTCTTCCAAATCTTGAGTTTTAAGCCAAAATCAAGTTTCTAACATTAAATCCATTTATGAAACTTTAATAAAGGATTGACAACTTGGGAATTTCAGTAAAGAACTGAATATTTAGAGGAGAAGGACATCCTTACCTCTAAATGACGATTTCTCCTTGATTTGGGCCAAATTCCTTGAAAATTCAATGTGGAAAACAAAAGGATTTGATGCAAGATTGATTAGGAACCAATAGATGATAGAAATCTCATCAATGGAAGTGAAGATCAATGTGAAATTTGCTGGAGAAATGTGTTTGGATGATGGGATTTTGAGAGAAAAAGGAATGAGAGAAAGTTAGGAAAAGGTAGTTATGAAAATCCAAAAAGTAGTTTCCCTTTTTTTTTTATTTAATTAAAACATTAATTAAATCACCCAAATTAAGGAAAAATCTGGAGAAAAATATTTTGGGTAAATTAGCTCCTTAGAGATTCAAAGTTTCAATCCTTTACAAAACAGTCACTACTAAACTTTGCAAAAATCGCATTTTGGTCGCTACACCGAAATGTAGTGTTTCCAAACCTTATTCTGTAAAATTGATTTCACCATTCTCTTATATATATTAAATGAGGATTTTTAGATATTTTTCTATATTTTTAAAGCATCCCAAACTAGGCTTTCCCTAAAACCTCCTTTTATATTCGAACCGAAAATCAGACCGGTCTGACCAGACCCTAAACTTCTAAGCCCAAAATTGGGGTGTTACAAGTCTCCCCCTCTTAAGAAATTTCGTCCTCGAAATTTACCTGGAGGAAAAAGGTAAGGAAACTGCTTCTTCAAGTCATCCTTTCTTTCCCACGTGGCTTCCTCAACACCACGATGCCTCCACAACACCTTAACCAACTCAATGGTCTTACCTCGAAGAACTTTATTGTCCGAATCCAGAATTTCAACCGGCTCCTCATCATAGGTTAAATCTGGGTTCAACTCCACTTCCTCCACAGGCATAACATGCGAAGGATCTGATCTATACCTCCGAAGCATGGAGACATGAAACACATCATGTATCTTTTGCAACTCTTGCGGTAGCCTCAACATGTACGCAACAGGACCAACACGTTCAATCACCTCGTCTGGTCCAATAAACCTAGGGCTCAACTTACCCTTCCGGTCAAACCTCATCACCTTCTTCCAAGGTGAAACCTTCAAAAACACACGGTCACCCACCGCAAACTCAATCTCCTTACGCTTTAAATCCGCGTAAGACTTCTGTCGATCAGAAGCTGCCTTCAACCGCTCATAAATGAGCTTCACCTTCTCGGTGGTTCCTTTCAACAAAGCCGGCATTGAAACCAACTTCTGACCTGTTTCAGCCCAGCAAAGGGGAGTTCTGCACTTCCTCCCATATAAGGCTTCATAAGGTGCCATTTGAATACTTGCCTGGTAGCTATTGTTATAAGCAAACTCCACCAAAGGCAAATGCTTCTCCCAAGAACCTTGAAACTCAATCACACAACACCTCAACATATCCTCAAGAACTTGAATAACACGCTCCGACTGACCATCCGACTGTGGATGATAAGAAGTACTGAAATTCAACCGCGTACCCAAAGCTTGGTGCTAACACTCCCAAAAACGCGATGTAAACCTCGAATCTCTATCCGACACTATAGACTTTGGCACACCATGCAAACGCACAATCTCAGCAATGTACAGCTCTGCAAGCTTGTCCAAAGTATTCGTAGTATGCACAGGTAAGAAATGCGCACACTTCGTAAGGCGATCCACAATCACCCACACCGAATTCTTCTTCGATGGCGACAAAGGCAAACCAGACACAAAGTCCATGGTAATCCTTTCCCACTTCCATTCAGGGATCCTCAAAGGTTGCAACAACCCTGAAGGAAACTGGTGCTCCGCCTTAACCCGCTGACAAACCATGCACTTACTCACATACTCTGCAACATCTTTCTTCAAACCCACCCAATAGTACTCATCCTTTAGATCACGATACATCTTTGTACTACCAGGGTGCATAGCAAAAGGACTACTATGAGCTTCAGCCAGAAGAGTACGCCTCAACTCCGCATCATTCGGCACTACTATCCGACTTCCAAAACATAAAACTCCATCATCATTAAAACAGAAATCCGATGGTCTATCCTCAAGAATATCCAGAACATGTGGCACCAAAGAATCATCCAACAACTGCTTATCTTTTATCAACTGAACCAAAGATGGTTTCACTTGCAATTCAGCCACAAGACCTCCATTTTGCGAAATACTCAGGCTGGCAAACATAGCCCTTAACTCCACTGCCACCTTCCTACTCAAGGCATCCGCTACAACATTAGCTTTTCCCGGATGGTACTCGATCGTCAAATCATAATCCTTAAGCAACTCCACCCAACGTCGTTGCCTAAGATTCAACTCTTTCTGCGACATCAGATACTTCAAACTCTTGTGATCTGTGTACACAATACACTTCTCACCATACAGATAATGTCTCCAAATCTTCAAAGCAAAAACCACCGCAGCTAACTCAATATCATGCGTAGGATAATTGCGCTCATGCACCTTCAACTATCGCGATGCATAAGCCTCCACCTTACCCTTCTGCATTAGCACACACCCTAAACCAACATAGGATGCGTCGCTGTACACCACAAACCCTTTTCCTGATTCAGGTTGAACCAAGATAGGAGCTTGCGTCAATGCTGCCTTAAGCTTCTCAAAAGCTTGTTGTCTCGCTTTCGTCCACTCATACTTGACATCCTTTTGCAACAACTTCGTCAAAGGTGCAGCAATCTTTGAAAATCCATCCACAAACCTCCGGTAATATCCTGCCAACACAAGGAAACTACGAACTTCATGAACGGACTTAGGAGGCTTCCAATTCATCACCGCCTCAACCTTTTGAGGATCAACACGAATCCCCTCAGCAGAAACCACATGACCAAGGAAAACAACTTCCTTAAGCCAGAATTCGCATTTGCTCAGCTTAGCATAAAGCTGATTCTCCAGAAGCGCTTGCAAGACAACCCTCAAATGACCTTCATGCTTCTCCTCAGTACTAGAGTACACAAGGATATCATCAATGAACACCACAACAAACTTATCCAAGTATTCATGGAACACTCTATTCATCATGTCCATGAAAGCTGCAGGAGCATTCGTCAAACCAAACGACATTACAAGGAACTCATAATGCCCATACGTCGTCCTAAAGACTGTTTTTGGCACATCCACATCCTTCACCTTAAGCTGGTAGTACCCTGACCTTAAGTCAATCTTAGAGAATACATCCGCTCCACGAAACTGATAAAAAAGATCATCAATCCTCGGCAAAGGATACCGATTCTTGATAGTCAACTTGTTTAGCTAACGATAATCAATGCACATTCTCATAGTGACATCCTTCTTCTTCACAAACAAGATCGGTGCACCCCACGGTGACACACTAGGTCGAATGAAACCACGGTCAAGCAACTCCTGAAGCTGCGTCTTCAATTCCTTCAACTCCTTAGGTGCCATGCGATAGGGAGCAATGGACACTGGAGTTGTGTTTTCATACAACTCAATTCCAAACTCCACCTCTCGGCTAGGAGGCAATCCAGGTAACTCCTCCGGAAGCACTCCAGGAAACTCTCGCACAGTTCATATATCTTGAACGCGCACCTCCTTCGAACTTGGATTCATAACAAAGGCTAGATAAGCCTCGCAACCTTGCCGCAACATCCGACTTGCTTCCAAGGTAGACACTACATTACTAAGAAACTTTACATTCTCACCCACCACCACTACCTCATAATCATCCGCCAGTTTCAACGAAACTCGCTTGTTCTCAAAATCCACTATAGCTCGATGCTCAACAAGCCAATCCATACCAAGGATTACATCAAAACCATAGAATGGCAACTCCATGAGATCAACAAGAAAAACATGGTTTTGCACTTTCAAGGGACATCTTCTATACAACTTTCGTGTTACAACCGTCTCACCAAAGGAACTAGTCACACACATACCAACATCCAAAGACTCAACAGGTAAACCAAGCATTTAAGCATGTTCACGCAATATGTACGAGTGTGTAGATCCAGAATCAATCAAAGAAAGTAATGGCAAGGATTGCAAAGTAAAGGTACATGCGATCACATCCCTATCTTTCCTTCCCTCACACTGAGCATACACTCGAGCCTGGCCACCACCCTCAGGTTGAACAGCCACAACATGTGCCACATTCCTCCCACCATCATCTCTGCGCTGAAAGTTACCACGGACGCGCCCACGACCTCTCTGAGGTGCAACTACCCCAGGAGCACGTCCCTGACCACCACCGGCCAACAAAGGACACTCCCTCCTCATGTGGTCTTTCGAACCACAATTCCAACATGAATTACCTGTCGCTGCAATAGGAGCCTGAACCTCCCTCGCTGCTCGAGGACAATCTCGCCTCAAATGGCCACGAGATCCACACGTCCAGCACGTGTTCTGATCAGCCCTCATCCTATCTCCATGAACAGGCGTACCATGTCCTCCACCACCACGCCTAGCAGTAGGCTGATACCTCTTATCTCGTCCTCTCTTGTTCCGTCCACCACCAGAACTATGATCAACATCCCTTTTACCCGATCTAGAACTAACGCCTCTGGAAGACAAACCCAAGTTCTGCTCGATGTCCTTCGCCCGACTCACAAGCACATCAAAATCTGTATATTCAGTCGCAAGCATAAAAGTCTTCACATCTGTTACCAATCCATAACGGAAACGTTCACACCTCTCCCGCTCATTAGGGATTAGCTCTGGTGCATACTGGCTAAGGCGGACAAACTGGATCTCGTACTCAGCTACCGTCATGCTGTCTTGCACAATAGACATAAATTCTCTTTTCTTCTCATCTATGTATCGCACACCCAGATACTTTCGCTTGAACGCGTTCAGGAAAAAACGTCCAAGTTACATCATTGTCCTCCATTCCAGAGATAGTGGTCGTCCACCACGTATAAGCATCATCATGCAGCAGTGACACCACACAACCCAACTTCTGCACATTATTGCAGTTCAATTGCCCCAAAATCCTCTTGGTGCTTTCCAACCAAGACTTAGATCCTTCCGGAGATAAACTTCTGAACTCAGTCCCTCCTAGACTGTGAAGACGTTCTAAAGGCAATCTCACATTAGCATCATCCTGATGCACAGCTCCATGAGCTCCAGCTACTGCTGCCTGAAAGGCTCCAGCAATAGCCTGAATCAACACAGTCATGTCATGAGCAGCTTGCCCCTGCACACCTTCAGGTCCACCGACCCCAGCACCAGCACCAACACCAGCATTACCACCTCCAGCACCACCACCACCGGGTGGTCCACCACCAGGGGAGGAGTTAAATCCACAACATTCTCAGCGTTCTCATCATTCTCGTTCTCATTCTGAGCCATAGCTCTTGTATTTATTCTCATCTCTCTACGCGGCCCCATTTACAAAGAAAACAATGCACTGACACAAATGCAATAAACACAATTAGGCTCAATAAGGTAAGTAATCCAAGCACTCAATCTCATTTTTCAAAAACAATTTCTTTCATTAGTTTTGATATGGCAATGGGTTCCCCTAACACATTCCAACATAGCATATCATCACAATTGAAACCATGCAACACTATTCATACAACATTTTTCCACCCAAAAGGCATATCATGCAAATACACATACATCACCCACATAACAATTCCTAAATACACAAGAACCTAAGCTCTGATACCAAAAAATGTAACCCCCTTAACCCGGACTAGACGGTTGACCCGAACTACGAAGGTTACACGGGGAAAACCAAAGTCAACCCGAAAGTCAACCTTGATTCACGACCTTTTTTTCTTTTTAATTTTATCTAGATGCACGTTAACCCTAAGTGAGTTCCCAAAAAACTTATTCGTGGAAGGCACAACGATCGGATAACAAACAGGGACTCAAATGCACTTATTACAAGAATAGGGACCAAAATGTAAATTCTGTGAATTTGAGGGTCTTTACGGATTTTTATGTTAGCAATATGAAATTAGTCATGTTTCATGCTTCCCTGCCAAAATTCACCATAATTGGACATCTCAAACTCATACAATTGCAAACACAACTTTCGGGACTAAAATGTAAGGCTTGCAAACTTTCGCACCATTCAAATTAGTGCCCAACGGTCACCTATTTCGGAACACCCACCTGCCGTATCGAAAGGCAGAATCAGAATGGCGTTGACCGTTTCGATACGTGGGTTGGTTCCGAGACTGGTTCCGAAACGCGGCATTCCAGTGGCAAATTCTATTCGAAACATTCCTTGGCGTTTCGAAACACGAAGACCATTTCAGGCCCCCGTTTCGAAACACTAGGGAGTGTTCCGATACGGTTTGCCCAGAAACAGCAGAATTTGCTGGTTTTTCATGCATAAACCCATTCAAACACCATCTAATGACTCCCTAATCATGTCAACAAGTCAACACACATAAATGGTACATGTTTAGGACACCCTAACACATTCATATCACCAAACATGAAATTTCACAAGACTAGAGGCATGCTTCCTAATATCAAAACCAAAAGGGCAAACAAACTTCAAATCAAGCATTTAAATGCCATTTACAATTCAAACCAATAGAGGCAAACATGCCACAACTTAGGGAGTTCAACACATCTCCCAAAACTAAACTTAGGTTCCCATTGCCAATTTATCAAAACTAATAGTGTACGAAAACTTCACCATACATGAGCTTAGCTTCCCTTGGATATACTTAGCTCCGTTGATGCCCTCTAACACCTCAATTATCTGCATTATTGGTAAAAGAGAGCGTAAGCACAAATGCTTAGTGAGGCAAGCTCTAACAAAAACCAATACAACAATGCATTTTAGAAAAACACTTTCAACAAAGCTTTTAAACCACATGCTCATCTCTTTTCTCATGCTACCATGCATCATTTTCAAGCATCTCATGCTTCTTTACATTTAAATACAATATATTGGCTTTCAAGTGATAGTTCATAACCATTACACAAAACAC
This sequence comes from Hibiscus trionum, assembly GCA_030270665.1. Lineage (NCBI taxonomy): Eukaryota > Viridiplantae > Streptophyta > Magnoliopsida > Malvales > Malvaceae > Hibiscus > Hibiscus trionum. The sequence continues at coordinate 39,815,779 of BSYR01000010.1, forward strand.
AATCGGATACGCGGATTACAAGTGTTGTCCCACACGCTTCATACACACTATCGGACTACACAAGGTTCACACTCAAGAGCTATCCCTCCATTGATATGACACCCGTGGTGGAGTGTAACGGTACAATCACAACCCCTCAACACCACTCATCGGTAGTTGTATAATTCCTCTAACGAGAGTAAGGGACACATAACACAAGATCCACACACGGAATTTCAACCACCGTTGTGATCTTACCTCAATCGTTAGGGTACTTGGATGGAGTTTACGGTACAATCACAACCCCTCAACATCCAAGGCGACTTTACTTACGGTGCACGCAATCCTATAGTCGGCTAACTATATCTGATTCAAGTACTTTAAAACCATTTCATCACTTGCCAATATACATCAAATACCATCATCAATTCACTATTTTAAAGCATTAATCAAAGCCACTTATCATTATGCATCTCCATGCATCATAACCAAATAATAACATGTCAAAACCAAGGATCTCTTATCTTGAGCATCCTTTAGTACATGGCTTTCAAAACCAGCATTAATCATGCTAAAACATGCTTTCAAAACAGAAATTAAACATGCATTTCATAACTAATGCATTCAACCACATCTTAGCACATCCGAGGGAGTTTTTCCGAAAACTTACTCTTGAGCTTAGCTAAGTTGTTTAGATTTAAACTAAGCTCCCAAAACCTCCAAATAATCATTTCGAAGCTGGAAAATCACTTCCACTCACCAATTTTGTTTCGCTTGCTTGTCGAAACGTCGATTAAGTCTCTGGAAAAACTCTGAAAGTGTCCGAAGATGTCTCCCCTGTTTTAGACACATCAAAGTAGAGGATTAATGCATCATCATGCATTGAAATCTTCAGCCAACACTCCAAAACTCGCTGTTCTACCTAAACCCAACATTTTGGCTACCAAACACAACTAAAATCACCACCAAACTCTTCCAAAACTTAACCCAGCAAAGATCCATCACTTCTAATCATTTCTAAACATCAATTAACATAAAAAAAAACAACTCTCAACTCGTCCTTATACCTCCAGCTATAACAGAACACCAAAAACACCTCAAAAACCACCATTTTCATAAGCAAAAACTTAGGAAATACAACCTATTCGGGATTGGATTGATAAAACCTCATTTCTAACATCATTAAACATCCAAAATACATTAAAGAATCATCTCAAAACAGTGCCCAATCCATTACAACGAAAATCCTCAAGATCTCTTCCAAATCTTGAGTTTTAAGCCAAAATCAAGTTTATAATATTAAATCCATTTAAAAAACTTTAATAAAGGATTGACAACTTGGGAATTTCAGTAAAGAACTGAGTATTTAGAGGAGAAGAATATCCTTACCTCTAAATGATGATTTCTCCTTGATTTGGGCCAAATTCCTTGAAAATTCAATGTGGAAAACAAAGGGATTTGATGGAAGATTGATTAGGAACCAATAGATGATAGAAATCTCATCAATTGAAGTGAAGATCAATGTGAAATTTGATGGAGAAATGTGTTTGGATGATGGGATTTTGAGAGAAAAAGGAATGAGAGAAAGTTAGGAAAAGGTAGTTATGAAAATCCAAAAAGTAGTTTCCCTTTTCTTTTTATTTAATTAAAACATTAATTAAATCACCCAAATTAAGGAAAAATCTGGAGAAAAACATTTTGGGTAAATTAGCTCCTTAAAGATTCAAAGTTTCAATCCTTTACAAAACAATCACTACTAAACTTTGCAAAAATCGCATTTTGGTCACTACACCGAAATGTAGTGTTTCCAAACCTTATTTTGTAAAATTGATTTCACCATTCTATTATATATTAAATGATGATTTTTAGATATTTTTCTATATTTTTAAAGCATCCCGAACTAGGCTTTCCCTAAAACCTCCTTTTATATTCGAACCGAAAATCACACCGGTCTGACCAGACCCTAAACTTCTAAGCCCAAAATTGGGGTGTTACAGAATTTATACCTAAAATTTTGATAGAAAAGACTTGGGGATGTCTATTTTAACAAGAAATAAACGAATCTAAAATTCGAGCTCTATAGAAAAATCTGGAATCGAAATCGTGTAGGTACTACAAACTATCCAGAACTGCAAAATGACATATGTTTAAATAATAAACTGTATTGATTGAGAAATGAGAAAAATATGTGTCATACATGGTTGTAAATCTGTGTCAATAAGCTTTTTAGAATGGTACAGTAATTGAAATTTGGATATGTATGTAAAAAGATATGCCCAGATTAGTAACAAGTACTAAAAACAATTTTGAATGTTTAACGTTTGTACTTGTGTAATTGAGCCTATATATTTTGTAACACCCCGAAATCCGGCCTAGTCGGAATTCATTTCCGATGATCGGAAATTCTACATTGATGAAGCTTTAAGATTTCACCGACTAGCTAATTTTTGTTATCGAACCCTAAATAGGCTTTAAACATCGGATTTCAACTCTATTAAGTAATATTAACCTTTTTAGTGGCTAAAATGGAAGAATTATAAGTTGGAGGGTAGAGTTATAAAGGTATGAAAAGTGGGGGGGGGGGCTAACCATGCAATTAGCCCACTTTGAATTAAAAATCTCCACCACGTGGAGTCATTCGATAACTTTCCTTCAATTGAAGGAAAGCCTTGAATTGAAATAGAAAACAAGAAGCAAAGAAAGCTTACCCGGAAATATAGGAAGCAAGCACCTCCCTCTCATCATCTTCTTCACCTAAGCACACACCTCCATTGGTGAAAGATTCAAGCTTGTTGTTTCTTCACTTTAACGATATTGAAACGTTGTTATCGATCGAGTAAGCTATATTCCTTATTTGATTAATGGATTCCATGGATATTTTGGGTGTAACCTAAGCTAGGGTTTTGACTATCCATGGATATTTCTTTGTTGCCATCTTTATTGAAGTTGGGTATTGATTTCGATATCCCAATGTTGATTTTGATGTTGAAACATCAATTCTAATAACTTCATATTGATCTTCGTAGCTCAAGAAGGGGAGAAAGAAGTATCGCCATCTCCGCCACAAGCTAGGAATAAAGGGATTGCTATCGGAGAGCCTTGAAGCTTCGGATTGTTAAGGTGAGTGTAGTTGGTGTCTTGGGTATAGGTAAAAAGGCTCTCCCGGATCATTAATTGTTGTGTTAGACTATTTCACTAACTTTGTTTATGAAGCAAATACATCGGATGATAAATCGGACACTTTGGTAAGTGTCGGTAAGTTACCATTGACATGGATTATGTTCATTGTGCATTGTCATTGATGTAAGTATTGTTATGAGATCATTGCATTGAATCATCGAACATTGATATTGACAACGATCTACAAGATATTGATGTTGAAATATATGTATATCAAGCATCGACTACATTGTATTTGTGGAACATTGGTTTATCATTGATCATTGAAATGAATAAGTATATTATGACCTTGGATTGGAAGGGATTCGGGATACAATTGCCATGCCATAGAATTCATGAGCTCAGTGTACGGGTGGACTACGGTCCTAAGGCTACGGCCTATATTGATTTGGCGAGGCGGAGGGATGTGTATTGTGTTGGTCATTTTGGCGAGGCGGAGGGACTAGACCATTCATTATTTTTGCCAGGCGTAGGAATTCGTGTATCCACGATCTTAAATCAATCCAAGGAATTATGAATGAAAGAGAACATGTTTATTGCTTATTGCATTGTAACATGGCATTGATTATGATAACATGAATTTATATATCATTGTAATTATGGTATTCCATTATTTATGTTAATAGCGACTACCTCACTAGGCAAAGTGTGCCTAATGTGCCTTTCCTCATGCATTTTCAGGTTAAAGAGTTGTTCGTTGGAGGATCAGATCGGCCACGAAGACAAGTCACTACTAAGATACAAGTAATGTATTTGTGTTTTCAAACTCCTAGGGAGGTGGCAAAGTAGTTAGACTAGTCTAATATGCTCGTTTTGTTGTGTTAGTGGTTTGCTCATTTTGTATTGAGGTCTATGGCCCTAAATGCCCATTTTGGTTTTGCTAATATGGCCCTAAATATGCATGTTTAGCCAAAAAGGTAAAATCGTAGTAAACATAATCTTTGAGCTTAGAAAATTTGCATGCTAGTAGTTGATATAAATGAAATGTTGTGTATAAAGTTTTATAGAATTTGGACATGGTTTTGTAGGGTAATTCTAATAAAAACCAGAAAAAATTTTTCATTACAAGCCTCACCGTATCGAAACGGGTGATGACGTTTCGATACGGGTACCCTAACCTTGAACTTGAGAGTAAGGGTGTTTCGGAACGAAGTAATGTCGTTTCGGAACATTTTTGCCACTAATGACTCCTATTTCGATACAGGTTTCGAAACGGTTTGCCACTGGTGACCCTTGTTTCGATACAGGTTTCGAAACGATCAAGTCAATGTCAATGCCAGTCAACCCGTTCCGATACAGGTCATGCCTGTATCGAAACGACATAAAGAGTCAGGTCAATAAGGTTGACTCTCGAGTACCCGTTTCGAAATAGTCCAAGGTGTTTCGAAACGGAGTTAGGTAAGTTTGTTATGGTTCATTGGTCAGCTTTATTTATTTTACATTTAGGTCACCGATTCTTATAGGGTTAAATTGAAAGTGTTAATGGTTTCAGAATTGAAAGAAATTTGGTAAATATAATCTTTTGGTAATAAATTTCAATTTGGCAAGGTCTATTCGATAAGGGTCCTCAAGTTTGTCAAAATTTACAAATTAGTCCTAAATGTTAATAATAGTTGAAAAATGATCCTTGATTGATAATCGTAAGCTTTCTGATAATATGGAATAAAGGATGCTCTAACTTTATGATGGATATTATTTACTGTACATTTTGAGTTAAAAATAAAAATGTTATGACATTGAATGTTGCTTGGTCTTCCGGTAACACAATCCGACCCGGTTCTCTTCCAGACCGAGAAGAGGGTGTTACATTTTTGGTATCAGAGCTAGAGTTTAGTCGATTCTAGGACTAAACTAAAGTCTATTGCATTGTTATTATATTACTTTGCCACCCAGGAGTTTTATTTCGTGTATATTGTGACTTGTCGACTAATTCGATCTTCCATATAGACATGTTTGCGACAAATGAAGCTCATGTAGATGAGCAAATTGTTGGCTCCTCGACTCATGGCGAGGAGGTTAGGGGAGGGAATCCTCCAAACCCACCGCAACCACAGGACCCTCCTGTACAGGGTGCTGAGCCCGCGACACCTACTGCTCAGGCTGAATGTTATTAAAATATGGCCAATATATTTAAGCAGTTTATGACTGCAATGCAAGCGACACAACCAGTTCAGCCCACTCCTCCTATTGCTCAGTACGTCCGAGCCCCTATGGACAAACTGGCTTCACTCCGAGCCTATTCTTTCACTGGACAGGATGATGACAACCCTGAAATAGCTGAATAGTGGTTGGATAACACTCTACGCATCTTGAATAAACAACGGCAGTGTTCTGACGAACACAAGCTGGAATGTACTATTGCTTTGTTGATCGATGAAGCTTTGATGTGGTGGGAGACTACCATTCTTACAGTTCCTGAAGAATCGGTCAACTGGGAATTCTTTCTCAAAGAATTCCAGAACAAGTACATCAGCGAGTACTATCTCGGGGAAAGGCAGAGCACTTTTATTCATTTGAGGCAAGGTGGGAAGCCAATCGAGCAGTACATCCATGATTTCTGTAAGTATTGCCGATATGGAGCCGAGTTTATAAAGAAAGAAGAAGACAAGTGCCGAATGTTTATTGATGGGTTGAGCGACGAGCTGCGACCTATGTTTACTGCCCTGGGTATCACCAATTTCCAGGATTTGGTGAATCGAGTTAAGGCAACAGAAGAAAAATAGATAACTCGGAGAGGAAATATGTCTAGTCGATCTGAGAAAAGAACATGGAGCGATTCCCGACCTCCCAAATGGAACAAGAAAGGCAAGTATCAGGGTTCGAAGCAAACTTCTTTCTCACAGCCTTCCCGTACTGGGAATATTGAGAGACCACATACTATCACCCAATCCTGGTCTATGGCGGCCTCAGTGGAGAGTACTGGAGGATCGAATCGGAGTGTTCAACATCTAGTCTGTAACTTCTGTCAGAAACGGCACCCAGCAGGGCAATGTCGCAAGCAGACGGGGGCATGTTTCTTCTACGGCGAGCAAGGACATTTTATCAGGGATTGTCCTCAGAATCTCTCTAAGTCAGTGGCTTTACAAGGGGATATCTCTTCACCTGCTCAGTCCTTTCGAGGGAAGGGGCCAATGCAAGTACCATCGGGAGCTTCAGGTAGGCCAGACGGATCTGGAAAGCAAGGCAATAAGCAAGAATCGAAGGCCTCTGCTTAATTGTATCACGTGAGAAGTCGCAAGGAAGATGACGAGCCTGACGTTATAGCAGGTACCGTTATGTTATATGCACACTCATTGTATGTATTGACTGATCCTAGATCTACACAATCTTTTATAAGCCTGGATTTGGTTAAAAGACATAAGATGTCTAGTGAACCTTTAGCAACGAAGGTCTCCGTAACAAATCCATTAGGCGATTGTGTCATTCTAAGTCTTGTATGTAAGAATTGCCCAAACATGGTTCAAGGAATTCTGTTCCCTGCGGACTTCCTAGTTTTACCAATCCACGAGTTTGATGCGATCCTAGGCATGGATTGGCTTAGTAATCATCAAGCGTGGGTAGACTACAGTAAGCGGAAATTGTATCTTCGGAGCCTTGGCAAGGAGAGGATAATGTTGATGGAATCTCGGAACTCCATGTTGTGTGCATTTTCCACTGAATCCAAGAATGAACCTCAGATCTATGACATTGATACGGTAAATGAATTCCCAGATGTTTTCCCTGACGAGCTTCCAGGATTACCCCCAACCTGTGAAGTGGAATTTGCTATTGAGATGCAACCCGGGACTGCTTCAGTTTCCATTGCACCATATAGGATGGCGACTATGGAGTTCAAGGAGTTAAAAACTCAAATTCAAGACCTTATGAACAAGGGTTTTATCCGACCGAGCTCTTCACCTTGGGGAGCTCCGGTTCTTTTTGTCAAGAAGAAGGATGGTTCGATGCGTTTGCACATTGATTATAGACAACTGAACAAAGTCACCATCAAGAATAAGTATCCTTTTCCCAAGATAGACGACTCGTTTGATCAATTAAAAGATGCATCTGTGTTCTCCAAGATTGATCTAAGGTCGGGTTACTATTAAATGAAAATCAAAGAATGTGATGTGCCCAAGATTGCCTTTTGTACAAGATATGGACATTACAAATTCTTAGTAATGCCTTTTTGACTAACGAATGCACCTGTAGCTTTCATGGATTTAATGAATCGGGTATTCAGGCCCTATCTTGATAAGTTTGTTGTGGTGTTCATAGACGATATCTTGATTTATTCAAAGAATGAACTGAAACATCGAGACCACCTATGTATTGTACTTCAGACTCTGAGGGAGAAATAGTTGTACGCGAAGTTTTCTTAGTGTGAATTCTGGCTCACTGAAGTGGCCTTTCTGGGGCATGTTGTATCAGCTTCGGGAATTCAGGTAGATCCGAAGAAAATTCAAGCTATTGTGGATTGGCATCCGCCAAAGAATGTTGGTGAAGTTCGAAGTTTTCTCGGGCTTGCTGGATATTACCGTAGGTTCGTGAAAGGATTTTCAATGTTATCCGCTCCTTTAACTAAATTGTTGCGGACGGAGACACCTTTTGTTTGGACTGAAGTCCAACAACGAAGCTTTGATCAGCTAAAGCAAGTCCTAACCCATGCACATGTCTTGACCTAGCCTGAGTCTGGAAAGGACTACACAGTTTACAGTGATGCCTTGCATCTTGGGTTAGGGTGTGTATTGATGCAAGAAGGTAAGGTTATTGCTTACGCTTCAAGGCAACTTAAGCCACATGAGATGAACTACCCCACCCATGACCTATAATTGGCTGTAGTTGTCTTTGCATTGAAAATCTGGAGGCATTATCTCTACGGGGAGAAATGCTATCTTTTCACCGATCACAAAAGCCTTAAATACATGTTGACTCAAAAGGAGTTGAATCTACGACAACGGAGGTGGATGGAACTCCTTAAGGATTATGATTTAGTCATTGATTATCATTCGGGCAAGGCTAATGTTGTAGCTGACGCACTCAGCCGCAAACCTCGGCCTGATAAGCTTTGATTATGAAATTAAAGTTACAAGTGCAGTGAAGTATGTTAACTCATCGTTGCATCGCTCTCTTGTAGCCCCTCGAGCAATTAACGCTCATTTCCGGCTTCGGAAGCACCAATGTTTTGTAGCTGAACTTCAAGTTCAGTCTACTATTATTTCTCGAATTAAGGACTTGAGAGAACAAGATTATGAGCTCCAAGCCATTGTCTCTAAACTATCAGATAATCCAGATTTCAGAATTAATGCTGAAGGACTTCTATATTTTCACGATCGAGTTTGTGTGCCTAATGACGAAACTCTCCGTACCGACATTCTTGTTGAAGCTCATTTGAGTTCTTTTTCCATTCACCATGGGTCTATGAAAATGTATAAAGATCTACGTGAACTATACTGGTGGCCATGCATGAAGCAGGCTATTGTGGATTATATTTCCATGTGCCTTACGTGTCAACGTGTTAAAGCAGAACATTGTGCCCCTACAGGTCTCTTGCAACCTATTGATCCACCGAAATGGAAATGGGAAAAGATAACCATTGACTTTGTCACTGGTCTACCATTAACCCCTGCAAAGCATGATGCTATTTGGGTTATTGTAGATCGGTTTACGAAGTCAGCTCATTTCATACCAGTTAGAATGGACTACGGTCTCCCTAAGCTAGCTGACTTATACATCAAGGAAGTGATCCGGCTTCACGGAGTGTCTGAATCTATCATCTCTGATCGAGATCCTCGTTTTGCATCTCAGTTTTGGAGAACCTTACAAGGAGCCCTAGGCACCAGAGTCAATATTAGCACAACCTTCCACCCTCAAACTAACGGTCAGTCAGAAAGAGTAATTCAGATTCTGGAAGATATGCTTCGGGCTTGTATTATTGACTTTGGTGGGACTTGGGAGAAATCTATACCTCTTGTCAAATTTTCTTATAATAACAGTTATCAAGCATCCATCCAAATGGCCCCATATGAAGCATTATATGGTAGATGATGCAGAACTCCGTTGTGTTGGTCGGAGCTGGGTGAGGGCAGAGTGTTAGGCCCTGACTTGCTTCGTGAAACTGAAGAACGAGTTACCATCATTCATGATCGTCTCAAGGCTGCTTTCGATAGGCAAAAAGCTTATGCTGATCTTAAAAGGAGGGACATTCAATATGAAGTCGGTGAGAAAGCTTTTCTTCAAGTGTCACCGTGGAAGAAAGTCTTGAGGTTTGGAAAGAAGGGGAAGTTGAGCCCTCGGTTCATTGGACCCTTTGAAATTATTGAAAAGATTGGCCCAGTGGCATATCGACTTCTGCTGCCCCCAGAATTGAGCAAAATCCATGATGTCTTTCATGTATCGATGCTTCGGAAGTATCGGTCTGACCCCTCTCACATTGTGGAACCCGAAACTGTAGAACTACAGCCAGACCTATTCTATGAAGAAGAACCAGTTAAGATTCTTGCTAAGGAAGTCAAAAGGTTTCGTAACAAAACTGTACCCTTAGTTAAAGTGCTTTGGAGAAGTCACACTGTTGAAGAAGCCACTTGGGAACCTGAAGAAACTATGAGACAACAATATCCGCATCTCTTCAGTTCAGGTAAAATTCGAGGACGAATTTTCTTTAAAGGGGGAGAGTTGTAACACCCCGAAATCCGGCCTAGTCGGAATTCATTTCTGATGATCGGAAATTCTACATTGATGAAGCTATAAGATTTCACCGACTAGCTAATTTTTATTATCGAACCCTAAATAGGCTTTAAACATCGGATTTGAACTCTATTAAGTAATATTAACCTTTTTAGTGGCTAAAATGGAAGAATTATAAGTTTGAGGGTAGAGTTATAAAGGTATGAAAAGTGGGGGGGGGGGGGGCTAACCATGCGATTAGCCCACTTTGAATTAAAAATCTCCACCACGTGGAGTCATCAGATAACTTTCCTTCAAATGAAGGAAAGCCTTGAATTGAAATAGAAAACAAGAAGCAAAGAAAGCTTACCCGAAAATAAAGGAAGGAAGCACCTCCCTCTCATCATCATCTTCACCTAAGCACACACCTCCATTGGTGAAAGATTCAAGCTTGTTGTTTCTTCACTTTAACGATATCGAAACATTGTTATCGATCGGGTATGCTATATTCCTTATTTGATTAATGGATTCCATGGATATTTTGGGTGTAACCTAAGCTAGGGTTTTGACTATCCATGGATATTTCTTTGTTGCCATCTTTATTGAAGTTGGGTATTGATTTCGATATCTCTAAGTTGATTTTGATGTTGAAACATCAATTCTAATAACTTCCTATTGATCTTCCTAGCTCAAGAAGGGGAGAAAGAGGTATCGCCATCTCCGCCACAAGCTAGGAATAAAAGGATTGCTATCCGAGAGCCTTGAAGCTTCGGATTGTTAAGGTGACTGTAGTCAGAGTCTCGGGTATAGGTGAAAGGCTTTCCTGTATCATTAATTTTTGTGTTAGACTATTTCACTAACTTTGTTTGTGAAGCAAATACATCGGATGATAAAACGGACACTTTGGTAAGTGTCGGTAAGTTACCATTGACATGGATTATTTTCATTGTGCATTTTCATTGATGTAAGTATTGTTATGAGATCATTGCATTGAATCATCGAACATTGATATTGACAACGATCTACAAGATATTGATGTTGAAATATATGTATATCAAGCATTAACTACATTGTATTTGTGGAACATTGGTTTATCATTGATCATTGAAAATGAATAAGTATATTATGACCTTGGATTGGAAGGGATTCGGGATACAATTGGCATGCCATAGAATTCATGAGCTCAGTGTACGGGTGGACTACGATCCTAAGGCTACGACCTATATTGATTTGGCGAGGCAGAGGGACTAGACCATTCATTATTTTGGCGAGGCGTAGGAATTTGCGTATCCACAATCTTAAATCAATCCAAGGAATTATGAATGAAAGAGAACATGTTTATTGCTTATTGCATTGTTACATGGCATTGATTATGATAACATGAATTTATGTATCATTGTAGCTATGGTATTCCATTATTTATGTTAATAGTGACTACCTCACTAGGCAAAGTGTGCCTAATGGGCCTTTCCTCATACATTTTTAGGTTAAAGAGTTGTTTGTTGGAGGATCGGATCGGCCACGAAGACAAGTCACTACTAAGATACAAGTAATGTATTTGTGTTTTCAAACTCCTAGGGAGGTGGCAAAGTAGTTAAACTAGTCTAATATGCTCGTTTTGTTGTGTTATTGGCTTGCTCATTTTGTATTGAGGTCTATGGCCCTAAATGCCCATTTTGGTTTTGCTAATATGGCCCTAAATATGTATGTTTAGCCAAAAATGTAAAATCGTAGTAAACGTACTCTTTGAGCTTGGAAAATTTGCATGCTAGTAGTTGATATAAATGAAATGTTGTGTATAAAGTTTCATAGAATTTGGACATGGTTTGGTAGGGTAATTCTAATAAAAACCAGATAAAATCTGTCATTACAGGCCTCACTGTATCTAAACGGGCGATGACGTTTCGATACGGGTACCCTAACCTTGAACCTGAGAGTAAGGGTGTTCTGGAACGAAGTAATGCCGTTTCGGAACATTTTTGCCACTGATGGATCATGTTTCGATATAGGTTTTGGAACAGTTTGCCATTGGTGACCCCTATTTCGATACAGGTTTCGAAACGATCAAGTCAATGTCAACGCCAGTCAACCCATTCCGATATAGGTCAAGCCTGTATCAAACGACATAAAGTGTCGGGTCAATAGGGTTTACTCTCGAGTACCCGTTCCGAAACAGTCCAAGGTGTTTCGAAACGGAGTTAGGTAAGTTTGTTATGGTTCATTGGTCAGCTTTATTTATTTTACATTTAGGTCACCGATTCTTATAGTGTTAAATTGAAAGTGTTAATGGTTTCAGAATTGAAAGAAATTTGGTAAGTATAATCTTTTGCTACAAATTTCAATTTGGCAAGGTCTATTCGATAAGGGTCATCAATTTTGTCAAAATTTACAAATTAGTCCTAAATGTTAATAATAGTTGAAAAATGATCCTTGATTGATAATTGTAAGCTTTCTGATAATATGGAATAAAGGATGCTCTAACTTTATGATGGATATTATTTACTGTACATTTTGAGTTAAAAATAAAAATGTTATGACACTGAATGTTGCTTGGTCTTCCGGTAACACAATCCGACCCGGTTCTCTTCCATACCGGGAAGGGGGTGTTACATGCTTGAACTAGCTTCTAATGTTTTTTGTATATGTTTGTACATGAACGTTAAGACCGAGAGTCTGAGGAAACGTTGGAGGAGTCAAGAGTTGGTCCAACTTGTAAGAAGAATAAGGGTATAATCATCAAGGATGAAGATTAGCTAAGCTTGGAGTATTGTGAGTATAGTTAATCCTTAGGGTTGGGACTAGTGTCCTAACCAATGTTTTCATTTTAATATATGATGATTTGAAAGAATGAAATGGACCTAATTAATATTCGGTAAATGTTTTAAGGGAAGAAGGTTAAATGGAAAGACAATTTCTTATGTTTTCTATTAGTTTGGTGCTATTGTGTGATACATGGTATATGCTCTTGATTGATTGATTATATGAGTTCCATGTGATTGTTATGCTACTGCCCTTGAATGTTACATGTTGTATGAATGAGTATATGTGACTATACATGTTAGAAACAATGAGACTTGACCAAAGATAGACCTTATACGCTTGCAACATGCTATGTGCTACATGATTGATATGTTGGCCTATTAATGACTTGCCTTGTGATTCTTTGAATTAAAAGACATTATAAGCCCTTGGTTGACTAGTTGGCCTTAGGTAGAATAACATGCCTTAGAGTCTAGAGCTCCTCTGAAATTAGTACCTTGTGTACTCTCTGTTGGTGTTGTTAAAACCTTGTGTAATTGATGCTTTGAGCATCCTCTGTTGATCATTTGGTTACCTTGTGATGGTGTGGAAGAAACCTTGGTGCATTGAGCACCCTCTGATTTTGATGCCTTGTGCATCCTCTGAATTGGTATCTTATACCTAAAGAGACTTGATTACCTAGTCCCACTAATCTACCTTGTGATGGCGTGGAAGAAACCTTGGTGCATTGAGCACCCTCTGATTTTGATGCCTTGTGCACCCTCTGAATTGGTATCTTATATCTAAAGAGACTTGATTACCTAGTCCCACTAATCTACCAAGGCAAAACATTATAAGTATTTGAATAAAACATGTGACAAGTGATATATGTGACTTGATATGTTATATGATCGTGGTTATATGAAACATGAGTTCAAGACATTTAAGGCGTAAACACCAATCTGACTTTGCTTGAAACATACATGATCTACATGCCTAAGATGCCTATTCGAATGGTGACTATGTGATATGCTTATGTAATACTTCATCGATTACGTGTTTGTTCTATGTACATGATACGCTATGAGTTCATTGTTTGTATTATTAAATAATTTTTTGTTTACAATGTTCTTTGATGCAAACGTGCCCACATGCCTACTTGTTGTTTCCATGCTTCTAAAACTAGCTAAGTGATTCTTGATCTTGTTTGAACTAGCAAGGTGATGCTTATGTAATACGAATCCTAGCTAGGTAACCTTGGCTAATTGTAATAAGACACCTAAAAGACTAAACTAATAGATTTAAGTACTACCTCACTAAGTACATCTTTTGTACTTATCACTCTTTATTTCCTCCTTCCCAAACCAATAGGTTGTGTTGATTGAAAGCTGCCCAATCTGTTCCCGGAGCACCAAGTTACAAGCAAAAATCATGTATGATGTGTTCTTTTGTTTAGACTTCTAGAGAGTGGCATAGACTTGTGTATTAGAGTGGTGTCACATGCATTTTGGTTGATATACATGTTAAATGTGAACACATGACTTATTATGTATATAAAGTTTAAGCTAATGGTTTGTAATGACTAAGTATGTTTGTATCATGTTTTGTATGACACCTTTGCCAAGTTAGTATATATATATATATATGTGTGTGTGATGTTTGGTTAATTTAAGACTTATGATATGATCATATGTGTTCGGATATGTGTGATGGACCTTTGAATGGCATGATATATGTTATTTTAGTCATTGTTGCCATTGTACTTGTTGTTATACAATTGACTTGGATGTTAGAAATGAATAGATCAATGTATATATATCGGAAAATCATATGATTCGAATGCTTCCATCTTGTTCCATGCTTGTTCGAAATGCACCATCTTGAGCTATGTATGACTCGAATGCTTCATGATTGGACTAATTTAGTTTGTTTGATTACATGGTTCTTAAATGTATAGATGTGTTTTTCCGATAGCAAATGAATACATGTTTAGACACATGGTTCTTAAGATGATAAGAAACATGTATTTAGTTGGATTATTTGATAAGAATAAAAAATCGGTCATGCAAAGGCAAGATAGTTAAGGGACTGTTTTGGAGAAGTTGAAAAGGCAAAGCCTAAATTGATCTGTAATAAATCTAGAAATTTATGTTTAAAAGTGTTTAGACACATATACAAAGCCTTGTTTTGGATAGTGACCTTCAAAAATTCACCAAAAATAAAATACATGCCATTTATACATGAAATTTTGCTAGAAAATACTTGGGGATGTCTATTTTAACTAGAAACAAACGACACTAAAATTCGATCTCTATAGAAAAATCTGGAATCGAAATTGTGTAGGTACTACAAACTGTCTAGAACTGCAAAATGACCTATGTTTAAATAATAAACTGTATTGATTGAGAAATGAGAAAAATATGTGCCATATGTGGTTGTAAATCTGTGTGAATAAGACTTCTAGAATGGTACAGTAATTAAAATTTGGATATATATGTAAAAAGATATGCCCAGATTAGTAACAAGTACTCAAATTGCTAATAAGAAAAACAATTTTGAATGTTTAATGTTTGTAATTGTGTAAATGAGCATATATGTTTGAATTAGATTCTAACGTGTTTTGTATATGTTTGTACATGAATGTTAAGACCGAGAGTTTGAGGAAACCTTGGAGGAGTCAAGAGCTGGTCCAACTTGTAAGAAGAATAATGGAATAATCTTCAAGGATCAAGACTAGCTAAGTTTGGAGTATTGTGAGTGTAGTTAATCCTTAGGGTTGAGACTAGTGTCCTAACCAATGTTTTCATTTTAATATATGATGACTTGAAAGCATGAAATGAACCTAATTAATATTCGGTAAATGTTTTAAGTGAAAAAGGTTAAATGGAAAGACAATTGCTTATGTTTGCTACTAGTTTGGTGCTATTGTGTGATACATGGTATATGCTCTTGATTGATGGATTATATGAGTTCTATGTGATTGTTATGCTACTGCCGTTGAATGTTACATGTTGTATGAATGAGTATATGTGACTATACATGTTAGAAAAAATGAGACTTGACCAAAGATAGACCTTATATGCTTGCAACATGCTATGTGCTACATGATTGATATGTTGGCTTATTAATGACTTGCCTTGTGATTGTTTGAATTAAAAGAGATTATAAGCCCTTGGTTGACTAGTTGGCCTTAGGTAGAACGACATGCCTTAGAGTCTAGAGCTCCTCTGAAATTAGTACCTTGTGTACTCTCTGTTGGTGTTGTTAACACCTTGTGTAATTGATGCTTTGAGCATCCTCTGTTGATCATTTGGTTACCTTGTGATGGTGTGGAAAACACCTTGGTGCATTGAGCACCCTCTGATTTTGATGCCTTGTGCATCCTCTGAATTAGTATCTTATACCTAGAGAGACTTGATTACCTAGTCCCACTAATCTACCAAGGCAAAACATTATAAGTATTTGAATAAAACATGTGACAAGTGATATATGTGACTTGATATGTTATATGATCGTGGTTATATGAAACATGAGTTCAAGACATTAAAGACGTACACAACAATCTGATTTTGCTTGAAACATACATGATCTACACGCCTAAGATGCCTATTTGATTGGTGACTATGTGATATGCTTATGTAATACTTGATCGATTACATGTTTGTTCTATATACATGATACACTATGAGTTTATTGTTTGTATTATTAAATAATTGTTTGTTTACATTGTTCTTTGATACAAACGTGCCCACATGCCTACTTGTTGTTTCCATGCTTCTAAAACTAGCTAAGTGATTCTTGATCTTGTTTGAACTAGCTAGGTGATGCTTATGTAATACGAATCCTAGCTAGGTAACCTTGGATAATTGTAATAAGACACCTAAAAGACTAAACTAATAGATTTAAGTACTACCTCACTAAGTACATCTTTTGTACTTATCACTCTTTATTTCCTCCTTCCCAAACCAATAGGTTGTGTTGATTTAAAGCTGCCCAATCTGTTCTCGGAGCACCAAGTTACAAGAAAGAATCATGTATGATGTGATCTTTTGTTTAGACTTCTAGAGAGTGGCATATACTTGTGTATTAGAGTGGTGTCACATGCATTTTGGTTGATATACATGTTAAATGTGAACACATGACTTGTTATGTATATAAAGTTTAAGCTAATGGTTTGTAATGACTAAGTATGTTTGTATTAAGTCTTGTATGACACTTTTGCCAAGTTAGTATATATA
The DNA here is from genome assembly GCA_030270665.1 of Hibiscus trionum. Taxonomy (NCBI): domain Eukaryota; kingdom Viridiplantae; phylum Streptophyta; class Magnoliopsida; order Malvales; family Malvaceae; genus Hibiscus; species Hibiscus trionum. The sequence goes on from BSYR01000010.1 coordinate 39,832,557, forward strand.
TATGATGTTTGCTTAATTTAAGACTTATGATATGATCATATGTGTTTGGATATGTGTGATGGACCTTTGAATGGCATGATATATGATATTTTAGTCATTGTTGCCATTGTACTTGTTATACAATTGACTTGGATGTTAGAAATGACTAAATCAATATATATATATATATATAGCCTACATAGGAACATCATATGATTCGAATGCTTCCATCTTGTTCCATGCTTGTTCGAAATTCACCGTCTTGAGCTATGTACGACTCGAATGCTTCATGATTGGACTAATTTAGTTTGTTTGATTACATGGTTCTTAAATGTATAGATGTGTTTGTCCGATAGCAAATGAATACATGTTTAGACACGATAAGGTAGTAACAAGATCATGATATGTTAAAAGTTTTAATTAGCCCCAAAATAACTATTTATATGTATGATTAACCTATGTTAAGGGTGTGCATTGGCCATGTTACTTGAAATGGATTGCTTGAATATCAATCGTTAAGTCTGTTCGGTTTGAGCTTATAAGTTATATGTTTATAAGTCTGCTGCGCGTTGTAACGCTCCTCGCTCCTAACCCGGTTTGAGCTTATATGTTATATGTTTATAAGTCTGTTCGGTTTGAGCTTATATGATTAACTTGCGCGTTGTAACACTCTTGTAAGTGGACTGTCATATGTGACCCTATGTGTATGTTTGTGAGCTGGTTTGAATCGTATATCTATTAATGGGATTAAGAGTTGTTTTAGTGAACTAAAATTTGAGGAAATGTAGTACACCATTAGCTTTGGACTGTTCGAATGAAAATGGGAATAGGTGAATTGTTTTGAACATAAGCATGCAACTCTTGTGATATTAGGGGGTTGTACTGTGATTAAGTATGTATAAAATAGTTAAGGGCTGCTTCTTTAGTGTTTATAAGCCTGATTACAATAATTATAACTACTTTGAAATTGAATACCTAAATACTGAACTGTTTTGCTTGTGTAAAAGGACATTTACTAGACTATTTTAAATACGTACATTGCGTGGATGAATTTTGGAATTTAATTAGCATATTTGTATGCATTCGAGGACTATTTTTGAGCTTGTATGTGCATGTAAACAATGGCTAAAGACTATTTTAGTAATTAGTTACAATGTTAAAAAATGCAGTTTAGGTAACTAAAGTTGTGCAGAATTTAAAAGTTTAAAATAAGTGCAGTTTGGTGTTCATCACGGTGCAATTTGAATAGTGTATGCATTAGAAATTGTGTTGTCTTGTATACTAAAAACAATGTAGTAATGAACTGTTAAATGGTGCAGTTTTGAACTTAAAACAATGCAGATTTGAGTCTAATATAATGCAGTTTTGGAATTGTAAACAGTGCGGTATATGTGTGAGCAGTTTCATAAGAAAATGAATGTAGTTTAGAAATTAAATATGTGCAGAATTGTGTTCAAAGAAACTAGACAGTTTTTAAACATAGTAGAATATTGATTGTTTAATGAAACTAGGGGATGTTGGTAACAATTCAAGTATAAAGAGGCTGTTTAGATGTGTATTATATCTATGAAGATTTGGATTGTGTTAAACGTGTGTTTGAATGCAAGGATTGATTGAGTATCTAATGATTGTATGTAGTTACATTAAGGGGCTGTTGATATATTTATTTAATTTAGATAGATGTTAATAGTTTGTTACCTTTGTTTTGAGGTACACTCATTGGATATGGATGGCTAAGTGAAGAAGTAGATTTTGGATAGTGGACCATGTATCCCATAATGTTGAGATAAAAAGGTGAGTGTAGTCACATGAGTCTCGGATAACACAGAGTTATCCCGATATTTAATTTGTTAATGTTAAGTATTAATGTTTGTGGATGAATTGCATTATACATGTACATTGTGTAAAAAGGCTCAAATAGAGCTAATTGAGTATGGGCATGCATTCATAGCATGACATTCATGTTTAGACTTTGATGATGTTATAATTCTTATGCTTTAAAATGCTCTGCTATGCTTGAATGACTGACCATGGAATGTCCTCGATATTGAGATGAATGGTGTATTTGAAAGTAAGCTTGGAATACTAGCTAACCAATGGCACTGAGAGTTTCAAATGAATATTGAGTAGTAAACTTAAAAGACTTAAGAAGTAAGAAAGCTTGAATTACTCTATAAGTTATTGAAATAAGGAAACAAGAAAGATTACTTGTAATCTAAGAAATCTCTGTTAACTTTAAAAATAAAGCTACTTGTACAATAAGAAACTTCTTGAATATCAAAACTAAAATAAAACATGTAAGTTGCCTTTTTAAATGGAAGACCTTGGATCTATTGGTTGATGCATGTTATGCTTGGACTACGGTTCCTTGTTATTAAGATCAAATGATCTTCTAGTACCTTTGGTAATCTTGATCATGCTATTGCTCGGGGGACACCCCATTGATATGTTTCGATGGTACTAAGTTACCATCGCTTGTTGATATGTTTCGATATTAGCATTTGTTATGTGCTCTGAGCTAAGTATCGCTTAGACTTAAAAGTGATAAGTTGATCTTAAATTAAGATTAATATAATGATAAAGAAATTAAAGTAGCTTTCGAATATCCTAATGCTTATAAAAGCAAAATTAAGTTGATTATAATATGCTAACTACGATTGTATATTTGATTGTGTACTCCATTGAAAAATATATATATTAAATGCTTGTCATAATTTAATGTCACTACCTCACTTAGGCTATGTAAGCCTAATACATACATTACCGTGCATTGCATGTTATTGTAGAAGTTATATCTGATCGGGTGCAAGTGTGATGCTTCAAGACTGGATTGTTGTCTTGTTATTTTAATCAACTCCTAGGATGGTGGCTCTTGTAATTATCTAAGAAGCAGTTTATATATATGTTTGTAAATGTTATCAAGGAATGTTATCTTGGATTAGCTTAGTTTGGTTAATGAATATTTATTACTTGAACTGTTCATATAGAAGAATAGTGTTTAATGGAGTTCATGATTCTAATGCTAGTATAAATGACACTGTTGAGTTGTATAATAATCGAATAATGGTTAATGTATGATTCTAAACATGGTGATTAAAGGGTGCGATGGCTAAGTTAAATATGTGGTAAAATTTTTGAATAAGCTTTTTATTTAACTAGATATATTGGATTATAATTCAATCATTGGTTTGTTACGAGAGTGTTATTAAAATACTCATAAAGAATATATTGTATAATTTACAATAAAATTGGTCACTTTAGTCATTTACTTTTTAGCTTAAAATACAAGATAATTCTTAGTAATAGAGACTGAATATAATTGTAATTGTTTGATAAGCCTAGTATGTTATAATACGAGTTATTGAAAGAATATTTAATTGGCTAAAAGCTATAGGAAATAAGATTTATCTAAAATTGATATTAAAGCTCTCTCTCTCTCTCTCTCTCTCTCTCTCTATATATATATATATATATATATATAAAAGATTAAGTGAAGATATCACTTTCATATTTGGTTCCCTGTTATATAAGTTGTGTGAGCCAACTGGTAAAACAGTCATAAAACTTGTGGTTATGGACTAAAAGAAGTAAAGTTGAGTAAAGGATGTTAATGTCTAGAGATTGGATTGGCAGTGTCTAATTGAAATTATTTGTCTAAGGTTATGTCATAATCGATTGGTAGTTAACTTGTTAGACTTACTTCTTGACTTGGATGATGTCTTGATTAATCAAATAGACTAATTGTCATATCTAAACAAGGTAATGTTGCCTATGAATTTAGTAGGATCGATCCTCTTGGGGAAGGGATCGATCCCTTGAAGTTTCGGAGCAATGATTTAGTTTCCAAGATGTTTAATTTATGAACATTAAAATATGATCAAGTGAATCAATAGAGCCTTTGTTTCAATCAATTGATACTATGTGAACTATGTATTTAATGATTTAATAATTCTGAGAAAGTAGAACCCAAGAAAGTTTATAAGAGATAAGCAACTATATTGTTATTTTTATGATTAGTTCAAAAGAAAATTTGAAATTTTTTGGTTCTGGTTTTCGATTTTCTTTGCAGTAACGTTCTGAACTCCGATTTTCTTCTAAGCCGGGTGGAGGACGTTACAACATCGATCTATTGCCAAATACTAATGCGAGTTGCATCGAAAGAATATGTTCAAGTAGATGAGCTTACTTCTAAAGTTATCGAACTCTTAGGAGTCTAGATTGGGACTTAATGAAATTGATTTATGAAAAAACATCACTATAGAAATATAGGGTTTTTTACACGGTTAATTTCGGGAATTGACCATCGAAAGAGGCTTCACCAACTTTGAATCTGCTCTTTAAATGATTCCAAGGCACTACATTATTAAAGGCTGTCATGACATGAATAGCGTGAAAACTAGGCATCCCTTGCCAACGCTCATCACTCATTTGACACTCTCCCCTGCCAACGCTGTTTTATTTTACATAATTTTCCTTTTTAAATCATTTTCAAACAACTTCAAATCAAACAACACTTTTCCCTTGACAAGTAAACATTTAAAGCATTCAAACTCATGGCCAATCCCTGTGGAGATGATACTCAAGTCACTACTATATTACTTGCGGACCATGTATACTTGCACGCAAAAGACTCAACCGTTGGCAATGTTTTAATAATTTTCCAATACATTTTCTACCATTTTGCCAAGCACTCACGCGAGTCAACAATACATTATCAATTATACTGGTTTTCAAGTGATCATAAACCAAGTTCCACTTCACAAAATATCATATCGGATACACGGATTCCACAAGTGTCCTCTCAAGACTTCATACAATCTCAACCAGTATTAAGGTACGATCAAAACCGAGTACCATCACAACCTAATCATTGGTTAGATGTATAATCCTCTAACGGGAGTTTTCGATACCATATAACCCCTCGACCGTTAGGGTACTCGTGTTGGAGTATTCGGTACACTTAAACCCCTTAACACCTGAGGCGACTTATTATATTGCACTATCATTCCTATGGTTCGCCAACTATATTCGATAACATTTTAAACCACATCACTTGCCAATATAATTCATTATTAACCATGTACCTAACTTTTTATATGTAACATTTCAAAACCATTTCCAATGCATTAAACCGTGCATTTGCAAGTATTCCTCATACTTACATGGGTCATTTTCCAAATGCACCCATCATCAATATATGATCAAAATCAGTATAAATCATACTTTAAACATGCTTAAAAGTAGGTACCAAGTAATTCAAAAACAAGTGCAAAAAACCAATTTCGCCAAAATAAAATCGAGAGAGAAATCTCGTCATACTTATTTCCGAGTTTAAACCAGAGTTTCAAACATAATTTAAACTTTCAAAATAACCTTTAAATCATTTCAAAGCTGAATTTCACATTCTCACTCACCGACTACACAAAACCTTGTTCGCTAATGCAACTACTCCTCCAAAGCTTCTAAAACTGTACGTCAAGCTTGAGGATCAACCTCTCATGTTTTAACCACACAGAAACAGAGGATTTAATGCATCTAAATGCATTCAAAGACTAAACAACAATAATCCACAACAACTCTAACCAAAAGCCCATCCACAACAACCGAAATCAACATCAAACACCTTCCCAACTTAAACCAGCCAAAACCTAAAGGTTTAATACATAAATTACCTTTAATTAACATCCAAAAACAATCTATTAACATCCTTATACCTCAAGCATTCATAAAACAACCCCAACTCCTCAAAAACTCATAACCAACAACCTAAGAAATTAGAGATTCACATAGTTTCGGGATTCTAATGTTAAAACCAACTTGTTAACATTATAAAACATCAAAATCATGATTAGAACCAATCAAGAACTCAACACAACAGATCCAAAATGAAAATCACTTAATCTCATCACTTAAACCTTGATTTAACCAATTTTCTATAATTAAATCATTAAAACTCATTACAAAATATTAAACAAGGATCAAATACTTGGGAATTCAGTAAAGAACCATTCATTAGAGGAGAAGAACGAACCTTACCTCCAATGAGTGAATTTCCTCTCAATTTGATGTTTTACTCTTGAAAAATAAAGGAAAACAATGAGATTTTGGAAAACAAGATTGAACAATCTATTAGAAATCAAAAGTTTAAGAAATCAAGAACATTACCATGTTGGGTTAGTCATGGGGAAGAAAGGCCATGGAGGCTTTTCCATTTGTTTCGACGCATCGATGATGCTTGCATGGCGATGACTTATGTTTTTCACCATGTTGTGTGTGAGGTGAATGGTGTTGCCGACGTCTTAGCTAAGGGTGGGGTGGACCAGAAGGATTGGTTGCGGGTTGGGATTTAAGGGTGGCTGGTGCAGTGCGTAACGTGCGATGGAGGGGGCAAGGCTGGGCGATGAATGGGGCCTGCTGCTGGGTCCTGCGTGCTGATTGATGGATTGGGTGGATTGGATGCTGGATGCTGGGCAGTGAGGATGGGTGCGGGGCAGTGTGCGCATTGGGGTGGGGCTTGAACATCATGTGTAGGCATGCCGAGGTGGGGTTGTTTGGTGGCATGGACCATGTGTCTTGCCTAAGGTGTTGTATATTCGAATGTCCTCTTCGGGTACTCTTTTCCTCCATTTAGGTGTAGGGAGGTTTTTAATGAGGCCCGAAAGGATACGTTGTATGATTTTCCTTTTCAATAAAAATCATACGAATTGAGCAAAAAAAGAACATTACCTGAAAGATTTGATGAAAAATTGAGTGTTTGGCTGAAGGAACTTTGAGAGAAAAGTTACGTCAAAAGTGGTTTTAAGAAATAACTACTTCTCTTTTATTAAATCTCATTTAATTCACCACTTACAACTCATTTAAAATAATCCTAATTGAGTGAAAAATCATATAAAAACATTTAGTAAATTAACTCCTTAAAGATTCTAATTTTTGACCATTTTTCAAAACATTCACTAAAAACAATTTTTCATCCTTTAAATTTTGGTCACCAACCAAAATGTCCAATTTCAAAAATCAAATTTTCAAAATTGACTTTACCAAAAAGATCTATTTATTAAATAATGATTTTAGGATAATTTTCCATATTTTTATCTTACTCAAAAATATTTATTCCGATTTTTATCTCAAATCTAACTCGAATCTCTAATCACTGCCTACTGGACAGTCTAATCAATCTAGAAACCTCTAGGCCCAAAACCGTGGCATTACAAATCTTCCCCACTTAAGAAATTTCATCCTCAAAATTTACCTGAAGGAAACAAATCCGGAAATTGTTTCATCATGTCTACCTCACTCTCCCACGTAGCCTCCTCAACTCCACGGTGTCACCACAACACCTTTACAAGCTCGATCGTTTTGCCACGAAGAACCTTACAGCTAGAATCAATGATCTCTATAGGTTCTACATTATAAGATAAATTCGGGTGTAACTCAATCTCCTCCACCAGCATCACATGCGATGGATTCGACTGGTACCTCCGTAACATCGACACATGAAACACATCATGGATGTACTCCAACTCAGGAGCCAACCTCAACTGATAAGCTACAGAACCTACACTCTCCACAACCTCATATGATCCAATGAATCTCAGACTGAGCTTTCTCTTACGCCCAAACCGCATCACCTTCTTCCAAGGTGACACCTTCCAAAACACACGATCACCAACAGCATACTCAATCTCCCTACGTTTCAAATCTGCATAGGATTTTTGACGATCCGAGGCCGTTTTCAAGCGACCACAAATAATCTTCACTTTCTCATTCGTGCCTTTCAACACATCCAGCATAGAAACATACTTTTATCCAACATCAGCTCAACACAAAGGCGTACGACACTTCCTACCATACAATGCCTCATACGGCGCCATTTGTATACTAGCCTGGTAATTATTGTTATAAGCGAACTCCACCAAAGGCAACTGTTTCTCCCATGTTCCTTGGAACTCAATGATGTAACATCTCAACATATTCTCCACGACCCGGATCACACGTTCGGACTGACTATTCGTCCGAGGATGATACGAAGTACTGAAATTCAACCGTGTACCCAAAGCCTGATGCAAACACTCCCAAAACCTCACTGTAAACCGTGGATCCCTATTCAAAACTGTGGACTTGGGCACTCCGTGCAAACAAAAAATCTCTGCAATATACAGATTCGCCAACTTATCCAAGGTATATGTTGTATGCACTGGCACAAAATGTGCATATTTCGTAAGCCTATCAACAATCACCCAAATGGAATCCTTCTTAGTCGGCGGTAACGGAAGCCCATACACAAAATCCATAGTGATTCTCTTCCACTTCCATTATGGTATCCTCAACAGTTGCAACAACCCAGAAGGAAACTGATGCTTAGCCTTAACTCACTAGCATACAATGCATCTAGCGACAAACTCAACCATATCTTTCTTCAAAACAACCCAATAATACTCCTCTTTCAAGCCTCGATACATCTGAGTACTACCAGGATGCATAACAAAAGGACTAGTATGTGTTTCGGTTAAAATGGTACGCCTCAACTCATCATCATTAGGTACCACCATCCGATCTTTGAAACACAACACCCCATCACTATTAAAGTGAAAATCGTTAATCAACTGTGATAAGGATGGCTTTACTTGCAACTCGGCCAACAAACCTCTATCCCGCGTCACACTTAACCGCATGAACATAACTCTCAACTCCGCCGCAACTTTCCTACTCAAAGTATCAGCCACAACATTAGCCTTTCTCAAATGATACTCAATCGTCAAATCATAATCCTTAAGCAACTCCAACCATCTATGTTGCCTAAGATTCAAATCCTTTTGCATCATCAAGTAGTTCAAACTCTTGTAATCCATGTAATCAACACACTTCTTCCCATAGAGATAGTGCCTCCAAATCTTCAATGCAAACACAACCACAACAAGCTCAAGATCATGTGTAGGATAATTGCGCTCGTGCACCTTTAATTGTCTAGATGCAAAAGCCACAACTTTTCCTCCTTTCATTAACACACAACCCAAGCCTACATATGATGCATCACTATAAACAAAAAATTCTTTACCCGACTCAGGTTGAATCAAGATTGGAGCTCAGGTCAAAGCCTTCTTCAATAATTCAAAAGTCTGTTTTCTATCCTCCGTCCACTCAAAACAGACATTATTCCACAACACCTTTGTTAAAGAAGCAGCAATTCGTGAAAAACCATCCACAAACCAACGGTAATAATCAGCCAAGCGTAGGAAACTACAAACCTCTAACATAGACCTAGGCAGCTTTCAACCTATCATTGCCCGATCTTGTGTGGGTCAACTTGAATTCCTTCGGCTGACACAACATGCCCAAGAAAGAAAACCTCCATAAGCCAAAAATCACACTTGCTTCACTTGGCATACAACTGATTATCCAACAATGCCTGAAGCACAATCCGTAACTGTTTATCATTATCCTCCTCACTACGAGAGTACACAAGAATATCATCAATAAACACAACTACAAATTGGTCCTAATACTCATGAAATACACGGTTCATCATATCCATGAACGCAGCCGATGCATTAGTCAATCCAAACGGCACCACTAAAAACTCGTAATACTCGTACATCTCATGAAAGGCAGTCTTAGGCACATCCACATCTTTTACTTTCAACTGATAATACCCAGACCTCAAATCAATCTTAGAAAACATAGAAGCACCTTTAAGCTGATCAAACAAATCATCAATCTATGGCCAATGCTATTTATTCTTAATCTTCAACTTGTTTAGTTGTCGATAATCAATGCACATCCATATCGTGCCATCCTTCTTTTTCACAAACAACACCAGCGTACCCCACGGTGAAACACTAGGCCTAATAAACCCTCGATCAAGCAACTCTTGAAGTTTCTTTTTAACTACTTTAACTCATTTGGTGCCATGAGATAGGGACCAATAGACACTGAGCTGTATTTGCATATAACTCAATGCCAAACTCTACTTCCCTATCCAGTGGCAAACCTGACAACTCCTCTAGAAAAACACCCAGAAACTCACATACCATACAGATGTCCTTAACATGAACCTCCTTCGATCTCAGATTCATGATATAAGCTAAGAACGGTTGACAACTAGAATTTATCATACAACTCACTTCTAGAGCCGAAACAACATCGCACAAGAATACAACAGTCTCACCCACAACCACCGCTTCATAATCATTAGCTAGTTTCAAAGAAACTCGCTTGGTTTCAAAAATCAACCACAACTCTATGCTCAATCAACCAGTCCATGCCCAAGATAACATCGAAACGATGAAACGGAAACTCCATCAAATCAACCGCAAACACATTGTATGCCTCGGTTTTGGGCTTAGGAGTTAGCCGGGTTCGGCTAAGCGGTTCGAGTGAACCGGTTCGAGCGGGTTAGGCTAGTTTCGGAAATAATTTGAAATAAATGTTTTTTTAGGGAGATAAAATAAGGAAAAATATTTTAAAATCTTAGAATATTTTTTTAAGGTTTTGGAGAGTTCAATTCAATAAATTTGGACTGATTTAATTGGAATTTTGGAAACATTTACTAAATCGTAAAAATTGCAAAATACGTTTTAATGACTAAATTGAAAAGAGTCAAGGCTTAGAATCTTTAGGGAGCTATTACACCAAGGTGTTATCAGCCTTTTCCCCTTGTATTGGTATTTTTAAAAGATTTAATAAACTGATTTATTAAATGAGTTTCAATAAAAAGGATTTTAAAAGGCTAAAACATTTTCTCACGTAACTACTTTTCTCCTAACTTTTTCTCTCAACTTTCCTATCAGTCAAACTATTTTCTCATCACTAAAACATCAAGAGATTTATTTCTTTTCACCCACTCTTGATTTCTAAATGGTTCTCATGGATTTATACATCAACTAGCTATGGATTTATGAAGGTTTTCATCTAAATCATTGCTAATCAAGGGAAAAATCTTGTGTTAGAGGTGATCTTTCTTTTCTCTCCTCTAATCAAGGGTTCTTTAATGAAATTCCCAAGTCTTTGGCTCTCTAATTGTGTTTATTAATAAAGATTTATAATCTATTTGATGAAAATGGTTAGATGAAGCTTTGAAAGATGATTTCTCAAGATTTTCGTAATGGCACTGTTTTAGATAATTTGAGGTTTATTTTAATCATGTTTTGGATGTTAAATGATGTTGAAATAAAGGTTTTATAATAGTAATCTGAAAATGAGTTGGATCTCTAGTTGTTAGGTTGCTAGATTTGGGGTTTTGTGGTTATAATATGGTTTTAGTGTTTCTGGAGATATAAGGACACAATTAGGTTGTTTTTGGATGTTATTTGATGATTAAAAATGGATGTAAGTGTTAGGTTTTGGCTGGGTTGAGTTTGTAAAGTAATCGAAGTTGTTTTCGGTTATTTTAGATAGACGTTTTGGTGTTTTTGGGTAGAGCAGCGTGGTGGTTTTGGTTGCTGGTGGTTTTAATGCATTCAGATGCATTAATCCTCTGTTTTTGTGTGGTATAAACATGGGAGAACATATCGAAAGCAATAGGTGAAGTTTCGGGAGCTTGGGAAGCTTGATTACGCTTTGGCAAAGCAAGCGAGGCGTTGCCGGTGAGTGGAATTGGTTTAAAAGCTTTTCAAAGGTTTGAAAGCAAGGTTTGGGGGTTTAGATTAATCTTGAAAAGCTAATATAAGCTCGAAAGTAATTTTGAGATGTTTCACTCTCGTTCTTGGTTTTTATCCCATTGATTTATATGATCATTGTTGCGCTCTATGATGTACTATAAATGAAATGCAAATAGTGCAAGTATACACGTCGAACAAGTAGTAAAGTGATGAGTGAGTATCGTCTCTACATGGATTGGAGGTATTTCAAGTTAAGTCTAAGCACACGAAACAAAGAATGAATATTGATTAAGAAGCAAGTTTTAGATTTGTAAACAAATGCTGTAGCAAAAACAAAATATGAAAACGGGAGTAAACTGAATGAACTTTAAACGTCCTCTCACGTGTGTGAAACTCTCTATGGAATGTCTGGCAAGGCTTGCTAAGGAATCATTTACTTAAGTATCATACATGTCTATCTACTTCCAACCCAAACTATGCTCGACAGAGTTTACTACGATGCTTCTAGATTATCTCTAGCAAGAAACCTGACAGCTAGAATGCTACGGCAATACCTCTTAGCGTGAACCCTAACAAACAAATTGTCCTTAAGCGCTACTCTTTTTAGTCGTTAAAACCCTATCCTTATCTCTAAGGTGAGTTAAGGTTTGCCTCTAAGCACAACCCCATTGTCCACGTAGATCTAGGCTTAACTCTCTCGACCATTAAGCACATCCAACACTTAGGTTAAGGCTACTCTCGAAAGCTCTTACAAACCTAAGGCAATAAAACAGTGAACAAAGCATTTAAGGGACTGAAAATAACTTAACATCCATTAAACCAAAATAAAATCATCCAAAGTAAGCCCAAGCCACCTAAAATCAGTTCATGGCTGGGCAATAAACATCCATCATCATTCGTTTAAAACAGACAATTCCAGAATAAAAAAAATGCTAAAGCAGAACAACTAAAAGGGAAGGAAAAACTCTCAACGCTGTCTTGAACTGTCACGAACTGCCCTAAGCTTGCTGCTTCTCTCGAACTCAAGCAAGGTCACCCCTTGGAGCTTCAACTATGGAGGACAACAAAGTGAAGAAGATGAAGAAAGCGGCCGACTCTCCTCTTTTCTTTCCTCGCACAAAAAGCTATACTATCAATTCTCTCTCTTCTTTATATGGGCTTCTTGTCCTTTTTATAGTGGGAGCTCCTAGGGTTTGGTGCCCTAACATATCTTGAGTGTCCTAGGGATTATTCCATTTACACGTGTGGTACAAAAGAAAAATAGGGGGTCGCACATGTGGGAAAAGAGATTATCTTCAATACTTTGTTCTTTTCTGCACCCAGAAATGTTGTCCAAAATGTTTTGGCATTTTCCTCCTTTTCCCAGATTCACCTTCACCACATCAGAACATACCCTTCCAGCAGCACCAAATCTTGTACAAATAAATCAAACCACCAAACAAGCAAAGCCCTATGCAACTATATGTCCTAAATGCATCCATATGCTATGAAATGATCGTGAAACCAAGCAAATACTTAAGTGAAAAGGCCATCACGTTCGGTACGTGCTCTTTGGTTCGGGCAATGGGAGTAGTGCCATCACGTTCCAAAGTGAGAGTGTGGTGATGAGAGATTCCACCATGGTAGGTCTTGATGAGAGATACCGCCATGAGTGTTCGGTGATGTGAGATTCCACCGAGGTAGGACTTGACGATGTGAGATTCTATCAAGCTATCTGCATATTCGAGTAATGTTGCTAAAATACCAATATATGAGATTCACATGTACCTTGTTTATAAATGATTTAATGAATTGAGTTTTGTATATGAGATTATGCTTTGAGAAATGCTTTTGAGAAACAAGCATGTGTTGTTTTGCTTTGAGATTATGCATTTGAGTTAATTTATGAGATAGATGGTACACATGGTTTTAATGATGTAGTTTTTGCTTTGAAAATGATTTCAAGCATGAGATAGATTGAGCACGATGAGATAGAGTTTTATAATTGAGAAATGGTTTTCAAATGCATTGTTGTTGTTGGTTTGTTTTGAGCTTCCCTCACTAGACATTATTGCTTACGCTCTCTTTTCCCAATAATGCAAAGAAATATCATCTTTTGGGCAGCAAAGAAACAAGAAGGAACCCAAGGAGTGAGACTTAGCTCAAGTATGGTTTTATGCGGTGTAAGGGTTTAGGGTGTTGAAGGTTTTGTCAATGGTGATTTTGGCGATTAGAGAAGACGAAGTGGAAGGGGTTTTGGTTTTAGAGGAGAGATTAATTGTGGGTGATATGATGGTGATGGAAGTGGAAAAGAGGACAATTGCCATGATTGGAGAGAGGGAGAGATTTTTTTGGATGTTTGTGCGGCGAGGGGTTATGAGAGAGGTAGGGGATATTTAATGAAAAGTGAAAAGTATGAGAGAGAATGCGGTAGGGTAATGATGATTAGGGTTGCTTTTTAGAAAAAGGTTACAAGGTAATTAATTTCCCTCAGTTTTTGCCTTTTAAAAGCCGGCTCCCTCCAATATTGGAAAAAGTTGGTTTTCCAATTCTTTTTGTTTTCATAAAGACAAGGCCCTGATTTTCCTAGGACAAGCCGTCTTTGTCCATTAAACCCTGGCATGCCACTTGCACCTCTAGGGTTATTCATGAATGAGCAGATGAAGACAAGGTAAAAGAAAGCATAAAGAAAAATAAATTAAAGGATAAAGTACGACTCAAAGATAAAGACATGTTATTTATGAACAAGAAAACAAGAAAATGTGGCAACAAAATAAAAGTAAAAGTGAGGAATTCAAACTCTCAAGGGTCATGAAGGGAGAGGGAAGATTTGTCTCGCCAGATGGGGGCTCCATTGTATATCTTCAGACGTTGTCCATTGACCTTGAAGACAGTGTCATCATCAAGCTTTTTGATATCCACTGCACCATGGGGTAAACCTTGTGCACTAGAAAAGGGCCTGACCATCGGGACTTTAGTTTGCTTGGAAAGAGCTTGAGCCTGGAGTTGTAGAGGAGCACTTGTTGTCCTTATGAAAAATGTTGTGGCAAAAGGTGTTTGTCATGCCACTTTTTTGTCTTTTCCTTGTATAAACGCGCATCTCGTAAGCATGAGCTCTGAACTCTTCCATCTCATTTAACTCTAGAAGCCTTCTTTCTCCAGCTAGTTGGGCATCCATATTGAGCTTTTTAATGGCCCAATAAGCCTTGTGTTCTAGCTCAACGGGAAGATGACAAGCCTTGCCATAAAATAGTTTGAACATCGACATTCCCAAGGGTGTCTTGTAGGCAGTGCGATAAGCCCAAAGAGCTTCATCAAGCGTTGGAGACCAGTCCTTCCTTTTAGGGTTGACCACTTTTCAAGTATTTGCTTGATCTCTCGATTGGAAACCTTAGCTTGGCCATTAGTCTGGTGCACCAAACCTTGTGAAGATGTTCTTGTGAAGGAACTTCATAACTGTCTTGGAGTCATTCCTTGGAGTAGCCGCTGCTTTGATCCATTTGGATACGTAATCTGTGGCCAAAAGGAAGTATAAGTCTCCATAGGAGGAAGGGAAGAGTCCCATGAAGTCAATTCCCCATACGTCAAAAAGCTCCACCTCCAAGATGCCTTGCAATGGCATTTCATGCCTTCTTGAAATTTTCCCCGTTCTTTGGCATCGATCACAAGCCTTGCAAAATTTATGTGCATCCTTGAAGAGTGTGGGCCAATAGAATCCGGATTGGAGGACCTTTGTAGCTGTCCTAGCCCCTCAAAAATGGCCTCCACAAGGAGATGAATGACAATGAAATAATATCTCTTTGTGCTCCTCTTCGGGGACACACCTTCTAATTATCTGATCGGCACATTGCTTGAAGAAATAGGGTTCATCCCAGAAGTAGAATCTCACATCATGTCTAAACTTCCTTTGTCCCTGGCTATTCAAATCAGGAGGCAAAATACCACTAACGAGAAAGTTAACAATATCAGCATACCAAGGAATTGTTGTAGCATCTAATATTTTCTCATCATGGAATTCCTCTTTGATATCTAGTTCATCGTGCTTTCCATTATTGACTTCTAGCCTAGAGAGATGGTCGGCTACTTGGTTTTCACACCCCTTTCTATCCCTAACTTCCAAGTCAAATTCTTACAAGAGATGTATCCACCTAATAAGTCTAGGTTTAGCATCCTTTTTAGTCACTAAGTACTTCAAAGCTGAATGATCGGTGTAAACAATGACCTTAGTGCCTATTAAGTATGACCTAAACTTATCAAAGGAAAATACAATAGCCAACAACTCTTTTTCGGTGGCGGTGAAGTTAATTTGTGCATCGTTCAAGGTACGACTAGCATAATAAATAACATGAAAGAGTTTACCTCCGCGTTGTCCAAGAGCTGCCTCTATTGCGTAGTCAGTTGCACCACACATCATCTCGAAAGGTGAGCTCCAATCAAGTGGAACAACAATGGGTGTTGAGACAAGTTTCTCCTTCAGTTCCGTGAAAGCGCTACGGCATTTATCATCAAATATGAAAGGCTGATTTTGCTGTAGCAAATTTCATAATGGCTTAGAGATCTTGGAGAAGTCCTTGATGAACCTTCTATAAAAGCCAGCATGGCCCAAAAACTCTGTATGCCCTTTATGGTGGTGGGAGGTGGTAGCTTCTCAATCACCTCAATCTTTGCCTTATCCACCTCGATTCCCTTCTTCGATATCTTGTGGCCCAAAATTGTACCTTCGGTCACCATAAAATGACATTTCTCCCAATTGAGAACCAAATCAGCTTCTTCACACCGTTTAAGCACCTTCCCCAAATTTCCTAAGCATGAATCAAAATCATCTCCGGAGACCGAGAAGTCGTCCATGAAAATTTCAGAGAATTCTTCAACCATGTCTGAAAAATAGCCAGCATACACCTCTGAAAAGTTGTTGGAGCATTGCATAATCCAAAGGGCATTCTTTTAAAAGTGTAGGTTCCATACGGACAGGTGAAGGTTGTCTTCTCTTGGTCTTTAGGTGCTATAGCAATCTGGTTGTACCCTGAGTATCCGTCGAGGAAACAATAGAATGCTTTCCCCGCCAATCTATCTAGCATTTGATCGATGAATGAGAGAGGGAAATGGTCTTTCTTGATTTCCTTGTTGAGCTTCTGATAGTCCATACAAATCCTCCACCCCATGACGGTCCTTGTCGGTAGTAACTCATTGTCCTTGTTACTCACCACGGTCATGCCTCCTTTCTTGGGCACGCATTGTACCGGGCTGACCCACGAACTGTTGGATATAGGGTATATAACACCAGCGTCAAGCCACTTGATTATCTCCTTCATCACCATCTTTTTCATGATTGGATTAAGCCTTCTTTGGGGTTCAACAGAATTGCTGTGACAATCATCAAGGAGAATTTTGTGCATACAAATAGTAGGGCTTATACCCTTCAAGTCAGCCATAGTCCAGCCTAAAGCTCTTTTATGTTGTGATAGCATATTTATTAAGCTAGATTCTAGCTTAGCCGTAAGACTAGATGAGATTATTACAAGTAATGACTCATTACTTCCTAAATATGCATACTTTAGGTGTGATGGCAAAGGTTTCAATTCCAACGTGGGTGCATGCTCGAATGAGGGCTTAGGAGGAATAAATTTTGAAAAATCAAGAGGATCGAAATGCGTACCTGGTTTAGCTTCCAGCAGGCTAGACTGCTCCATCTTCTCCAGAGAATCTTCAAACTCCTCATAATCAACCTCGTGGTCCTCCTCGTGGAGTTGCTCATATTCATCCATTTCCAAAAAAATGTTGCAACAAAGATCTGCAGTTTCCCTTTCTGCTACAACATCCATGTACTAACACTCCTCATATTCGTCCACATATCTAAGAGTGTTGAAGACATTAATGGTCACCTTTTGGTCAACCACTCTCATGGTGAACACACCCTTCTCATTAGTATTGATATGGCAATGGGATCCCCAACCACACTCCAAACATAACATAACATCACAAAATCATCTCAATTGATTCATACATCAACATTCATACACCAAAAATTCACAATCATACATAACAACATACAATCACCACATACCAAGCCCCAATTATTCGATAACCTGGCTCTGATACCAAAAAATGTAACCCCCTTAGCCCGGCCTAGACGCTTGACCCGAACTACGAAGATTACACGGGGAAAACCAAAGTCAACCTGAAAGTCAACCTTGATTAACGACCCTTTTTTTAATCTTTTCTAAATGCACTTTAACCCTATGTGAACACTGAAGAATAACGGGAGAAGATGGCACAGTGATCGGAAATCATTTAGGGACTCAATTGCACAAATTACGCGTTTAGGGAGCAAAATGTAATTTTTAGAAATTATAAGAACTTTGCCGATTTTGGGTTTACCACTATGTAATTAGTCATATTACATGCTCCTCTGCCTAATTTCAGCTTAAGAAGACATCCCAAGCTCAAGCAATTGCATCCTTAACATTCAAGACTAAAATGTAAAGCATGGAAACTTAAAACAATTCAAAACAGCATCCAACGGTCAACTGTATCGGAACGTCCACCCTTCGTACCGAAACGCCTGTATCGAAACGGTGTTGACCGTTTCGGTACTCAGGTACGTTCCGAGACCAGTATCGAAACAGGCTTCACCAATAGCCAAACTGTTTCGAAACACCTTCAGTCGTTCCGAAACACTCTGGCCATTACAGGCCCCCGTTTCGAAACAGTGGAGGGTGTTTCGATACACTTTGTCCAGTGACAGCAGACATTGCTGGTTTTTCACCTTTTAACCCAATCAAACATGCCTCAAATACCCTCAAATCATATCAGCATCTCATTATGACACTAAGGAACATGTTTAAGACCCTTGGACTAAAGCATGGCATCAAACACCAAATCACATAATCTAAAGGCATGCTTCCTAGTCACAAATCCAAATATGAGCTCCCAAACCTCAAACCAACCAAATGGACCATTTACAACTCATAAATGCTAACACGAACATGCTACAAACTTAGGGAGTTCAAAACATATCTCCCAATTACAATATTGGTTTCCCATTGCCAATTATCAAAACTAAAGTGTATGAAAACATCACTATACATGAGCTTCGCACTTCCTTGGATGTTCTCAACCTTTTTGCTGCCCGATTACACCTCAATTATCTGCATTATTGGTAAAAGAGAGCGTAAGCACAATTGCTTAGTGAGGCATGCTCTAAAGAAAACCAACACAATAATGCATTCTTTAAACACTTTCTCAAAAGCTTTTTCTACAACGTGCTCATTCTATCTCATGCTTGAAAACCATTTCAAAGCAACTTCTCATTGAAAACACATGTACCGCAATTCTATCTCATGCATTTAAACAAATGCAAATCTCATGGCAAAGCCATACTCATGCTTGTGAAACCAAAGCATTTCAAATACAAATCTCAAATGCATTTCTCATAGCATAAATCATCTCAACAAAGGTACATGTGAATCAAAAGCATTTTCAAATATTATATTGGCATTTCACATCTCATTATTACTCGGATATGCGGATAACTCACTAGACACTTCCGGTGGCATCTACCATCACCGTACTCACTCGTCTAGTAACATAATTTCCGGTGGCATCTACCATCACCGTACTCACATGGCAGTATCTCTCATCGCCACAAAGCTTGGGTATTTCACCAAGTCCTACTCGATGAAATGCCCATCATCGGTTCTCTCCCTTTGGATTAAACCAAAGAGCACGTACAAATTTTTAGTTTATAGTGCACTCTCATCCTATTGATTGGTCAATTATATCCGGTAAGTATCTCATCTTCTATGCCAATATAGTATGTTAAAACATCATCTCGCCTACTGTTTTTCATGCAACAATTCTCAAATCTTTCGCATCTCGTTTCAAACCATAACATTTGCCATGCTCTAAAACAAAAGCTCAAATCTCAACAATGCAACATGTTATTTCATGAAACCATTTCAAGCATCATCTCATGCTACAAATCATGCATAAAAACAGTAGGAATTTATCTATCTCAAACCATGAGCATGTAAAAGCATTTTAGGGGCAATCCACCACATATGAGAGAGCAATCTAGCCAATACTTACTTCCGGACTTAGGAAGGTGTTTCAAACCTTTCCTAAATCCACAAACCTTGATTCTTTGTCCCTCAAGGACTTCTAAAACCATACGCACTCACCGATTACGTTTCGCTTGCTTGCCGAAACGCTATCTAGGCTCCTGGATCAACACCAAAGGCGTCCGAAGATGTCTCCCATGTTTATAACACATAAGAGCAGAGGATTAATGCATCATCATGCATTGAAATCATCAGCCACACACCCAAACTCGCTGCTCTACTCAAAAACCACATTTCGGCTACCAAACACAACCGAAATCATCTCTAAACTCTTGCAAAACAAAGCCCAGCCAAGATCTACCACTTCTAATCATTTCAAGACATCAATCAACAACAAAAATCATCACAAACTCGTCCTTATACCTCCAGATATGACAGAACACCAAAACCACCCCAAAAACAACCATTCTAGCAAGCAAAACTTAGGAAACCAAGCCTATTCGGGATTTGTTTGATAAAACCTCATTTATAACTTCAATTAACATCTAAAATACATTAAAAACAACATCAAAACAGAGCCTAACCATCAAGCACGAAAATCATCAAGATTCTTCTAAAAACCTTGAGTTTTAATACAATTTCTTGTTTCTAACATTAAAGCAACTCAAAAATCATTAACAAAGGATTGATAACTTGGTCATTTCAGTAAATAACTGATCATTAGAGGAGAAGGACGAAGCTTACCTCTAATGGCTGATTTCTCCTTGATTTGGGCAAGTTTTCTTGAAAATCCAAAGTAGAAACAAGAGGTTTTGATGAGGAGAAGATTAGGAATCAAAAAGGAATTAAAATTCAATAAAAAAGGGATGAAAGTCAGTAACCAATTGATGGATAAAGAGTTTTTGGCTGAAAAGAATTTGAGAGTAAATTGACGTAAAGTAGTTATGAAAAGTCAAAGGTAGTTTCCTTTTAATAAATCTTTATTTCCCTTTAATTAAAAAATTAATTAAATCACCCAAATTAAGAAGAAATCTGATTGAAAACATTTTGGTAAAATTAGCTCCTTAAAGATTCAAAGTTTCAATCCTTTACAAAACAGTCACTATTTAACTTTTGCAAAAACTATGATTTGGTCACTACACCGAAATGTAGTATTTCCAAACCTTATTTTGTAAAATTGATTTCACCATAATCATTCATTTAATAAATGAGGATTTTTAGATATTTTTATATGTTTTCAAAGCATCCTGAACTAGGTGTTCCCTAAACCTCCCTTTAAGATTCGAACCGTTCCTGACCGGTCCAATTCGAACTCTAAAACATCTAGGCCCAAATTTGGGGTGTTACAAGCATCGGATAGGAAAAAAGTTTACGCGGACCTGAAGCGTAAGGAGATTGAGTTCGCGGTTGGCGAACGTGTGTTCTTGAAAGTATCGTCTTGGAAGAAGGTGGTGAGATTTGGGAGTAAGGGTAAGCTTAGCCCAAGGTTTATTGGACCTTACAAGATTGTGGAGCATATTGGTCCTGTGGAATATCGGTTGAGATTGCCTACGGAGTTGGAGAAGATACATGATGTGTTTCATGTCTCTATGTTACGAAGGTACAGATCGGATCCTTCGCATGTGATGCCTGTTGAGGAGATAGGGTTGAATCTGAATCTGTTGTATGATGAGGAACCAGTGAAGGTTCTAGATGTGAGTAACAAAGTTCTTCGTTGCAAGACGATCGATCTTGTGAAGGTGTTGTGGCGACACCGAGGAGTTGAGGAGGCCACGTGGGAAAGCAAGGCGGACATGCTGAAGTAGTTTCCGCACCTCTTTCCATCAGGTAAGAGTTTTGAGGATGAAATTTCCTAAGTGGGGGAGAGTTGTAACGCCCTGTTTTTGGGCCTAGATGTTTTAGACATCGGATCGAACCGGTCGAGAACGGTTCGAATCGCGTAAGGTGATTTAAGGAAATAATTGATCAGAATAGGATAAAAATGTGGTAAAAATTGCTAAAATCCTCTAAAAATATGTTTAAGAGGTTGGTCAAGTCAATTTTACAAAACGGATTTTGGAAATGGGACATTTTGAGTAGTGACCAAATTGTAAAGTTTCAAAACTTAGAAAATGTGATTTTTAATGTAGAGGCCAAAATCTTAGAATCTTTAGGGGGATTTAAGGCAATTTGACCTTTCCTCAATATGACATGTGTTTTAAAAGGCTTTTAATTAAATGGCTTTAATTGGATTTATATTAATTAATTAAAATAGGTAGTTAATGTGAGATTTTCAATTACGTAACTACCAACTCTTTCTCATTTTCAGCCAAACACTATTTCACTCATCTTTCTCCAGAATTCTTTCTCCCAAAAACTCTCTCAATATTTCCTAAACCATTTTCAAGAAATCTTTCCTAGTTCTTCAAGATTTTGCTAAGGAAAACTTGTCACTCATTGAGGGAAGAAAGGATTCTAGGTAAATCTCGTTCTCAACCTATAATCAAAGTTCTTTATTGAAATTCCCAAGATATTTGGCTTCTAAATACTATTTTTGGTTGAGTTTTCTTTATAGTATTGATTGGAGATCAAAATCTTGTGAAATTGTGGTTGAAATCTTAATTTTCGGACTTGATGAGTTAAGCTTTGTTTTGTGTTGATTTTAATTGAGTTCTAAGTTGATTAATATGTTAAAATGAAGTGTTGATAACATAGATCCCGAAATCCTTGAGATCCTTGAGTTTCTTGGTTGATTTAAGTGAGTTTTTGAGGTGAAATGGTGGAATCTTGATTGTTAAGGGTATAAGGTTGGGTTAGGTTGTTTGTTAGATGTGTTTTGGTGTTTATAATGGGTTGGAAGTGATGTATGTTGGCTGGGCTTGGTTAAGGAAGCAATCGATTGAGTTTTCGGTTGTTTTGGATGGGTATTTTGGTGTAGTTTGGGTGAGCAACGAGTTTGTGAATTGTTGCTAGTGTTGGAATGCATTTTAATGCATTTAGATCTCTGTTTTGATGATGTGAAAATAGGGGATCTTGATCCGAAAGCAAACGAGGTGTTGTTGGAGGCTCCGGAAGAGTGATTTTCGTGTCGGCGAGCAAGGCTTCGCATATCGGTGAGTGGAAATGTAGTTTCCTACTTTGTAACGCTTTGAGCGTGGTCTTGGGAGCTTAGTGTAAGTTTGATACACTTAGCTAAGCTCAAGAGTAAGTGATTCGGAAATCCCTCTCTTGGAAATGTGCTATGTTTGATGAAAATGCACTTGAGTTAAGTGTGGATTTGTTTATTGTTTTAAAGCATGTTTTACGCATGAATGTTGCTGGATTTTAATGCCATTATGTTAAGGATGCACTAGGTAAGTGATCCTTGGTTTTCATGTGTTGAATGCATGTGATGTTAAGCATAACATGCTTGTGGAAATGGCATTGTGGTTATGCTTGTAAAATAGTTGATTAATGAGGTTAAATGATAATATTGGCAAGTGATGGAAATGGTTTTTGGTTGTGTTAATCGGATATAGTTAGCCAGCTATGGGATTGGGTGCACCGTGAATAAAGTCGCCTTGGATGTCGAGGGGTTGTGATAGTGTCGTAATCTCCATCCAAGTACCCTAACGATTAAGGTTAAGACCACAACGGTGAATGGTTTAATTCCGTGTGTGAGTCTTGTGTATGAGTCTCGTACTCTCGTTAGTGAAATTATACAACTACCGATGAGTGATGTTGAGGGGTTGTGATTGTGCCATTAATCTCCATCACGGGTGTTGAGGGGTTGTGATTGTGCCGTTCATCTCCACCTTGTGTAGTCCGGTAGTATGTATGAAGCATGTGGGACAACGCTTGTAATCCGCGTATCCGATTGTGTCTTGTGTTGATATGGTTTATGGATTATCACTTGCGAGCCAATATAATGTAAATGATTAATGTTAAGCATGGGATGCTTGTAAATGATGCGAGGATGCATGAGATGCTTGGTGAAGCATGAGCAAAGGTTTATTTGCTGATTTAAATGTTGCATATGAGCATGTTTTAGAAAGTGCATTGATGTTCTTGAATGGACATGGTTTATGTAAAGGCATGAGTTATGAAATGGTGGTTTTGCCAATGGTGTGAAATGCATTGATGAATGTTGCATAGCGGTCCTCACTAAGCTTTGTGCTTACGCTCTTTTGTTTCATCAATGTAGAAAACTAGGCATTCGAGGCAGCAAGTAAGCAAGGGGAATCCAAGCTTTTAATCTTGCAAAGTTTGTGTCTTTACTTCGGTGTAATAAAAGGCAATGGGTGGGATTTATACTTTTGAATGGTTGAGGATGTTTCCCTTTACTTTGAGCATGTTTGGCGGTTTATCCTTGAGTTGTAATTGGCCATTATGGTTTGATTTTGGATGTGAATGTTGGTTTTAGCTTGTTATGGCTTTGGTGGACTAGGGAGCATGACTTTAGTATCTATGTTGCATGTTGGATGCCATGTCATAGCTAATGCCTCAAAATGATGACCGTTGGTGTGTATCTATGTTGTATGCATGTTGTGGCATGTTTCGGGAATGTTTCGAATATGAAAAGACGTGAAAAACCATCAAAATCTGTTGTTGCAGGGCAAGGCGTATCGGAACGCCCTTGCCTGTTTCGGAATAGAGGCCTGAAATGGCCATGAGGTTTCGGAACGGGTAGGGACGTACCGAAACGGTTTTGCTACTAGAAAGGGGTGTTTCGATACGGGTCTCGGAACGCACCCGTGTATCGAAACGATTAACCAAGTTTCGAAACGACCGTTTCGATATAGGTCCATCCGTTTCGAAACGCTTGACCGTTGAGTTTGAATTTGAACTGTTTCTTACATTTTGGTCCATGAGTTTTGGTTGCTTAATTTAATGAGTTTTAATGATCTGTTTGAGATGAAATTTGACATGATGGCATGTTACATGATTAATTACGGATCGGTAACATTAAAACTTGTTTAGTCCTTATAATTCTAGAAGTTTACATTTTAGTCCCTAAAAGACGTTTCTATGCAATTGAACCCCTGTTTGGGTTCTGTTCGCTGTGTCGCTTCCGCTGAAATGATTTGCTAATCATATAGGCTAATAATGAGAATCTAGAAAAGATAAAAAGAAAAAAAGGGTCGTTAATCAAGGTTGACTTTTCGGGTTGACTTTGTTTTTCCCCGTGTAATCTTCGTAGTTCGGGTCGAGCGTCTAGGCCGGGCTAAGGGGGCTACACTAACGATCGAAGAATGTTTAAGGTGTCGCAACGATGGAGGATAGCTCTCGTGTGTGAACCTTGTATTGTGTCATGTCTCTTGTTAGTGGGTTATACATCTACCGATGAGTGGTGTTGAGGGGTTGAAAGGTACCAAATACTCCACCACGGGTGTCACAATGGTGGAGGGTAGCTCCCGTGTGTGAGCCTTGAGATGCCGGTAGAGTGTATGAAGTGTTTGGGACAACACTTGGTAATCCGTTTATCCGATGTGTTATGAGTTTTGGAAGTATTGATGATCAGTTGTGAGCCAATATAATTGTTGAAATGGTAATAAACGAATATTGGTGCTTAATGTGGTAAGCATGGTTTAATATGAAATGATGCATTTGGAATTTATGTATGAGAATGATTTGAAATGAGCATGAGAATTTGGCTTTGTTGTTAATTGATGCAACACTTATTGCATGGTGTTTCACATATTGATTTTATTGATAAAGTGCATGGTTATTGAAAAAGGGCGTGATGGTTTTAAAAAGATGATTTTACGATATTAATGCATTGATGGTGTTGTCGGTTTTGAGCAACCCTAACTAAGCTTGTATGCTTACGCTCTCTTTTAACCATCACTGCAGAGAATTAAAGGTTGAGTGGCAGCAAGTAGCAAGGAGGATCCAAGAAGGCTTCGAGACACGAATGTATGTTTGGTTTTAAAACTAGAGTAATAAGGGCAATGGGGGTTTTCCTTTGTGTGGTTTGGGTGATGTGTTTGGACACCCTTGAGCATGTTTGTTTAATGTTTTTAGTCATGCAAATGGCCTTTATGGTTTGGTTTAACCTTTGGATTGATAATTGGTGTTTGTATGATTTTCCTCTAGGTTGCATGCCTCTAGATATCCCATTGATGCTATATGTTATGTTGTGATGTCGTATATGCCATGATTGTTTGGGGTTTATGTTTTAATTAAGTTGTATGCATGTTAGATATATGCTTGATTGGTTTCGGATGAATTAAATCGAGATAAACCATTAAAATTATACATTGAAGGCCCAGGTGTTTCGGAACACCCTTGTCCGTTCCAAAATAGGGTGCTTGAAATGCTTTGGGTTATCGAAATAGGGAGGGCCCGTTTCGGTACGTTTTGCTACTGTGAATCCTTGTTTCGATACGAT
The DNA here is from genome assembly GCA_030270665.1 of Hibiscus trionum. Lineage (NCBI taxonomy): Eukaryota > Viridiplantae > Streptophyta > Magnoliopsida > Malvales > Malvaceae > Hibiscus > Hibiscus trionum. The sequence goes on from BSYR01000010.1 coordinate 39,858,521, forward strand.
CCAAGGGTAGTTTCGGTACGATCCCGCGTTTCGAAACATGTGCCACTATTTCGATACACTCGTTCTGATACGGGGCTTGTTGTTCCGAAACGGCTGGCTGTTATGACAGTTAATTGAATATTTTGAAGTTCTGATTCTTTGCATTTTGGTCCATGTTTGCTATGCTTGCAATTAAATGAGTATGAATGATCATAAGAAGCTGAGATTTGACCAGTGAGCATGTAATGAGACTAATTAAATGGTGGTAATTTAAAATTGGTCAAAGCCCCTACAATTCTGGAAAATTAAAAAATGGTCCATAAATGTTATAACCAAATGAATTTAATGCTTGAACAAGTTGTAAATGTTTTGCTGCATTGTTTATCGCTTAGGAACCTAAGTGGCATCTAGACACGAGTATAAGAAAAAAAGGGTCGTTCATTGAGGTAAATCTTCCCTGTTTGCTTCAATGTTCCCCGTGTGGCCCGTTCGGTTCGGTTTAACGGCCAGATCGGGTCGAGGGGGTTACAATATGAGCAATTAGGGACTGTTTTGATGAATATATATATACAAATATGTGAACATGAGAATTGGATAGATATTTGGTTAAATAAGTAAAGAAGAGGACTGATTTGGTGATCTTGAAATAGGGGATAATCTGTTTTGGTAGTAGATGGGCTGATATGTATGGGAATTAGTAAAATAGAGACTGTTTGAAGCATGTATCTATAATTAGAGGAAACGGACTGTTTTGAAATGTGAATTTGCATAATTATGAGCAAAAGACTATGTTGCAACCATGTGAGAGTATTCGAAACTGTTTTAAACATATGGAAGGTGTTTAAGTGTTTGGGTTGATATATATATATATATATATATATATATATATAAGCTTTGAGACTATTTTGGTACATATAAATAAGTGAATGTTTGTAATGGACTGTTTTGTATGTTTAAATGACATTAGGCTAATGGATTGAGCATGTACTTGTGTGTAACATTAAAATGAGATTGTTTTGGGAACTTGTGCATGTTCATAAATAGTGAATTGTCTTGCAAATGAATGATTGTTAAAATCAATCTAATATGTGATGGTGTTCCTTATTATGTTAGACCGAGAAGAAATCGAAGGAAAAGGGTTAAAGTAGATCAAAGCGTAGATAGGCAGAAGGGGATTGTAATCTGGGAGCAAGACTAGCTCGGAAAGACCTGTGAGTGTAATTTAAAGTCTCAAGATAGGCTAGAAACCTTCCTGAGCATTTCTTGCCAATTTGATTTATTAATTATGTTGGACTATACTATGTATAAGCAAGCTTGGACTGAGGTAAGTTGTAATGATGAGTATGGTTATATGTTTTAATTGAATTGTAGATATGCTCAAAGAAAACATACATGGAACTTATTAGATAGTAATCTCTATTATAACACTATTCAATAAGATAAAGGATACATGATGAAAGTTCTTGAATTGAATTCAAGTATGGAAAGAAGAATAATAAGTTATTCATAAGATATTTTGATTAAAAGAGCTATGTTCCTTATGCCTTTGATATGATAAGCTCTAATGTTAAGCCTTGGGTTCGAGTCAGTATTAGGTATAATTGGCATGAAATAGAGTCCATTAGAGCTCGTGTTTGGGGTGGACTACACTCCTGGACTACAGTCCTTATGAGGCGATAGTATGAGGGATGTGTTTTTAGTCACCTGGCGACAGTAGGAGGCATTGACCAATACTTTTAGCATCACATGTTTGACGACAGTTGGTTGGGGATTCGGGTACCTAGGTTGCTTGATTCTCAATGCTAAGTTAAGAAGAAAAAAGGGAAAGAATTTAGATAATAAATATTTTAACTTCATGACTTGCCCAACAAGTAATAAGCTTCTATTAATACTTGAGTAACCAATTTGAGAAAGATATATGCCACTTAGATAGTCTTCTTGTAAATATGTTTTGGTTGAATATTTTCAACTCTTTTTTAGTTCGAATATTGTAACCACCTCGACCAGCCGAACCGAACAGGTCACACGGGGAATATTGAAGTAAATCGGTGAAGACTTACCTCAATAAACGACCTTATTTTTTTGTTTTATCTTGTCTAGATGCTCATTAACATCTTATGTGATTCTCACTCACAACCAAAGAAACTCTAATGCAAACAAACAACGATTTGGCACTCAATTTCTTGTAAACAAAGGTTAGGGGACCAATTTGTAATTTGAAAGAATTACAGGGACTTCAACTAAATTAAAGTTACCAATAGCCAAGTAGTCAGGTTTCATGTCCACAAGTCAATTTACAACTTCTTTCAATCATCCAAACTCATTCAATTGAACATCGAAACATTCAGTGACCAAAATAAAAGAAACAGATCATCAAAAGCATTAATTAACCAACTTAACAGCCAAGCGTATCGATACACTTCATCTCGTATCGATACGCCATTATCTCGTCAATTTCTTAGATTTCCAGTGTCACAAAAGGGTATCTATACGGCCTCGTGTACCGATACGGTTTCTCATTTTTCCCTTTGGTCGTATCGATACGATCTATAGGCATGGGCCTGTAATGTCACATTTTGCTGGTTTTACAAGTTAATATATATCCAATATCAATCCAATATGTTAACAAAGCATAAGAAATCACTTAGGTCATGATTCTAAAGGAAAATAACACCAAGGCATGCTTTCAACATCAACACAACATATTTACCAATCTATAGGCATGCTCCATAAGCATAATAGCCATTTAAGTGCCAAAATGCAAACCAAACCAAATACCATCAATTAAAGGTCAAATACAAGTCTATTAAGGCACTACAAACTTGTGTCAAACCAGGGAGTTCACCATATACGCTCCCAATATATCAAGGTAACCTTCTATTGCCAACTTATTACTATTAATTCGTTTCAAAACCATACTTGAGCTATGAGCGACGCTTGGGATTCTTCACTTGCATTCTCGTTGCGCGTTCAATCTACTTTAGTGCATTGTGATAAAAAGAGAGCGTAAGCGCATTTTCTTAGTGAGAGATGCTCAAATCAAAACCAACCAACAATGCATTTTAAAACCATTTCTCAAATAAAAGTCTCTTACACATCATGTTCATCTATCTCATGCTTTAAAACACATTAAAGCAAAACATTCAACTTTAAAACACATGTATCATTTGGTTCATGCATTGATCCCAATGCAAATCTCAAAATAGGCTTCACATGCTTTAACTTTCAAAACATGATATAAAATAGAATCTCATGTATAATGCTCATCATACAAAACCATTTAAATCAATGATACATGTAAACTCATATATTGGCATTCAAGTGACTCTGATGGTTACACTCCATCCCAAAACACATGGTGTGGTTGTTCCCACCATAAACTAACTTGGTGCGGATACAACTTATGGCGTGGTTGTTCCCACCATAAGAAAAGCGGAACACTTGGTGCGGTTGTTCCCATCAAAGTATTCACAAGGTGTGGTTTTTCCCACCTTAATGCTCGTAAAGATGTGGTTGTACCCATCTTAGGGCACACATGATGCGGCTGTACTCATCATGTTTTATCACACGTACGTACAAATTTTGCTAACATTTTATAGTGCACTCTCATCCTATTGGTTGACCAATTATATCTGATAGTATCAAGTCTCATCACTTTGCCAATATACACTTTTAAACCATGTTACCTCACTATTTTTTATATGCATCATTCAATCCAATTTCGTCAAAGTATCTCAAATACATTAAACCATGTGTTGCGTGTAAAATAGTCTATCGCAATTGTAGTGCAAGTGTACACGACGCAAGTAGTAAAGTGATACGAAGTATCGGATATCGTCTCCACAGGGATTGGGCTAATGACTTTCACCTTGTTTACTGCACGAAAGTAAAGAAAATAATTAAGAGTTGTCACGAGAATAATAAGGTAAAAACGTAAAATAAAGGATTGAGAAATCGAGATAGAGAGAATGGGCTGGTATTGAGTTGCTCAGTAGTGCAGGTATTGAATTGCTTAGGATCTCCAGTTCTGTCGTCGCGCCCGTCGCCGACAGCACCTGTCGCGGCGGCTGTCCGTTAGCTGTCGCGGCAGCGAACACTAACTCCGTACTTCAAGCTTGGCAAGAATCCCAGATCTGCCTTGCCCTATCCCTAGGCACAAGTCTGTCGATGATCACGTCTTTGATGATACCTCCCGGCGTGAATCGAAGGATGAACACCGATGTGTATGAATTCTTCCTTAGCCACTTAACCTCGCCCTATCCCTAGGCACGAGATGGTTCAACTATAAACTAGAGAACGCGCTTCTATCTCTTTCGTATACTTAACTCTCCCGATGCTAAGTAAATGGATAACCTCACAATGCTCTCCCGATGCTCCTGCAAGGTATTAAAACTAAGATAAAAGAACTTGAAGTTTATTTTATTGAACTTGAAAAAAAATCCTAAAACAAAGCAACCCTTGCAACTACTTTACAAAACAACCCGTAGCCCTAGGGGGAATTTAGAACATATCGGTGACAGGTAAACGGCAGGGGGGTTTAGGTTATCGGTTATGGGGAAGAATGAGGGATGATGTCTCCTAGGTCAAAACTATGCCCTTATATAAGCTTTGGGCTCAAGTATTCTAAGGTAACAAGGATTTCAACTTTAGTTAAAAGTAAGAATCTAATAAAGACTAAATCTCTAAAGTCTCCTACTTTCCAGCCGCCTCCTTGTTTCATGGAAATTCTCCTCCTTGAGCTTTGGCTTGACATATCTTTTGATCCGGGGCTTGGAAAAATATTTGGCTTTCACACGACAGACGAGCAGATTTTTCTCTATCTATCGAGGTCCACTTGACTTTTCCTCTTCATAAATCTGCTGTCACGACAGGTCCATGACAGGTTCGTCTTCTTTGGCTGCTTGTCCAATTCCGTTCTCCTGCTTCTCTGCCCTGCGCCTGCCTTCATCTTCTACTATGACAGATACCTGCAAAAATAGCCATCTTTTAGTAGAATCCGTGCCTTTTATATAATTGTGATGTTTTATTGAAAACTAACCTAAATGCAATGCAATGATGCTTGAATGCAGCAGAAATATGGGTTAAAAAGGGTGTAAATAATAGAACTTTTACACACTCAACACACCCCCAAACTCAAGTTTTTGCTTGCCCTCAAGCAATGAAGAAAGAAAAATGAATATATTTTTTTGTGTTGGCCTTCAAACAGTGAACTGTCCCTTACCCGTCACTCATTCTCTATGGCGGCAGCAACCTGTCGGAAAGATTAGGATCTGTCCGGAATCTCCCTATAGCTCTCGTGCAGTGTGTGCATGCTTGTGATCAGTTATACGCCAAGACTTTCTTAGTTTCACTAGAATAAGTGACTTTAGCTTATTTAGAGTTTTTCCTACGAGACTGTTTTCTTTCTTTTTCTTACTAGAGCCAGAATTGGGCACCTCTAGTTATTTCCTTTTTTTTAAACTTCTTCTCTTTTACTAGAGCCAGTATTTCAGGCACCTCTAGTTAACTGTCTAGAGCCGGTGATAGGCACCTCTAGAAGTTTTTCTCTGGTTATCTGCCTAGAGCCGGTGGTAGGCACCTCTAGGTTTCCTGAGATTCTAGTCTCTTTTCTACTCTAAGTGCTAAGTTTTCCTATTCTAGTTTGGCTAAAAGAAATCTAAGCAGTATAACAGTCACAAAAGTGTTTAAGTTTTCAGAACTATAGAAAGGCTCTAAACTTTTTCCTTAACCTGTCCTAAGGATGCTGCCACTACAGAGCCGTCATGACAGGTAAGTTAACTTCACAGTTTTAAGCCAACAGTTTTAATTTTCTGATTTTCTGATTTTTTTTTTAAAAGAACTTAAATAAAAAGACACAACAATAATTGAAAGATGTACTAAGGACTCTATTAAATATGGAGGGTGCCACCCCCAAACGCAAGGGTTGCATTGCCCTCAATGCAAAATGCCATGGAAAATAAAAGAAAGATAGAAAAAAGAAAAGAACAAAGTACATCACAAAATATAAAGGCAGGCAGCAATAAGAGAAAATAAAGACTTAAATTTTCACGCGCTGCTCTCACTGCTGCTGCTGACGCGGATCTGATGGCGGCGCCTGCGCTGAGGAGGGGGCTGGACAGGTTCAACAGCAGGTTGCTCAACAGGTTCATCGGCCTGTTGAAGGGCAGGTTGCTCCACTAGTCGGACATCGGAACTGCTGCTGCTGTCCCAGCTGTCACTCGTGATGGCTTTGGACAGCCTTCTTTTGTCGGCCACATGCTTAATACGTTTCACTCGTGTGAAGGCGCTGTCCAAATTCCTCCGGACAAGAGGGCTGTCATCAGTGGCAGCTCGCTTTGTTCCTCGAGGGGAGGTGTCTGCCGATGGGCTGCCGGCTGCCGTCGGGGATGGTGTGGAGGAGGCAGATTCTCCGTGGGGAGAGACAGGTGGTGTGGGAGTGGGGGAGGGGATATTGAAATAATGGGCGGGGAAGGTGGGGAAAATGACATCCGTAAAATTCAAAGTATTGGTAATGAAATTTACCGTAGCATTGGAGAAGTCACGGATGAAAGTCATTAAACCCATCTGGCGCTCCTCTATCCTCAAGATGGCAGCAAGGATGTGGGCGTTCTGATCTGTCGGAGCGGTGTTGGTGGCAGCTTCTGGGGCAGGTTCGGTGGCCGGTTCATCATCGGAATTAGCAGGAGGGGCGTTCTGATCTGTCGGAGCGGTGTTGGTGGCAGCTTCTGGGGCAGGTTCGGTGGCCGGTTCATCATCGGAATTAGCAGGAGGGGCGTTTGGGTCGAAGGCGTTGATGGGAGTTGCAGCTACGACCTCCATGAGGCTGGAGATGTTGCTGTCTGTCCAGCCGCTGCCCTTCTTGATTTTGTCGGACGGCTCCTCTGGTACGGCAGCACAGCGGCAGAGGGCAGTGATGGTTGATGGTAGGCATAGTCGTGAGTCCGAGCGGAAAGCACAATCGAGGATGTTGTCCCTCATGTATCTGCCCACATTGATGGGCCTGTCATGCATGATAGAGTGGATGAGGGCCAACCGCTGCCTGTTGACTGTCGTATGGTGGGATGAGGGCAGGATACGCTTTTTGATAAAAGCATTCCATAGTTTTGCCTCAGGGAGTAGCTGCCCCCTGTGGACAGAGTGGGGGTTCTTCTTACTGGTGCTCCATGTCGTTCCCGCTTCTGTCAACTCCCTCATGACAGCATCATGTCCGGCAGCGTCGAGGGTGTCCCAAAATTGTTGATGAGCATCATCATTGGGGCCAAAGAAGAGGCCGAATACATGGTTGATGCTGCTGGCGGTGAAAGGAACTGTCACTCCTCGGACGGTGACAGATGTCGCCGTCTTGCTGTCGATCGCCGCATAAAATTCCCTGACCAGAGTGTCATTAAGCTCTGCCGGCTGTTCGGCAAAATCCTCCCAAAGTTGTGCTGTTATGGCCTTCATTATGAACGGCCGGAGTCCCATATGGGGGGCATCTTTGTTATAGATGAAGCTCCGCTCCTCCCATAGTTCCTTGTTAGCGAACGGGGCTGCTGCTGCTGAAGAAGAAGCGGCAGCAGCGTTCTGACGGGTTTGTCGTGAAGACATTTTTTTTTTGGTTGCAAGGGCTGAAAAAGAAAGAAAATAGATAAAACTAGAAGAGAATAACAAGAGGGAAAAAAATCAGAAGTGATGAAAAATGAAAAGGGGAAGGGGTTTATATAGCGGTCGAGTAGCTGCCCATTTAATGCCGCAACGGCAGGCGAGAATAACGGGGCGGCAGATTGAATATAGCGTGTCTGACGCGTCTGACACGTATTAATGCGTCTGCTGTGCGTCTGCCGCACGCTTCTGCGTCTGCCGTGTCAGTCTGTTGACAGCCTGTCGTATCCGTCTGCGGCGGCAGCCGAAACGGCAGGCTTCAATAAATGGGCTTTAGTGGGCTGATGGATGGGCGGTGGGCTTGGCTCACTTCTTCTTTTCTTCTTGACTCCTTTATTTCCTAAAAAATGAAATTATAAAACAAAACATTATTCGAATAGAATAAACCTAATTTCCTAATAATAATAAAATAAGTAAAAAAATAAAAATTAGGTTAAATTAGTGATGCCTTGTGGGGCATCATCTAGAGTAACCACTTCCTGTAGTCCTGGGGCTTCAGTCCCCTATAGTGCTTGAGGCGTTGTCCATTGACTTTGAATTGGTGCCCATCCTTTAATGATTGAATTGTAATGGCACCATGAGGAAAAACTTGAACCACTTGGAACGGGCCAGACCATCTAGATTTGAGCTTCCTTGGAAAGAGTTTCAACCTAGAATTAAACAACAACACAAGCTGCCCTGGGCAGAACTGTCGTGGCAGCAACTTCTTGTCATGCCACTTCTTAGTCTTTTCCTTGTAAATCCTTGCATTATCGTAGGCCATAGTCCGTAATTCTTCAATTTCGTTCAGATCCAATAACCTTTTCTGGCCGGCCTTATCCAAGTCCATGTTCACTGCCTTAATTGCCCAATATGCCTTGTGCTCGATCTCGACAGGCAAGTGACAGGTTTTCCCGTAAATCAGTCGGAATGGAGACATGCCCAATGGGGTCTTGAAAGCTGTCATGTATGCCCATAATGCATCATTCAGAAGTAAAGACCAGTCTTTCCTAGTTGGTTTAACCATTTTTTCAAGTATGTTCTTCACTTCCCTATTGGATATCTCAGCCTGTCCATTGGTCTGTGGGTGGTATGCTGTCGCGATTCTGTGCTTGACACCATATTTTCTCAAAGCGGCAGCAATTACCCTGTTGTCAAAATGTCTCCCTTCATCACTGATAATCGCTCTAGGGATGCCAAATCTAGAAAAGATGTTTTTGTGCAAAAACTTTTGGACCGTTTTGGCATCATTCTTTTGCGTTGCAATCGCTTCTACCCACTTGGAGACATAGTCCACTGCTAGGAGGATGTAAAGATTTCCACACGAAGATGGAAAAGGTCCCATAAAATCAATCCCCCAAACATCAAAGATCTCTACTTCTAAAATATTCTGCAGTGGCATCTCGTTTCTCCTCGAGATGTTACCTGTCCTCTGGCACCTGTCACAGTTTCTGTAAAATTCCTGTGCATCTTTATATAGTGTCGGCCAGTAGAACCCTGACTGCAGCACCTTGGCAGCCGTTTTATTGCCTCCTAAGTGACCTCCATATTGTGAAGCATGACAGTGATGGAGAATGTCTTCTTGTTCTTCTTGTGGTACACACCTTCTTATAACCTGATCTGCACACATTTTGAAAAGAAGAGGTTCGTCCCAATAATAATGTTTAACATCATTTTGGAACCTCTTCCTGGCTTGATAATTAAGATCAGTAGGTAATATTCCGCTAACTATAAAATTAACGAAATCAGCATACCAAGGAATGTTAGAAGACTTACCTGCCGTTATGGCTGTCGCGACAGCTATTGCGACAGCAAAGAGCTGCTCATCTGGGAAGGTCTCCAGTATGTGTGTCTCATCTAACGGTAGACTCTGTCCCGTGTCCAATCTCGACAAGTGGTCTGCCACTTGATTTTCTGTCCCCTTTTTATCTTTGATCTCAAGGTCGAACTCTTGTAATAGCAAGATCCATCGTATCAACCTAGGCTTCGCATCCTTCTTTGCGAACAAATACTTGAGGGCAGAATGGTCGGTGTGTATTATAACCTTCGTTCCAAGTATGTAAGAACGAAACTTGTCGATGGAGAACACCACAGCTAACAGCTCCTTTTCTGTGGTGGTATAGTTCACTTGGGCATCGTTTAATGTTTTGCTGGCATAGTATATGACGTGAAACAGCCTGTCCTTGCGCTGCCCAAGTGCTGCCCCGACAGCATAGTCACTAGCATCACACATGATCTCGAATGGTTGTGTCCTGTCTGGTGGCTGTACTATGGGGGCTGTCACTAACTTTTCCTTCAGAACCTTGAATGCTTCAGTACATTCTTCGTTAAAGTCAAAGGGTCGGTTCTGCTCTAGGAGATGACATAGAGGCTTGGTGATTTTTGAGAAATTTGCAATGAATCTCCTATAAAAACCAGCATGCCCTAAAAAACTCCTAATGCCCTTGACAGTTGTTGGCGGCGGCAGCTTCTCAATGACCTCTATTTTTGCCCTGTCGACTTCTATCCCACGGCAGCTAATCTTATGGCCTAAAACTATCCCTTCATCTACCATAAAATGGCATTTTTCCCAATTTAGAACAAGATTAGCTTTTTCACATCTTTCAAGTACCTTTTGAAGATTGCCGAGGCAGCTCTCAAAATCGTCTCCAAAGACGGAAAAATCATCCATGAAAATTTCAAGGAAGTCCTCTACCATGTCGGAGAATATTGCCATCATGCACCTTTGGAAGGTGGCAGGTGCGTTACAAAGGCCGAACGGCATCCTCCTAAATGCGTATGTTCCATAGGGGCATGTGAAAGTCGTTTTCTCTTGATCCTCCGGTGCAATAGCAATTTGGTTATAACCTGAATAACCATCAAGGAAACAATAATAAGATTTACCCGCTAATCTATCAAGCATTTGATCAATAAAGGGTAAAGGAAAGTGGTCCTTTCGGGTAGCTTTGTTAAGCTTCCGATAGTCCATACAAACCCTCCAACCGGTCACAGTCCTGGTTGGGATTAGCTCATTGTTTTCGTTGGTTATCACTGTCATTCCTCCTTTCTTTGGAACACATTGCACCGGGCTCACCCATTTGCTGTCGGAGATGGCGTAAATAATACCAGAATCTAACCATTTAATTATCTCTTTACGCACTACCTCCTTCATCGCAAGGTTTAACCGCCTCTGGGCATCAATAGTCGGCTTATGGTCTTCCTCTAGGAGGATTTTGTGCATACAGATTGCCGGACTAATGCCCTGAATGTCTGCTATCGTCCATCCAATTGCCTTTTTGTGCTGTCTTAACATGTCGACCAGCTGTCGTTCCTGTTCCTGCGGCAGCTTAGCAGAGATGATTACGGGCAGTGTGTTATCACAACCAAGATAAGCATATTTAAGCTGCCCTGGCAGGGGCTTAAGTTCTAAGACAGGTGGTGCAACAGTAGAGGGCTTTTGGATTATATGGTTATCCGAAGTGTAATTCAAAGGTTCGAATAACTTACCTGGACGATGGTCTAACCAGTTTACCTCCTCATGACCTTCAGTATCAGATGTATCGGATTCAGAGGAGTTGCTGTCATCGGTGCTGTCGTCATCGCTGTCGTGACAGGTCTGTAAATGGCTGTCGCAGCAGTGACCAAATTTTTTATCATGGCAGCCCGACCTGATGCAGGGGTAATCAAAGGTCACCTCAATGATGGCCTTGCATTCCTCGTCCAAATCAGCTCGTTTCATTGATTGGAGAACATTCAACTTAATCTCTTGATCGTTTACTCGCATGGTGAGTTCTCCTCTCTCCACATCAATCAGTGATCTTCCCGTGGCTAAAAAGGGTCGCCCAAGGATGACTGGTGCGTTCTCATCTGCCTCGCAATCTAAAATAAGAAAGTCAGCAGGAAAAATAAACTTATCCACTCTTACCAAAATGTCTTCAATCTTTCCCTCTGGATGAACGTAAGAGCGGTCGGCTAGCTGTAGGGTAACTGTCGTGGGCCGCGCCTTCCCAATACCTAATTTCTGAAAAACAGATTTGGGCATTAGATTAACACTAGCTCCAAGATCACAAAGTGCCTTACCCACAAATTTGTCACCGATTACACAAGCTATGAGGAAGCTCCCTGGATCCTTCTTCTTCTGGGGTGGCTGCCGATGAAGAATACTCATGCAACCATCTGCCATCCTTACCGTTTCAAACTCCCCAAGTTTATATTTCTTGGACATGACATCCTTGAGAAATTTAGCATAACCGGGCATCTCCCTAACGGCATCTAACAGCGGAATATTAATCTGAACCTGCTTAAAAATATCATAAATCTTTTTAAGTTGAGATTCTTGCTTAGCTTGCTTTATCCGTTGAGGAAAGGGTGGTGGGGGACGGTAATCAGCAACACGTCCTTCCCACTGCATACGAATCTGAGGACGATGTTCTTCATTTTTCTCCTCTGTCGCTTCTGCTGTCGTGACAGGCTCATCGGCAGCAGTCTGTTTATCACCTGTCGGGGCAGCTTCCTCGGCAGGTTTATCTAAGGCAGGTTCCTTTTCTGTTTCAGCTTTTTCCGGTCCAGGTAACTTTTTCCCACTCCTAGTAGTAATCACCTTACATTGCTCATGTGGGGGCGGTCTAGCATTTTCAGTATTGCTAGGGAAACCTCCATTCTGCCTCGGCTTAATGTGCTGGGACACCTGACCCATTTGTGTCTCTAGAGATTTCAAGGTAGCCTCATGATTTGTCATCCTCATCTTGGTTTCATCCATAAAGTTTTCCGTCTTCTTGACAAACTGATTAATATTGTCCATATACGTACCAGTCTGAGACATAAAAGTGGCCAGAGTCTGCTCCAATACACTACTCGTGGCAGGTGGTGGCTGCTGTTGCTGTTGCGGCGACAGGTTCTGCGGCAGGTTTTGCGGCTGCTGTTGCTGTCGCGTCAACAATCGAGGACCCCCCTGATTCTGATTATGCACTTGCGGATTCAGAGCATTGTTAGGGTTACTCCAAGAAAATTTGGGATCTTTCCTGCAATTAGGATTGTAGTTGTTGGAATTGTAGTTTGGCTTGTAATTTCCAACATATTTTCCCTCTTCTATATTTATAGGGCATTCATCCTTACTATGATTTCCCTCACAAGTAGTACAAACTTCCTCGACAGCAAATCCTCGTAAGTCCTCTTCATTCAATAAGTGTTTCATGGCTTTAGTAAGGAATGCTACCTGTGATTTCATAGTGCTGTCGGCCTCATAGTCCTTGACAGCAAGTACCCGTTTACCCCCTCTTCTAGCTGTCGGAAACTGTTCTTCATTCTTAGCTAAATTTTTCAGAACTTGCAGCGCCTCGTCTGGATCTTTATCCAATAGTAATCCATTTGCTGCAGAATCAATTCGGATGCGAGTTTGTAGATTGGCAGCATTATAGAACTTTGTAACCTGATTCCAGACGGGGAATCCATGCATAGGGCAGTTTCGAAGAAGAGTAGTAAACCTGTCCCAGGCCTCGTGCATTGGCTCGTCATCTTCCTGTTGAAAAGTAGCAATTTCATTACGTAATCGCTCAGATAAATGCGAAGGATTAAAACGAGATAAGAATTCACGAGTTAGATCTGCCCAAGTCATAATAGAACCCGATGTTAGTTTATTCCACCAAGTTTTAGCTCTGTCCCTCAATGAGTGAGGGAATAACCGAAGCCTCAGTATCTCCGGACTAACTCCTGGCAGTCTAAACGAACCACAGATCTCCTGGAACGTTTTGAGATGCTCCCTAGCATCTTCTGTCGCAGAACCACTAAATTGTCCGGCGTTGTTGATCATACTAAACATGACAGGTTTAAGCTCGAAGTTATCAACATCAATATCCGGCAGCGTGGTCTCCAGCTCTACATGATCATTCAGCATGTAGTCACGACATGACCGTCGTCCACCTGCTGCAGGCGGATCGGCGACAGGTGGGTTATTATTGCCAAGGGGTGGTATGAATCCACCAGCAGGTTGGTTATGGGCCATCTTCTCTAGCTGTTCTTTGAGATATTCGTTTCTGTCTAAAAGTCGGCGAAGTTGTTTCTTGAGATTGAAGGAACGTTCGATCTCCGGATCTAATTTATACTCAGGATCTTCACCTCTTTTGGATCTGCGCATAAACAGGAAAACCTCGTGAAAAGCAAGAGTTGAAAACACCAAAGAAAAATTAAAGAAAAATAAAAACGAAAATAAAAAAAATAAAAATAAAAGCAAAAAGTGCAATAAAAGAAAGATGTAGTTATGTTGCCAATCCCCGGCAACGGCGCCAAAAACTTGTTGCGTGTAAAATAGTCTATCGCAATTGTAGTGCAAGTGTACACGACGCAAGTAGTAAAGTGATACGAAGTATCGGATATCGTCTCCACAGGGATTGGGCTAATGACTTTCACCTTGTTTACTGCACAAAAGTAAAGAAAATAATTAAGAGTTGTCACGAGAATAATAAGGTAAAAACGTAAAATAAAGGATTGAGAAATCGAGATAGAGAGAATGGGCTGGTATTGAGTTGCTCAGTAGTGCAGGTATTGAATTGCTTAGGATCTCCAGTTCTGTCGTCGCGCCCGTCGCCGACAGCACCTGTCGCGGCGGCTGTCCGTTAGCTGTCGCGGCAGCGAACACTAACTCCGTACTTCAAGCTTGGCAAGAATCCCAGATCTGCCTTGCCCTATCCCTAGGCACAAGTCTGTCGATGATCACGTCTTTGATGATACCTCCCGGCGTGAATCGAAGGATGAACACCGATGTGTATGAATTCTTCCTTAGCCACTTAACCTCGCCCTATCCCTAGGCACGAGATGGTTCAACTATAAACTAGAGAACGCGCTTCTATCTCTTTCGTATACTTAACTCTCCCGATGCTAAGTAAATGGATAACCTCACAATGCTCTCCTGATGCTCTTGCAAGGTATTAAAACTAAGATAAAAGAACTTGAAGTTTATTTTATTGAACTTGAAAAAAATCCTAAAACAAAGCAACCCTTGCAACTACTTTACAAAACAACCCGTAGCCCTAGGGGGAATTTAGAACATATCGGTGACAGGTAAACGGCAGGGGGGTTTAGGTTATCGGTTATGGGGAAGAATGAGGGATGATGTCTCCTAGGTCAAAACTATGCCCTTATATAAGCTTTGGGCTCAAGTATTCTAAGGTAACAAGGATTACAACTTTAGTTAAAAGTAAGAATCTAATAAAGACTAAATCTCTAAAGTCTCCTACTTTCCAGCCGCCTCCTTGTTTCATGGAAATTCTCCTCCTTGAGCTTTGGCTTGACATATCTTTTGATCCGGGGCTTGGAAAAATATTTGGCTTTCACACGACAGACGAGCAGATTTTTCTCTATCTATCGAGGTCCACTTGACTTTTCCTCTTCATAAATCTGCTGTCACCATGCTGTCACGACAGGTCCATGACAGGTTCGTCTTCTTTGGCTGCTTGTCCAATTCCGTTCTCCTGCTTCTCTGCCCTGCGCCTGCCTTCATCTTCTACTATGACAGATACCTGCAAAAATAGCCATCTTTTAGTAGAATCCGTGCCTTTTATATAATTGTGATGTTTTATTGAAAACTAACCTAAATGCAATGCAATGATGCTTGAATGCAGCAGAAATATGGGTTAAAAAGGGTGTAAATAATAGAACTTTTACACACTCAACACCATGTATTTAGGCATTTTCTCAAACATGTTGCATACCACTTTCTAAACACATGAATTATCAAAACATAAACATATGCAACATTTCTCACTTCCAAAACATGCATAAAACAGTAGGTAAAACAATTCTATCTTCAAAGCATGAGCGTAAATTTAATAAAACCATGGAAACCGAGAGCTAAATCTTCCATACTTACTTCCGAGCTTAGATTAGCGTTTCAAGCTTAAAATAAACCCCCAAACCTTGGTTTCAAACCTTTGAAAAGCTTTTAAAAACCATTTCCACTCACCGACAACACCTCGCTTGCTTTGCCGAGGCGAAATCAAGCTTCTGAATCAATCGTAACTCCTTCCGAAGCTAACGAAACATCATCCCCTGCTTCTAGCCAAAGAAAAACAGGGGATTAATGCACAACCTTGCATCAAAATCCCCAGCAATATGAAACTACATCATCATCCATCAACAACCAAGTTTTTGCTACTCGAAAACTACCGAAAACACCGCCGAAACCTTTCTAACAAATCTCCAGCCATTACCCAGTGAGATTAACATCAAAACAACATCAATTTACATCTAAAAACGCCTTCTCAATACCAAAGAACCTCCAGCAATCAATCGACCACAAAATCAAGCCAAAAACTCAAAGATTTCAACCTAGAAATCAACCAACTCACCTACTTTCGGGTTTCCTAAATTAAAATCACTTCATCAACATTTCAATACATCATAATCATAATATAATCTCATTATAAACCCAACAAAATAGATTTGAAACAATGATTTCTTGATTCAATCAATTAAACATCATTTAAACCAATTTTTCATAATTGTAACATCAAAACTCAATAGAAAACACTCATAAAAGATCAAGAACTTGAGGATTTCAATAAAGAACCTTTAATTAGAGAAGGAGAACGAAACATTACCTCTAATGATGACTTTTCCCTTCAATTTTAAGGATTTACATGAGAAAACAAACATAAAATCATAAGATTTTGATAAGAAAACATTAGGAAATCATTTGATGCTAAAAGATAACTCAAATCAAGTGTTTACCTCAAATCTTTGAAGAAGAAACTGATGTTTGGCTGGAGAGAATTTGAGAGAAAATGATTGGGAGAAAAGATAGTTACGTAAAATAGATTTTAAGAGTCAAAATCAATTTAATTTTTTCCATCTTGTTTTATTAATTAAAACCACTTTAAAATTGGCCAATTAAAAGGGAAAAGTATGAGTTAGACTTTGGATCAATAGCTCCTTAAAGATTCAAAGTTTTGATCTTTTACGATTTAGTCACTAAAACAATTTTTCGATCTTTACATTTTGGTCACCGATTTCCAAAGTGTCAAACCTCCAAAATCCATTTTCTAAAATTGATCCCACCAAAATCACATATATATTAAATAATGATTTTAAAACATTTTCCAATACTTTACCAACCTCAAAAACCCTTTAAGATAATTAAATCCTGAAACTAGTCTAAGTTGTTCGAACCAGTTCTCCTGAACCGTCTAGCCTGAACCCGGCTAACTCCTAGGCCCAAAATTGGGGCGTTACAAATATCAATGCTTAATAATAAACCTTGTTCGTATGACTTATCTCTATACATTTAGTAATGTTCAAGCTTAAAGATCATAATCGGTAAATATTTTAGGGAAAGGATGGCATGTTTGATCTATATTATAGTGTATTTTAATTACCTCACTTAGTGTTCTCATGAGCTTCTTTCCGCATCTTTCAGGGTAAACATTGTAAGCACTTCCTCCCTTGGAGCTGTTTGGATCACAAGTGTTGTTAAAGAGTATGTTTTGTAAATCTTGTAAAACTCCTGGTAGGGTGGCACAATGTCATAATATCGTGCATGTAGTAACTTTTGGCATGTAAAGTTCCTAGTAACTTAACTTATATGCTTATAAAACTACTAGTATTTTTTGGTGGTGGTTTGTTAAATATGTGATCATGGCTGCTATGTG
Organism: Hibiscus trionum; assembly: GCA_030270665.1. Lineage (NCBI taxonomy): Eukaryota > Viridiplantae > Streptophyta > Magnoliopsida > Malvales > Malvaceae > Hibiscus > Hibiscus trionum. The sequence goes on from BSYR01000010.1 coordinate 39,875,740, forward strand.
ATAGTCTATTGGTTGTTAAAGGAAACATGTTTATGGTATATTGAGTTTGATATCTAGTTATATTGAATGGTTGGAGCCTTGTATGTAAAGTATAGCATGCTAGTTATAATGGTGTTTGGATTGAAATGTCTGGTGCAAATGATTAGGATAGATTTAATTATAAGGATGGTAATCAACCTTGTTTAGTATTGAGGGCTAGTTGTATTCGAAGGCTTGCTATTTGGAGTAGTTTTATGTGTGCTACAATATTGTTAGTTATACTAGATTCACCTTGAAAGACTTTTGCATGGAAATAGTTTAGTATTACTTTGTTGTCTAGCAAACCCCTAATCGATCAAAATAAAAGTTTGATTATGAAAAATAATTGAATTAGGTTAATCGGGAGTATGCTTTCATGATTGTCTCACCAATTGTTAAAGAGAAAATTGATCATTAATTGGTTTCTTGATGGTTCAATTTAGATTAAAGGCTCATTTGTGTTAACATTGATTATCATGCTATTAAAAGAGTTTAATTGTCTAAGGATTAAGCTTAATATTGAAATGAGAACAATTAAAGTACTTTAGCTTTTTTATTTTAGGTCCCCTATTCGAATGGCTTATTGGTGTAAGTCTTCGATTTCTTGATTGTTTGTTTAGTAATAACTACCTAGTTTGGTTTAGCTTCTAAACTGGATTAGGGGTGTTACAGATGAAATCGGAGGGATTTATGTAGTAAATTCCATATAGTTTGAATTAAGGCTAGAAACCTTTAGCACATCTTTTGTTTGGGTAACACATAGGGGAACATGCTTTCATCATCTTCATAACCACACCACTTCTCTCTCTTCATCTTCGTCCTAAAAACCCAAAGACAAAGGTTTAATCTTTTTCATTCTAAGTGCTACTTTTGGATTATAGATTTGTGGTATTGGAACTAGCATCCAAATATCTACAAAACAAGGTAAGGATCACCATTTATGGTGGTAAGATGATAAATTGGGTTTTGGTGGGTGTTTAGAGAAGATGAATGAAAATGGAAGATTTGGCAACATTTCTAGTTGTTAAATTCTTCCTTCAAGCCTCTTATTTCTTCCTGCAATGTTGTAATTCGTTTTACAACATCTTGGTGTAGTGAAAGAAGTGGGTGAAGCTTCTAAGGCTAAAGAGAAGAAGAAGGCTTGAAGGGCATGGATCAAGGAGTTCATTTATAGTTGTAGGAGTAAGGTTAGTATACATCTAACTCCTTTGTTTCATGCACATCCTAAAGATGATGCATTGTATGTTTGAATTTGATGTTTATGTTTGTTTTTGGGTGTTATGGTGGTAGAGCCTTCCTTAATGATTAAAACTCGAAATTCATGTTAGTAATGTGTGGAAATGATAGTAAACCATCATAAATAACTCCAATAAGATGTAAGATCGAAATAAGAGTTTATTATGAGTGTTTGGGGTGCTTTGGGGATCATTCCCAAGCCTAAGGAAGCCAAATCTAGGATTCATTACCGGTACACGGGAAGCCCGTACCGATACTCTATGTTTTGGGTTGATGAACACCGATGATCTGTGAGTAGGGTACCAATATAGTGTTCAACCTATATCAGTACATTATTCAAGCCATACAGTACGGGTCAACTCGTACTGGTATCCAAAGCCTGGTTAGGATTCTAGTAAGCAAAAATCGTATCGGTACGCGAAAGGGTGTATCGGTACCTGAGGCACCGTACCGATACTCATGCTTGAGTACAAGTACTAGGTTGCCTCCAATAATTCCAGTGAAAAATTTTGATATCGGTACACAACGAATAGTACTGGTACCCGGAGTCCAATATCGGTACGTGAAGTTGCATATCGGTACGCCATGGGCATTCTACCCGATATTATTCATTTCAAGCTGTAGGGGTTAGAAAATTGTATACTATGGACCCATACCCTCCTTAGGTGTATAAAATGCTATAAATAAATCAGAAAATGGGATACCACACTTGTATTCAATCATAATGTGTAACAACTCAGTAAATGTATATGGGTGATTCTTTGATAACTAGCAATAGAAGGGGACCATTGGGGTCATGTGATTGTTGTGTGCCAGATAAGCACTTGCTTGGTATAGTCGATGATTGATGGGATACATATACCCAGGAAACATGTTGCAACACTATGGTAAGTGGCACCGAACATATGATCTCGATACTTTGTGTATCTGGGCCTCGCTCCGAGTGTAAGTTCCTAATGCTTTGTGTCCCCAAGCCTCACTAAAGGTTTTCATATGATTAGTTTCCATGGTTATTCTTATGATGTATATGTATGCATTTCTTATTGATAAATCATGTTTTTAGGCGACTAGTGGTAGCGCCTCGTAACAATTTTCGATGTCATCGCATCATCTTCTAGCTACATGTTTGTGTTTATGATTTGCATGAAACATGATAGAGTAGAAGTGTACCATTAAGCTCTGTAAGCTCAACGTTTAGAATTGTTGTTTCCGTTCACATGTTTCTAGGTTTGGCATGTTGCAATGGAGGAGCAACATCATAGTAGGTTTCAACACGTCACTTGTTCATACTACAATACTTGGATTTATTGGGTCATGTATTCTTAGGACCCTATTGTAATGCATGTAACTCTTATTTTAGAATTGTATTGATCTTACTGAATGTAAAATATTTAAACTTATATTGGAGCTCCATTTAAACGTTTTAGCTTATTTATTTACGTTTTTAACGGTTGGATTTAAATGGTTTTGAAAGTCAACTCTTTTAGGCTAAATTAGGTTAAGAAATTTTATGGTATTGGGTTGCGCTTGAGACCCAAATGTGACATCCAAGTTAGGATGTTACAAGTTGATCCCAACTTAGACTCGATTGGGATTCGGGTTGGGTCAATACCAGATTAGATTCAAAATGGTTTAGGTTTGAACAGTTAATTCATATTTGGATGGACTTCGGGTCAGTTCATTCATGGTATTAGGTAGGGTCACGTTGGTTTCGAATAAAATTTGAGTCGGGTACTATCAGGTTCGGGTGAACTTCAAGTCTATGATTAATTGGGTATCAAATTAAGTTCAGATCATTATGGATATCAGATTAAGTCAAGTTATCCTATTTCAATTTGCAATAAATGTATCGTTTTATGCCTTTCACTTATTGTAGATAGGGTTTAGGAAATTATGTTATAAGATTTAGGGTATATGAAAAAATGAAAGTTTTAAGAAATTGAATTTTAGATTGGTAGAGTAATTTCCCTCTCAATCCAAAATGCTCAAATTTTCTTTTTACCACATATAAAAACAACTAAACAACGAACCCTAAATATGTTAAAACCTAATTGAACCAATTAGGACCCTTAGGCGTTATTGTTAAGCATTGTGCCTTCGCACTAAACATTGAGTTGCATCCATAACCGCCCAAAGCATCAAGATGCTTCAGTTATGTACATAGCACCGAGTTGCCTATGTACATAATTTGTGGTGATTTGTTACCACGACCGGGACGACCTTCGAAAGATGAGGCAACGAAAATCTCTAACCCCTTTTCACCATCATCAAATCTAAAAAATGAGAAGAAAAAACAATAAACTCATAACATAAAGAAACATGGGAATGAAAAACATCAGATCTAGAGACCCACCTCCAACTCTTCTTCGACCCATACCTCTAATGAAAACCGATCAACCTCATCGTAAAAAAAAAGATCCATGCTTGGACCATGGTGTTCGGGGAAGGGAATTCCCAACAAACAAGCCAGAGGGAAACATCAAGATAGCTGTAAAAGAAAAACAAAAAATTGGAAACTTAAAAGAAAAGAGAAAGAAGCAGAGTCGTGTTGGACATTCTGGGGCCCTAAGAAAAAACTCAAAAATGGACCCTATATACCAAAAGTATATGTCATTACTTTGAACAATTAATTTAATATTTCATTAATAAACTATAGAAATATGATCAAACTTTGTCAAACACATTATTTTTATTGTTCTGTTAAGAAAAAAAATTAAATAAAACTAAAACGATAAGATACAACTATTAACTTACAAGATTGTCACTTGAGAAATTAACAAAGCTGAAAAGGTAGAAAATGAAGACCCTGAGCAAGTGATCATGTTATTCTCCTTCTGGGATGACACTAAAAAGAAGAAATCGTGGGGTTGAAAAGCCAGCTACCAAGGAGATGATAGTTGTTCGCCAAGAGAAATGGTTCTAGGTTAAAATTTAAATTGTAGAGAGAAGAAGAAGATTTGCTTGAAGAAAGATGCTAGTATTGTTTAGAATTTTACATGTGAAGTAAATGAATGTTACATGCTCACGCATCATAAATAAATATATCGTGCGACTCAAATCTATAACATGAGTTGAGGGGTGAATACCCTTAGGGGTGTTTAGTTCGCGGAATATAACATTACCTCTAGAAATAAGATTCTCGGAATGTAACATTACTAGAAATGTTACATTACTTTATTTGGTTTATTTGGCAGGAATATAAGATGTCAGTATTTGGTTGAGGGAATATAAGATTACCATAATGCATATTTTACCAAATTATCCTTATGATATATTTTTTTTGTAATACGTTAAACTTTCAATATTAAATTCAACACATAAAAACACAAAATGATTTAGTACACGAGTCACTGAATTCAAGCATTACACTAGCTAATTTTATTAGAAACTAAACTTTGACCCAAGATTAAAGTAAGAACCTGTAAAACTACACTATTTTTTATTGATTGAACAAGTGCATATTTATAATACATTTACACCGGCATAAGTTCTACTTAACTACAGCTAACTAACTAACTATAACACATTTACACCGGTATAAGTTCTACTTAGCTACAGTTAACTAACTAACTATAGCTAACTATAACACATTTATACCGATATAAGTTCTACTTAACTACAACTAACTAACTATAGCTAACTATAACACATTTACACCGGTGTAAGTTCTACTTAACTACAACTAACTAACTATAACACATTTACACCGGTGTAAGTTATACTTAACTACTTCCTCATTGGCACAATTATTGCAATAAAGGAATTTGCATCAACAATAAAAGCACGCAAGCAAACCACTCAGCCCATCCAAATGTTAACATGGGAAAACAGAAATCTTTAATTAAAGAAAATATAACATTTCTGAAGAAGATGAAAATGGTTCAGCAAAATTACAAAAACTAAAACTTTGATACTTTAATTAAACAACAACGATCCATTTTATTATATCTAAATAGAATGAAACTATTTAGATATTTGTCTCATCTTCCTTCTCTTTTTCTTCAACCTTCTCATACGCTTCTTCTTACTCTATAAATTTTCAGAAAACAAATGATCCAAATCAGTATTTCAATCAATTACAAAAAAAAAAAAAAAAGATCAAAAATGGAAAATAATAGCTCAAAAACTTAGCCTTTCACCTTAGCTCTCATGGTGAAATGACTTCCAAATTCGTATCTTTTTGCAGTTATAAATTTATGTTTGATGGTATTTTACAGAGACTGCGGCGAGACTGAGTAGACAAAACTAATTCAAGTAAAGGAAGGATGAAGTTGAAATAATTCTATAATTTAAAGGGTATTTTTGTCATATATGACCGGAATTGTCAAATACTTAAGGAAACAAAGGGAATGACATTCTAGGTAAAAACTCAAAAAAGCGCTACTGCAGGAAATGTATCATTACCCCATGTTGGGAATTCTTCCAAACCAAACGTGGTATGTGATTTCATAAAAGATTATTCCCACTGATAATGATCTTTTCTGCGAACCAAACACTCCTTAATATTACTTTTTAAAAATAATTATATAAATCAGTTAAATTAAGCTTTAATTCCATAAGTATCTTTTCTATTTGCAAACATCAAAAGTTGGTGCAAGCCATTACCCAATTGCAGCATAATAATTAGATGTGGCAATCGGGCCGTTCGGGTTCAGTTTGGGTCGTTTCAGGTCTATCTAAACTCGGTTTAGATTCGGTTCGAGATTGTTCGAGTTCGGGTCTAATTCGGGTCTGTGATGAGCCGGATCCGGTTCAGGTATTGGATCAGGTCAAAATCGGATCGATTGTTTTTGGGTCAGGTCAATATCGGATCGGTCGCTTTCGTTTCAGGTCAAAATCGGGTCGTTCAGATCGCTTTCGGTTCGGGTCAAAATTGGGTCGATTTCGGGTCGGGTCAACATTTGAATTTTCGGGTCAATTCGGTTTGAGTTGGGTTTAGGGTTTGAGGTTTAGTATTTATGGTTTAGTTTAGAGTTATTGGTGTATGAGATTAATTCTGATTCAACTTGTTAATCTATGCATTTGAATTTGATTAAATATTTAAATCAAAGCTTCATGTATCCATATCAAAATTTTGTGTATAATTATATTAAATCAAAGTTTATTTTATATATAATAATAATAATAATAATAATAATAATAATAATAATATGTTTGAAATGAATTAATTTATTAAACTTAGGATCTAATTGAGCTAACTAAAATCTAGAAGCATAAATCACGGATATAATTAAAATAATTTTAAAACTAAATGTGAAATTTCAATTAAATTAATCTGAATTGAAACTCAATTAAATTAAGAAAAAGAAAAAGACAATTGGTAAAAATAGAGAGGGAGAAGACAAAATTTTGGAGGGAAATAAGCCACCAATTTTTTAAGCTAGATTGAAAAAAAAAAGACAATTGGTAAAAATAGAGAGGGAAAAGACAAAATTTTGGAGGGAAATAATCCATTAATTTTTTAAGCTAGAGGTTAATTACTTTTTAGGTCATGTTGCATTTAAAATGTTACATTTTAGTACTAATATTCAACTTTAAGTTTCAGTTTAATTTAATTTAGTCACAAGTATCCCCACGGTTTAGACTTCAGATATAGAAATTTCTTCTCCGTAGTGATATTTAGTCTCTAAAAAATTACTTTTAGTCGAAATTAACTAATCTTTGTAATTTAGTCCATTAATTTAATATAATGATATTTTTGTTCATTTTAATTTCTAAGATTTAATTTTTAGCCAAAATAACATAAAATGTTATTATACCACAACTTTGAAAAGAGCAATGGTCTCTTCCATGGTATAGTACAAAGAGATAATAAAACATACTTCATTTTATTATTTATTATATTGTTAAAAAATAGATAATATTAAAAATAAATTATTCATTTATTTTACTTTAATTTTCGGGTTAAAATCGGGTCGATATTCGGTTCAGCTTTCGGTTCGGGTTCATTTTGGTTCAACAAAAATTTTGGGTCGATTTCGGTTCAGTTCGGTTTATTTCAGATTTCGGGTCAATTTCGGATCATCATGTTCGGAATAAAATTGGGTCTCAATTTAGGTAATTCGGTTCAGGTCTCGGGTCAAGTTTGTCATGTTTAATAATAATGACAGAAAATAAGATTAAGAAGATCATATCTTCCTTGACCACTCGTGTCTTAATTCTTACGTGTAGAAAGGAACAACATTGCATTGTCCCCATACGCCATTGCCGCAAAACTGTCAGTTTTCAACTAATAACGTGCGTGTCACATATTCTTGTCTACTCCTTAAAACATGAATATCTGAATCAACATGATTTATGGAACGACAATTGACATCTTTGTTTCCTGCTGTTCACTTCTAAATCTCTTCGTTTTTTTTAATGACATACTATAGTTGATATATAACCCATGTTCACATGTTTCCAGATGAGATTTGATTAGGTTTTTTAAGCTATACCATCATTTACTCCATCACTTTCTAAATTTTTTAATGCATTACTTAAGGTAGAATTTATTTATTTTTTCTAATGTTTATATATAGAGATAATTAAAATATTATCTAGGATTTTTTTATAAATGATGTATTAGTTTATTATATATATATATATATATATAATTGTATATATTTAATCAATATGTAATAGTTCATATAGTTCAACATCAGACTTATGGGGCCTTGACTTGAGTGGAGGTGCATTTCCTTATGATTATGGTTGTAATTGTAACACCTCAAATTTTTAGCCCCAAATTAAAAATCTTAATTTTAAAATCACTAAATTCAAAACCCTAGGAATTTAAAATTCTAATATAATGCTTTAATTAAGAAATTTGGGAATTTAGGTTAAAAACCCTAAATTAATTTTAGAAATTCGAATTTGGGAACTTAATTGTTGATAAAGGATTAAATTGAGTTAATTTAGAATTTTAAGAGCTATTATATAAATTAAGTAAAGTTTGAGTGTTATTTTGCAAACTCTTAAATAATTGGAGCCCTTATGTTGTGATTAACCCAAAATCTTAGGTTTTACAACCTTTAGAGCTGTTGAAATCTCAGCCGCACGCCCGTACCCTCCCTATCTCTCTCTCTCTCGATAGCTTTCCCCTCTCAACTTTTTTTTTTATTTCAATTGAACTTTGGTGAGTCTCTAGCATCGCACAACCTTAATTTTTGAAGGATTTAAATATAAGATCTGATGCAGTTTAAATATGTATTTTAGACGATATTGATTTTAAAGAAGACGAACTACCACCTCTTTCGCATGTTCGATCTAACCGTGCACGTACCACAAGGACTACACGTGAGTATTCTTTTAGATTAGTATTAGTGTTAATTTGGTGGCATGGTATTAGATTTTGATGTAAAATTTTATATCATAGGTTCCGATTCGGCTATATCCGAACGTGAGAGACCTTCTTCCCGACGTTAGAGCTATTGCTGCTTGAGGTGTGTTTTTTTACCGTGCTATATAAACAGTTTATTGTGTGATGTTGTTTTACAATTTATGAGTATTTTACATAAGATGTGTTGTTGTATAAAGAATTTTCTATGCATTCATACTTAAGATACAGATTTATTTTTAAATAATGGTTTTGCGTACTATGAACTCGGATTACAGTACAGGATTGAGTAGAGATTTGGGTATTGTGATTTAATATCGTTGTGTGCATGTGTTGGGATTGTACGGCGGAAGATTGTGGTGACGACCACTTACCGATTGGTGGATGTAGTGACGAGTTCTGGGGAACTTTCCTCTTAGCGATGGTGAGCTGTAGTTGGGTATATTGCATTGTGTTCATAAAATTAAATCGTTTTTGTTGTGAATCATCATTGTTTTGAACTTTAAGGTTTTATAGAAATTATTTCTTGTGTTTACGGTTTTTCTTGCACTTTAGAGACACACTAAGCTCTTTAGCTTAGTCCTCATAGTTTTTTTTTTTACAGATATCTTGGACTTTAGGCGACGTGGTACTTGGAGGATCTCAAATTTTATCCAGTAATTTTATTATTCAATATGAACTTATTTTAGACTATCATATTATTATTATTTATTATTTTGGGATATTATGTAACTTCATACTCGAGACACTATTTATGTTTTTCGGATTATTTAAGCATTCTTTTATTATGATATTTATGTTTTTATTTATTATAAGATATTTATTAAATTACAGTTATTTTATTTTAAATTAAAGTATTATTTTTAATATTAGTTTTCTTGAGGGTTAAGTTTTCAAGTGTAACTTCCTGATTAGACAAGATTAATCCCCAATCGTTTTCAAAATTTATAGAGATCCCCACGGCGCTAGTTTTCTGATTTGATTTTGTCGGTGGTCATAGGAAAAATTAATCCCCACTCGTTTGATGGTTTGTTAGCTGATATAATCAGAACTGTGTAGCGGAGCAATTTACATGATAGTTTGGTTTGCTCACCACTTCTTTTTCATCCTATAAAACATCTCGTTTGACTAGAGACAATGAGATTCATGAAAGTTTCTTGGTTTTGATTGTATGCATTGGCAGAGCCAACTTATAGAATGGGGTGTCTCATGACACCCTAAAATTTTTTGGAAACTTTTTTTCTTCTATATAATTTATATAAAAAAACTAAATATATATATATATATGGTACTACTTTTATGAATAAAATGACAACACTTTATAAATAAAACGGCATCTCTTTATAAATAATTAACTCTCATTAAATACCGCTGAAAAAATGACACCACTTGAATTAATTTCTGGCTCCGCCCATGATAGTATGGTAATTTCTATAGAAAATTTTTTTCTATGCACTTTTGTATGAAATTCTTAGTGGACTAGTTTTTTTTTTCTCTTTATTATATTTATAATATTTTTAATGGTAATGATGAATTGAACATTTACGGTATAAAAAGTGGGCCCATTACGTATATCTTTTCTTTAAAGATAGAGTTGGTCAATGGATTTATATTTAGTGTATTAGTGAATTATGTGATGTCCACACATATTAATAAATTTGATTAATTGTTAGAAATTTTAGTTGTTTATACTTTAATGAGATAATTTTATTATAAACATACATTTTTAGTGTATTATAAATGGATGAGTCTACCACGTGCGTCGAAGACCGTTGAACATTATTAACGCTGAACAACATTAAATTGGTTAATAAAGATTAAAAATCTCAAAGACTCAACATACAATTAATAATTATTTAAAATAAAATTTTAATTAAATTATTTTTAATATATATTAGATTTTTTATTTTTTCAAATATTTTGATCAAATAAGAACCATAGTCAATCCCTAAATTTAAAAACTCTAAATATTTTTTCTTTGCCACTCCAGCCGCCATCGTCGCTGTTAGCCACCGTCTGTCGGCGAGATTATCGTCGTCGTACCTCCGTCTCTGTGTGATCGTCGTTCTCCGCCGTCGATTCCGCCAAAACAAGCTCGTCAAATGTTAAAACTTAAAGAAAATAAAAATCCAATTTTTGTATCTGATTTCAGGCCCGACGATCGAGTTTTAGACGATCACTTCACGGTGAAAGTTCCCAAGTCGATGAAGAGGGATAGCAGAGAGGAAGAAGAGATCATCATTGTGTACGACATTCAAGTAAAATCATACAAAATCATTCGAGTTTTGTAACTGTTATGGCGCAATTTATATAACTAACAAATTCAAGGAGTGGATGAAGCTTATCTCTTATGATAATTTTATAAAATCAATTACCTTTTTATCGAATATCTATGATTTCATTGCAACGAAAAAATCATACAAAATCTGTAACACCCCGGTTTTGGGCTCAGAAGTTTTGGGCGTTGACCGGTTCGGTCAAAGTTCTGATCGAATATATAAGAGTGAATTTAGGAAAGCCTAGTTCGGGTTGCATTAAAAATATGGAAAAATGTTCTAAAATCATGTTTTATTATATAAAAGTGAACTGTGAAATCAATTTTGGAAAATGAGGGTTGGAAGGTTGACATTTTGGCTAGTGACCAAAATGTAATTTTTGAAAGTTGCGGGACAGTTTTATAAAGGATTGAAACTTTGAATCTTTAAGGAGCTATTATTCCAATAAGAATTTCTCCAGATTTTTCTAAGATATTTTAAGGCTTTATTCTGATTTTTAAAGATTAAGAAAAGGAGGGAAATCATTTTAACCAATTTCCTAACTAATTTTCCATTTTCTCTCAATTTCTCTTTTCTCTCATTTTCTCTCAACCCAAACAAAATTCTCCAGATTTCTTTCTCTGATTTTGGCATCTAAATCTCTCATTTCAACTCTCATTTGATTCCTAATCATCTCATCAACAAAACCTCACAATTTGCAAGTTGTTTCATCAAGCTTTTTGGCTCTAAAAAGGAGAAATTCAAGTTTGGAGGTAAGAACGTCTCTCTCCTCTAAACTATCAGTTCTTTACTGAAATTCCCAAGTTCTCAATCCTTGATTTGTGTTTTGTTAATGGTTTTTCAAATGAGATCTTGATTTTTGGCTAAAATGCAAGATTTGGTGATTTTGGTGGAATTTTCGTGTGATCTGTTTGGGCAGTGTTTTGAAGTGTCAAAATGATGTTAAATGAATGCTAAGTTGATTAGAAATTGATGTTTAACTAATGCAATCCCGGATAGGTTGAATTTCCTAAGTTTTGCTTGAGTTTTTGGTTGTTTTTGGAGTGTTTTTGGTGATCTGTTATACCTGGAGGTATAAGGATGTGTTTGTATTCATTTTGGATGTTAATTGATGTATAAAAATGGTTAGAAGTGATGGATCTTGGCTGGGTTAAGTTTTGGTAATGTTTGGAGGTGTTTTTGGTTAGGTTTGGTAGCCGAATTGTTGGATTTGTGTTGAGCAGCGAGTTTGGTTGTGTGGCTGCTGTTCTTAATGCATAATGATGCATTAATGTGCTGTTTTTGTGTGCTTGAAACAGGGGAGTTTGATCCTTGAGCTTTGAAGGTGTTTGCGGAAGGTTTCGGAAGCTTGGAAGGCTTGTTGGCTAGTCTTGTTTTGGTTATCGGTGAGTGAAGTTAGGTTTCCGGCTTTTAAACAAAGGTTTGAAGGTTTTGGGAGCTTAGTTTAAGTCTAAACAACTTTGCTAAGCTCAAGAGTAAGTAAATGGATTTCTTACTTGAGTTGTGATATGAATTGGCTTTTTAAGCAATGGTGGTTGATGATTGAAATGCATGTGTTTTGCATGGTTTAATTCTGTTTTGAAAGCATATTTTAGCATGGTTTAATGCTGGTTTTGAAAGCCATATGTGAAGGATGCTCAAGGTAAGAGATCCTTGGTTTTATACATTGAAAATGTGGTTTTGATGCATGGTGTTGCATGTTGTTCTATGGCTTTGTCTAATGCTTTAAAACAGTGAATTAATGTTGGTAAATGATGGTTTTTGCATATTGGTTATGCATGTGAATCATATGATTAATGTGGTAATGGTTTTGCATTATGGTTATGCATGTGGAACATTGGACTAATGTGGTAAGATGGTTATATTGGCAAGTGATGTAAGTGGTTCTTGGTTCTTTGATCGGATATAGTTAGCCGGCTATAGGATTGGGTGCACCGTGAATAAAGTCGCCTTGGAGGTGGAGTGGTCAAGAGTGGACCGGATAAGCTCCCTTCAAGTTTCCTAACGAGATGAGGTCATAGTGGAGGTTGTTGCCCACTCGAGGACCTTGGTTATTTGAGGTCATAGTGGAGGTTGTTGCCCACTCGAGGACCTTGGTTATTTGAGGTCATAATTGAGGTGTTGCCCATTCGAGGACCTTGGTTGAGCAAAGGTTATATGGTGTTTAAAAGTCCATATGTGAGAACCTTGTGCTTGTTGAGATCACAATGGCAGTGTTAAGTCCATGTGTGGATCTTGTGTAGGGTGTCCCGGATCTCGTTAGATGATGTTCTACAACTACCAATCGGTTGTGCAAAGGTTGTATGGTGGTTAAAAGTCCATACGGGAGAACCTTGTGCATGTCAAGGTTGTATGGTGGTTGAAAGTCCATACATGGGAACCTTGAGGAAAAGCTAAGGTTGTGTGGTGTTTAAAAGTCCATGCATGGGAACCTTAGGATGTTGAGGTCATAATGGAGGTGTTGCCCATTCGAGGACCTTGGATTGGGTAGGGTGTAGGGAGCGTAGGGACAACGCTCGGAATCCGCGTATCCGATCGGGTTGTTGTGTTGGAAAGTGAACGTGGTTGATCTCTTGGATGCCAATGTAATATTCTTGATCATGTGAAGCATGAGATGCTTGAAATGATGCATGGTTGCATGTGAAGCATGAGATGCTTGAAATGATGCATGGTTGCATGTGAAGCATGAGATGCTTGAAATGATGCATGGTTGCATGTGAAGCATGAGATGCTTGAAATGATGCATGGTTGCATGTGGAGCATGAGTTGCTTGAAAAGATGCATTGTTGCATGAAAGGTGTATGATGCATGTGAATGCATGTTTACTTGTTAGGTTGAATAAGTGTTGATTATCATTTGGTAAATGATGTATGTGAGCATGAATATCTTTAATGTTTTGAAGTCTTGTAGGACTTGTTTTTAAAAGGCATGTGATTATGTTAGTATGGTTTATATGTTGCCTTGGTTAAAAGTATGTGTTGGATTGTTTGAGTAATGATTGTTAAAAGGGTTCTTGTTTGAAATGGCTTTCAAGTTTAAGAAAGGTATGTTGTGAAATGGAAGTGTTTTCCATGGTTTTGTTTTAGCTTTGCATATGGTGTTTATGCATGGTTGATGCTTGTTGTTGAAAAGGATTTCAAACATGGTTTTGGTAAACAAATCGGGTTGTTCTACAAGTGTTTTATGACCCGCTGCATTGATGGTGTTTTGGTTTTGAGCATTCCTCACTAAGCATTATGTGCTTACGCTCTTTTTGTCCATCAATGCAGATCTTTGAAGTTTGGACAGCAAGGAGCAAGGGATTCAAGGTGGACTCCAAGTGAGATGTATGTCTCGGTGAATAGCTATAGTTAATAAAGGCAATGGGGGTAGAATCTCTTGGGATTATTGTGTTTGTGATCGTTTATGTTGATCAAGAATGTTCTAATGTTGTTAATGTTGTTGGACCATGATTTGGCTTAATTGAGATTGTTTTGGAAGGTTTGTGCCTAAATGGTTGCTTGTGTAGGAAGCATGCCTATAGATTTGGGGCTTTTTGCATATGATGTGTTTCTGATGAATTGTTGATGCAAGCATGTCTCGTTTTTGTTGAATTGCATGTTGGCAAAGTTTGGTAGCGTTTGGAGCATGTTTGGTTGGCCTATTGCGTGTTTAAATAGGCAAATTTCTGCATTTTGTGCAGGGTGTTTCGGAACAGGGTGAACCGTTTCGGAACGGGTGCCTCGAAGCAGCCCAGGCGTCCGAAACGGGTGACACCGTTCCGAAACGGAAAGGCTTCTGCCAGACCCCCGTTTCGAAACGGGCTATGCCTGTTTCGGAACGGCCCCGCGTTTCGGAACGGGCTGTCTCCCGTTTCGGAACAGTCGACCGTTGGGGGCTGACATGGGCAGTTATGTGTTTTGGATTGTTTGCGTTTTGGTCCTGAATCTTGTATGAGCAATTGTATGAGTTTGGGATGTCCGTTTAAGCTGAAATTTGGCCGAGATGCATGAAACATGATTAATTTTAAGTTGGTATCTTAAAATCTGGTTAAGGTCTCAAAGTTTTCAAAATTTACATTTTGGTCCCTAAAGTTGTGTTTTGTGCAATTGGGTCCCTGAATGATCTCTGATGGCTGTGATCTTTGAGTATGTTGTTTGTGTGACCACATATAGGACTAATGTGCATCTAGACAAGATTAAAAAGAAAAAAAAGGGTCGTTAATCAAGGTTGACTTTCGGGTTGACTTTGGTTTTCCCCGTGTAATCTTCGTAGTTCGGGTCAACCGTCTAGGCCGGGCTACGGGGGTTACAAAATCATTTGAATGTCTCATTAAAA
Organism: Hibiscus trionum; assembly: GCA_030270665.1. Lineage (NCBI taxonomy): Eukaryota > Viridiplantae > Streptophyta > Magnoliopsida > Malvales > Malvaceae > Hibiscus > Hibiscus trionum. The sequence continues at coordinate 39,890,905 of BSYR01000010.1, forward strand.
ATCTTTTTTTTGATCAAAGAGTACTTCCATATCATAGAAAAGTCAAGAGGGTAACAGATTTGATGGGAAGACTGCAGGACTCCATACTACTTGGGCATGTTCAGTCTTCGCGAATTTGGCTAGCCAGTCAGCTGCCAGATTACAAGATCGACAAACAAAAGAAAAACAACAGGAATCAAACAAATTGGTCAATTCCTTAATATTTTCTTCAATGGCTGAAGTGGTCCAATCCGAACAGTCTCTTGAAGACAATCTATAAATAACTGATTTGTTGTCCGCCTCGACAATAACATTATCAAAGGCATAAAGGTTTGCAGTCTTTAGACCTAGTTGGATTGCAAAGGCTTCAGCCGCTGCCACAGATGGAGCCCAGCACGGAGCAGAGACCCCGAGAAGGTAAGAACCTGAGCAATCTCGGAACACAGCTGCGATAGATGCTTTCCCTGAGTCCAGGTCAAAGGCGGCATCGCAGTTAATTTTGATAACCCCCGGAGGGGGAGGAACCCATTCCGAATTCTTCGGAGCACCTTTCGGTTTTGGAGGGGAATCCTGCTTATTTGCTTGTTGGAATTCCACGAAGGCTCTATCTGCTCTTAGCCAAACATCCCAGGGGGAGTCTTTCCTTCCTTCGAACACCAAAGTATTCCTTGCTTTCCAGATGTTCCAGAGAATAAAGGCAAGGTGGGCATACCCTTCCCCAGAGAGACCCAGAAGCTTATCTTAACGTAGCCTACACCACCATTTGGGAAAACCAGGGAACCCGATTTCTACAGGAGAATAATTAAACCCTGACGCTTTCCAAACAGCTTGAGCGAAAGGGCAGAAGAACAACAGGTGCTCTGCTGATTCCTCTGAATGAAGGCAGTGAGGACAGACGTCCTGGTCCCTGAAGTTCCCATGTAATCGGGCTCTCAACGATCTCTTTGTGGGAACGATGTCATGACTGAGTCTCCACAAGAAGGATCGAATCTTTGAGGGGACCTTCAGCTCCCAAATTGACTTCCAAAGCGCTTTCTGTGTCAAAGTGTCTTCACTTGAAGAAGGTTTGTTTTCCTCCCAGGATTGTTCTTCCAAAAAACGATACCCCGACTTAGCCGAATATTCCCTATTTTTATTGCCGGCCCATATGAGCCGATCCGGAACATTTGGTCCTCCAATCGGGATTGTCATGATCGCCTTCGCTTCGGAAGCAGAGCAAAGATCACGAATTTTAGATTCATCCCAAGACCATTCAGAATTGATGAGGGATTTAACAGAAGGGGCAGTGAAGCCCTGTGGCGGTTGATTTGTCAGTCGAAATCCCTTGATCTTCGGAATCCAGTTATCAGACCAGGTTGAGATGCTTGTGCCATTTCCAACTCTCCAGAGGGATCCGTTTTTAATGACTTTTATCCCTTCCCTTATTCCAGACCAAACCCAAGAGGGGTTTGAGCACTTTGGAGCCTCAAAAATATTCCCATTTGGGAAATAGATTCCACGAAGGACCTTAGCAAGAAGGGAATCAGGATTCCTTATCACTTTCCAGGCAATCTTGGAAACCAGGGCTTTATTAAACAATCTGAGATTTCTGAAACCCATTCCCCCTTTATCTTTTGGCTTGCAGAGATCCTTCCAATTTATCCAGTGAATACTTCTTTCTTTCTCTGCACAATTGTTCCACCAGAATTTGGCCACCATTGAACTTATCTCATCACAGAAGGTGACTGGAAGAAGGAAACACTGCATTACATAAGTGGGAATGGCCTGAGCCAATGCTTTGATGAGAATTTCTTTCCCAGCACTAGTAAGAAATTTGGTTTTCCACCCTCTCAGTCTATTGATAACACGCTCTCGTATAAAGGCCAGCGCTTCTTTTTTGCTCCGTCCCCAAAAGGACGGAAGACCAAGGTACTTTGACTCTTCCTCCATGGCCTTGAATCCTAGGAAGCGCTGTAGATGAGATTTGAGCCTGTTGCTTACATTTGGAGAGAAGAAAGCAGAGGATTTCATGTGGCTGACTGTCTGACCTGTGGACTTTTGGAAAAGCTGAAGAATTTGCAGAAGCCCCGCACAGTTTTTCTCATTGGCTTCTGCGAATACAAGACAGTCGTCTGCAAACAATAGATGACTGAGAATGGGACATCTTCTCTTGATTCTCAGACCTGTGAAAACTCCCCTTTCCATTTCTGATTCAATGATCCAAGAGAAAACACTTGAGATGAAGGTGAAGAGGAAAGGAGATAAAGGATCACCCTGTCTCAGACCTCTCTCAGCGATGAATTCACCCTTTCGTTCCCCATTGACCACCAAGGAGAAGGAAACTGTCGAGACACAGCTCATAACTCTGTTGATCCACCAGTTATCAAAGCCCATTTCCTTCATAATAAAATGAAGAAGATTCCAGTCCATTTTGTCATAAGCTTTTTCTAGATCAATCTTTAGAGCCATGAATCCTTTATCTCCTTTTCGAGTCCGTTTTAAAGCATGGAAAGCCTCGTTTGCCAGGATGATGTTGTCATGGATTGACCTTCCTTTCACAAACGCAGATTGATACTGCGGTATAAGATCCGGCATAAAGACCTTTAGTCTGGTTGCCAGGACTTTGGTGATCGCTTTTAATGAGAAATTGCATAAGCTGATTGGTCTCAGGTGGCCAACTTCTGTGGGATTTGCCTTCTTCGGAATGAGCACTATATTGGTTTTATTACTTGTGGGGTCCAGCTTACCTTCCCTGAAAAAGGCTTTTACCATTCCAAGAAGGTCGTCCTTCACAGTATCCCAGAAGGTCTGATAAAAACACCCAGGAAAGCCATCGGGCCCCGGAGCTTTCGTTGGCCCCATCTCAAACACAGCTCTTTGTATTTCTTCCTCCTCGATCGGCTTGCACAAGGCTGCATTTATCTCATCAGTAACAATCCTGGGAATGTAGTTTTTAAGCCGAGTGAACTCAACAGAGTGATCTTTCGTGAACACCTTTTGGAAGTGGTGAAGAAGAAAAGTGGCAATCTCCTCCGGGTCCTCCAGCCAAGACCCATTATCATGTTTGATTTTAACAATCGAATTTGCCCTTTTGTGCTGGATGGTGGTAGCGTGAAAGAATTTGGTGTTTTTATCCCCCCATTTTAACCAATTAACTCTCGATCTCTGGTGCCAGAATCTTTCCTCGCTTTCCCACTCTGCATCGATCTCTTTCTTCAGCTTTCCATATACTTCAATTTCCTTGTCCGACAGTTTCCTGCCTTGTAGTTTTGTTAAGCCCTCCATTAGGGCCTGCTTTCTCTCATTTCTCTTCTTCATCTTTTCTTTGTTCCATTTCATAAGGGTAATTTTGGTGCTCTGGATTTTCCTCCGGAATCTAGAAATCACCTTTTCTCTGGGAGAGATGTTCCATCCTTTAGCCACTGTCTGGGGGCAGTCATCCTCCAGAAGCCATTTAGTTTCGAATTTGAAATCTTTCTTGTATCTTCTGGATAGTCCTTTAGGCAGAAGGACTATTGGTGTGTGGTCAGAGGCTGTGGTAAGTTCCATGACCCCTGTGGCTTTTGGAAAAGCAAAGCTCCATTCCGGGGAACAGAGTATTCGGTCCAGCTTTTCGAGAATAGCATATTCCCCCCCTCTCTGATTGTACCAGGAGAATTTTCCTCCCTTGATCGGGATCTCTATCATTCCTGTTGAATCTACAAACTCTGTATACCCTTTAGCTTCCGAGGGATGGAACGGGTTTCCTCCTTCTTTTTCAGCCTGACTAGTCACCGTATTGGAGTCCCCAATGATCACCCATTTGTCTTGTGAAGGCTCTCTGTATCTCGGTAGATTCTGCCAAAAGGCCTGCCGATCTTCTTTGTGAGGAGGACCATAAATGAAGGTATTATACCAATAGTCTCCCTCTTGGAATCTAATCTTCGTATCAATGGAGTTCTGGTCAAAACCCAGAATGGTAACGTCCGCTTCCGAGTTCCACCAAAGGGCAAGTCCCCCCGCAAGCCCCTGTGGTTCGACATAGAAGGACGACTCCATTTTCATTTTCATCTTGATTTTTTCCAGATACCGTTTCTTTTGCTTTGTCTCACTGAGGAATATGATATTTGGTTTGATCTTGAAAATGGTATTGTGAAGGCCCTCACCGATTTTCGATTTCCCACTCCTCGGATATTCCACGCAAGGATTGACATAGTACTTCTTCAGCACAGGAAAACTACAGTGACCTCTGAAATCAAAACCGGCTCCCTCAGCTTCAAGAACAACCCCAGACAAATGAAACTCCAATCGAAACACCGTCGCTTCTTCTTCGACAGATAATGGCAGCAAACCAGACCCCAGCAAGCGGCGGAAGAGGTAACAGGGAACCAGCGTTGGTGTCACTGCCGCAGAAGAACAGACCCACACTGAGAGCCTCTCGACTCCCCCGACACAAGGGAGAAAGCACAGAAATAGTCCCCCGAGTCACAACTCAGACCCATCGGACAAAGTAAAGTCGAGCAATCATAGCAATCCAACAAAAAAGAAAGGATTCACTTCATCCAACCGCAATTCAAAGAAGGGGATAGTCCACAAGAGGCAGGGCAAGGAGATGGGAGAAGGGGGATAGTCACTAGAGAGTGGGGCAGATAGAGGGGGAGAATGGGATTCAGTTACCAGAAGGCGGAGCGACACGGGACAACCGGGCGGAATAAGATGAGTCCAGAACCTTACAGTGATCAGCGGGTTCACCACTAGGCGGGGCTCGGCTCCACGATTCGTCTCCAACCTCGACGACCTGGGATAGCAGCGTCTCCGTGGACACAACTGGACAGGGTACTTCCTCACGCCCTCAGAATCTTCGTCGCCACCAGAAAGACACCGCGAGCAAACCACTTCCGGGGACGATACCTCCTCACCGGAGCACGACAGCCGACTGAGAGGACAAGCCGCTCAAGACAGCTCAGTTCAATACCACCGGGGCTAGGTAGCAATACTCCGAACGAGGCTCGGGGATTCTGGGAGGAGAGAAAATTTTGGGGGCGCGTTGCCTTAACGCGTTGTAAGAAATTGGAAGAGTCTCATTAAAAATCTCTCTAACCTAAAATAAAAAAATAGTACATTAGAATAATTAAAACAAATAACGAACACAAAAACTCCTCATGAACCCACACCATTCACGCACCCCACAAAATGAAAAAACAACCATGCCTGCAACACCTAATCTAGCCATCCAACAAGATCGTGATCACCCAACGCAGAGAAAATAAAAGCAAACTACTACCAACACAGCCCCAAGACTCAGACGCTCCCAATCGAACCATCCAACCAGGACTTGAGCACCCAACGTAGCGGAAACCAAATCAAACTCTTACCAACACAGTCCTAAGACTCAAGCGCTCGTATCGAATCTTTAATTCATCGCACGAAACCACGACGATCGCTCTACCCCTCCCTTCGCCAACGAATCTGTCACCCCATTTACTTCCCTCGCAAAACACACATTGGGCAGCCGAGAACATATATTATCAATCACCCGAAAGCATTGCCATAAATGACGAAAATCATTCAAAGAACTGCTTTGCGGCCACATTTTTTCATTTTTTATTGCGTCAAGTTGTAATTTGAAAAGATTAAACACAATTAACTAATTATTGTTACCTCATTTCGCTTGCAGCATCTTTTTCACAATTAATCCAGCTCAAAAAACTAAATGATATGATTAATTCGATAACTAAGTAATTTTTTTTTGGTGAAAAGAGGTGTAATTTCATTGAGTAAGAAAACACCTTACATGTTAGCATATGTCTCATTCAAAAACTCCATAACCTAAACGGAGGAAAAGAGTACATATGCTAACATTCAAATGTTCAAATTACATATCATTAAGCACATCATTATTCAATAAAGGAACAATCACCGGAGGAGGATCTAACCAATAGACCATCACCAAACTAACACCATCCACAAGCTTTGCCAACGCATCCGCCACACGATTACCATCCCGGGAAACATGTTGTATTCTTAACACCCACAAGCGACGCCGCAAGTCCAAGAAATCATTCCCCAACATACATGTATTCAACACAGATGAATCAATCCGTAGAACCTCCACTGCCTCTAAGCAATCCATTTCAAGAATTATTTGTCGATAACCGGCTTCCCAAACACAACACAAACCCAAATATGCACCCTAAAGCTCCGATTCGGTCACCAAACGAATTCCTTCAAAGTTCCCAAAACCCAATAACCACTTGTCGGTATGGTCCCAAAACACTCCGCCACACGTCATGCGACCATTGCCCAAGCTACTAGCACAATTGGTATTGAGTTTGACCCATTCCAAGGGTGGAAAGCTCCATTATTGAGGGCCAGGCCGATGCCTTGTCGAAACGGCATGAGGGTTGGAGCTTTCGGCCAGCACAAGCCTCGCCTTTACTGCCCAGTCGTGTGCACACTCCAACACCTGTTGGCGAGCAATCTCCTCACCATCTTCAAAAACCATTCAATTCCGGTGCAGCCATAAGAACCAAACTGTTCCCCAAAACATTATCTCCCAACCAACAACATCTTTAGCAAAGCTATTAGGTGCAATCAAATTGGTTTTTATCCAATATTTGATGTCACACTCCATAAAATCCACCAACCTATCTGATCTTATAAGCTCCTTCCAAACGAGGAAAGCATGTGGGAATTTTCGAAGAACATGATCAACATCTTCAACTTCATGACCGCAAACACTACATCGCGCGTCACTAGCAAAATGTCATCTCACCCTTTCTTGATTGGTCATAATTTTGTCGCAACACACCAACCAAAGGAAAATTTTCATCCGTTGTTCGCCTTTGAAACGATGAATAATACGCCACACATCCTCATCAGTCCCTTCCTCAATGCCATGGTGTATATCATACGCTGATTTAACCGTAAATCGTCCAGCGTTGGTGCCTGCCCAAATCACTGAATTCGTAGGAAAGTGCAGCAAACGAACATTTAATTGCTCCAATACGCAACAAAATCACATATGCCAGCAGTCGGTCAAACATCTCCCAACGCTATTACCCTTCCCCGACACCATATCAGCGACCGATGCATTCGGATACTACAGAAACAATCTCAGCAGAAGATGTTCCTCCAACGGACCAACATCACGAGTCTAAGCATCCTTCCAAAATCGCACCCCGGCACCATTCCCAAGTTGGTAACTGACATTACGCCTAATATCCTCCCAAACCACACATAAAACCTTACAAAGCCTCGATCCATTACTGCGAGCTAAAGTACAAGGAACATCTTCATTACATTTATATTTCGCACGGAGAAATCAGACCCAAAGAGCATCCTTCTTAGTAAGCAAATCAAACGCTAGCTTCATTAATAAAGCTTCATTTTAGTGAGTGAGGCGACGAAAACGAAGCCCTCATTTATTTACCGGGCGACAAACATCAGTCCACCGTAGCCCATGAACACTAGAATTTCTAAAGTGATTCCTCAAATGAATGGACGAATCAACTTTTCCAACGCATTACATGTAGCAATTGGCAAGACTGTCGTTTGCATAGTGTAGTTAGGAATTGCCACAAGAACCGCCTTTGCTAGTGTATCCGTCTAGCTAACAAGAGAGTTTCAGCCCTCCACCCACTAAGTTTCCTTTCCACCAAAGTGACCAGATAACTATAGGAAGCAGTGCTAACCCGACTATGCAGTAAAGGGACACTGAGATATTTACCCAAAACATTCACCTCAGTAAAGCCAAAACTTTGGCTTATTAAATTACGATCAGAAGTCGAGACATTCGTAGAAATTTAAATATTAGTCTTTGTTGCACTCACCTTATGCCTAGATGTCACACAATAATTATCAAGAATCATTTTGATAAGACTCATTGATCGATGGAAGCCCGAGCAAAAAGAATCATATCATCTGCAAATAAGAGATGCGATATCGGAGGTCCCCGACTCGATGTTTGGAACGCCTTCCAGCTTCCTCCATCAACCGTGTTGAGTGGATTAATGGATTGATCAAAGCTAAGAGGGGGGTGAATTAGGTTTTTAAAAATTGTTGGAGTAAATAGAATGGCTAAAAATGAAGAACAAGGAATTTTAGAGTGGTTCAAGTTTCAAATGAACTCTACATCCACTACCTTAGCTACCACTAAGGATTTTCTAACAATCCACTAATTGTTCTTCCCCTTTTCAAGGCTTAGGAGGTAACCTTTACAATACCGGTCAAATTTTCTACCCAAAATTTGACCAAACCCTCACAAGAGTACAAAGAACAAATAAAGGCAAGAAAGATATCTCTCAATACAAGATTGCCCCTTTAAGTACAAACACTCAACCCAAATTTGATTACAAGATTAGAATTGAACACTACATAATTTGGGGTTTTACAAGAGATAGGAAAATAAGCACTTTAAGCTTGGATTTTTGTAAGGATGTTTATCTTTGATGCAATAGTTGTTGTTGGTCTTCAATTGGATTCAATTTATACCTTCTCTATTAATTCTAGCCATTTGGGTGGTTAGGGTATTGATTATAGCCGTTGGGACCCTCTCTTTCCGCCATAAATGCACTTCTGCAGCTTAACGTATCAATACACGAGGACCCGTATTGATACCTATCTCAAAATAGAAAGAGTCGTTGCACAATAACAAGAGGGTGTATCGATACGCGTGTAAGCGTATCGGTACGGGACAGGGACCGTTTCGATACGGGGAACATCTATATCGATGCAATTAATTCAACAAAGCTCACTGGAAGTTTCCGTATCGATATGTCAAAGGGCGTATCGGTACGGGACAACCACCACTTTAAATTTCGGTTACCTAACAACTGACACCAACGGTCGAAATCATTAAAAGCTTTCGAATTTAAAATTCCATTAAATCCGTATCGATATGGGTGGAACCGTATCGGTACACCATTCAAACTCCTTCAGTTTTATAGAGAGCGTATCGATACAAATGCAATATGTTTCGATACGCTGTTTCGATACGGTGAGGAGCGTATCGAAACGCGTTTCTCCAGTAGCCAACTTTGCAAAAAAGGTATCGATATGGCTGGAAGCGTATCGATACGCCTGGACGTTTTTCAATACTTTGGCCTTGGAACAATTAGAAAATATTTGGAGTTTGAGTTTTTCAAATCAGATTAAAGCCTTGATGATTTAAAAATCATTTGAGGGACTTAAAAATCTATTTCAAGTTTTCAATTTAATCCTTAACATACATTGTTATATCAAAATCAAACATAGGTTTTACAATCTCCCCCTTTTTGATATAACAAAACCAAAACTTGAAATTTTTGACACTTTTGAAAAACTTTGCAAAATAGCTCCCCCTTAATATTAGCTAGGTAAAATTTAATTTGAAATCAAAATTATAAGTGTGAGCTTGTTCCCTCTCCCCCTTTTTGTTAGATTAAAAATAGAGACATTGATAAACATAGGCAAAAGGCATAAATAATAACCAAAAAACATAATATAGATAACCATTAAGTTCAAAATAAAGATAACATCAACATAAAATCCAAATAACAGAAAATCAAAGCATAGGTTTTAGAATGCAAACTTAGTCCTAAAAACATAATCCAAAGTGCATAAATAGATATCCTAAATGACATGAGTAATATGCAAAGATGAACTACTACGCATCTCCATCGCCATCTTCATCGTCCTCATCATGTACATCATTATTCCTTTGAGATTGATGCCACTCGTTATGAAAAGCGGTAAGAGATATGTTCATCGAGTTGTGACCGCCTTCAAGGGAAGTGAGACGCGTCTCCACATTCTTCACACGATCTTCAAGACTTGTAAAATGTGTGTCTATAGCAGCAAATCTTGAACTCATCGCTTGATCCATGGAAGCAATTCCCGTGTGCAACCCCGTGAATTGCTCGTTGAGAAAGGTCATGAGGGAATCCATGAAAGGTGGAGGAGGAGCTTGAGCGGCTTGAGGATTAGCAATTTCTTCTGGAATAGCATCACTAGGGAGTTCGGATAGACGAAGCCAATTACCATTAAAGTACATGAACTTACCCCTTGAAAGAGATCTTTCATCGATAGGATCGATAAGGGGAGTCGGGTAGTCATGTGAACAATATATCTCCTTTTGTGTGAAGGAAATAACTCAAGGTCGTTCCATTAGTGAATGAAGCGGCAAGAGTAGTGTGGCGATGTTGCACGAGATAGACAATCTCCGCAAACATAATTCGAGCAAGGTTTGGTTGTTGTCTTTGACGGAAGTATCGAATCCAAAAATCTTCAACTTGGCGGATAGTGGAATACTTGCCTCCCGAGGGCCTAAACCACCAAGAAACCATCAAATGTAGGATCCGATCTTGAGCATTAAGAGCGGTGACAGAACCTCTCAAGACATGGCCAAGAGCATTCTCATCATCAAGACCCTCATCCTCTAACTTGAACACATCAAAAATAGATTGAACATTGATGGTGATCTATTTACCCATTAGATAGGAATTAACAACCGTAACAACACCCGCTTGATTGGCGACACATTTGGCATTAGTATAGAAGATCAAAACCAAATTGCAATAGTAAAAGTCGGGAATTTGAATGAAATACATAAATTTCCATTCTTGGAGCAAAGGTAAGTAAATAAATTTGAAACGCTCCGAGTTGAGAAAAGGAACAGAAATTACCCTCTTCGGACGGATTTTGTGGTTTTCAAATTTTCGGAAATAGTTAAGATCTCCGAAAGTCTTGAAGCACTGTTGATATATAAGAGTGAGGTTCGGGCGAGTACCATCTCCGGCATTAGAACCTTCACCGACTTCACTAGTACGTGCTCTCTTTTTAGGTGCCATTGACTAGAGAAAAAGATTAAAAACAGTGTATGCATTAACTTTCTCATTCAACACATTGAAAATCAATAATCAAGGTTTTTGAAAACAATTGAGAAACAAATGAAAAATAAAAAGTTTGAAAAGAAATTTGTTTTTGAGAAAACAAAACAAAACAAAATTTAGAACGAAAATCAAATGAAAAAAAAGAATTTTTTTTTACCTTGATATTGATAGAGAGGGATGGGAGAAGAACTTTGCACCAAATTGATGAAAAGCTTTGCTTGATGTTGAAAACCCTCAAGAGATTTTGAGTTGTGGTGTGTAAATATGAGGGATTGAGAGGCTTTTTATAGAGTGAAAAATGGCTAGGGTTTTGTAAAAGCAATTTTGGTAAAAGTAAAACTCTTTAAATGCCTTAAAGAAACTGTCTGCGCAATCACGTATCGATACGCCTGAGAGTGTATCGATACAGGGGTAAAACCGTAATTTCCTTGAAACGCTCATCGAAGGTCCGTATCGAAACGAATACAATCAATATCGAAATGCTTTTAGCTCGTATCGAAACGGGTTTAACCGTATCGATACCTATTTTAGGCAAAATGCAGTCTGGAAAGCTAATACGGTACCCGTATCGGTACGTAGAAGGCCGTATCGATACCCTATGCCTATAAATGCATTTTAGGCTTTAAGAACAACCAAAGGCTCGATTTTAACACCTCCTAAATGAATGCAATTGATGAATGAGCAATTCTAAGCATATTCTAATAGAAGCATACTCCCTCTAGCTATAAGCATGGATATTTTCAAGATTAACAACACATAAACATGCAATTTCACAAATTCAAGCAATTTTAACCTCAAAAAGAGTCCTAAAGGGTCAAGGAAGGCTAGTTAGTCCTAACTCTCTCCTAAGGGACCAAAAACGCTCTTTGTCTAGAGGTTTAGTAAAAATGTCCGCTAGTTGGTTCAAGGTGTCAACGTACTCTATAACAACTTCTTCCTTAAGGACATGATCTCTAATGAAATGATGCCTTATCTCTATATGTTTGGTTCTAGAGTGTTGGATGGGATTTTTAGTTAAGCATATGGCACTGGTGTTATCACACTTAAGGGGTATGGTTTCAACTTTAATATCATAATATAAGAGTTGTTGCTTCATCCAAAGGACTTGAGCACAACAACTCCCTAAGGATATGTACTCTGCTTCGATGGTAGATAGAGCTACATTATTTTTTTTCTTAGAGAACCAAGATATGAGCATACTACCTAAGAATTGACATGTTCCCGAAGTACTCTTCCTATCAATTTTACACCCCTCATAATCCGCATCTGAATAAGCATGAAGGTTGAAGGTTGAGTCTCTAGGGTACCAAAGACCTAGACAAGGAGTATCTCTAAGGTACCTAAAGATTCTCTTAACGGCTATAAGGTGAGACTCTCTAGGACTAGCTTGAAACCTAGCACACAAGCAAACACTAAACAATATATCTGGTCTACTTGCGGTAAGGTAAAGCAAAGATCCAATCATAGAGCGATAAAGCTTAGATTCGACACACTTACCTCCTTCATCTTTGTCAAGCTTTGTAGATGAGCTCATTGGTGTGGCTTTGCATTCTCCAAGCCAAACTTCTTGAGCATATCCTTGGTGTACTTTGCTTGATTGATGAAGGTGCCATCCTTCTTTTGCTTGATTTGGAGTCCCAAAAAGAATGAGAGCTCCCCCATCATGCTCATCTCGAATTCACATTGCATTAACTTAACAAACTCTTTGCAATGACACTCATTAAAAGATCCAAAAATAATATCATCAACATATATTTGTACTACTAAAATGTCATTTTTATACCTTTTTATGAAAAGTGTAGTGTCCACCTTACCTTTTTCAAAACCTTTTTCAATCAAAAAGTTTGAAAGTCTTTCATACCAAGCTCTAGGAGCTTGTTTTAAACCATAAAGTGCTTTAGTTAGTTTGAAAACATGATTTGGAAATTTTGAATCTTCAAAACCCGGTGGTTGTTCCACATACACTTCCTCATTTATAAAACCATTTAAAAATGCGCTTTTAACATCCATTTGAAAAAGCTTGAAATCATGATAACATGCATATGCAAGCAACATCCTAATAGCTTCCATTCTAGCTACGGGTGCATAGGTTTCATCAAAATCAATTCCCTCTTCTTGAGTGTAACCTTGAGCAACTAATCTAGCTTTGTTTCTCACAATGTTACCACTCTCATCTAGTTTATTCCTAAATACCCATTTAGTTCATATAGTAGATTGATTACTAGGCCTTTCAACTAATGTCCAAACATTACTTCTCTCAAATTGATTTAACTCTTCTTGCATAGTCATAATCCAAAAATCATCTTTTAATGCTTCTTTAATGTTCTTAGGCTCTATGCATGAGATAAAAGCAACATGGTTCATGAGTTTAAGAGAAGATCTAGTAGTTACCCCCTTGGATGGATCACCCAAGATTTCACCACTTTTGACATAGTTGTACTCCCTTGGGTAGCTCACTTCCTTTTCCTCAAGAGCCAAGTCCTTCAAGGCTTCAAGAGGTGGATCTTGTGCATCCTCTTCTTTCGTTGGAATCTCATCCTCCTTTGAAGTTTGTCCTCCATCAAAGGCATCAAGGATTCCTACATCATCATCATCACAAGTATCCTTCCTCGGAAGGAGATTATCATCGAATACAACATGAATAGACTCTTCTACTACTAAAGTTCTCTTATTAAATACACGATAGGCTTTAGAGCTTAAAGAATAACCTAAGAAAATAGCTTCATCACTTTTAGCATCAAATTTACCTAAGTTATCTTTTCCATTGTTTAAAACAAAACACTTGCAACCAAATGGATGAAAATAGCTAATGTTAGGCTTTTTATATTTTAAAATCTCATATGGTGTTTTCTTTAAAAGTGGCCTAATCATTACTCGGTTTACAATGTAGCAAGCGGTATTTGTGGCTTCCGCCCAAAAAAATTTAGGTAAATTGTTTTCACAAAGCATGGTTCTAGCCATTTCTTGTAAAGTCCTATTTTTCCTCTCAACTACCCCATTTTGTTGAGGAGTTTGAGGAGCCGAAAATTTGTGGCTAATACCATTTTCATTTAAAAACTCTTCAAAACCTAGATTTTAAAATTCGGTTCCATGATCACTTCTAATATGAGAGATATTAAGTTCAGGATCATTTTGAGTCAATTTTGAAAATGTGATAAATTTTTCTAAAGCCTTATCTTTAGTACTTAAGAATAGAACCCAAGTAAATATAGAATAGTCATCAACAAGTACAAATGTGTGAAACCTATGTTTGATTTTGATATAATTAAATCTTTAAGGATCAATTTGAAAAACTTAAAATTGTTTTATAAGTCCCTTAATAAGTTTTAAATCACCAATACTTTAAAACTGATTTGAAAAACTCAAACTCAAAATATTTTCTAAGTGTTCCAAGGCCAAACTATTGAAAACCGTCCATGTGTATCGATACGCTTCCAGCCGTATCGATACCATTTTTACAAAGTTGGCCACTGTCGGAACTCGTTTCGATATGCACTTAACCGTATCGAAACACCGTATCGAAACAGATTCAATCTGTATCGATACGCTCTTTTGTAAAAGTCTAAATGAGTTTGAATGGCGTACCGATACGACTTAACCCGTATCGATACAGTTTGAACGAATTTTAAATTCAAGTCGTTTTAAATATTTCGACCGTTGGTGTCAGTTGTTAGGTAACCAAATTTTAAATTGGTAGTTAACCCGTATCGATACGGTAAACCCTCGTATCGAAACGGAAACTGACAGTGAGCTAAGTCGAGAAAAAGGTATCGATACGGTCTTAGCCGTTTCGACCCCCCGTATCGATACGCCTATGTGCGTTTCGATACCCCCTATTTATTGTGCACAACGACTCTTTCTTTTCTGAGACATGTATCGATACGGCTCCCCGAGTACCGATACGGGTAGCTGCAGAAGTGCATTTATGGTGGTGAGAGAGGGTTCCAACAGCTCTATTCAAGTTCCCAACCACCCAAACGGCTAGAATTAATAGAGGAGGTATAAATTGAAGTCATTTGAAGGTCAGCAACAACTATTCAACCCACAAGCATCATCAAAGCAAAAATCTAAACCCTTGTGCTATTCAAAGTCAAATTCTTGTACCCAACTCTAGTGTTTTTCAATTGTCATTTTGTATTGTGAGTTTGGGGTGATTGAAATTGTAATTGGGTAGACATTTATCCTTTGAGAGAAATCATTTGAGTTTACCAAAACTTCTCTTTGTAAATTGAGTGGATTAAGCTTTGGGTAGAAAGCTTAATCGAATTTGTAAGGTTACCTCCTCATCCAAGAAAAGGGGAAGAATTCAAGTAGTGAATTGGTTTAAAATCCTTAGTGGGAACTAAGGTAGTGGATGTAGAGTTCATTTGGAGAACTTGAACCACTCTAACTACTTGTGTCAATTTTTATTTTTCACTCATTCTTCCCACCAAAATTTTTATTGCCAATTGACCCCCTCTTGGCCATTTTCAATTGTTTGATCAACTCAACAATTGGTATCAGAGCTACACTCATTGGAAGGATTACAACCCTCTTGAGTCGATTCTAGGAGAGTTTGATCAACAACTAGTCAAGCAATGGCATCCACCTCCAACTATGAGTCCCAATCCACCACCAAGCCACCATTCTTCAATGGGGATAACTACCCATATTGGAAGAATAGGATGAGGCTTTTCATCAAGTCTACCGACTACATGGTGTGGGATGTGAATGAAGAAGGTCCATACATTCCCATGAAGAGAGATGGAGAAAGACTCGTCCCAAAGGTAAAAGCCGAGATGACGGATGATGAAAGAAGAAGGATGCAAGTGAATGAAAAAGCTCTCAATGTGATATTTTGTGCACTTGGTCCGGATATCTACTCCAAGGTGTCTTCAATCGAAAATGCAATGAGGTTTGGGACACCCTCGAGACAACATATGAGGGAACTAGTGATGTCAAGGAGACAAAGATTGGGATACTCAATCTAAGCTATGAAAACTTCAAGATGGATCCCGATGAAAGTGTCTCCAAGATGTTTGATCGATTCTCGGTCATTGTCAACGGATTGAAGGGGTTCGGCGAGATCATCCCCGAAGACAAACTAGTGAGGAAATTGTTGTACTCTCTTTCGGAGTCATGGGATGGCAAGAGAACGGCTATTATTGAAGCTAGAGATTTGAAGACTCTCAAGCTTGATGCTCTTGTTGGATCTCTACTCACCCATGAGATTATGAGGAAGGGAAGAGAAGAAGAGAAGAAAATAGTTGAGAAGAAGGAGGTTGAGAAGAAGAAAGTGGGAATCGCTCTAAAAGCTTCACATCAAGAAAGCGATTCAATTGAAGATGAAGATGAGGAGATGGCCATGTTGGCCAAACGGTTTACTCGATTCATGAAGTCAAATCGTGGAAGAAAGTTTATTAGAAAAGGAGACTTCAAGAGTAAGAGTAAGGAAGAAGAGAAGGACCAAATCACTTGTTATGAATCCAAGAAGCCGAGTCACATCTGTTCCGAATGTCCTCAATTGAAAAGGAAGAGCTTTGGGAAGAAGAACAAGCTCAAAGCTCAAATAGCAACTTGGAGTGACGATGAGTCATCCGAGGAAGAGGAGGAAGTGGCCAATCTTTGTTTCATGGCCATTGATAACCAAAGGTAAATTCTAACTTATCCAATTTCGATTTTACTTTTGATGAACTTCAAGATGCTTATGATGAATTGCAAGAGGTTTACGATAAGTTAGTAGGAAAATACAAACAATCCATTTTGAAAAACAAGAAAACCATTTCCGATTTGAAAAATCAAAATGAGACATTTTCTAAAGCTAACTCCGAATTGGAAAAGAAAGTTTTGTTTTTAGTAAATCTTTCAAATGATCTTAAAACAAAAAATCTTGAACTTGAAAAACTTCTTTCCGATTTTCAAGATTATCACACAAAGGAAGTGGATAATCTTAAAACATCCATTGCTATTGGGAAAACAATTTTGAAAAAGGTGATCATTCTAAATCCCAATATGTAAAAAGAAAACCTTTTATTCCTAAACAAAGAAATTTTAATAAGCAATCTAGAGGTCAAAGAGTTAGGAGTGTTTGGGTTCCTAAGGAACTCATTATTTTTAATAACATGAATGCTATTGCTTCTTAGATTCCTAAGGGAACCAAAATTTTGAAGGCTAACACTCATGGACCCAAAATGATTTGGGTACCAAAAATCAAGGCCTAATTTCTTTGTTTGTATGGGAAGCATTGCTACAAGGCTAAAGCTTCAAGCCAAAATTATTGGTACCTTGATAGTGGATGCTCAAGACATATGACCGGTGACAAGAGTAGATTTGTGGAACTAAAGCCAAAGAGTGGTGGAGTAGTAACTTTTGGTGACAACTCCAAAGGCCATATTGAAGGAATAGGCTCCATTGGTAATCACTCTTCTATTTTCATTGAAAATGTTTTGTATGTCAACGGTCTTAAACATAACTTATTGAGTATTAGTCAATTATGTGACAAGGGTTTTAATGTTTTATTTGATAAAAGTGGTTGCAAAATTGTAAACATTAAAACAAATCAACTAATGCTCATTGGTCATCGCATAGGGAACATATACATGGTGCATCTAGATGACATTCATTCATCTCATACATGCTTAGTTGCACATGATGAACATGACTCATGGCTTTGGCATAGAAAATTAGGACATGCTAGCATGAGTGTCTTAGAAAAATTAATTTCCCTTAATCTAGTTAGAGGTTTACCCAAACTTAAATTTTCTAATGATAAAATTTGTGATGCATGCTCAAAGGGTAAACAACATAGAACCTCTTTTAAATCCATTAATGATGTCTCTACTAGTAGATGTTTACAATTGATTCATATGGATCTTTTTGGGCCTATTAGAACAATGAGCTTGGGTGGAAAATCATATGCTTTTGTGCTTGTAGATGACTATTCTAGGTTTATTTGGGTTCTATTCTTAAGTAAAAAGGATGAGGCTTTAGAAAAATTCATCACATTCTCTAAAATAACTCAAAATGATCTTGAACTTAAAATTTCTCACATTAGAAGTGATCATGGAACCGAATTTCAAAATCTAGGTTTCGATGAGTTTTTAAATGAAAATGGGATTAGCCACAATTTTTCCGCACCTCGCACTCCTCAACAAAATGGGGTAGTTGAGAGGAAAAATCAAACTTTAGAAGAAATGGCTAGAACCATGCTTTGCGAAAATAATTTACCTAAATATTTTTGGGCGGAAGCCACAAATACCGCTTGCTATATTATAAATCGAGTAATGATTAGGCCAATTTTGAAGAAAACACCTTATGAGATTTTAAAATCTAAGAAGCCTAACATTAGCTATTTTCATCCTTTTGGTTGCAGGTCTTTTGTTTGAATAATGGTAAAGAAAACTCAGGTAAATTTGATGCTAAAAGTGATGAAGCTATTTTCTTAGGGTACTCTTTAAACTCTAAAGCCTATCGTGTATTTAATAAAAAGAACTCTAGTAGTTGAAGAGTCTATACATGTTGTTTTCGATGATAACCTCCTTCCGAGGAAGGAATCTTGTGATGATGATGATGTATGAATCCTTGATGCCATTGATGGAGGACAAACGTCAAATGTGGATGAGGTTCAAACTAAAGATGAGGATGCACAAGATCCACCTCTTGAAGCCTTGAAGGACTTGGCTCTTGAGGAAAGGGAGGTGTCTTACCCAAGGGAGTTAAACTATGTCAAAGGTGGTGAAATCTTGGGTGATCCATCCAAGGGGGTAACTACTAGATCCTCTCTCAAATTAATGAATCATGTTGCATTTGTTTCATGCATTGAGCCTAAAAATATTAAAGAAGCTTTAAAAGATGATTTTTGGATTTTGGTCATGCGAGAGGAATTAAATCAATTTGAGAGAAGTAAAGTTTGGACATTAGTTGAAAGGCCTAATAATCAATCTACTATAGGTACAAAATGGGTTTTTAGGAATAAATTAGATGAAAGTGGTAATATAGTGAGAAACAAGGCTAGGCTTGTTGCTCAAGGCTATACCCAATAAGAGGGAATTGATTTTGATGAGACCTATGCACCCGTAGCTAGAATGGAAGCTATTAGGATGTTGCTTGCATTTGCATGTTATCATAATTTCAAGCTTTTTCAAATGGATGTGAAAAGTGCCTTTTTAAATGGTTTTATAAATGAAGAAGTGTATGCTGAACAACCACCGGGTTTTGAGGATTCAAAATTTCCAAACCATGTGTTTAAACTTACAAAAGCTCTCTATGGTTTAAAACAAGCTCCTAGAGCTTGGTATGAGAGACTTTCAAATTTCTTAATTGAAAAGAGTTTTGAAAAGGGAAAGGTGGATACCACACTCTTCATAAAAAGATATAACAATGACATCTTAGTAGTTCAAATTTATGTTGATGATATCATTTTTGGTTCTACTAATGAGTGTTATTGTAAAGAATTTTCTAAGCTAATGCAAGGTGAGTTCGAGATGAGCATGATGGGGGAGCTCTCATTCTTCTTGGGACTCCAAATCAAACAAAGGAAAGATGGCACCTTCATAAATCAAGCTAAGTACGTGAGTGATATGCTCAAAAAGTTTGGCTTGGAGAATGCAAAACCTCAAGTCACACCTATGAGTTCTTCCATAAAGCTTGACAAAGATGAAAGAGGTAAGTGTGTTGATTCTATGCTTTATAGATCCATGATAGGTTCTTTGCTTTACCTTACCGCAAGTAGACCGGATATCATGTTTAGTGTTTGCTTGTGTGCTCGGTTTCAAGCTAGTCCTAGAGAATCACACTTAGTTGCCATTAAGAGAATTTTTAGATACCTTAGAGACACACCTACCTTAGGTCTTTGGTATCCTAAAGATTCTTCCTTTAGCCTTCATGCTTATTCGGATGCGGATTATGGGGGATGTAAGATAGATAGGAAAAGTACTTCCGGAACATGACAATTCTTAGGTAGTATGCTCGTATCTTGGATCTCTAAGAAACAAAATAGCGTAGCCTTATCTACCACCGAAGCGGAGTACATATCCTTAGGGAGTTGTTGTGCTCAAGTTCTTTGGATGAAGCAACAACTCTTAGATTATGGTGTTAAAGTTGAAACCATACCCCTAAAATGTGACAACACTAGTGCTATATGTTTAACAAAAAATCCCATCCAACACTCTAGAACCAAACACATAGAAATAAGGCATTATTTCATTAGAGATCATGTCCTTAAAGAAGATGTGGTTATAGAGTATGTAGACACCTTGAACCAATTAGCGGATATATTTACAAAACCTTTAGATAAAGAGCGTTTTTGGTCCCTTAGGAGAGAGTTAGGTCTAGCTAGCCTATCTTGACCTTTTAGGACCTCTTTGTGCTTAAAATTGCTTGATTTTGTGAAATTGCATGTTTGTGTGTTGTAACTCTTGAAAATGTCCATGCCTATAGTTAGGGGGAGTATGATTCTATTCAAATATGTTTAGAACTGTTCATTCATCATTTGCATTCCTTTAGAAGATGCTAAAATCGAGCCTATGGTTGTTCTTTAGGTCTAAAGATGTATTTCTGGGCATAGGGTATCGATACAGATCTACGCGTATCGATACGAGTACCTCATTAAGCTTCCCAGACCTCTTGTTGCCTTAAACGGGTATCGATACGATTAAACCTGTATCGATACGAGCTTCAATCGTTTCGATACGGATCTCATCCGTTTCGATACGATTCTCCAACGGGTATTTTTAAGGAAATGACGTTTCTACCCCCGTATCGATACACCCTCAGGCGTATCGATACTCGATTGCGCAAACAACTTTTAATTTGGCATTTAAAGTCTTCAAATTTTACCAAAACTAAAATTCTTCAAACCCTAAAAACACTAGCCGTCTTTGCCTATAAAAGGGCTCTTCCTCCCTCATATTTTCACACCATAACTCAAAAACTTCAAGAGGGTTTCGAAAGCTCTAAGTTTTTCTCTCATCAAATTGGTGCTAGGCTTTTCTTCATTCTTCTCTAATCCCAATCAAGGTAAATCACTTCTTTTTCTTTTATATATATTTTTTGTTCTGTTTTTATATTTGTTTTCTTAACAAATCTTTTTTGTTTTTCAAAAAAAATTTCTTCAACAATTTTTGTTTTTCAAAATTTCTTCTTCAAAATTTTATTTTGCAATTTTTTTTACCTTGATCTTTGATTTTTCAATGATTTGAATGAAGGAATCTAAATGCATACACTTGTTTTTCTAGTTCATGGCACCCAAGGAATCTAGGAAGAGATCCCGGGTTTCTCAAACCGGTGAATCATCCAATCCCGGAGAGGTTGCACGTCCAAACTACACCCAAATCTATGAAAATTCCTTTGAAACCCCCGGAGCTCTCACATATTTTTGTCAATTCGAAAACTACAAGATTCGTCCAGAAAGGGTAATATCTATTCCTTTTCTTGATTCGGAGCGTTTCAAATTTGAATATCTTCCTTTGCTTCGACTTTGGAATTTTATGGATTTTCTCTCCATTCCCGGTTTTTATTACCGTCTTTTGGTTTTGATCTTCTACACTAATGCCAAATGTCTTGCTAATCGTAATGGGGTTGTTACCGGAGTTAGTTCTTATCTAATGGGCAAGAAAATCATCCTTGATGTCAAGTCTATATGTGAAGTTTTTAATTTGGAGGATGAAGGCCTTGATGATGAGAATGCTTTAGGCCATGTTCTTAGTGGCTCCATCACCGCCCTCAATGCTCAAGATCGGATCCTCCATTTGATGGTGTCTTGGTGGTTTAGGCCTTCCGGAGGAAAGTACTCTACCTTCCGTCAAGTGGATGATTTTTGGATCCGTTGCTTCCGTGAGCGAAAGCGTCCAAACCTTGCTCGAATCATGTTTGCGGAGATTCTCTATCTTTTGCAACATCGCCACACCTCTCTCGTCACCTCCTTCACCTATGGTACGGCCCTAAGCTATTACTTTGTGAAAAAGGATATTGATTGCTCGTTTGACTTCCCAACTCCCCTCACCGATCCTATTGATGAACGCTCTCTTGCACGGGGTAAGTTCCATTATTTTAATGGAAGTTGGTTACGTCTTTCCAAGCTACCTCCCGAGGCCGCAGCCGAATTGGAAAATCCTCAAGGTGGTCAAGCTCCTCAAGCTCCTCCACCTCCTCCTCAACCTTCCATGGATGCTCTTATGACCTTCCTTAATGAGCAATTCACGGGGTTGCGCACGGATATGGGAAATTGTCTTACCGCTCTTGAAACAAGCTTTGACACAAGGATGACAACCATGGAGAATCGTCTCATCTCTCTTGAAAGCGGTCATAACTCTTTGAATATTTCCCTCTCTGCTTTCCATGATGAGTGGCGCAATAGCATGAGGAATGATGATCCAATTGTCGATGAAGATGAAGATGATGAAGAAGGCGATGATGATGCCTAGTAGCTTCTCCTTGCATCTCATGCATATCATCTAGGATATTTCTATTTATGCACCTTTGTTTCATGTTTTTAGGACTAAGTTTGCTTTATTTTAAACCTATGCTTTGATTTTATGTTTTGTTGGATTTTTAAGTTGATGTTATGCTTTATCTTTGAACTTAATGATATTTATGTTGCCTATTTATACCTTTGCCTATGCTATGCACTTTATTTTGTCTCAATATTTTTGATCTAACAAAAAGGGGGAGAGAAGCTAGCTCACAACACTTTAAAAATTTTGATTTCAACTTAAAAGTTACCTAGCTTATATTAAGGGGGAGTTAATTTTGCAAAGTTCTTCAAAGTATAAAAAAGTTTAAGTTTTAGTTTTGTTATATCAAAAAGGGGGAGATTGTGAAACCTATGTTTGATTTTGATATAATTAAATCTTTAAGGATCAATTTGAAAAACTTAAAATTGTTTTATAAGTCCCTTAATAAGTTTTAAATCACCAACACTTTAAAACTGATTTGAAAAACTCAAACTCAAAATATTTTCTAAGTGTTCCAAGGCCAAACTATTGAAAACCGTCCAGGTGTATCGATATGCTTCCAGCCGTATCGATACCATTTTTACAAAGTTGGCCACTGTCGGAACTCGTTTCGATACACACTTAACCGTATCGAAACACCGTATCGAAACAGATTCAATCTGTATCGATACTCTCCTTTGTAAAAGTCTAAAAGAGTTTGAATGGCGTACCGATACGACTTAACCCGTATCGATACGGTTTTAACGAATTTTAAATTCAAGTCGTTTTAAATATTTCGACCGTTGGTGTCAGTTGTTAGGTAACCAAATTTTAAATTGGTAGTTAACCTGTATCGATACAGTAAACCCTCGTACCGAAACGGAAATTGATAGTGAGCTAAGTCGAGAAAAAGGTATCGATACGGTCTTAGCCGTTTCGATCCCCTGTATCGATACGCCTATGTGCGTTTCGATACCCCCTATTTATTGTGCACAACGGCTCTTTCTTTTCTGAGACAGGTATCGATACGGCTCCCCGAGTACCGATACGGGTAGCTGCAGAAGTGCATTTATGGTGGTGAGAGAGGGTTCCAACGGCTCTATTCAAGTTCCCAACCACCCAAACGGCTAGAATTAATAGAGGAGGTATAAATTGAAGTCCTTTGAAGGTCAGCAACAACTATTCAACCCACAAGCATCATCAAAGCAAAAATCCAAACCCTTGTGCTATTCAAAGTCAAATTCTTGTACCCAACTCTAGTGTTTTTCAATTGTCATTTTGTATTGTGAGTTTGGGGTGATTGAAATTGTAATTGGGTAGACATTTATCCTTTGAGAGGAATCATTTGAGTTTACCAAAACTTCTCTTTGTAAATTGAGTGGATTAAGCTTTGGGTAGAGAATTTAATCGAATTTGTAAGGTTACCTCCTCATCCAAGAAAAGGGGAAGAATTCAAGTAGTGAATTGGTTTAAAATCCTTAGTGGGAACTAAGGTAGTGGATGTAGAGTTCATTTGGAGAACTTGAACCACTCTAACTACTTGTGTCAATTTTTATTTTTCACTCATTCTTCCCACCAAAATTTTTATTGCCAATTCACCCCCCTCTTGGTCATTTGCAATTGTTTGATCAACTCAACAAAATGCATACGATTTTCCACCCAAGCTCATAGTTCTAACAGGCCCAAATAAATCCATGTGAATAAGTTGTAAACACCTACTTGTAGAAACATCATTAATGGATTTAAAGGATGATCTATGTCGTTTACCCTTAGAGCATGCATCACAAATTTTGTCATTTGAGAACTTAATTTTGGGCAAACCTCTAACTAGATTTAGGGAAACTAATTTTTCTAAAACACTAATGCTAGCATGTCCTAGTTTCCTATGCCATATCCATGCATCATTTTTCATTTTGTGCAACAAACATGCATGAGATGTATGAATGTCATCTAAATGCACCATGTATATATTACATATGCGATGACCAATGAGCATTATATTGTTTGATTTAATGTCAACAATTTTGCACCCATTTTTATCAAATAAGACATTAAACCCTTTGTCACACAATTGACTAATGATCAATAAATTATGTTTTAGACCATCGACATATAAAACATTTTCAATGAGAATAGTAGAGTGATTACCTATGGATCCAATACCTTTAATATGGCCTTTGGAGTTGTCACCAAATGTCACTACTCCTCCACCTTTTGGCTTTAAGTCCATGAATCGACTCTTGTTTCCGGTCATGTGCCTCGAGCATCCACTATCAAGGTACCATGAGTTTTGACTTTGTGCTTTGGCCTTGTAGCAATGCTCCCCCTACAAACAAAGATATTAAGCTTTGATTTTTGGTACCCAAATCATTTTGGGTCCACGAGTGTTAGCTCCCAAAAGCTTGGTTCCCTTAGGAATCCAAGGTGACATAGCAACAACATTATTAGACTTGACGAGTTCCTTAGCAACCCATACACTTATAATTTTCTTAGTTCTATTATGCCTATAGAAGCCACTTTGTTTGTAGTTATATGTCTTTCTCTTAGGTTGGTTAGTTCTAGAGGATTAACCTATTGCATTTTTCACATTACCAACATTTTTGAAATACTCCTTGAGCTTGTTAAGCTCATCTAATACCCTTTGGTGTTCATTATTGCATTGAGAAATAAGATTGTTTAAGTCTACATTTTCATCTTGAAAGAATTTAAGTTCATCTTATAAACCTAAGATCTTTTTCTCAAATTTTAAGTTAGCTTGAGAAAGTGAGTCATTTTTAGCATTTAATTCCGAAATAATCTTTTTATTTCTTATGATCGACTCTTTATACTTCTCAACTAACTCATCATATACCTCTTGTAATTCATCATAAGCATCATGCAATTCATCAAATGTAAAATCAAAAGATGATGAGTTAGAGGTTACCATGGAGGAATCCTCCTCAAGAGCCATGAGGCACAGGTTGGCCACTTCGTGTTCCTCATCCTCAGATGACTCCTCATCACTCCAAGTAGCAAGCTTGGCTTTGAGCTTCTTCTTCTTCTCAAATCCCTTCTTCTTGAGTTGAGGGCACTCCGAACGAATATGACCCAATTTTTTGCACTCAAAGCAAATGATTTGATCCCTCTCTTCTTCTTTGTTTTTGGTTTTGAAGTCCATTTTTCGTTGAATCTTCCTTCCTCAGTTGGACCTCATAAACCGTGAGAACCTTTTGGCTATCATAGCCAATTCTTCTAGGTCTTCCTCCTCATTAGAAGTGATCTCCTCATGTAGTGAAGCTTTAAGAGCCACTCCTATCTTCTTCTAATTCTTTTCTACCTCTAGCTTCTCCACTCTTCTCTCTTCCTTCTTCTTTTCATCTTCCCTTCCTTGCTTCATTATCTCATGAGTTAGGAGAGAACCCACTAGCTCATCAAGCTTGAGTGTCTTCAAATTTTTGGCCTCAATGATTGCGGTTCTCTTCCCATCCCAAGACTCAGGAAGTGAGCAGAGTAGCTTCCGAACTAGTTTGTCTTCTGGGATTATCTCTCCAAAACCCTTTAGCCCATTGACGATTTTTGAGAAACGGTCGAACATCTTTGACACGGTTTCGTCGGGCTCCTTTTTGAAATTCTCATAGCTAAGATTGAGAATTCAAATCTTTGTCTCCTTCACATCACTTGTTCCTTAAAAAGTAGTCTCAAGTGTATCCCACACTTCCTTAGCACTTTCTATGGAGGAAACTTTGGAGTAGATGTCAGGACCGAAAGAGCAAAACAACATGTGAAGAGCTTTATTATTGATTTGAATCTTCTTTCTCTCTTCTTCACTCATCTCATTTTTCTTCTTTAGCACCAATCTTCCTTCGTCGTCTCTCGTCATCGGAATATAGGGACCATCTTCAATGGCATCCCAAACTAGATAATCGTTGGATTTAATGAATAGGCGCATTCGATTCTTCCAAAAGGGGTAGTTATCACTATTGAAGAAAGGCGGTTTCGTGGTTGATTGAGACTCGTACATGCTTGAACCGTGGATGTCATGGCTTGCTTTTGTAGATGATCACACTGTTCCTTGGAACTCCTCTTGTGGCTGTAAATCCTTCAAAGAGGTAAGCTCTGATACCAATTGTTGAGTGGATAAATGGATTGATCAAAGCCAAAAGGGGGGTGAATTGGGTTTTTAAAAATTGTTGGAGTAAATAGAATGGCTAAAAATGAAGAACAATGAATTTTAGAGTGGTTCAAGTTCCAAATGAACTCTACATCCACTACCTTAGCTACCACTAAGGATTTTCCAACAATCCACTAATTGTTCTTCCCCTTTTCAAGGCTTAGAAGGTAACCTTTACAATACCGGTCAAATTTTCTACCTAAAATTTGACCAAACCCTCACAAGAGTACAAAGAACAAATAAAGGCAAGAAAGATATCTCTCAATACAAGATTTCCCCTTTAAGTACAAACACTCAACCCAAATTTGATTACAAGATCAGAATTGAACACTAGACAATTTGGGGTTTTACAAGGGATAGGAAAATAAGTACTTTGAGCTTGGATTTTTGTAAGGATGTTTATCTTTGATGCAATAGTTGTTGTTGGTCTTCAATTGGCTTCAATTTATACCTTCTCTATTAATTTTAGTTGTTTGGGTGGTTAGGGTATTGATTATAGCCGTTGGGACCCTCTCTTTCCACCATAAATACACTTCTACAGCTTACCGTATCGGTACACGAGGACCCGTATCGATACATGTCTCAAAACAGAAAGAGTTGTTGCACAATAATAATAGGGTGTATCGATACGCGTGTAAGCGTATCAGTACGGGACATGGGCCGTTTCGGTACGGGGAACAACCGTATCGATGCAATTAATTCAACGGAGCTCACTGGAAGTTTTCGTATCGATACGGCAAAGGGTGTATCGGTACGAGACAACCATCACTTTAAATTTCGGTTACCTAACAACTGACACCAACGGTCAAAATCATTAAAAGCTTTCGAATTTAAAATTCCATTAAATTTGTATCGATACGGGTGGAACCGTATCGGTACGCCATTCAAACTCCTTCAGTTTTACAGAGAGAGCGTATCAATACAGATGCAATTTGTTTCAATACGATGTTTCGATACGGTAAGGGGTGTATCAAAACGCGTTTCTCCAGTAGCAAACTTTGCAAAAAAGGTATCGATACGGCTGGAAGCGTATCGATACGCCTGGACGTTTTTCAATACTTTGGCCTTGGAACACTTAGAAAATATTTGGAGTTTGAGTTTTTCGAATCAGATTAAAGCCTTGATGATTTAAAAATCATTTGAGGGACTTAAAAATCTATTTCAAGTTTTCAATTTAATCCTTAACATACATTGTTATATCAAAATCAAACATAGGTTTTACAAACCACCTTCTGAATATCATCGCCAATATTTCTAAACAAAGCACAAAAATATTCGATGAAAGCGGGTCACCTTGGCGAATCCCCCGCGACGGTGAAAAGGCTTCAGTTAACGAGCCATTTCAAACAATCTGAGTAGAAACCGATGAGATACACTTCATGATCAACGCTCGCAAACAATTCGGTATCCCCAAGTCAACTAACGTATCCTCCACATAGTCTCACTCGAGCCTGTCATAAGCCTTCTCAAGGTCAATTTTAATGGCTATCCACCCATGTTTGCCCGTTTTACACCGCATTGAGTGTAAAATATCCAGAGTAATAACAATATTATCTGTTATCGCTCGTCCCGGCACAAAACTAGTTGATTACTGGACACCCAAAATGGCAGCAACGGCTTCAACCGATTTACAATAATCTTGGTGATTGATTTAAAGATAACCTGCCAAAGGTTGATAGGACGAAAATGAATCATATATGTCGGTGTAATAACCTTCGGAATTAAAACTATCAAAGTGCGATTCAGCTCAGAAGGAAGATCCCTACTGATAAACACCTTTCGAATGATCTCACAAACTAAGCCCCGAACAATGTCCCAATTCTTCTGAAAAAACCCTACATTAAACCCATCAATTCCCGGAGCTTTAAGTGGTCCCATGTCAAAAATAGCACGACGAATTTCCTCCTCACTAACTAAATCTGCAAGTCACGCTAGCACAAAATCGTCGACCTTAGGCAATCGTCCATGTGTTGGATATTGCTTATTCAACCTCGCCTCACTTGTAAACAACTTAACAAAATAAGAACATGACATACTAGATCACTCATCTTGATCTGTGGCCCAAGATTCATCCCCACGTCGAAGAGTCGTTATTGGATTCTTGCGTCGTCGCTCTTTTACTGAAGCTTGATAAAACTTGGTGTTCCTATCGCCCTGAGTAACCCATTGAGAACATGCCTTTTTTCACCAAAATTCTTCCTCTTGTGCTAAAACCGCATCAAGCTCCACTCTCAATTGCTTTTCCAACTCAATCAAATACTTCGAATACGGCCAAAGTAATGCGCGGTCAATACCCCAGATCCAAGCCCTTAACAACTTCTTTCTCTTACTGATATGGCCAAAAGTTTCAGTGTTCCATTCCAGCACCTTTGTTTGAAACTCACTGAGAATATGGTGTAGCTCACCATCCGGCTTCCAAACGGACTTTAAAAAATTATTGAATTGATGGCGTTTCTGCCACATAGATATGAAATGGAAAGGCCGATTATGTGGTCCCGCATCATCATCTTGAAGGCATAAGAGCAAGAGACGATGATATGACACGAGCCGATCCAAGTTACAAACAAACGCGTCATTGTAACAAGATATCCAATGATGATTCACTAAGCATCTATCAAGACGTTGATGGAGATATCCCCTCGGCCATGTAAACGGAGGCCCCGTGAAACCAATATCAGATAACTCAGTATCAAAAACAAAATTATGTAACAAACTACTCACCTCAGTATATACACCAGTACCCCCAACTCGCTCATCATCTGCAAGAAGGGCGTTGAAATCACCCCCAAGACCCAAGGAGTGTCATCTGTCGGGTTAAGACTTGCAAGCCGCCCCATAAATGTTTTCTTTTCTCCGTAGTTGGACTCGCATAAACACTAGTAAGTTGAAATTTCTTATGAATACCCTGACCTTCCACCGTCGCATTAATAAACTAGTTAGATATCCGGCCAATATCCACATTAACCGAATCATCCCACAAAAGCCACATCCCTCCACTAAAGCTATGTGTTTCAACTCTAAAAGAATAAGAAATCCCCAACTGAGCGATAACACAATCTACAATCCTCCCACTAATACGAGGTTCAAACAATGCCACCACATGTGGTCTATGCTCCCGCATGTAACTCCGGAACTGACGCCTAATAGCAGGGCTACTAGCACCCTGACAATTCCAAAAGAAAACACACATTATATATATTTTAACAAAAGAGAGCAAATCCTTATTGATTACCCTCCACACCATTCGCCAAATGCCCAGCATCATCAGACATGTTCTCTCCAAAACTTACATACCATAACTCTTCTTCATTCGAAGCATTCCGACCAGGTTGGTCGTGCGTGGGAAGCGTTGCTTGCTCCCGTCCTACGGCAGCAACCGTGTGCCCAATCATATCCACCCTCGCCTGTGCACTTTGCACTCATTCAACAACGTTGGATCTTTACACTCTAGAAGTACAAGGTTTCTTCACTTGAAGTCCCTTACGAGTACTTTCTTTCAACTGTTTCCATGTACCAACAGATCCTTTGGATTGTTTCTTTCTAGAGATAGCATCAGCTTGTACTTCTTCATCAATGCGAACCGCCGCATGTGATCCCTTAGCCACTTTCGGGACATGCTCAACCATTGTTGCCTTTTTCCCCGCCACCATCAGTACAACATCTATTGGATTGGATGCACTCTTTGAAGCTTTCGATTTTTTATCCGGGTTCGAACTCATATAAGCCGCATTTCTAGTGAAACTACATTGTTCCACCATCTTCCCCATCTCCTTAACACCGTTCGAACTAGACACAACCCCAGGTGTAACTCCTTCTCCATCCAATCATTCCATAGTAGGTTCATCAACATCCTCCGATACCAATGTCGCAAACTGCGAGCCTTTCAAAGCTTGTGCCCGACTTCTGTTACTTACCTCAGACCGTACATTAGCAGAGGGTCGACGACGATGATTCTCCACCACCATTCAGGGACTATAAAGGCTAGTTTCTGAGCACGCATCACTCCCACGGTCCGCACTAGCACCATCTATCTTATCAGCGTTCTCACCCTTCTCCTTTGCTAGGGAACAATCTTCCTTTAAATGACCATAACTACCACATTTATAGAAAATGTTTTGCAGCCCCTCATACTCTAGCTTCTATAACGTGCCATCAATATTAGTAGAGGAGAGCAACGGTTTGTTCAAATCAACCAAAATAGCTAATCTGGCAAATTTCGCACGGCATCCATCCTGTGTGTTATAATCCATGCGAATGACTTTACCAAGTAGCAGCGCAATATACCGAAACAATGCTTTGTTATAATAACGATACGGCAAACCTAGAATCCGAACCCATACAATCACCTAGGACGGGTATTTTTCAGATGTAGAAAACCGTCTACTCCAAGGTTGAACTGTCAAGTAACTCCCAAAAATGGTCCAAGGGTTGTCAGTAAGTACACGCGTATAATCACTTTCATCAGTGAAACGAATGACAAAATAATTGTTATCCAGATCAATTAACTGTTTATTGCCCACGGACTTCCAAAGCGCCTGAATCCGTGA
The DNA here is from genome assembly GCA_030270665.1 of Hibiscus trionum. Taxonomy (NCBI): domain Eukaryota; kingdom Viridiplantae; phylum Streptophyta; class Magnoliopsida; order Malvales; family Malvaceae; genus Hibiscus; species Hibiscus trionum. Next base: position 39,921,821 of record BSYR01000010.1, read on the forward strand.
TAACAAAGTATTAAATTCGATAGGCCTTCCAAGTAAATGAACAATAATCGCATTTCGCATGTTATGATCAATTTGATCATGTACGCGATCCAAAAATTGAATCGAGGGTATGGGACTATTCCGGTTCAAGATGATATCTTCCTCCAATATTGTAACTTCTTCCTCAAGAAATTCGCTTTTCTTCTTCCCACCAGCGCCTTCCTTCCCCTCGTTAGCCACCTTCCTAGCATAGGAGACATCCTCGACTACTACACTACGGCCACTAACCATATCACCATTCGCATTCCCCTTTGAACTCTGATCCGTTCGCTCCTCAGAGCCATCCGTAACCATCTCAGCCTCCATAGCCACCGCGTCTTGTACCTGCTTCGGATCCAAATCCTCATTGTTTCGCACCTTCTTCACATCACTTTGTCCTTCAAGCGGGGTGGGCAAGGGAGGCCGCTCCAACGTTGGAGGAAGAGGGATGTGTGGCACTCCGTCCGACGGCCTTCCCCCGGCGTCTGCATAGGGTCGCGGCGTGAGTAAGCTGTTTGCGTTGACTTGCAGGTTCACGACGCTCATTAGGTCTTATTTTATTTTTGCTTCAAAAAATACCCACAGTCATATATGATAACTAAGTAAATTAAAATTAGAAATAATTAGAAAATTCACATATAATTTATTAATAACGAAATTCAAATCTAAATACTTAAAGACCCAATGTTTAAACTTTGTTAATTGTGCTGATGTGTCATTATCTTCTAAAAAACTTCATTAGCTGCTATAAATAAAATCGAAAAAATACAGTATAACTAGAAAATTCGATTATATTATTGGATCCAATCTCGTGTTAATGAGATGTATGTGAATCTTAAATGAATGGGGGCGTTACTGGTACCAAATCTAATAAAGATTGCATTCAAAGGATATTCCAGTCACATTACCTCCTTAATGCCAAAATATTACTTCATATATGGGTGCCAACTCGTCAAATACTAGCATTGTTATACCCGGGAACATTTAAAAGAAATATCATTTAACTACCGACTAATCTAGAGGTGACGTTAAATTTTTAAACAAAAGTTGAAAATTTAATATTGTAATAGAACAAATTTGGTTGAAAAGATTATCCCTATAATAAATTTTTATGATATTTGATCAAAATTAATCAACTACTAAAGTGAGTGTCTTAAGTTATAAATAAAAAGGTTTCATTTCTCCATCTTTCACACAGATCGACTAATATTGAGAGAACCTTAATCGCTATGAACAAAATTAGAATTAGATAAAGTTCTGCACTTCTTCACAAGTTTACACAATTAGAGAGAGGGAAGTTGACACTACATCTTTTCTACACACATGTATATATCAGACATTTTTGAGACACTTTAAGTTCCAAAATCCCACCAAAAAGTTTTACTACCCTCCTTGGTTTTGTTTTACGGTATCCCAACCGTATCTACATAGTAGGCAGAACCCCAAAAAAGAGAAACATGCCGATGAATCACGTCGCAACTCCGGATCCCGGCACGTAATTAAAGTCTATCCACTTCATCCCATACCAGTTTTGATACTATCTCGTCGCACTCCGAAACATAATCCTGTTTTATCAAAGAAAAACTAGCTTGGTCAATCAAGTTAATGAGCTTGGGAAGTGGGAACATTCAACCTTCTATTCATTTTTATTTGGTATACCTCTAGTTGTCTCACCAATTGCTTAGCAGTCGGGGCAGACAAGATAATGCGACGGGAAGTTGGCGAAATAAAGCCTTCATCAACGGCCTTGTCGATGAAAGACAATAGAGAATTGTAATATCCATCCACATTCAATAGACCCACCTGCAAAAAGGAATATGACTTTTGTAATATCCAAAAAGATTATATCACATTATAATAATCTCTTTGTCTGGAACATGATAACCACATCTTCAATTGACCAACATTTTGTATTGTTTTGAATGGTAGTTGAAAAGCCTCTCTCCCGTTCACAGGGAGATCGTCTAATCAATTCCCCGAAAGCAACGTGGGATCAAATCTTATGCTATCTTTCCATGTGAACTCAACTCAATTGCCACATGCATTGATTCTTAGGTTTTCCTTTCTTGAAAATTTTTACCCAAAATCATGTCAACTTTGTTTTCTAACAATACATGATGTCAAGTGAAAATAGGACCAGCTGACACTATATAAACCAAACAAACCCAAGAAAAACTAACATATTTCTTACAGGTTTTTGATGGATCCCAAGCTGCGCCCATGTAATAACTTCCAGAAGTTCTTCAAGGGTGCCATAGCCACCTGATATTTAATTATGAGAACCATTACATATTTACATGTAAGCATGAACTGCCCTTTGAGCAAATCCAAAACCAGAAATTTCTAACAAATTATAATGTGATGCAAGTTCGAATTGAAACATATATTTAGGACATACAGATCAATTAACGTATAAGATTAACGGTGGGGATGCATCATACCAGGAAGCGCAATGAAGGCATCGGCCTGTCGTGCCATTTCGGCTTTCCTTTGGTGCATATCAGATACAGCTCTTACTTCTCCGACAGCCTCACCAATAATCTGCAGCAAAACCCCATATGTTTCAATCAAATTTTAAAAAACACAGCGGATTCAGGTAATTGAGACCGAACTCTGTAATTGGATTGAATGGAAAATGTAAGCTGTTAGCTACACAATTGACAATAACCGGATGACTAAACACCATCATAATATCTTATTTTCAGCCAAGTCATGTAAACACGAATGATTTCATTGGAAATTAACAGATAAACAGATATAATTGCAGACAAGTGGGAACAAGTTGAAGATTAGAGTCAAGGGTCAGAATATATACCACTGTCGGCATCAAAGTTCTTGGAATAACACTGCAAGCAAAATCCAACAACCATAGATGAAACAAAATATAGTAAATTTTACAACCGAATGGAAATAAATAAGACTGTAGACATTAAAATATATGTTTTTACAAGGGACATCAAAGTCGCTTTCAATTATGTTAAAAGTGGTGACATACCAGACCAGTGACTGCAAAAAGGAAAAGTGTACAACTCCTATTGGAAGTTGGAGTTTAATAGTGAGTATCAAAATTCAAAAGGGATTCACTTTTCCCAAACGATCAAAGCTGATGAAAAAGGTAGCCTTTGTAAAAACTTTCAGTAAAGGCACTTTTAGATTCAAGTAGCACGTACGAGACAACCATGTTCCTTTCTGAACAAATCCATTTTGACCACTTAAAACACACAGACACACCACGAAGGATAAATCAGTTTTTTTTTTTTAACTCTCTGGTCTGGACTGGATCAGCATTTGATCCCATGATGTCTGGTTTTGTTGAGAAAGCCGCTGCCATTGATAATTGAGAGAAGAATTTGCATGGTTCAAGAGGGAAAAACTCTTTAAAAATATCACACGCTCAAAACCCATTTCAAAGTCCCAAAAAAAGGCACAAATTTCATTACCAATGATGTTGGTCTTGTAAAACCAGGAGAGAGAGAGAGAGAAAACAAACCCTAGGACATGGCGCCCACCATCATGAACTGCCTGAGAAACAAGACCCATCAATCCCACGCTTCCACCTCCATAGACCAAATCAATCCTTCTCTCCACCTTCATAAACCAAAGCAACACCATTACTTACAAAAATGCATTGAGAAACGAACCCACATTAACACGTGTCACAATGACATCTACATTGTTTTTCTATTCTTTTTATCCATACAAGAATTAACGATGGGAATTAGGAGACATTAACAAATTGAAAAAGAAAAAAACAATTGTAAGGTTGAGTGGAAAGGGGGGAATTATATATTTTCATGGAACCCCATAAACAAAATCATGAGGGTTTTCTTGTGGAAATGCCAGAGCGAAGAACACGCTCGAGGAGTCATTATATCAAGGCAAGCACGTTTGTTTCCCTTGGGAAGAGCAGCAGATTATGATTATTGATAATTTATTCGTATTAATGTTACTGTATTATTTCTTCTTCTAAAAAAATGAAAGCAAATTAACCAAGGATCATGCAGGAAAGCTGCTCAACTGACAGGCAGGTTACAGCGAGTAAAGCCTGTTTCTCTCTCACTCATGCCAAACACAAACCCTAAACCTTCTCTCGTTATACAGCTAATTCCCCATCTACAATCATAAGCGCACGTCGAACGCTTGATTGTTTCACTTCAACACCAGTCCCACTTGAGAAGAAAGAAAATAAGAAAATTCATATAAGAAAATTCTTATTTTTTTGGCATCTAAAAGGAATATTTTAGAATTTTCAAGTATGATGAAGAAACCATCCATTGCATCAGATTTTCCAGAAAACAAAGTAATTATCCCATGATGAAAACAATGACAAATTAAAAAGTCTGGGGTTGAAAAACATTAGAATATAGTTCTAAAAGCAAGTACAAAAAAGGGTCCTTTTCGAATTTATTTTAAATTTTCAGGAAATCTACTTCCTCGGAAGCTGTTGAAACGTAGAAATGAAACGAAAAACAAAATAATGGAGTACTAATTATCCCCATAATAAAGAGGAAAGAAAGTAGGAAAATCTGGACTGTTTTAATTTACCAGTTCCTTGCCTAACTCCACAGCAGCTTCTTGATAACTAGCTTTCTTCCCAGAACTGCTGCCACAAAACACACAAATCCTTTTAAACCTGGATTTTGTCTCTTCCATCTTCCCTTTCCTTGTTTCTCTCACTTTTTTTTCTTCTTCTAGCAATAATGATGCCCCTTGAAGAAGGTTGAGAAATGAGAACGAGGTGAGTATTTGTTTATATAGACAAGGGGAAATGAAATATGTCTCCAAAAAAGCCGCGTTTGCATTCAATTCAAGAGCAGTACCTCACTTAATTAATAATAAAATCTTTAATTAAACTAATTAACTGCCAATATGGATGTATTCCATAATTGCATTTAAAATATTACTTAATGTTAGATGACATTCAAAGATATAATATTTAAAATGCTTGAACCCAACAAACGTCTCAATGAAAAAGTGGATGATATTCATTTTATGAAACACGAGTTCAAATCGTTTTGTTTATAAGGTGTATGTACATTGTCAAATCATTAAAAATATATATAAACAAATATTATCTTGTAATCACCTTTAAATCATTTAAAAAAATTAAAAGGCTTAATATACAAATAAATGTCTAAGCTATATTTTTTGTTAACTTTAGGTGTTTAATTTTTTTATAAAAATGTGTGTCTAATATTTATATCATTACGATAATATATCGCGTCAATGATAATTGACTCTAATCACTATAATAGTAGTGAATTTAAAATTCAGCGGATGTATTATAAATTTTAGAAGTTTCGTTAACTAAAAAATTTAATGATTATTTATATAATTTACCTTAAAAAAGTTAAATTATTTAACTTTTAATCATCACGTATAAACACCCCCATCACTTAATCAATTTTCTGTTTGTTTTGGGACTATTTAGTTATTTGGAAGGTAGAAAATATTGATTTAATTATTATCAAGAGCGATATGGACCATTATTGTTGTGTATTTAATTAATGAAACAAAACAAACCCAAAGTGGGAAATGGAGATTGGGCATTATATCTCTGTTCACACCATCAGACTCTAGTTTTCATCCACGCAGATCGATAGTCAAGTTTTCACAGATTAATAATATTATTATTATTTGCTAAGTTTGGTTCAGGAGTGAAGTCATAAATTCATTTAAGGACGTTATTTTTAATAATAGTTAAAAATATTATTTTATTTATAAAAAATGTCATTTTATTTATAAAACGGATATTATTTATATATATATATTTTTAATTTTTTATATACAAATTATATTTAAAAAGAATTTCAAAAAAAAGTTTTGGGTGTCTATTGTACTGCTCTGACCATGGAGAAATTATTACATGGTCCCGGACCACCACGTCATCCATGGTCTCTATCCACTAAAAATAAGCTACATAATTTTCTTTTTCCCATGTCATTATTTTATTTATAATCAATTTCTATGTAACCATTCACTCCCTATTTACATGGCTTAAAAATGTGAAATTTTATCCTTGAAAAAAATAACATAAAAAAAAATTATGTGACTGATTCTTAGTGGGAAGGACCATGAATAACGTGGTGTTCCGGGACCATACAATAATTTTTTCTCACCATGGTTTAGTTAATAAGCCAACAATATATATGTGTGCGTGGATGATTTATATATGACACATATAATCAATAACCATGAAAAGGGCTCATAAAAACCAGATGAGAGCAATCTCATAGTTTCAACATACAATCCAAATTAGAATATTATTTTTTTTCTCAAAACAAATAAGTTGCTGAATTATTTGTGTTTTATACCTAAAATAATGCACGTCTCCTTTAATTACAAAAGCATGCAGATCACATGTAAAAGTTCCTTAATATATAAATATCCCACATTAAATATGCTAAAAAATTTCCACGTTAATTATGTTAAAAAATAGAACTCATAGAGTAGTCTCGGTACTAAAGATGATGTATTTCATCCAGGTGACCCAAGGTCATGCAGTATGTATGTACGGTGTGTGTACATTATTAAATGTCTAAGAAAATTGAACAGATACTACTTTGTAATCACACCAACATATTCAAAAAAAATATGTTAAAAAATACCCCACATTAATTCGACAATTGTGATTTTGATTAACTTGTTAATTGTGTATTTTTTTATCATTTAATGACAATTAGGTACAAAGAATGTGTTATTCCTGCCATACATGGGGGAAAATAACTAATTTATACCCTCACATCGAAGGGTTTTACTAAGGACGTGATATTCTATAAATTTCATTGAATATTGTTATAACGACACATTCTAACTGATTCAAGTAGCCATGATTTTTAAAAAAAAAATCTAAGTCACTCCTAACTTTTGTTCTCTCATATCATTTTTTTAGAACTTTTTATTACTGGCAATGACACTAAGGGCTTGTTTTTGGTTGCTTTTAGCAACCTAAAAACACTTAAAAAATGCTTTTAATTAAAATAGATTGTTTTTGGTTGATTTTAAAACTAACTTTTCCACCCAAATCAAAAAGTTAGATTTTTATAACTTTTTGGGTGGAAAAGCTAGTTTGAAAATAAAATTACTTTTTTACCCTTGTTATTTAATTATAATTTATTGTTAAAATAATGTTTATGCATACATAATTGTAAAATGATATATATTTTACATCAATGACAAACACTAACCAGCTTTTCAAAACTACTTTTCAACATCTAGTTTGAAAATCACTTTTTTCACCACACTTTTTAAAAGCAACCACAAACTAAGCCTAACTCTAAATTGATTGTCGACAGTTGATTTTTCTTTTTATTTTTCTTCCCTCATTCCCTCTCTATCTCCGGGCTTTACCACAACCTTTTGTCGTGTTCTATTTTACATATATGAGATATGTTATTTTACTTTGTTTAATTAGTATTTAACTGAGCAAGTAAATTTGGTCGGTTGGCCAAGCTGCTCATCTTTGTTCCCTCGTATTCTCTTAAGTTATGAGTTTTAGACCCACCAGAAGCACTTTCTTTCTTCCCCTGTAGTCCCCCGTTCCCCTCCCCTCTAGGTAGGATTAAGATTAGAATTAGGATTTATCAAAAAAAAAAATCTTTCACTTTTCATATGAAAATGATTGATGGTTTTGTATGCTCTTGTAGCATGATCTTTATTTGCTCTTGTAACATATTTTTTCTTTTCTCAAGGTTAGATCCAAGGTTGTCTCTTCAGTTGGCGTTTATTTGATTATCTTGTTGATCTATCTTGCTTTTGAACCATCAAGTTAGTTATCTTATATGCTCACAAGTCAGAATCACCATATATATGTAGCAGTTGAATTGTGACAAGCCAATTTATCACATTGATATGATGGCGTTTATCCTTCAATGTCAGCATTGATGTTTGATTGTATCAATCATTTTTTGAGGTGTTCAGTTGAGTTTTTTTACCCATTTCCTTACATGTTCTTATTTTACTATTTAGTGATTAGTTTGCGTACTTTAAAGATTTTAAGAAAAAAATAGTTAATATAATTAGTCTATTTTTATTTTTATGAACTCTTTTGTAAGTGTATTATATTTCATTATTATTTATAAAAGGGATAATAGTATCAATGCCTCATGCACTTTGACAGAAATTTTAATTTGGTGTCTCTATTTTGTAAAAGTTTAATGTGCCCCTTGTACTTTGCTTCTGTCTTCTAAAATGCCCCTAACACTAACGGTGTCAAATGATGACGTGGCACCCCCTAAAGCTGCCACGTGGCACTCTCTAAAGCTGCCACATGACACTCTCTAAAGCTACCACGTGGCATTTTTTCAGAACAAAAAGAAAAAAATATAGGGCCGTGGTTAAAATTTTTACCTTTTCTTTTTATGACAGAAAAGAAAAATATATGGGGTATGGTTGCAGTTTTACCAATTTTCTTTCTTTTCTCACTGTCTACTTTCTTTTTCACCACCAATGTCTGATCCTGCCGGCGTCGTCGTTGCCCGCTGCTGCATATTTTTAACCCTTCCGCCCAACATGAAAATCATTTATATAATGAACCAATGCAACAACATTCATTAAATTCCTTCAATATCATTTATTTTTCTAAGATTCAAAAGCCCATGATAGCCATTGTTGTTAACATCAGTTTCATTCCATCGTCTTCTTCAAATATTGACAATTTTAACATTTTAATCTAAAAATTAAAAGAAACAGTAATGGGCATTTGATATTGATTGAAACTAGCAACATATATCATTGGATTTTCCTTCAAAATTTGATTAACCATCAAGGACGGAGGCTTATTACTTGCATTTGGTTGTATGTTGATGACGATGCTATTCATCTTCTAGCTACATGCCTTGAATAACTACTGTTGTAAAAATATTTGGTGTCAGAATTGAAGCTTTTTTGGATAATTTTATTGGGAGTCGTATGCTTTAAAGCTATCGTTATTTATGATTCAAAGTTGAATAATGTTTTTTTTGAACCAGAAGTTGAATAATGTTGAGATGGGCTAAAACTCTTGTGCCTCTGTTTCAAAGTTAAAACAAAAACAAAAACTAGAAAATAGAAATCATGATATGCAAAAAATACAAGTCTAGAAAATTATTTAGAGATTCAAAAAGGAAAAAAAAAACTTGATAGTGTTTGTGGTTGGAGTGAACCACTGTTTGACGGCGACAATGGGTGCTTGTTATTAGGGCTTCGTGGGGGGAAAAAGAGAAGAAAAAGGGAATGAAAGAGACAAAACAAGAAAAAAAATGGAAAACTGAAACCATACCCCGTATATTTTTCTTTTTTTTTCATAAAAAGAAAAGGTAAAATTTCAACCATGCCCCTATATTTTTTTTGTTCTGGAAAAATGCCACGTAGGAGCTTTATAAAGTGCCATGTGTCCATTCCACATCATCATTTGACACAGTTAGTGTCAGGGGGCATTTTAGAAGACGGAGGCAAAGTACAAGGGGCACATTGAACATTTATAAAGTAGATACACCACATTGAAGTTTTTGTCAAAGTACAGGGGGCATTGGTGCCATTATCCCTTTATAAAATGTTTTTAGTTTAACGGTTGGTCTCTCGCTCATTGACCGACTAATAGAAATCAAGTTTTACAGAAGCTAATTATATGGATGACTCTTTCAATCAAATTTTTTTATTTACAACGTCATGATTCGAATCTATTATCTTGCTTAAAGGACCTAATCCCTCATCTCGTTAGACCAATTGATTTTGTATTATCTACGATTTTTTCTATATCCTCAAATAGGATGTAAATGAACCGAGCTTGAACGAACAAGACTATGTTAGTGTTCGTTTGTTTATTTTTAAAGGTGATCGTGTTCGATCAGTGTTCATTTAAAATTTTAATATAGTGTTTGTTGAGATGTTTGTTTTGATATAATAATAGAAAAATGTTTTGGACTAAATTGAAAAGGTTTCAAAATGTTAATAAGTCCAAACAACCTGAAAATATTGTAATCACTAATTTTGTCCGGACCTCGAACACCTTTAATTTGTGTTTATCTTGGGCTTATTGGGCTGTTAGGTATTTAAAAAAAATTAAAAAAATAAAAAATGAGAAAAAGAGAAAAAACAAATATGCACATGTATGTATATAAATAAATATTACTATTATTAACTCTCATTTGAAAACCCCTAAACATTACTAACATATTATTGTTTGCTGTTATTATTATCTTTACTATTGTTGTGTGTTATCTCTATTATTATTATTATGGTATTATTATTTCTACTATCATTATTACATATTTGTCATTGTTCATTATTATTAGTATTATTATTATTACTCACGTTTATTATTATTATTGGATAGTATTATATTAAAAATAAAACGTAAGATATAAAGAGCCCAAATTATATAAATAAATAGTCCATTATATTTGGATTGAATAAAGGGTAAACTACACTGGCAGTCACCCAACTATCGTTTTTTTCCTATTTTGATCACCGAACTATTTTTTTTGGCAAAAACGTCACTAACGTTTACTTTTGCTCCTAATTTGGTCACCCTCCGTTAAATAATTAACGGATATGATGAGTTGGAATTAACGGCTATATTTTAAAAATTCCACGTTATTTTTTTTCCATGTCAGCACACACACGTGAATTCTCCTTCACGGTCGTCTCTCTCCATGCTTTCTCCAGCACTGTCCCTGGTAAAACCAAAACCCCACCTTCATCGGCTATTGATAAATTGTTATTATCTTCTTCGTCCTCCTCCTCCTGGGCGTTGAAATACGCAAATCGAGAAGCATTTCGCCTAGCCGTATCTCGAAACCGCTCCATTCTCCCCCCATTAGTTCTCCCATTACTCCTTTTACTTGGCTGTTCATCTGGCGATTTCACTTCCTCCGCCGGAAGTTCAACGTCGGGAACTGAACCGCCGACTAAATTCTCATCTTTAGATTCCAAATCAGTTTTGACAACCAATTTCCCCTTTCCTTTTTCTTCTCTACTAAATCTCCTTTTTCTGTCCACACTTTCTTTCTCATTGTTCCTTTCCGATTTTTCAATATACTCGCTCTCAACTACGCTTTTGCCTTTCTTGTTACTTTCAACCACTTCATCGCATCCGCCGCCGCCGTCGGCGTCGCCGTCACCCAATGGACTCCTCTTAATAACCTTTTCCCTCGACCGCAAACTCAATACTCTACTCCCGCCGCTCTCAAAATCACCACCAACATCCACACTCAACTTCCACTTCTTCGAAACGTCCCCGTTTCGACTTTCGATGCATTTCTCCGCCTCGGGAAGACCAACCTGATCGCCGGCATTTGAGGAACCTTTCGAAGAAAGACGAAGGCTCCACCGAAGTGAGGAGGGTGCAGAACCAGAGACTGAACCGGCGGTTTTAGGGGAGGGAGGGAGCGAATGCGGAGATGAAAGACGAGCGGCTGGCAGTGGCTGTTCGAGGGCTTGAGTGGGAGTGGCGGGTGGGTCAACGTTGGACCGGGCTTTTGGAGGCTTAGGCGGGGCCGGAGGGATGTCGCGGGATCTCAGAACCGGCATCGTCGCTGATGAAGAAGAATGGCGGGAAGTGAAACTAACAGTAACGTTTTGACCACTCCAGTCACGTGTTGATAGCCGATGAAGGTGGGGTTTTGGTTTTACCAGTGACAGTGTTGGAGGAAGCATGGAGAGAGACGACCGTGAATGAGAATTCACGTGTGTGTGCTGACATGGGAAAAAAATAACGTGGAATTTTTAAAATATAGCCATTAATTCCAACTCAGCATATCCGTTAATTATTTAACGGAGGGTGACCAAATTAGGAGCAAAAGTAAACGTTAGTGACGTTTTTGCCAAAAAAAATAGTTCGGTGATCAAAATAGGAATAAAACGATAGTTGGGTGACTGCCAGTGTAGTTTACCCTTGAATAAAATACAAGTCCAAAGTAATACAACAGCCCGTAGGCCCAAAATAATACAAGCCCTAATGATAAAAAAACCTAACACATTTGTTTCTTGTGCAGCCGCCGCCCTCATCCATAGCCGTCAGATCTTCCAAGATCTGACGGTTCAGATCGCACCCGCACAGGAAAACCCTAAAGGTGCTTGGTGAAGCCCTCGCGCCGCACAACCCCAGCCATTCGATCTGACTCGAGATCTGACGGTCCAGATCTCCCCAGATCGAGAAACCCTAGCGAGCCTTCTCCAAGACTAGGCGTCGCGCATCTCAGACCGTTGGATCGAGGAGGTCATCGAAAGACTCAGATTGAGCCATGGAGGATTCCAGAAACAATCTTCCTCTCCACGCTCCACCACGCGCGGCGTTTCGATCGCCCACGCGCGCGTGCCGCCTCTGTCCCGAACGCACCAGAGCCTTCTGCAGCTTCAGCCCCTTTGCCACCACCACGCCTCCCCCCGTTCGGGTAAATTCGACATGCACAGAAAGAAAGCCAGCAATCAGAAACCCAAAAACAGATAAAAAATAAACATAAAAACAAAGGCAATAAATCAAAGCAGAGACAGACCAAGGACGAGGAGAAGTCAACTATTTTTGTCGATTCTCTCTGTTGTAATTCGGGGATATAAACCGAACCAAAAAGCCATTGTATCGATCGGAAAAAAATTCGGAGAGAAAAATCAATAAAAAACCTTCTAAGGTATCTTTTTTCTTATCTTCAATTTTATTGCATGCAAACAAAAATCAATCCCAAAAAAAAGTTTTTTTTTTCAATTTTACCTTTTCGGAAACCGATTCCCTCTTTTCTTTTGCTTCGGATCTTGCCGGCAATAAACTCTTGGCTTCCTTCGGGAAGCTCGTCGGGGTGAGCCGTCGGGATCTCAACCGGGAAATCTTTTAGGGTTCCGTTTCGAGTTTTAAAAAAGGGATGAGGAGCTTTTCGGTTTTGGTTTTGTTTGAAAGAGTTTTCGTGTCACCATCGTTGTTTCTGACCTACTTTTTGGGAGAGGGCTTCGGTTGTTTCGCCGCCCTTGCCAGCTAATGGCAACCGGCCGGCGTGCTTATCGGGAAAGGTAGAAGAAGACGGGGAGAGAAAAGCTCTCTGATTTTTACCCGTAGTGGACAAAGGGTCTGAAAGTGATTTAAAAAGCCAATTTATAATGTTTTAACTTTCTGAAAAAGGATTAATGTTGTATTAAATCCCCCCGCGTTCCCTTAATTACCCTATGAGGGTTTCCGCGTTTTCAAATCGCACATTTGGTCCTTGCAATTTTCATGACTCTCCCAATTTCGTCCCTAATTCGGTTTTAATCAATTTTGAACGGGTTAATAGCCATTTTGGTACCTTCAGATTTGTACATCCTTTCAAAGTGGTCCCTAATCGTTGTTTTAGTTGCTTTTTAGTGGTTTATTTACCATTTAAGTCCTCTGTCATTTCATGCATCTTTATTTTATTTCATAATAGTGTTTCCTTAATTTCAGTTAATATAATGTTTGTGTGCTAATAATATATATCGTACATGGTATAATATATGATTGCATATCTTTTTTTGTTTAACATGTGATACGTCTTTTTACATTACATAGTTTTATTGTTTCGTACGCTTATCATATTTTTTTTACATATATCATTTGCATCGTTCGTATTGTAATGTGCCCTTTTAGTTAATCATGCAATTTATTTGTCTCGTTTTTAAATTTATGAGTTGCATCAGAATTATAAATTGCAATGCGAGCGTCTTTTTATTCGGGAGCGAACGAGGCCAGTACCAGTCGTAGTGGTGGTGGTTAGGACGTTCCTTCTCTAATATTAAGGCCTTTAAAATTCACTCGCTCGTATAACCAAATCTCGATATGAATCGTCACTTTAATTCGCAAAATTTAATATTAACTAAGCGGTAATGTTTTTTGTACCGATTTTCGGGCACGACGGGGGTGCTCATCCTTCCCCGCGTGTAACCGACTCCCGAGCCCATTTTTTAGAAAAAATCTCTGGTTTTATTTCGGTGTCCGGACTACCATTTTAAATGGCCGGTGGCGACTCCTCCCTTTTTACAAATTCGACTAAATTTTCAAAAACTCATTAAAACCCGGTTCTTCTAAGTGACACTGAGGTATTTTCTGAAATTTTTTAGTCGCAACAGATGGCGACTCCGCTGGGGACAAATTTTTGTTTTCAAAAACAAAAAAAAAGAGTCGAGCCAAAAAAAAAACTTTACCGCTCAATTAATATTAGAAGTTGCGTATTAAAGTGACCGAATCAATTGATATTTGTTTATAAGTGCGAGTTTATTTTAAACGCATTTAAAAGTGGCATATAAACCCTTTGTTTAAGTGGGGGAAAACGCTAGTTATTTCGTGGGGATATTGATCCTCCGTCTGGGCCTAGCAGGTACCTTCGGGGCTCGAATACCCTATATCTTCGTGGGAATATAGTTTCTACGTCCGGATATAGCTAAAGGGTCCCCTCGAATTGAACTCGGTTGAGAGGAGCCTATAATGGGTGATGACCGGGGGCCTTGCTACCCTTAGAAGGGGACAGCAAGGACAATTCGAGTACCTCCTAGAACCAAAACTACATGTAGAGAACTAGATTGCCCACCCTTGTTAGAGCCATGCGGACAACCTAGGTTTATTAGACGGGATAAATAGGGTTGCTTGCCTTCATGCTTGCCTTATTTCTTTTATCATATGTTGACCGTGTTTATCCGGCACTAACACATTTCTTTTATGACTTTTTGCATCTACTTTTCGTGCATGCATTTCATGAGTCAAGGTGGTTCTACCCATTTTTGGGGCTATCATTATGGACGGGAGGTTGCTAGAAAGGATAACGTCAATTAGCAAGTCCGACGTCGGTCAGAGTTAAATCAGAACGGATAAAGGGAGCAGTGTACCGAGCGAACGCATAGTGTCAGGTCATGTCCACCATTGAAGAAGGCACAACTCTTCTCCATCCCGAGGAAGTCAAGCAAGATAGGACCTACTCCAAACATCCCGAGCCGTAAATTTTGAACCGTCTATCGGATCAACATCTTTCGATCGCAAGCGGGGGCGTATTTGCCAAGACTTTGCTATGACTATCTTGTAACGAGGAACCTCTTTCACGTTCAAATGATAGTTGACCTAAGGGGAATCACCTATGGGACCAACACATTTCATCCGCATACATATGTGTACATATTTCATTGCATCATATGTTCATACATCATGACATGCATTGACCAACTAAATAACGAATTAATATTGAAAAAATATTATTACAGTGGTGAAGTTTCCAATCTACAACCATTTCGCGTTCGTACGATACCCGTTCTCAGTCACGAGCAATGAAAGAAAGGATGGCCAGGGTTGAACAAGGTCAGAAGAACCTCGAGGGCCGATTGGATGGAATCGAGCAAAACATTAAGGATCATATTGCGCAATCACAAACCACCACCATCGCTCAGATGACCGAACTGCTTGAGAAGAAGTTCAGTAAAGAAGGAGGATCAGGGGGCAATTCGAATGAGAGGGGAGTAGGTGAGACTACATCGCATATCCAACTAGGAGCGCCAACCACCGGGAAGAGAGTGCATATCAACCTCGAGGGAACGCCCGCTAATCGTCCTACGGAAGCACCAGCTAGCCGTCACTTGGACCAACCTGTTGAGTTAGGGGAAGATCTCGAGGTTGAAGTACCGGATCTAAACATGTTGAATGAGTCAGAAGATAAGATTAGGGTCGAGGTGGAAAAGAAGTACGAGGAGAAGTTTCGTCTCTTTGAAGAAAAGTTCATGGCCTTGCAAGGAATGGATAAGCAAGGGAATGATGCCAGTGATTTGAGCCTTGTAGCGGATTTAGTTTTACCTCCGAAATTCAAGGCCCCCGACTTTGATAAGTACGACGGGACTACTTGTCCTTCATCTCACATCACCATGTATTGCCGAAAAATGGCGGCTTTTATAAAAGACGAGAAGCTACTTATCCACTGCTTTCAAGACAGTTTAACTGGTTCCGCAACTCGTTGGTATACTCAACTTAGACGAGTCAACATCAAGTCATGGAGCGATCTTTTGAAGGCGTTCGTGGGTCAATACAAGCATGTAACTGATATGACTCCGAATCGGCTCATGCTACAAGGGATGGAACAAAAGCATGGTGAGAGTATCCGTGAGTATGCCCGACGTTGGCTAGACGTAGCAGCTCAGGTGCAGCCCCCACTTTCGGAAGGTGAAATCATTCATTTGTTTGTTGACACTCTGAACGGAGTCTTGTACGATAGCTTGATAAGCAATCCCTCCAGCAGCTTTGCGGACATGGTCTTGACGGGAGAACGTATCGAGGACGCCATCAAGAAAGGGAAGATAGTAGATCCCTATGGCACAACCACCCACAAGGGGCATGGGTCCCAAGTTCACATGGTGGGTTCTCACTCGAACAACCAGTCTTCTGGCCGCTACCATAATCAAGCATCCCGGTCTGCAAAGCCTCAAAAGGACCTTCATCCAGTTCCTATGTCGTACACCGATTTGCTCCCAATGCTTATTGAGAAGAAGCTTCTAACTCCGGTTCAGTCCAAACCAAAGGATCCTCCCTATCCCGAAGGCTATGATGTCAATGCCGTTTGTGACTACCATGTTGGAAGCACGGGCCATACCACGGAGAATTGTGGGGCACTGAAAAACAAGGTGCAGGCTCTGATCGAGAACGATCACTTGACATTCTGAAAGGAAATATCGGGATTGTGACTTTTGGGGTGTGCTAATGCCCAACCATCTTTAGGAGTCTTGTATGTTGCATTTTTCTCTCGAAGTAATGCATGGAACAAACGTTGCTATCCTTTGCCCGAAAGTAGCAATGATTTTTTTTCAAGGGCACTTGTTATGTTTACAATTTGACGTTCTAATGAAATGCACTTCTTTTTTAACATACAATGACCTTGAAATCATGTATATGCATATATCTCTCCATACCTCCGTAGGTCCTCGGATATCATATGCATGATGTGGCATTGATTCTACTCAAAGGGATCGATCAAATGTTGTGAAAGCGATGAAGCGTGATGTTCCGCTCCGTCCGCTCCGGTCGGTAAAGCGAGAGAAGCAAGATCACTATTCCTTTGATGATGTTCGATGATAAGGGAATCTCCTAAGAAAGCCCAAGTAGAGTTACTCGAATGAGCAAAAAAATAAATAAATAAATAAAAGGGAAAGAGAAATGAAAGAAAAAATATATACTGTTTCAGAGCCTGGTAATAGGCATTAATCGAAAAGCACTCCAATGTTCGAAACCTGGTAATAGGCATTTTCGGATACGAGTGTGGAATTCTTGGGGCACTCCGCTGAAGCCCGAAACCCTTCGCTTCATGAGTGATGGTAATATTTTCAAGTCGTGACTATGCCGAGTAACTCGGGGTATTGTTGTATGCTCTATCAGTATCCTCAAGACAAAGGACTGTGATGATTTGAATTCCCCTAGGAAAAAAAGAAACGAATGAGCAAACTGAATAAGTCTCAGATGTGAATCCTTGAGGACACTGACACAATACTAATTGTAAGCACATGCTTACATTTAAAATTCTTGAAGTGACATTTTCTATTCAATGGGCTAATTTTTTTTGAAAGCATACGGAGAAACATTATGAGAACTAGAAGGAATAGTAATCGAGCCAATTAAGCAAATACCATAATCATGAGGATGAACCGAGCGATTTGGAAAAGGTTTCACAACTTCGCATATCGCCACAACATTCAGAGTCTCCATTGACTCAAGCTGATCATCAGAAAGTAGGATCTAAGACGCTCTTGCATTTGATATCCGGGGCATCCTATTCTATTTTTTTCTTTTAATTAGAATTTTGACTTCAAGGTTTTGTATGGTAATCAAAAAGGGCATTCTTCATTAGAATGACAATCCATAAATTGATACTTTTTAAACCAAGAGATATCTCTGTATTACTTCGGAGATAAATGCATTAGCAAGGCCCAAAGGTTGAGGGGCACGACGCGAGGTGGAACGACGAAGAGTCAGTGAGGCTAAATTGTCGTGATGGGGCACCATTGTCCGTGGAGGAACTAAGGTTTCGTGTAGAGAGGTTCAAATCAAAGTGTATGAAAGATAGCGCAAGGCCAGAAAGAATTCCAAATACGACCGAAGTCACTCGACTCAAATATTTGAACGAAGAACGAGCGGCAGAAGTTTGGGGGCCAGATTTCTTAAGACACAAGATTGATGAATGGTTGTAGTCCTAAGACAAACGACCACTAACCCTAAGAAATGAAGACAAACTAAATCCATGCACCTTTGCATTCTCATGAACACATGCATCTTTGCATCCTGAAATATGCTCATGCATCATCGATAGCTAGATATCACCCATGCTAGGAGCATGCTAAATCATATCATCATAGCATTTTGGTTTTCTTTAAACAGGCATTTGAAGATCGGTAAAAGAATAGATCTACAGCTTCATGAGAGAAGAAGCGAATCTTACAAGAATCAAGAGTCCTTCGACTTGTGTAATTCAGATTTCTAAAATCCTTCCAACCCCCGGTTTTAATCTTCCAGATGGTTTTCTTAAAATTCGATTTTATCCTTCCAAAAGGCCGTTTTTCTCAAAACTCAAATTTCTCAATTTTTATCCTTCCGAAAGGTCGTTTTCCTCAAAACTCGATTTCTCAATTTTATCCTTCCAAAAGGTCGTTTTTCTCAAAACTCAAATTTCTCATTTTTTTTTATCCTTCCAAAAGGTCGTTTTCCTCAAAACTCGATTTCTCAATTTTTATCCTTCCAAAAGGTCGTTTTCCTCAAAACTTAATTTCTCAATTTTATCCTTCCAAAAGGATGTTTTCCTCAAAACTCAAATTCTCAATTTTATCCTTCTCAAAGGATATTTTTCTTAAAAGTCAAAATTTCTCAACTTTATCCCTTTTAAAAAGATGTTTTTCCTCAAAACTATATCCTTCCTAAAGGATATTTTTCTTAAAAAGATCAAAATTTCTTAATTTTATCCATTTACACAGATTTTTGAAAGACAACTTGAATACCTATCGGGACGGAGAGAAAACGATAAAGTGAGAGCTAAAAGGATTTCAGGCGAAGCCTTTCAAGCCGCCACTCCAGAATGTCAAGCGAAGTCTTCATATTCGCCACTCAAGGATTTCAAATGAAAGCTTTCAAGCTTACCAACAGATTTCAATATAAAGGATCCTATAGAGAAAGGGTCCAAACAAGCTCTATAAAGGAGGAACTCGTACGACTTCAGGATCTTGAAAGCGGAGGGTCCTACGGAGAGGGGACTTGTAAATACTTGATTTCAGAGAGGAGTTCAATAGAGAATGAACTAATACTCGAAGAGTATGCTAAGGAAGAGGAGTTCTGTGGAGAAAGAACTCAGAATCCTAAGGCTTCAAGATCTCGAAAGCGGAGGGTCCTATAGAGAGAGGACTTGGAGATCTTTGATTTCAGAAATATGAGGACGAGAGTTCTATATAGGAAGAACTGCCACTCGGGGAATACGCCAAGGAAATGAGTTCTATGGAGAGAGAACTCATATTCTCAAAGCTTCAGAGAGAAAATACTCGGTTCAACGTGTTGCAGCTCCGGGAGAGTAAATCGTCCAACAGAGAAGTTGGACAGATTTAGTTATGACCAGTTTGCTTTTAGACCACGAAGGGAAGGCAAAGTTGTTTGGATGACTAGCTTGTTCTTACAAAAAGGGAAGACAAATGTATTTGAAACCCGCCTATCCGTTCGGGCACTTGGAGAATGGAAATCTGAAAGAAAAAAAAATCTGAAAAAAACTCCCTGTCTATCTGTTCGGGCCATCTAAGGGAGAATCCACGATCGAAAGGCTTTGGGAAGAGGAATTACTTGGAATCGTGTGCTGCGTTGGGAGTAAACTGTCCAACAGGGAAATAAGACAAAATTAGTGCTTATGGTCTTTTCTTTATTCTTGTTCCACAAGTATAAGCAAAGAGGGGCAGCTGTAATCACTAATTTTGTCCGGACCTCGAACCCCTTTAGTTTGTGTTTATCTTGGGCTTATTGGGCTGTTAGGTATTTAAAAAAATTAAAAAAATAAAAAATGAGAAAAAGAGAAAAAACAAATATGCACATGTATGTATATAAATAAATATTACTATTATTAACTCTCATTTGAAAACCCCTAAATATTACTAACATATTATTGTTTGCTGTTATTATTATCTTTACTATTGTTGTGTGTTATCTCTATTATTATTATTATGGTATTATTATTTCTACTATCATTATTACATATTTGTCATGGTTCATTATTATTAGTATTATTATTATTACTCACATTTATTATTATTATTGGATAGTATTATATTAAAAATAAAACGTAAGATATAAAAAGCCCAAATTATATAAATAAACAGTCCATTATATTTGGATTGAATAAAATACAAGTCCAAAGTAATACAACAGCCCGTAGGCCCAAAATAATACAAGCCCTAATGATAAAAAAAACCTAACACATTTGTTTCTTGTGCAACCGCCGCCCTCATCCATAGCCGTCAGATCTTCCAAGATTTGACGGTCCAGATCGCACCCGCACAGAAAAACCCTAAAGGAGCTTGGTGAAGCCCTCGCGCCGCACAACCCCAGCCATTCGATCTGACTCGAGATCTGACGGTCCAGATCTCCCCAGATCGAGAAACCCTAGCGAGCCCTCTCCAAGACTCGGCGCCGCGCATCTCAGACCGTTGGATCTAGGAGGTCATCGAACGACTCAGATTGAGCCATGGAGGATTCCAGAAACAATCTTCCTCTCCACGCTCCACCACGCGCGGCGTTTCGATCGCCCACGCGCGCGTGCCGCCCTTGTCCCGAACGCACCAGAGCCTTCTGCAGCTTCAGGCCCTCTGCCACCACCACGCCTCCCCCCGTTCGGGTAAATTCGACATCCACGGAAAGAAAGCCAGCAATCAGAAACCCAAAAACAGCAAAAAAAGAAACATAAAAACAAAGGCAATAAATCAAAGCAGAGACAGACCAAGGACGAGGAGAAGTCAACTATTTTTGTCGATTCTCTCTGTTGTAATTCGGGGATATAAACCGAACCAAAAAGCCATTGTATCGATCGGAAAAAAATTCGGAGAGAAAAATCAATAAAAAATCTTCTAAGGTATCTTTTTTCTTATCTTCAATTTTATTGCATGCAAACAAAAATCAATCCAAAAAAAAGTTTTTTTTGTTTTACCTTTTCGGAAACCGATTCCCTCTTTTCTTTTGCTTCGGATCTTGCCGGAAATAAGCTCTTGGCTTCCTTCGGGAAGCTCGTCGGGGTGAGCCGTCGGGATCTCAACCGAGAAATCTTTTAGGGTTCCGTTTCGGGTTTTAAAAAAGGGATGAGGAGCTTTTCGGTTTCGGTTTTGTTTGAAAGAGTTTTCGTGTCACCATCGTTGTTTCTGACCTACTTTTTGGGAGAGGGCTTCGGTTGTTTCGCCGCCCTTGCCGGCTAATGGCAACCGGACGGCGTGCTTATCGGGAAAGGTAGAAGAAGACGGGGAGAGAAAAGCTCTCTGATTTTTACCCGAAGTGGCCAAAGGGTCTGAAAGTGATTTAAAAAGCCAATTTATAATGTTTTAACTTTCTGAAAAAGGATTAATGATGTATTAAATCCCCCCGCGTTCCCTTAATTACCCTATGAGGGTTTCCGCGTTTTCAAATCGCACATTTGGTCCTTGCAATTTTCATGACTCTCCCAATTTCGTCCCTAATTCGGTTTTAATCAATTTTGAACGGGTTAATAGCCATTTTGGTACCTTCAGATTTGTACATCCTTTCAAAGTGGTCCCTAATCGTTGTTTTAGTTGCTTTTTAGTGGTTTATTTACCATTTAAGTCCTCTGCCATTTCATGCATCTTTATTTTATTTCATAATAGTGTTTCCTTAATTTCAGTTAATATAATGTTTGTGTGCTAATAATATATATCGTACATGGTATAATATATGATTGCATATCTTTTTTTGTTTAACATGTGATACGTCTTTTTACATTACATAGTTTTATTGTTTCGTACGCTTATCATATTTTTTTTACATATATCATTTGCATCGTTCGTATTGTAATGTGCCTTTTTAGTTAATCATGCAATTTATTTGTCTCGTTTTTAAATTTATGAGTTGCATCCGAATTATAAATTGCAATGCGAGCGTCTTTTTATTCGGGAGCGAACGAGGCCAGTACCAGTCGTAGTGGTGGTGGTTCGGACGTTCCTTCTCAAATATTAAGGCCTTTAAAATTCACTCGCTCGTATAACCAAATCTCGATATGAATCGTCACTTTAATTCGCAAAATTTAATATTAACTAAGCGGTAATGTTTTTGGTACCGATTTTCGGGCACGACGGGGGTGCTCATCCTTCCCCGCGTGTAACCGACTCCCGAGCCCATTTTTTAGAAAAAATCTCTGGTTTTATTTCGGTGTCCGGTCTACCATTTTAAATGGCCGGTGGCGACTCCTCCCTTTTTACAATTTCGACTAAATTTTCAAAAACTCATTAAAACCCGGTTCTTCTAAGTGACACCGAGGTATTTTCTAAAATTTTTTAGTCGCAACAAATATGTTTGATAAACTTTTCAAGGCTTTAAAATGATTTAAAATGTCTTTCAAGTATCCAAACCTGAGTTTTTCAAGTAACCGTACCGATATGGTATACCCCGTATCGATACGCTTTAGGGTTTCAGCTACAGGAAAATTCCAATAGCCAAAACCCGTACCGATACGGCTTGGACGTACCAATACGGAGAGGACCTGTATCGGTACGCTACGTGGCGTTTAAATACGGTTGTTTTACAACCCCCCAACGGCTAGTATCTGTATCAATACGATTGTATCGTGTACCGATACGCCCACCAGTCATTTTCCCAACGGCTATTTGAAATGCAGGTCGTACCGATACGCTCCAACACGTATCGATACACATCGGCTGAGGAAAGCATAATGGCTAGTTTCTGAAGAACCTATATCGATACGGCTACCTATGTTTCGATACGGTTAGCCCCATAACTGCATTTATTGTGGGAAATAAAGGCCCCAACGGCTCCTATTCAACCCCAACAATCTCCAACGACTAGAAGCTCATTTGGGAGTGTAAAAGGGACCTCCAAGCATCTATAGAAGACTAATGATCCACAAGTCAACAACATTATGAAGAAAATTTGTCTTAGGGCTTAAATTTTCATTCTTTGTGTAGATAACACTTGTGAGCTTACATTGTTATATTTGCTCAAGTGTTTAGGATTGGGTGAATGCTTAATTGTGCAAACTATCTACCTTGTGAGGGATTTCTTGTTTGCTCTTATTTCTCTTTGTAAAAGAGGGTTTACTCAAGCTTTGGGTTAGAAAGCTTTAAGTGTGTAAAGGTTACCTCCTAAGCCTATAAAAGGGGAAGAAATTCAAGAGTAAATTTGGGAAATCCTTAGTGGGAAGATAAGGTAGTGGATGTAGGATTTGGTTAAAAGCCGTACCATTCTAAATCCTTGTCCAAAAATCTTTCAATTTTTGCTTCCACCAAAAACACCCAAAAATCAATCTTCTCCACACTTGGCAAGCAATTCGGTTGAAGGATATCGAGCTTAACAATTGGTATCAGAGCGAGGCTCAATTGAGAGGATTAACACCCTATTGAGGCGATTCTGGCAAGCTCGACCAACAAACAATCAACCGAATTCATGGCGCAATCCATTGATCGACCACTATTCTTTGACAGTACCAACTACTTCTATTGGAAGAATAGAATGATTTATTTCATGAGAGCCAAGGATTATCATCTTTGGGACATAGTTGAGGATGGTCCGTGAGTACCACAACGAAGCAAGGCGGAATGGAGTGCAGATGATCACAAGAAGGTGAAGCTTAATTGCAAGGCTTTGCACATACTCTTTTGTGCTTTTAGCCCGGATATCTACGCTAAAATGTCTTCTTGCGAGAGTGACAAGGCGGTATGAGACAAGCTTGAAGCTACATATGAAGGAACAAACGAAGTAAAAGAGACCAATATCGGTCTTCTCAACTTAGAGTATGGGAACTTCAAGATGGACCCGGGTGTAGACATCAAGAGGATGTTCGACCATTTCTCCATAATCGTCAATCTACTTAAAAGTTTTGGAGAGGAGATTTCGGAAGACAAACTCGTTCGGAAGTTAATCTACTCACTTCCTGAGTCATGGGAGTCCAAAAAGACGGCCATTGTAGAAGCAAAAAAACTTGAAGGAGCTCAAGCTTGACGAGCTTGTTGGATCTTTGCTCACTCATGAGATGATGTCTCAACCCTTAAAGATGGAGAAGGAGTAGAAGATCAAAGAGCAAGGCATTGATATGAATTCCATTGCTCTTCTATCCTCTACATGCCAATATGAATAATCAAGTGAGGAGGAAAGTGAAGATGAAGAGATGGTTTATCTCTTCAAGAAGTTCACCCGGTTCATGAAGAGCGAAATGGAAAAATCCAAGCATGAATCGAAGAAGAAGATGAAGGATCCCCAAAAGAGTCATGAATGCAAGAAGACGAGGCACACCAAATACGATTGCCCTCGCTTCAACAAAAATGGATCATCTTCAAAGAAGGCGTATGCGGCTACATAGAATGGTGAAGACTCCACCGATGAAGATGAAATATCCCATCTATGCCTTATGGCCATCCAAGAGAGTAAGGTAACTTCTAACTCATCTAGTTCGAATTCTTATTCATCTGATGAGTTACAAGAAGCCTATGACGAATTGGTTTTTGAATTCAAGGCTTCGTTTTCGAAAAATAAAAAGTTGATTTCAAAATTGAAAATCGAAAATGATTTGCTTTTAAAAACCAATTTAGAGTTTGAAGCAAAAATCAAAAAAATTGAGCTTAAAGTTTCAAATTTAAAAGAATTGCTTCAAACGATGGAAAAAGATCATCAAAAGGAAGTTGATGATCTTAAGAAAGAAAAAGATTTGATTTCCAATGAACTTTAAAAGAAAAATAATTTGGGTAAATCAAATTTTGTGTTAGACAATCTAGTGCCCCTAGATTTTTGAATAGAAAATGTTTTAGAAGTATTTGGGTCCCAAAAGGACTAACTACTTCAAGTAAAATGGATAAAATTGAAAAATGGGTTCCTAAGGGGACTAAATTATGTGCTACTAACGCTTATGGATCCAAAACAATTTGGATATCAAAACATTTGTGATTGTCTTGTTTTAGGTGTGATGGAGAATGATTAAAAAGGTACAAACATTAAGGGGGAGCTCCTTACACACAAGAAATGCCACTTGAAGAAAGAAGGCTTCACATCCTACCTTTGGTTCAAGTGTGGTAAAATTTTAGTTGAATTTCTTTGCTTTAATTTGTTTTATTTTCTTTAATTCAACTAGTTTATTATAATTGTTGGACTAACACTTATTGATGTTTGAGTAAGGGGGAGCCATTTTAAAACCAATATTTTTAGTTTTGTAAAGATTTTATCTTACCTACTTTGTTATTTGAAACTTAATGTTTCAAAAATGTCTTTTTGATAAAACAAAAAAATAGGAGAAATGGTTTGAAAAATTAATTTTTCAAGTGAATAAGGAGGAGCTTTAACTACTTCTAAATTTTAAAAACTCTTATTCAAATTTTTAAATACTAAGGGGGAGAATCACAAATAATTTTTCAAGTTGGTTTTATTATATCAAAAAGGGAAAGACTGTTGAGATGTTTGTTTTGATATAATAATAGAAAAATTGTTTTGGACTAAATTGAAAAGGTTTTAAAATGTTAATAAGTCCAAAAAACTTGAAAATATGTTTGATGAACTCTTCAAGGTTTTGGAATGATTAAAAATATCTTTCAAGGAGCCAAACCAGAGTTTTTCAAGTAACCGTACCAATACGGTATACCCTGTATCGATACGCTTTAGGGTTTCAGCTACAGGAAAATTCCAGTAGCCAAAAACCGTACCGATACAACTTGGACGTACCGATACGGAGAGGACCTGTATCGATACGCTACGTGTATTTTCGATACGGTTGTTCTACAACCCCAACGGCTAGTATCCGTACCGATACGATTGTATTGTGTACCAATACGCCCAACGAACATTTTCCCAATGGCTATTTGAATTGCAGGCCATACCGATAAGCTCCAACGAGTATCGATACGCATCAGCTGAAGAAAGCATAACGGCTAGTTCCTGAAGAACCTGTATCGATACGGCTACCCGTGTATCGAGACAGTTAGCCCAAAAATGCATTTATTGTTGGAAATAAAGGCTAGGGGTGTTCAATCGGTCGGTTCGGTTAACCGACCGAACTTCCAAAATTTCATTAACCGAATTTTTTTTCATATTAACCGTTAACCGAACCGAAAATTTTCGAAAATTTTTAACCGAACCGAAAAAAGTTCGGTTAATTCGGTGGGTTTTCGAATTAACCGAAATTTGTTAGAAAATTTTGGGTAAATCACCCAGATGGTCACTAAACTGTTTTAAAATAATCTTTATGGTCACTAAACTTTCAAAAATTATAAAATAACCATTAAACTTATCGAACTATTACAAAATAGTCATTAACTTGCACGTTATAAATTATTGATAAATCATTTTGCGCTAATTTGATAAAGTTTAATGACCATTTAATAATATATCAAAAATTTTAATGACTATTTTATAATTTTTAAAAATTCAGTGACTAAAAATAAATATATGAACTATATAATATATAAAAATTTCGGTTAAATCGGTTAATTTGGTTAATTAACTGATTTTGAACCGAATTAACCGATAACCAAAGTTTGAAAAAATCATTAACCATTAACCTACCAAACCTAAAATTAACCGAACGATTAACCGAAAAATTTTCGGTCGTTTCGGTTAGTTCGGTTTTAACCAAAGTTTGAACACCCCTAATAAAGGCCCCAACGACTCCTATTCAACCCCAACTGTCTCCAACATCTAGAAGCTCATTTAGGAGTATAAAAGAGACCTCCAAGCATCTATAATAATGCTCCACAGGTCAACAACATTATGAAGAAAAATTATCTTAGGGCTTAAATTCTCTTTCTTTGTATAGACAACACTTGTGAGCTTACATTGTTATATTTGCTCAAGTGTTTAGGATTGAGTGAGTGCTTAATAGTGCAAACTATCTACCTTGTGATGAATTTTTTGTTTGCTCTTATTTCTCTTTGTAAAAGAGGGTTTACTCAAGCTTTGGGTAAGAAAGCTTTGAGTGTGTAAAGGTTGCATCCTAAGCCTAGAAAATGGGAAGAAATTCAAGAGTGAATTTGAGAAATCCTTAGTGGGAAGCTAAGGTAATGAATGTAGGCTTTGGTTAGAAAGCTGAACCACTCTTAATCATTGTCCAAATTCTTTCAATTTTTGCTTCCACCAAAAACACTCAAAAATCAATCTTCTCCACACTTGGCAAGCAGTTCGGTTGAAGGATATCAAGCTTAATAATGTTCGTATTTGTTTATTTAATTTTGAAGGTGATCATATTCGTTTGTTTAGTGTTTGCGAAAGTGTTCGTTTAAGTGTTCGCGAACGTGTTCGTTTAAATATTCGCGAACGTGTCCGTTTATTCATTCGCGAACATGTTCGTTTATATCTTCATAAATGTTAGCGAAATTGACAATAAATAAATAAAACAAAGCAATAAAATAAAACTTACATTTCAACGTGAACTTATATAACATCCTTAGTAATAACAAAAAGTGGTATTTAGATACATCCACAAGCATTTTCATAACGTGAAACAAGCCCATGAACGAGCTTGTTCGTGAACATAAATGAACTAAAGACACCCATGTTCGTGTTCGTTCGTTTATTAAATGAACATAAAAAATTTGTTCATACTCGTTTATTTAGCTTAATAAGCAAACATAAACGAACGGTTCACGAACAATTCGTCGAACGCTCTGTTCATTTACACATCTATCCTTATATAGTGGCGGATCTAGACTTCGTATCAAGTGAGTTCAAAAAAATAAAAGTTAAACGAATTAAGTGGGCCAAGTAAGTTCAAATATATTTAATTTCCCCCTCTACTCTCAAACTTTTCTATTTTTATAACGACTTTCTAGAATTAAGTGACCTCACTAAACCCTATATAAATTCGCCTTTGTCCTCGTATCGGAACTTCTTTCTGTAAAATAAAAATAAAACAAAAAATCTAATTGACATCAATTTATTTGCTTCTGATTAACCTTTTATATTATGGGATTAAGTAAAACAGGAGAATAACTGTTGCTAAAAGTTCTCGTACAATAATAGCATTAGCCTCCTATTCATAAATGAAAAATAAATAAATAAAATTAACCCTCCAACTATATTAAAAAAATCATTCAAGGTCTTATCATATCAATCGTACTATCATTTTCATAATAAATTATTTAGTGACAAATGAAAGGAATTCAGATGAAAAAAAATTGTCACGAGCTAACACCAATTGTTTCTTTATTAAATAAAAAGTAACATTTCTGATACAAATATTATAATTCAAATTTATATAAAATAAAATAACATATATTTTTTTAATCATTCAACTGATTACTAAATCTCATAAAAGTCAATTCGACACATGGGATTAAGAGGGGACTTCCATAGAAATTAAGAAGAAGCCAACATCTTCTCAAACCTGGAGAAGCTTTCAGTGGGGGTAAAGACGAAGTTATGGAGGGGTACAACGAGTTTGTTTTTAAGTAGAGGAATGGTTTTGGCTAATCAAACTACGAAAGAGGAAAAATTATTAAATGAGTCTAATTACAATGTCATTTTTAATTTTATCTAATAATATTTTTATGTTATTTTTAAGGTAAATCTTTATTTCTTTTTTATATGTAACAAAAGAATAAATAGTTAATTAAAAGTTATATAAAAATAAATAAAAATTATTAGATGAATTATGAATGACGTGGTAAACTGAGTCAATCTAATAATTTTTTTAAAAAAAAAACATGAATCGGCAAAATGATGGGCTTGGCCGGATAGCATTGACAATGCCAGGAAAAGGTCAGGCTTACATGACAATAATAATTACATTGTCAGTTAGAAATGTTCGAGATATGAGGTTCTTTAAGAAATTATATCACTGTTAAGATTGTAAGGTTAATTGAGCTTGGGATAGCATGCAAAATCGAAAAATTGAAAATCGAACCGAATAATAGGATGGTTTATGGTTAAAAAGTTTAAAAATTGTGGTTAATTGAATTGAATTGAATTTAAATTTTTATTTAATTTATAATTAATTTTTAAAAAATTATAATGTAAATACCGTAACCTTTTCGAGCCGGACATAAAAAATACGGAGTCGCTACCAATCTTTTAAAGGATATGATTGGATCACCTAAAAGCATGTCATTTTAATATAATATTTTATTTTATCAAAATAACGGTTTTGGTTAGCAAAAATAAAAAAAACGGGTTCGAGAGTCGGTTACACGTGGGGAAGGATTAGCACCCTCACAGCGCCAAAAAATTGGTACCTAACCGATTACAAAATGTTTTAATGCCGGAATTTATAAGTTCATGTAAAGTTTAATTTAATTGTGCATTTATTAATATGATTCTATTTTAACGGTCTTATTATCCGGAGGATGAATTCTAATCACCGCCAATACTTTTGGCGCTAACCCATCATCTCCGTTTAATAAGACACCGCATTAATCATATTTCAACTTTTTAAACAATAATCATAGAAGCAAATTCGATTAAATTATTAAAAAAACTGAAATAAACAAACAACATTAATAAAACATAAAAAGTAAAATATATTATATGTGATTAAATATATATACATGAGAAGTTAAATTACATAATTAAGTAAATACGAAAAATTAAACAAATTAAAGTTTAGTTAAAAAAATAAAACAAAGGTTTAATTAAAAATTAAAACTAAAAAACTAATTGATAATAAAGCTAAAAAATGGGTGACCAAATTGGTGGAGTGTCAAAATCAATGGCTAAATTTCATAAAAAAAGGACCTAAATGAAAAGTTCTAAAATATGGTAACTGGCGAAGTGAATAAAAATGGGGCGGAGGGTTATAATGACTGCAAATTGCCCATTTTATTTTAGGTATAAAACTCAATTTTTATAAACAACTTTTAGTATCCCACTTAGAAAATTTTAGATCAAACACTTATCCCTTATTTTCTCTCAAATGTTCTTTGTGTTCTTCATCTTCACCGAGAACGGTCCGCCGTGCCGGCCGCCTTTCACCAGCGTCGGCTGCCGTCTGATGGCGATAATATATATATATATATATATATATATATTATATTTTTTTAATAAAACTTTTTATTAAAATAAACAAAATCTAAATCCGGGCAATACCAATGGTGTTTCAAAACAAAAGCAAGGTAAGTATTATATCAAATACGAAATAAAAAAATTAAAAGGAGATATATACCTAAACAAATCAGCTTCTATTCCAACTTCGAATCCAAGTACAATCGCTGAATAATCAGTGTATTTTTTTGTGAATTTTCGGTATCCAAGTGGTGTCTATTACAATGGAATTAGGGGTGTTTATATAGGCTTTTTCATGCATTGGATACAAGGAAATTCAATCCTAAAATCCCAAAAATCGGGTAAAATCATCTCCTAATTGCAGATTTGAAGTTGATTGGGTTGACCTTCCTTTTGCATTTGATTTTGCTCTAAATTTTTGGTCCAAATCGGAGTAAAATCAGGGCTGATTCTTCCCCTTTTTCTTTCCATATTCGTACCAAACCCTAACCCCTTTTCCTTTCTTTGCCAAAGGTAATCAAGGCGGCCGCGATTGTAGCTGGCTGTCGGTGGTTTTACGCAGCCTGGCGACGCTGGAGGACGACGAGGTGGTCACTAGTGACGTACCACGATGGTGCTGTGTTGCGGCAGCAGTGGCCTGGAGTCTTGAGGCGCAGGTGCGTGACTCGCACGCGCACGAAGGGGAAGGGCTCGTGGCGGCGCGAGTGGGGGAGGGCAACCCTTCTTTTCTTGATCCAATATGGACCATTGAATTCTTGACCTAGATCTAGTGGCTGATATTAAAGCTGTACATGGGATAAAAAAGGGTTTGATAGAGTTTATTGTTGGGCTAAATGGGCCACTGATACAATAGACTCTTATTTAATATTAGATGGACTCTTATTTTATTTAAGTGGACCTTTATTTATCTCTTTTATATTTTTTTTATCTTATAATAATAATAATAATAATAATAATAATAATAAATGGGTGAAAATTCAGTGATAACAGCTGCCCCTCTTTGCTCATTCTAGTGAAACGGGGATAGAGATAAGACAAAAAGGCGCTGATTTTCACCGATCAAAAACTCATTGATCATCAAGGCAAGATTCCATTCTTCTGATGCCTGAATGGATAGACGTGTTTCATTCTCCTAATGTCTGAACGGATAGGCAGATTCTGAAAAGTAAATGTTCCATTCTCCTTATGCCTGAACGGATAGGTGGGTTCCATTCTCCTAATGCCTGAACGGATATACAGATTCTGAAAAGTAAAGGTTCCATTCTCCTTATGCCTGAACGGATAGGTGTAGAGCGTTTGGGTTTTCTCCAATTATGAGCGCAAGTGCACACTCTTGTCAAGTTATAGTATAAAAGATATCGTCTCCCATGAGGATTGGACAACTAATTCGAATATAAATTCTTGCACAAAGAATATTAAATGCACAAGTCAATTTCAATTTGTAAGAGATTCTAACTTAAAGAAACACAAGTAATTAAGAGAAGAGATCATATTGATGGAATGGGTTAGGTTATGCTGCTTTGTAGTGTGAAACTACGTTGAATAAGTTAAGTTGTATTGCGCTGCCAGCCTTTGCTGCCTCGGCGGAAGATGGCAAATTGGTTATTCAACAACTTTCGCTGCCTCGGCAGGTTGAACGGATGATTGGCTCAGCGGAAAACTCGGCAGACCTTCAAGGCTCGGCAGAACGCTTCGAGAATGATTCTACTTATGTCTAAGATAAAATATTGTTGATGCTCATTGTAGATAATACCGTCGGCATGAATCGTACAACGAACAACAACCTTTGGTTCGTCCTCTTTTAGCCACTTTAAATCCTAACCTATGTCTAGGCTAGATTGATCAACACCTAATATGGATGAGATCGTGCTTACTTCTTTCGTGAGTTTGACTCTCTCGATGCCAAACAAATGGATTGCTCACAATCGATC
Organism: Hibiscus trionum; assembly: GCA_030270665.1. Taxonomy (NCBI): domain Eukaryota; kingdom Viridiplantae; phylum Streptophyta; class Magnoliopsida; order Malvales; family Malvaceae; genus Hibiscus; species Hibiscus trionum. The sequence goes on from BSYR01000010.1 coordinate 39,953,894, forward strand.
TTTCGAACACAATTGAAAACAATGAAGAACATGAAATAAGCAAACCTTGAATTTATTGCAATAACAAACTTGAACCTAAACAACCCTTCTCACAACTACTTTACAACACAACCCAAACCCTAGAGAATTTAGAACATAATGACGACAAGAAAACACAAGGCACTAAGCTATGCCGACTAAGGAGATTCTAAGATGTCTAAAATACAAAATATGATCAAGTATATTTAAGGCATGGCCTAGGTTAAGTCCTCCTTGGAGTAGAAGTCTTCCTTATGATAAAGTAGCTTTGCATTAAATGCAACCTTTAATTCCGACTTCTTTGACTTTAATTTGGACTTCTCTTGTCGTTGCCTTGTGTCGCAAGCAAGCCTTGATCTTCTCCTTTGGCGGCCTTGTTCATTGTTTCCGGCATCAGTAAATTGAGTGGATGAGCTCAATAGACTCAGCAAATTATGCTCTGCCGATCGCACTCCACTTCACCAATTCCTCAAGTTGCTGCCCTGGGCGGCAGATATGGCGACGACAGCTACTCGACATCATCTATCACTGTGTTGAACTGCTTCAGTACAGCTCCTTGGTTTGCTGCCTGATAACTACATAAATATCCTTGTTTTCATACCTTTTTGCTATAGCATTTGCCTGTTCTTGAGTTCATACCATAGTATATAGATTGCATTTAGGTTGCATTTTCTTCTTCTGGGTGCGTATTTATCTTTGCTGGTTATTGGTCCATATCGAGGGGTACTACTCGAAAGGTTGGTTTTGGTTTTGTTGGTGCGCAGAAAAGGAGTCAAGAGAAAGCCGGTGCCGAGAATTTCTACATCATGATGGAAGTGGACATTGGCCAGCACGTGAGATACACGTGAGCTGCAAAAACATGTGAACATGTAGAAAAGGACGATCTGACATGTACAGCAGCCGGTGCCCACCTGCAGACCATCTCCCTTGTCCCCTCGTGGTAGACCTTGTCGGTGGATATTCCTTGGGATTATCAAGGCATCTTTAGGGCACCAAACTTTAGAAGCCTCCACTATATAAATGGGAGAGAAGCTTGGAGCAAAGTGTGGTATTTTCAGTGTTGCAAAAAAGAGAGGCGGAAGAGAGAGAAAATGAGAGGGAAGTTTCCACCTTCATCTTCTCCAGCTTGGTGTCCTCCATCGTTGAAGCTCCAAGGAGTGGCCTCAACGGACTCGAGAGAGGCGGTGGGCCTAATACAGTCGGGCAGTCCATGGCGGAGAGGGAGTTCACTTTTCTTTCTGTCGCTATAGCAATTTCTTTTCATATCTTTATATTTGGTGATGTTATCGCAATGATACGTTGGAAGATATTACCCAGCCACGAACTGTTTTAGGTGGCTTGGGTTTGTTGGACAATTTTATTTTGAGTACTTTTTAATGCATGCTATGGCTTTTCAGTGTTTATCATGATTCTATGCTTTGCTTATGCATTTCCTTAAAGTTGTAAGAGCTTAGGGTTGTAAGTGTTTTGAGAGATAGACCCTACGTTAAGCGCCTTCGAGAGTTGGCCGTTCTTTAAGTGTATGTTTGGGTTAGTAATCGAGGGAGCTAGCCCTAGAACCCTCATAAGCAATTGAGTGACTGTTGAGAGGCAGACTCTAACCTACCTTAGAGATAAGTGATAGGTTTCAAGGGCTAAAAAGCATAGTACGTGAAGGGTAGGTGAGTGTTAAGAGTTTACGCCGAGAGGTATGGCTGTAGCATTTCTGACTTCTATCTTCCTGGCTAGAGATAGTTTAGGAGCACTCTTAGTAAATCCCGCCTAGCATAGAAGATCGCTGAAAAGCCTTAGTATTGTTAAGAAGCTTGAGTTAGGTTATCCATCATTCCCAGCCAGTCATTCCGTAGTGAGTTTCGCATACGAAAGAGGACCTGTCTATCATATTGTTATCTCATCTTTCTCTGCACTGTTCTGCTTCAGCATTATTATACCTCATTTCCTTTACTATAGCATTGTCATCTGCAAAAAGTTCAAGCTTTATTGTTACAGCAACCGTGAATACCTCCAATCCCTATGGAGACGATACTCACTCATCACTTTATTACTCGTTCGACGTGTATACTTGCACCATTTGTGTATCATTTATAGTCACTGCACGAACGCAACAAGTTTTTTGCGCCGTTGCCGGGGATTGGCAATTGGTTGTTTACAGTTTTTATTTTTATCGTTTGTTCTTTTTGTTTTGTACAAATTTATTTTAGGTTTTTCGTTTTTCTCTTCAGGTGTCTTGCTAGTGTATGACCAGAAGGCGACCTAGAGGACCCCTGCAATCACCTATTTCTGAGATCGAACATTTCTTGAGACTTAGAAGACGTGTTCGAAGAGAAGAGACTAGAAACATGAACGGAGAAATACCACCACCTCAAGGTAACGTAGATGCTATGGTAAATGGCAGGGAGTAGCAGCTCGACCACGAGCTATTAGGGATCATTTAGCTCCTATCTTGGACGATTTCTATCCCGGAATAGTAGCTCTAAAAATTCAGGCAGCCCAGTTCGAGCTTAAACCTGTTATGTTCAACATGTTGAACACTATTGGTCAGTTTGGAGGTATCCCTCACGAAGATGCAAACAACATATCCGTGCTTTCTTGGAAGTTTGTGACTCATTTAGACAGCAAGGAGTGCACGAGGATGTGCTAAAGCTTAAACTGTTTCCATATTCTTTACGTGATCGTGCTAGAGCATGGCTAAGTGGAGTGCCAGCTGGATCAATGGAGACTTGGACATATCTATGCAAAAGTTTTCTGCTACGATATAATCCACCTAATAGAAACACTCAGTTGAGAAATGATATAGCTTATTTTCGTCAAGCTGATGACGAATCCATGTATGAGTGTTGGGATCGATTCAAGGGATTATTGAGGAAGTGCACAAATCATGGTTTTCATGATTGAAGCCAAGTGGTTATGTTCTATAATGGGGTAAATGCTCCTACAAGGATGATGCTACATGTTTCAGCAAATGGGACCTTGTTAGACAAATCACCGGAGGAAGTATTTGACATTCTAGATAGGGTAGCCAACAATGATTACCAGTTTCCGACCACAAGGCTTGGAACGGGGAGGAGAACCCAAGTAACTCGAGACAATGAAGCTGATGACTCGGTAGCCACCCAGTTAGTTGCTATCACAAATATGCTAAAGAACCTCCAACGTCCCAACAAAGTCAATGAAGTGAAGTCCACAACCTCATGTCTCAGATGCGATGAGAATCACCATTTGAGTGAATGCCCTGACAATCAAGAGTCAGCCAACTATGTGGGGAATTATAACTGCAACAACAATACATACTCTAATACCTACAACCCAGGATGGCGTCAGCATCCAAATTTTAGTTGGGGTAATCAAGGGCACAGTAATTCTGCACAGCCAGCGCCACAACAAAATCTGATCGAAGCACCATCTTCTAACCAGATAATGCCATGGCAAGGTCACAAGGGAGCAGCATCTTCATCGAACAGTTCACTGGAGACTACATTCAAAGAATTTATGGCTATGACAAAAGATTTCATGGGAACCACAAAAGTTTTGCTACAAGATCATGCAGCAAACATCAAAAATCAAGGAGCCTTATTGCAAAGCCATAGTTCATCTCTCCGAGCCTTAGAAACACAAGTTGGCCAGATAACTCAAACCTTGCATGCACGTCTACAAGGAAGTTTGCCTAGTGACACTGAAGCCACTAAGCACCATAGCAAGGAACAATGCAGCGCTCTCACATTAAGGAGTGGCAAGGAAATTAGCAAAGAAGACAAGTTTGGGGGAAAAGAGCAGGAGAACTCTCAGCCCAACTTGCCTCAGGAAGAAGATAACATACAAGATCCTCTAGTTGAAGAGAAGAGTGAGGATGTCATAGCAAAAGAAACACCGGAGGAGGAGTCTGCTTTTGCTACAGCAAAAGATGTAACTCCACCAGCCCAGACAAATGAAGTTAGACCCCCACCTCATTTTCCTCAACGATTCAAGAAGCAGAAAGAAGACCTTCAGTTCCAGAAATTTGTGGATATCCTGGACAAACTACATATCAATGTCCCATTTCTGGAGGCCATTGATAAGATGCCAACAAATGCTAAGTTCCTCAAGGATATAGTCACGAAAAAGAGGAAGGTCGAGAAGCAAGAGACTGTCGCTATAGCAGAAGAATGTTATTCTATGTGGAGCAAGCTGCCACCTAAGAGGAAGGACCCAAGTAGTTTTGCTATCCCATGTTCTATCGGCGACAAGTTTGTTGGAAGAGCACTTTGTGATTTGGGATCAAGTGTTAACTTAATGCCCAAGTCGATTTTTCTGAAACTGGGAATTCGAGAGGCACAACCCACCAAGGTTGTGCTACAGCTAGCCGATCATTCTCATGTTCGTCCAAAAGGGAGAGTTGAAGATGTTGTGGTAAAAGTGGACAGATTTATCTTTCCAGTCGACTTCTTAATCCTCGACTGTGAAGCTGATAGCAACACACCCATTATCTTGGGAAGGCCATTTTTAGACACCGGGCGAGCTTTGATCGATTGTGAGATGGGTGAATTCACGATGCGAGTGGCTGATCAGACGGTCACGATCAATATTCATGACACCCTCAAGTATGCAGACAACCTAGGAGTATGCCAATATGTAGATGCTACAACACATAATATGATTGATGAGTTTTGCTGTAGCAATGAGATGCAAATGGAGGAGTTTGAAGCACTCTACAAAGATGATGATTCAGACCAAGAAGAGCTCTCAAGGGAACTGGAGCGGTCTAGTCGACTTGAGGCTAGATCAGGTACGCACTTTGAACCTCTTGATTTTTCAGAATTTATACCTCCTAAACCTTCCCTTGAGCATGCACCTTCTTCAGAACTGAAACCTTTGCCATCGCATCTTAAATATGTTTACTTAGGGAGCAATGAAACTTTGCATGTGATAATTTCATCTAGTCTTACACCTAAGCAAGAAACTAGTTTAGTAAATATGTTGTTACAACATAAAAAGGCAATAGGGTGGACTATGGCTGATTTGAAGGGTATAAGCCCTGCTATATGTATGCACAAAATTTTTCTTGATGATTGTCACATCAATTCAGTTGAGCCCCAAAGGAGACTAAACCCAATTATGAAGAAAGTAGTGATGAAAGAGATAATCAAGTGGCTGAATGCTAGAGTAATCTACCCTATATCCGATAGGTCATTGGTCAGCCCGGTGCAATGTGTACCAAAGAAGGGAGGTGTGACTGTAACGCCCCGATTTTGGGCCTAGATGTTTTAGAGTTCGAATCGGACCGGTCGAGAACGATTCGAATCTTAAAGGGAGATTTAGGGAACACCTAGTTCGGGATGCTTTAAAAATATGGAAAAATGCCTAAAAATCCTCATTTATTATATGAATGACTATGGTGAAAACAATTTTACAAAATAAGGTTTGGAAATACTACATTTCGGTGTAGTGACCAAATCGCAGTTTTTGCAAAAGTTAAATAGTGACTGTTTTGTAAAGGGTTGAAACTTTGAATCTTTAAGGAGCTAATTTTACAAAAATGTTTTTAATCATATTTTCCTTATTTTGGGTGATTTTAATAATGATTTAATTAAGGGAAATAAAGTTAATTAAAAGGAAAAACCATATTTGACTTTTCATAACTACCTTACGTCAATTTTCTCTCATTTCATTTTCTCTCAATTTCTTTTCATCCAAACACATTTCCTCCATCAATTAGCCTCTGATTTTCATTCCTTTTGATTCCTAATCTTTTCCTCACCAAATCCTCTTGTTTTCACATTGGATTTTCAAGAAAATATGCCCAAATCAAGGAGAAATCAACCATTAGAGGTAAGCTTTGTCCTTCTCCTCTAATGATAAGTTATTTACTGAAATTCCCAAGTTATCAATCCTTTGTTAATGATTTTTGAGTTGCTTTAATGTTAGAAACAAGAAATTGTATTAAAACTCAAGGTTTTTGGAGAGATCTTGTTGATTTTCGTGGTAATTGGTTAGGCTCTGTTTTGAGGTTGTTTTCTAATATATTTTGGATGGTAATTGATGTTATAAATGAAGTTTTATCAAACAAATCCCAAATAGGTTTGGATTCCTAAGTTTTGTATGCTAGAAAGGTGGTTTTTGGGGTGGTTTTGGTGTTCTGTTATAGCTGGAGGTATAAGGACGAGTTTGTGGTGGTTTTTGATGTTGATTGATGTTTAGAAATGATTAGAAGTGATAGATCTTAGTTGGGCTTTGTTTTGGGAGAGTTTGGAGGTGATTTAGTTGTTTTGGTAGCCGAAATGAGGTTCTTGAGTAGAGCAGCGAGTTTAGATGTGTGGCTGATGATTTCAATGCATGATGATGCATTAATCCTCTGCTCTTATGTGTTATAAACATGAGAGACTTCTTCGGACGCCTTTGGTGTTGATCCGGGAGCTTAGAAAGCGTTTCGACGAGCAAGCGAAACGTAATCGGTGAGTGCGAATGGTTTTAGAAATCCTTGAGGGACAAAGAAACAAGGTTTGGGGATTTAGGAAAGGTTTGAAACACCTTCCTAAGTCCGAAAGTAAGTATTGGCTAGTTTGCTCTCATATATGTGGTGGTTGCCCCTAAAATGCTTTTACATGCTCATGATTTGAGATAGATAAATTCCTACCGTTTTTATGCATGAATTATAGCATGAGGTGATGCTTGAAAAGATTTCATGAAATAATATGTTGCATTGTTGAGTTTTGAGCTTTTGTTTTAAAGCATGGCAAATGTTATGATTTTGAATGAGATGAGAAAGCTTTGAGAAATGCTGCATTAAAAATAATAGGTGAGATGATGTTTTGACATAATATATTGGCATAGAAGATGAGATACTTACCGGATATAATTGATCGATCAATAGGATGAGAGTGCACTATAATCTAAAAATTCGTACGTGCTCTTTGGATTCAATCCAAAGGGAGAGACGGATGATGGGCATTCCATCGGGTAGGACTTGGTGAAATACCCAAGCTTTGTGGCGATGGGAGATTCCGCCATGTGAGTACGGTGATGTGAGATTCCACCGGAAGAGTCTAGTGGTTTGAGAATGTTGTCTGCATATCCGAGTAATAATGAGATGTGAAATGCCAATATAATATATGAAAATGCTTTTGATTCACATGTACCTATTGATGAGATGATTTATGCTATGAGAAATGCATATGAGATTTGTATATGAAATGCTTTAGTTTTCACAAGCATGTGTATGGCCTTGCCATGAGATTTGCATTGGTTTAAATGCATGAGATAGAATTGAGGTACATGTGTTTTCAATGGAGATTTGCTTTGAAACGATTTTCAAGCATGAGATAGAATGAGCATGTGGTAGAAAAGGCTTTGAGAAAGTGTTTTGAATAATGCATTGTTGTGTTGGTTTTGTTTAGAGCTTGCCTCACTAAGCAAATGTGCTCATGCTCTCTTTTACCAACAATACAGATAATTGAAGTGTTTTAGGGCAGCAAGAAGGTTAAGAACATCCAAGGAAGTGAAAAGCTCATGTATGGTGATGTTTTACATACTTTAGTTTTGATATTTGGCAATGGGACTCCAACGTTGTATTTGGGAGACGTGTTTTGAACTCCCTAAGTTGGTAGCATGCTTGTGATGGCTTTTATGGGTTGTAATGGTCCTAATGGTTTGGTTTGAGGTTTGAATGTTTATATTTGGCTTAGTGGCTAGGAAGCATGCCTTTAGATTGAATGTTCATGTGTTTGATGCCATGCTCTAGCTTAAGTTTCCTACATATGATCTTTAATGTCTAGACAAGTTGCTGGTATGATATGGTATGATTTGAAGCATGTTTGAGTGGGTTAAGAGGTGAAAAACCAGCATTTTTTGCTGTTGCAGGGTAGGGCGTATCGAAACACCCTTAAATGTTTCGAAACGGGGGCCTGTAATGGCCATAGTGTTTCGGATCGGTTGAAGGTGTTTCAGAACATTTTGGCTACTGGAGAGGCCTGTTTCGATACCGGTCTCGGAATGCACCCGAGTACCGAAACGGTCAACACCGTTTCGATACGGGCGTTTCGGTACGAAGGCCTGTGTTCTGAAACGGATGACCGTTGGATGGTGATTTTGAATTGTTTTAAGTTTCCATGTTTTACATTTTAGTCCTGAATGTTGTGGATGCAATTGCTTGAGCTTGGAATGTCCTATTAATCTGAAATTTGACAGAAGAGCATGTAATGTGACTAATTACATATTGGTAAACTTAAAATCTGCAAAGTCCTTATATTTTCTAAAAATTACATTTTTGTCCCTAAAAGTGTAATTCATGCAATTGAGTCCCTAAATGATTTCCAATCGCTGTGCCCTTCTCTCATATGTTTCTTGAGTATTCACATAGGCTTAATGTGCATATAGAAAAGATTAAAAAGAAAAAAAGGTCGTTAATCAAGGTTGACTTTCGGGTTGACTTTGGTTTTCCCCGTGTAATCTTCGTAGTTCGGGTCAAGCGTCTAGGCCGGGCTAAGGGGGTTACAGTGACTGTGGTAAGCAACGAGGAGAATGAGCTATTACCTACTAGAACCGTCATGGGGTGGAGGATTTGCATGGACTATAGGAAGCTCAACAAGGCGACCAAGAAGGACCATTTTCCCCTCCCATTCATTGACCAGATGTTGGATCGACTAGCGGGCGAGGCATTCTACTGCTTCCTCGATGGGTATTCTGGGTACAGTCAGATTGCTATAGCACCCGAAGACCAGGAAAAGACGACTTTCACATGCCCTTATGGAACTTATGCTTTCCAGAGAATGCCCTTTGGTCTCTGCAATGCTCCAGCAACCTTTCAAAGATGTTTGCTGGCTATCTTTTCAGACATGGTCGAGGATATTTTAGAAATTTTCATGGATGACTTCTCGATCTCCGGGGATAACTTCGACACATGCTTGGGCAATCTCGCCAAGGTCCTAAAGAGGTGTGAGGAAGCTGATTTGGGGCTAAATTGGGAAAAGTGCCATTTCATGGTAACGGAAGGAACGATCTTAGGCCACAAGATTTCGAAGCAAGGGATAGAAGTTGACAAAGCAAAGTTCGAGGTCATTGACAAACTACCTCCCCCACTATTGTCAAGGGATTAAGAAGCTTCCTAGAGCATGTTGGCTTCTATCGGAGATTCATCAAAGATTTCTCGAAGATCTCAAAGCCACTATGCAGTTTGCTAAAGCAAAATCAACCATTTGTGTTTGACAAAGATTACCATAGCGCATTTCAAGAATTGAAGGAGAAGCTTATCTCAGCACCAGTTGTCATTCTACCTGATTGGAATGAGCCGTTTGAGCTGATGTGTGATGCAAGTGACTACGCCGTCGGTGCAGCACTTAGACAACGTCGAGGTAAACTTATTCATGTCATTTATTATGCTAGTCGCACTTTGAATGGTGCACAAATCAATTACACCACCACTAAAAAAGAATTTCTTGCTGTAGTATTTGCCTTTGATAAGTTTAGGTCATACTTGATAGGCACTAAAGTCATAGTTCATACCGATCATTCAGCCATTAAGTACTTAGTGACTAAAAAGGATGCTAAACCTAGACTTATTAGGTGAATACTCTTGCTTCAGGAATTTGACTTAGAAGTTAGAGATAGGAAAGGATGTGAGAACCAGGTATCTAACCATTAATCTAGGCTAGAAAATGCTATCACACAAGGTAGTGAAACTGAAATTAAGGAGGAATTCCCTGATGAGAAACTGTTAGCTGCTACAATAATTTCGTGGTATGCTGATATTGTTAATTATCTTGTTAGTGGTATTTTGCCTCCTGATTTATCTAGCTAGAGACTCAAGAAATTCAGACATGATGCAAAATTATACTATTGGGATGAACCCTACTTGTTCAAACAATGTCCTGATCAGATCATACGAAGATGTGTTCTAGAGGAAGAATACCTTAACATTCTGTACCACTGTCATTCATCACCATGTGGAGGGCATTTTGTGGTGCTAGAACTGCTGCAAAAGTTCTGCAAGCAGGATTCTATTGGCCTAAACTTTTTAAGGACGCACACGAGTTCTAAAAGACTTGTGACATATGCCAAAGAACGGGGAACATCTCCAGGCGGAATGAAATGCCGTTGCAAAATATTTTGGAGCTTGAAATCTTTGACGTGTGACGAATTGACTTCATGGGTCCGTTTCCTGCATCATATGGAGATCTATATATTTTGCTAGCCGTCGGCTACGTGTCAAAATGGGTGGAGGCTGTTGCCACCCCAAGGAACGACTCCAAGACAGTCATGAAGTTTCTTCACAAGAACATCTTCACTAGGTTTGGAGCACCCCGAGCCATCATCAGTGATGAAGGAACTCACTTTGACAACAAGATTATCGCTAAAGCATTACATCGCTTTGGAGTCAGGCACAAGATTGTTACTGCATATCATCCGCAGACAAACGGACAAGCTGAAGTTTCCAACTGAGAAATCAAGCAAATCTTGGAGAAGGTGGTTAATCCTAAGAGAAAAGACTGGTCCCCCATGTTGGATGAAGCACTTTGGGCATATAGGACAGCCTTCAAGACGCCTTTAGGAATGTCACCCTTCAAGCTTGTATTTGGCAAGGAATGCCACTTACCCGTGGAGCTTGAGCACAAGGCTTATTGGGCAATTAAGAAACTCAACATGGATGCCCAACTTGCTGGTGAAAGGAGGTTGCTAGAGCTTAACGAGCTGGAGGAATTCAAAGCCCAAGCATATGAGAATGCTCGCATTTACAAGGAGAAAACCAAGAAATTGCATGACAAACACATTTTGCCAAGGCATTTCTCAGAAGGTCAACAAGTGCTTCTCTACAACTCCAGGCTAAAGCTTTTTCCTGGAAAGCTGAAATCAAGATGGCCAGGGCCATTCATCATACACAAGGTGTACCCTCATGGCGCAGTGAATATCAAGAAGTTGGACGACGATGAAGTCTTCAAAGTCAATGGCCAACGTCTGAAGGTGTACAGTGGAGCCCCCATCCTCAAAGACAAGTCATACCTGGATCTTCACGATCCTTGAAAGTGTGCATCTCCAATCCTATCCTTTATGCTATAGCATGTCCATAAATAATGATTTTCTTTTAGTCTAGTTTTATGTTATCTTTGCCTTTAATTTTCATATCTTTTTACGTGACCCTCGTACAAGGCTTTCTCTTTCCTAGTACAATGTCAGGTACAGAGGCAGGGGAACATGCCTTCTGCAGGGTTGGTAGCAAAGGGAGAAGGACATGGAGTTTGTTTTTATCCAATTTTGGAGGGATGCAAGAAAAGGGGAAAGAAAAAGATAAGGAGGTTTTATCCGAAAAGTGGGGGAGTTGAATTAAAAGAGAGAGAGAAAAAACAAAAAGTATGAGAGAGAATATTCATCTTTTTAATGAGGAGAAACCCTAGCCACATAAACCCATATTCTCTCTCCAGCCTCCTGCAATTGCATTAACTCCAAAAAATTTTTTCTCTCCCTTAAAGCCGACACACGTCCCCATCACCTCCCCTCTCCTATTAATTCATCAATTTCCCCACCTTTTTCAACTTCCAATATTTTCTTCATTATCTGTCCCCTCACCTTCTTCATCTTCTTCAAACACTCAAAAACTTTCCCTCCACCTTTTCGATTTTCTCCCAAACACAAAGCACCCTTCACCATTTTCTTTCCTTCACATATTCACTCCTCCCCATTTTTCAGCAAAAACTCCATAGCTCGTTGCAAAAATGCCCCTGAGACTTCTGACCGTCCCAGACAACAACCAGTCCTAGAAATTCCCAAATTTCTTGACGAAGCAGCAAAGGAGAGATGGGCAAAGCTCAAGGACAGAAACGTTCTTCCAGAACTAGGGTTCAAATACCCTCAAGAGGAAGAAGATCAGTTCGACCAGTCTATAATCGACGTCATTAGCACCCATGGATGGAAAAACTTTGCTGCCCATCCTGAGGAAATTTGCACATCACTTGTGAAGGAATTTTATGCTCACCTAACGAGTCCAACCCAGTCCATAGTTCACGTGCGCAGAGAGCAAATAAAGTTTACTACTGCAACAATCAACAAATTCTACAGACTAAAGTATAATGTGGATAGTCACACTTCTTTTGTGATGACAATGGACGCGCAGACGCAACGTGAGGTGCTGGAGGACATATGCTTTCAGGGAACGGTGCTGGATAATAACAAGTCAGTTGAGAGAGGACGCCTCAAACCTGAGGCTAAGGTATGGAATCACTTTTTGAGACATAAGCTTATGCCCACACTACACACTGCCACTGTCCATATCTCTCGACTTTTTCTCATTCATTCCATAATACATGGTAGATAAATTGATATAGGGAAGATAATAGTGGATGAAGTATATGCTTGTTTGAAACGGCCCCGTAGTCCCCTTATTTTTCCTAATCTGATCACTGCCTTGTGCAAAAGGAAAGACGTCTTCATTGACGATCTTGTAGATACATCTATTTCAGGAAAGACAAGTTTGACCCCAGCCCTTGTTACGGAACTTCGGGGGATTTAACGAAGATATGCCTCAGCAAGCATTGAAGGGTGGAGCTAAAAGTTTTGCTGCAGCAAGAGTGGCAGCATTGGTGGCAACTACAAAGGAACTGAGCTATGAGCTCAGCCTGATGAAGGCACATCAGCAGGCGCACTTCAATTACGCCCAACACCGTGATAGTTCCATAGCATCCTATTTGAGCAAACTACTGCCGGATCAGAATGTCTCTTTTCCAGTATTTCCTATGGAGTTATTGCAAGCCCCACCACTGCTACAGCACGTACAATGTCTCCCAGTGAACCCAGCTCCGCCCCACCTGCTGCAAAGAAAAAGACTCCACGAAAGAAAGAACTAGTAACTCCAACTGCCCAGTCAGAACAAGAAACTCCCTCTGTCCAGCCTACTGTCGAAGAAACCGACCCAACAGCCTCTCCAGCTAAGAAAAGGAAATGCACCAGAAAGGCAACCAATCCTAAACCTTCAATACCAGAAAACTCACTTCCATAGCCAGAGAACGTACCAAATGATCCTGAGGAAACCCCACAGAAGGAAGTTACTACAGCACCACCTAGCCTCTGCACCCAGGAGGTACTAACCTTTTTCTTTTCAATTTTTCATTTTTCATATCATATAGTGTAGATTGGTTTATGCATTGCAGACACTGCATTTCTCAAGTTTGGGGGTGTTAGTGTTCATTGTTAATATTTTACTTTAGCATATGCATTATAGGATAGAATACAAATTTTACTATGACATTTTGTTTAGTCTAGAGACAGCCTATGAACATATTTATGATGTCTGACGACGAAATTGCTAAGGCCTGAATTAAAGTAGAAAAAATAAAACTAGTTGAGATCTGTATAACTAACTTTAGGATCTAGTTGATAAAAAAATATATAAATAATAATAAATTGTTACAAAGCTGCTCTCTTTCTATAAGTAAGTTTGTTAGAAAAAAATTTCAGGAAGAACCTTAGTAAACTCTGGTATGTAAACTCTAGAGAGCTTAAAAGAAAAACTAGATGACCCTGTGTTAAAACAAACGAATAAATGCTACGACATATCTGTAGAAGGACACTCCGCTTTGCTATAGCTTTTTCAGTGTTAAAAAAACAAGGAGAAGAATAAAGCCTTGCTATAGCATATGAGTGAATGAAAGTTGTCACGAGATGACTCTACCTACTAGCTCAGGGGTGAGAGGTTTGCTCCCTGCTTATCTATAGTTAAGGACGGTAGGTGTGATGAGCTGACACCCTTCGTAGTAGAAAACTGGTATCTTTGGGAGTCTAAAAATTGGAAAAGAACTAGAGAACATTGTTAGGGTATAACTAGGGAGCTTCCTTGAAAATTTGTCTCACCAGCTTAAGTATAGGAGGAAGGCCTCCACACACACAACTTAGTCCTAAGGACTGTTCTTAAGGATATAATGTCCGGTTGTATATATTTATTTATCTGCCTAAGTTATTTCTGAGGACTGAAATATTTCCATAGCAATCCTCTAGGTTAAATCTTTGCCATAGTAGTATTTTGTTCTGTTCTATTCATTGCTTGAGGACAAGCAATAGCTTAAGTTTGGGGGTGTGATAACTGCACAAATATCCTTGTTTTCATACCTTTTTGCTATAGCATTTGCCTGTTCTTGAGTTCATACCATAGCATATAGATTGCATTTAGGTTGCATTTTCTTCTTCTGGGTGCATATTTATCTTTGCTGGTTATTGGTCCATATCGAGGGGTACTACTCGGAAGGTTGGTTTTGGTTTTGTTGGTGCACAGGAAAGGAGTCAAGAGAAAGCCGGTGCCTGGAATTTCTATAGCATGATGGAAGTGGACATTGGCCAGCACGTGAGATACACGTGAGCTGCAAAAACATGTGAACATGTAGAAAAGGACGATCTGACATGTGTAGCAGCCGGTGCCCACCTGCAGACTGTCTCCCTTGTCCCCTTGTGGCAGACCTTGTCGGTGGATATTCCTTGGGATTATCAAGGCATCTTTAGGGCACCAAAGCCTAGAAGCCTCCACTATATAAAGGGGAGAGAAGCTTGGAGCAAAGTGTGGTATTTTCAGTGTTGTGAAAAAGAGAGGCGGAAGAGAGAGAAAAGGAGAGGGAAGTTTCCACCTTCATCTTCTCCAGCTTGGTGTCCTCCATCGTTGAAGCTCCAAAGAGTGGCCTCACCGGCCTCGAGAGAGGCGGTGGGCCTAAGACAGTCGAGCAGTCCATGGCGGAGAGGGAGTTCACTTTTCTTTCTGTCGCTATAGCAATTTCTTGTCATATCTTTATATTTGGTGATGTTATCGCAACGATACGTTGGATGATATTACCTAGCCACAAACTGTTTTAGGTGGCTTGGGTTTGTTGGATGATTTTATTTTGATTACTTTTTAATGCATGCTATGACTTTTTTAGTGTTTATCATGATTCTATGCTTTGCTTATGTATTTCTCATTTCCTTAAAGTTGAGAGATAAGCCCTACCTTAAGCGCCTTCGAGAGTTGGCCGTTCTTTAAGTGTATGTTGGGGTTAGTAATCAAGAGAGCTAGCCCTAGAATCCTCATAAGCAATGGAGTGACTGTTGAGAGGCAGACTCTAACCTACCTTAGAGATAAGTGATAGGTTTCAAGGGCTAAAAAGGATAGTACGTGAAGGGTAGGGGAGTGTTAAGAGTTTACGCCGAGAGGTATGGTTGTAGCATTTCTGACTCCCAGTTTCCTGGCTAGAGATAGTTTAGGAGCACTCTTAGTAAATCCCGCCTAGCATAGAAGATCGCTGAAAAGCCTTAGTATCGTTAAGAAGCTTGAGTTAGGTTATCCATCATTCCCAGCCAGTCATTCCGTAGTGAGTTTCGCATACGAAAGGGGACCTGTCTATCATATTGTTATCTCATCTTTCTCTGCACTGTTTTGCTTCAGCATTATTATACCTCATTTCCTTTACTATAGCATTTTCATCTGCAAAAATTTCAAGCTTTATTGTTACAGCAACCGTGAATACCTTCAATCCATGTAGAGACGATACTCACTCATCACTTTATTACTCGTTCGATGTGTATACTTGCACCATTTGTGTATCATTTATAGTCACTGCACGAACGCAACACTGCCTCAGCATCTGCTCCTTTGATTTCTCCTCCTCTTGACAGCTTCTAGCATTTGAAACTAAAACTAAACTAAAACAGTATCTTTTCTTACCAAATCAAAGATATTCAATAGAAACATGGTAAAGTAAAGAATAGTGTAAATAATGCATGCATGTTCTTAAATATGCCTAAAATGCACTTAAGAATAACAATAATATGAGATGGAATGCATACAAAATATAAGACTTATGAACACTTTACACACCCCCAAACTTGAACTATTGATTGTCCTCAAGCAGTGCAATCCTAAACATACTTGCCCTTGCACCTCAAGGGCGTGGCACCTATCATTAGATTAGTGAAAGGAGAATAACATGAATTACCTCAGAATTATACTATATTGCTAGTGCAGTGTGTGCAGAAATTGTGTACAGGCTGAATCTGAAGAATATTCTTAGTAAACAAGGATGCTGTCATGGTAATATTAGGTTGCTGCCGAGGCAGCACAATTAAGCACAATTTGCAATCATGGCAGTAAGGGCTGAATCTGAGTAGAGTCACCCCGTGAAGACTTTCATTCACTCATGCTAATTTGTCTGTCACTTCAAAATTTTTTAGATTCATGGACTTTGATAGCAGCGGAGCGTCCTTGGCATATGATTCTTCCTAGAGCCAGTTTCGGGCACCTCTAGGGTAAAACAACATATCTTTACTTGTTCCTTCCGTGACAGTGCTTTTCTTTTTCTGTTTGTTGTCTGCCGTGGCAACTATCTGTAACCATGTTAGAATTTTACAAATAATTCAAGCAGGAAGTGTTTATAAAAAAATCACTCAAATTCATCAAGTAACAATAGTATTTATGATTTTTGGTAATCATAGAAAAATTCTAAGGTTTTTTATGCTTTCCCCAAAATTAAATTCATTTTTATGGTGCGAAAAAATTTAAAATCGGCTATCCTATCATAGGCACAAGTTCTAACATTTTTTGATTAACTTAAAGGCAAGTATATATGCAACTATATGATCTAAGTATGCATAAACAATAAATGAGTGTTAATCCCTCCAAACTCGAGATGGGCATTGCCCTTAATGCATCAAATAAAAAAACAAAAAAATTAAAAGACAAGAAAAATAATTAAAACAGAAAAACAAGAAATAAAAAGAACAGGAAAACAAAGCTAGAAGTTGTCTGATTGTGGAGATGTTGCTGGAGTGTCTGTGGCAGAGGAGGAAGACGATGTTTAGATGATAAGGCGGCAACTGGCTGCGTGTGAATTCTTTGTTGCGCGTGGTGGCTGGACTCTCGTACGGCTATGAGCTTCAGTGTGGACCAGTTATGTTTCTGAGTCCTCATCTTCCAGCTCCGCCCAGATGATGTGCCGCTTCCTTTTCCTGCTGATCGCTGCCATGGGTGCTACCGATGGTTCTGCTGTGGCCATTGGTTCTCTGGTTTCTGCCGTATGCTGCCCATAATCCTTGGAAGGGTACAACTCTTCCATTTCTGTTGTGGTTGCTGAAGAGAATTGTTGGTGATGCCGTTCAGGAGTGTCTACCACCACGTTGGGAAGAGGAGGTGGCGGAGTAGGACGAGTATCGTGCAGGAGAAGGCATCTAGCGGCGGAAGGCGGTACGACGAGCAACAGCTTTTGGGGGTGTAGCCTATCTTGGTTCAGCTACGACGGCCAAGTCCTCTGGAAATCTAGGCAGTGAGAGGCCGCCATTGGGAAACTTTTGCAAAAGATAGGCCACAAAGGCCTCTTGAACTTCCCCCACGTACTTTATGAAGGTCAGCTGATGCTGATCCATTCTCTTGTTGCTTTCGATCAGTGTGTGCAGGAGCTGGATGACCTCAGGGTTTTGGGAAGCCTCAGTGCTGCCTCTTACTGCTGGTGTGGCTGTGTGGGCGCCAGATGGCTAGGATGGTGTGATTGGCTCTGTTTCAGGCGCCTACATCATCTGAAGCCTGATTTTTTTGGTTCAGCTCTCCCTTGATGGTGTCATCACATCCTTTGAGTCGGTGGGGACGTTGAAGTTTGCACACAATCCTGTGATGAGGGAGGGGAAATAGAGTCTGTCCTTCGAATTCCGATAGCAGCTGTGGATTTCTTTGCAGATTATATCTCCCACGTTGATCGTTCGGTTGTGCATAATTGAGTGGATAGGCTCAATGGACTCAACAAATTATGCTCTACCGATCGCACTCCACTTCACCAATTCCTCAAGTTGCTACCCTGGGTGGCAGATATGGCGGCAGCAGCTACTCGGCAACATCTCTCTCTGTGTTGAACTGCTTCAGTACAGCTCCTTGGTTTGCTGCCTCAGCATCGGCTCCTCTGATTTCTCCTCCTCCTAACAGCTTCTAGCATCTGAAACTAAAATTAAACTAAAACAATATCTTTTCTTACCAAATCAAAGATATTCAATAGAAACATGGTAAAGTAAAGAATACTGTAAATAATGCACGCATGTACGTAAATATGCCTAAAATGCACTTAAGAATAGCAATAATATGAGATGGAATGCATACAAAATATAAGACTTATGAGTACTTTATAGTAGGCGGGTTCCATTCTCCTGATGCCTGAATGGATAGGCGGATTCTGAAAAGTAAAGGTTTCATCCTCCTCATGCTCAGATGAATAAGCAGACCGAAAAAGGCACCATCCTCCTCATGCTCGGATGGATAAGAAGGTTCTATACTCCTCAAGCCTGAATAGATAGGTGGGTTCTATTCTCCTGATGCTCGAATAGATAAGCAGATTCTGAAAAAAAGGCTCCATCCTCCTTATGCTTGGATGGATAAGCAGGTTCTGAAAAAGATTGCATCATCATCATGCTCGGATGGATAAATAGGTGTTGAAAAATAAAAGGTCCCATTCTTCTCATGCTCGAATGGATAAACAAGTAAAAGGGTTCCATCCTCCCTTGCTCGAATGGATAAGCATGTTCTATTCTCCTCATGCTCGAATAGATAAGCAAGTTCCATTCTCCATACCCTCGAACGAATATGCGAGTTCTTTTGCTGAAAAAGCTTTCTTACCTGTAAAAATCTGATACATGATGCAGTTATGATGAGCATACCATTAAGGATGTCTAAAACTTGAATTCATGTCTCATTTCTTTTGCTTTTTAAATTCTTTTCCTCAAAATTAGTTTTTCCTTTGGTTTTTAAATCCACACGTTTGCTCTATCAATCAAGATAAAAAGTTGTTCTTTTTCATTGTATTTCTTCGACTCATAGAAAACATCTGATCTTTACAAACTTGCTCACCTAATCCAGTGATCTTATACTCATGGTTGGAAGGACAGACTTCTTCAACTGTCTATGCTTCGCCATTCGCATTCTCTATACCTCTTTGCTTCATCGAAAACATCTGATCTTCGTAGGCAAATGTCTCATGATCTATTATCATTGTATTTGATACATCAATATCGAGTGAAAGGCCTCCTTGAATGGTCTTGAAAGCTTCAAGTGTTCATATTCCCCTTAAAATAACATTAAGCACCTTTAGCACTTCTTGTGAATTCTCAACTTCTTGACCCTATAGGACATCTTGAAGCGTTTGCACGCTAAATCTTCACCTTGAATGTCTCTGCATGATGTTGGCGCTTTAATCTCTTCCTCTCATGCCTATCAAAGTCAAAGATCCTGAACCCTTGGTCGACATAACTTGCATCAATCTGATGGCACAATTTGCTCACTTGGGCATGACTCTATCCCTTTTTATGCTTTAGGGATATTACATCTTAAGTGTGGATCTTGCTTGACAACACATTCCACTTAAAACTCTTCAACACATGTGCTTCTTCTTCTTTTCTTTTTTACCTTCTCATGCAAGGCGATGCCCCCGTTCAAACTGAGGTTCAATTGTTTCTTGAGGAGATGGAAAACATTCGTTCCTGGTTCCCTACGGTTGGGATTAATACCAAGAAAAGTCTAGAAATGATATTTTAAAGGAAGAATTCATGGCATATGCAAGAAAATGCTAAAAATGGGGATTTTAAGAAAATAGTCATGGCAAACATGGGAAAGAGGAAAGTCAAATGCTCCAAAATTCATAGTATGAATGATTTATGAATCCATTAACTGGATATTTTCCCACTTTTAGGTGGCTCTCTTTAACTCATCCACTCTCCAAATTTTAAATTTCCTACTTTTCCAATCTCAATCAAACATTACAAGTTTTAAGGTCCCTGAAGAAAGGTTAACTCAATTAGGCGAAATGTGTTCTGAAATCAAACTCCTCTTCTCAAATATTTATGTGTGATCCAAATGGTATTTTAAGGCTTGTAATGTAGGCTAGACTCATGTTACCAAGAAAAGATATATATGCTCAAATATGTGTTTAAGGGTGATTAAACCAAAGATCAACTTTTCTTGATGAAATCTTCATTTTTTTCATTGGATCGCTCTAGACTGCCCTTTTTGGGTTTTCATCCTAGAGTTCATTTTCTTCCTGGCACATGTCTCATTTGAAGGATTCGTTTCAAGTTTTCCTTCGTACTTCAACTTTTATTTCTTCTTTTCTTATTTTTCCTTTTCCTTTTTTTTCTTGTCCCTTTCATTTTCAGTTTAGGACATTCAACTCGATATGAATAACTTTTCATCCTCTTTGCCCCCAGTGTGGGGAGTGATCCTTGGTTAGGGTTAAATCACAAGAAAAACATCAGGCTCAAAGGGGGACAACAATGGATTTTTATTTTCTTATTCGTGAAGGGAAATGAAGGAATGCCAAATGTTATTTCACACACAAATATCATCGAAGAGAAGTAGTCTTTAGTTGGTAGATGTTTTAGAGTTATCACTTCATTCAAAGACTCTAACAACAATGCTTGAGAGGAAAATTCACTCAAAATATGTACATGGGATTCCCCCATTAATCCTGAATGCACTTTTTGCCCCTCTATCTCATGAATAGATCCAAAAATCATTCATACAATCAATAATAAGAGCTCTACCAGAAAGATGTATGAATGGAAAATGAAAATAAAATATATAAAAAAAGAAATGTTTTCCATTTGAGAAAACAAAATGAATGCATCTTTAAGTAGATTAACATAGAGTCCCTTACAAAAGATCCCTAATGCTCTCGGGAAAAAACAAAAGGGTTAATTCTAGGTATAAACCCAACATAGTCTAAGAAAATTAAGCATTATTCCATGAAGGCAAGGACGAACTACAGCCAAGCTCAATTTGTCTTCTTCGCGACAAGACTCCATTGTCAGAGTAGTTCAGGTTATAGGCGTTCGGTATATTCTTCTTCTCCGAGTCTTCCACTTTTGATGGTCGCCAATATCAACTATCTATTTATGACCATGTCTGCAAAACCATCAGTGACATAGTTTAACATATGGTCGTGGAAGGGACCATTTAAAGTATCCACAAAAATTGGAGTAACCTCGTTTTCCAAAAATAGAGGTTGTACTTAGGCTTCCACATCTCGCCACTTCTGGGCATACTAGTGTTAAGTGTTTAAAAGTACTAAATTTCTACCTTTTTTATCTCAATTATTGTTAGACTTATGCTCATTTAGTTTCATTGTAACCCCCTTAGCCCGGCCTAGACGGTTAACCCGAACTACTAAGTTTACACGGGGAAAACAAAAGTCAACCTTGATTCACAACCCTTTTTTTTCTTTTTAAACTTGTCTAGATGCTTGTTAACCCTAAGTGAGTACACACGAGATACAATTGTAAAAGGCACAACGAACGGATTTCAAATAGGGACTCAATTGCACAATATACAAATTTGGGGACCAAAATGTAATTTCTGAAAATTAGAAGGTTCTTACTGATTTTAAAGTTACCAATATGAAATTAGTCATGTTAAATGCTTCTCTGCCAAATTTCAACTTAATTGGGCATTCCAAACTCAAGCAATTGCAATATCAACATTTAGGACTAAAATGTAAAACACGCAAACTTCAGAACAATTCAAATCTGTGACCAACAGTCACCTGTTTCGAAACACCTACTAGCCATATCGAAACGCTAGAGTAAAACACTCCCCCGTTTTGAAACGTGTTCTGAAACACGGCTCTCCAGTAGCCAAAACGTTTTGAAACAACCTCCAACCGTTTCGAAACACGAAGGCCATTACAGGCCCAAGTTTCAAAACGCCAGAGGGTGTTTCGATACGGTTTGCCCAGAAACTGCAGCAAATGCTGGGTTTTCATGCATAAACTCATTCAAACTCCTTCCATAGACTCTTCAACCATGCTAACAAGTCAACAAACATACAAGGTACATATTTAGAACTCCCAAAAACATTCATATCATCAAACAGGAAATCTCACAAGTCTAGAGGCATACTTCCTATTATCAAATCACAAAGAAACAATCCAACCTCAAAACAAGTAATTAAGGCCATTTACAATTCAAACCAACCAAAGCAAACACGCCACAACCTTAGGGAGTTTAACACATCTCCCAAAACAAATCTTGGTTTCCCATTGCCAATTTATCAAAACTAAAGTGTATGAAAACTTCACCATACATGAGCTTGGACTTCCTTGGATGGACTTAGCTTCCTTGATGCCCGAAAACACCTCAATTATCTGTATTATTGGTAAAAGAGAGCGTAAGCACAAATGCTTAGTGAGGCATGCTCTAAAGAAAACCAACACAATAATGCACATTTAGAAAACACTTTCATCAAAGCTTTAAAACCACATGCTCATCTCTTTCTCATGCTTGGAAAACTTTCAAAGCAAAACTCATTGAAACCACATGTACCTCTATTCTATCTCATGCATTAAAACCAATGCAAATCTCATGGCAAGGCCATTCACATGCTCGTATTGCCAAAGCATTTCTAAACGAATCACATATGCATATCTCATAGCATAAAATCATCTCATCAAAGGTACATGTGTAACAAAAACCATTTCATCATTCATATTGGCATTTAGCATCTCATTAATACTCGGATATGCGGACACATTTCTACACTAGACTCTTCCGGTGGAATCTCGCATCACCGTACTCACTTGTCTAGCAACATAGCTTCCGGTGGAATCTCTCATCACCGTACTCACATGGCGGAATCTCTCATCGCCACAAAGCTTGGATATTTCACCAAGTCCTACCCGATGGAATGCCCATCATCGGAATATCTCCCTTTGGCTTAACCAAAGAGCACGTACGAATTTTCAGTTTATAGTGCACTCTCATCCTATTGATCGATCAATTATATCCGGTAAGTTTCTCAACATCTATGCCAATATAATGTGTTAAAAATATCATCACACCTACTGTTTTTCATGCAATATAACTCAAAGGTTTTCTCACCACATTTCAAATCATAAAACATGCTTTGCTTCAAACCAAAAGCTCAAATCTATTCAATGCAACATGCCATCTCATGATATCTCTACAAGCATAATCTCATGCTCTAAATCATGCATAAAAACAGTAGGAATTTATCAATCTCAAACCATGAGCATGTAAAAGCATTTTAGGGGCAAACACCACTTTAAAGAGACCAAGTCAAACCATACTTACTTCCGGATTTAGGAAGGTGTTTCAAACCTCTCCTAAACCCCCAAACCTTGTATTTTTGTCCTCATGGACTTCTAAACCAAACGCACTCACCGATTTCGTTTCGCTTGCTTGCCGAAACACCAATTAAGCTTCCGGATCAACTCCAAAAGTGTCCGAAGATGTCTCCCCTGTTTTGGACACATAAAAGCAGAGGATTAATGCATCATCATGCATTGAAATCTTCAGCCAACACTCCAAAACTCGCTGCTCTACCTAAACCCAACATTTCGGCCACCAAACACAACCGAAATCACCTCCAAACTCTTCCAAAACTTAACCCAGCCAAGATCCATCACTTCTAAACATTCCTAAACATCAATTATCATAAAAACAACCCTAAACTCGTCCTTATACCTCCAGCTATAACAGAACACCAAAAACACCCCAAAAACCACCATTTTCACAAGAAAAAACTTAGGAAACACAACCTATTCGGGATTGGATTGATAAAACTTCATTTCTAACATCATTTAACATCCAAAATACATTAGAAAACCATCTCAAACAGAGCCCAATCAATTACCACGAAAAATACACAAGATCTCTTCCAAAATCTTGAGTTTTAAGCCAAATTCTTGTTTCTAACATTAAAACCATTCATAAAACTTTAATAAAGGATTGAAAACTTGGGAATTTCAGTAAAAAACTGAGTATTTAGAGGAGAAGAACAATCTTACCTCTAAAAGATGATTCCTCATTGATTTGGGCAAATTTCCATGAAAATACAATGTAGAAATCTATTGGATTTGTTGCAAGATTGATTAGAAATCAATGAGTAATGGAAATCTCATCAATTGAAGTAAAAATCAAAGTGAATTTTGCTGGAGAAAAAGTGTTTGGATGATATGATTTTGAGAGAAAATGGAATGAGAGAAAATTAGAGAAAAATAGTTATGAAAGTCAAAAGTAGTTTTTCATCTTTCTTTTATTTAACTAAATCATTAATTAAATCACCCAAATTAAGGGAAAATATGGAGAAACATTTTGGGTAAATTAGCTCCTTAAAGATTCAAAGTTTCAATCCTTTACAAAACAGTCACTACTAAACTTCGCAAAAATCGCAATTTGGTCACTACACCTAAATGTAGTATTTCCAAACCTTATTTTGTAAAATTGATTTTACCACTCTTATATATATATATATATATATATATATATTAAATGAGGATTTTCAGATATTTTTCTATATTTTTAAAGCATCCCGAACTAGGCTTTCCCTATAACTCCCTTTTATATTCGAACCGTTTCTCAGACCGGTCTGGTTCAAACCCTAAACTTCTAAGCCCAAAATTGGGGTGTTACATTCATTATTTGTCATTCATGCATATTTGCATTATTTTATTCCTTTCCATGCTTGATTATCTGTAATTGCTTATTTGGTAGAATATGTACTGCTAGGTATGTGTTTTGTATATATGCAGGGTAAAACATTCATTGACGCGACAATTCATTGCTGAACCCTGCCGAATGATCCTGACTGAGCAGAACCAAGCCGTGTTGTGTGATGCTGAGCACACTTGACCGAGTAAAGATGACAGAGAGACCACAACCAGGTCATTGTCGCGTCGAACTATGTCGAGCCATTGCCGAGGCAATGCCCGAGCAATTTCCGACAAGGGAGAAAAAGAGAAAAGTGGTAGGCGACTTGAAGAGCGTAAAGAGCTGAATTTTTAGAGATAATTTACATGGAGTTTGGAGCTTGGAATTGCATAGAGAGGTTAAAGGAGATTAAATTCCATGAAAATAGAAGGAGTTTTAGAAGGAATAAGAGAATAAAATAAAAGAGATTTATTTCTTTTATTGTATTTAATTACAACTTAACTTCTTCTTCAAGGATGACTTTGACCTATCCATCTCCTTAAATAAAGACCCCAAGCCATAAATTAGAGAAGACTAAAGGGTGAGAGACGAGAGGATAGAGATCGATTGAAGACCAATGCTGCTCAAGTTCTTCTATTTTTCTTTCTTGTTCGGTTGATGTACTTGTTGGGAATTAATCTTGTGTTGTTTCTAATCCCAATTATGAACTAAACTATCTTAGGCTAGGGCTATTTTGTTTAGTAGTTGTGAGAAAATGTTTTGATTCTATTTAGGTTTTTGTTATGTAATTTAAGTTCAAGGTTTGCTTATTCTTGGTGTTTAGCTTTATCTGCAATTGAATCGGGTGAGGAAATTTTGATTGCATCCATTTATCTAATATCGGAAGAGTTAGATTCAAGAAACGAATAAGCATGGTTTTTACCCAAATCGGTGAAGACTAATTCGGCTTAGGAATAAGTACGAATTTCAACGACTAAAAGAGGCGAAAGATCGGCTGATGTTCACCCTTGGTTCACGCTGGGAGCTATTATCAAGGCTTGCACATTGATAGAGTTTTGACTTAGGAATAAGAAGGAACCATTGAAGAACGCTTTGCTGAACCTTGATGGTTGTTGCCAAATTGCCCAGGTAGTAGCCGTTTTCATTGCCCAGGCAACCGCCTTACCAATTGCCCAAGCAATCACATTGTGCCTTGCCCAGGCAATCGTATTGCTCATTGCCGAGGCAATCCAACTTCCTCTTGCATGCAAAACTGGGACTGTTCCATTCGAATTCCACACTACGACGTAATATAATCCGGCCTATTCTCTCATTCTATCAACTTATCTCTTTAATTTACCAATTTATTTTAGTTTAGTTAATTATTCAACCCAAAACTATTACTTGTTTTTTTTTACTTTTTAGTGCGAGACGATAGATTCTTGAAGTAGCACCAATAACTATGGAGACGATATCTTTCTATACTATAACTTGCGACGTGTATACTTGCACAAATTGCGAAGCACTCAAATCACGCAACAAGTTTTTGGCGACGTTCCCGGGGATTGGCAATATCGACTTTATTTAAATTTTCTTGCACTTTTATTTCTTTTTACTTTGGCGACGAGACTGGAGCTGTTGGATTTGCCCTGGTCTTGACTCGCTAGACTGTGCGGCCTTAGTTGTCAATCTTAAGTCGAGGACTAAGTCAGCCTTCGAATATCTAAGCTAGAGCGCTTAGAACTTGACACGGCGGAAGCTTTGTGGGAAAAGTGATGATGGCTTGGCAAGGCAAGAAAGCTAGACAAAGACAAAGTGAAGAGAAAATCTCTAAACTCAATACTCAAAGAATGTGGAATGATTTACAAAGGGTGGGGAAGGCTCTATTTATAGCCTTGGCCCACTTGATCTAACGACTAAGCTTGATTCGATCCAAGGGCAATGGATGAATCCTCTCTCCTAAACATGGCAACATTATCACATAATAACAAGTTGCCTAAGATACATTGGCTATGACATCATAGATTTGTTGTCAAGGAAGACTTCCCCTAAGTTAGCTCCATGGTGGATAGCTTTCCTTGTGTGTTGGTTAAAAGATGACAACTCAACAAGGGTCTTGGTCTCTTGGGCGGATTGGGCTTGGCATGACCCAATTCTTGTGTCCAAAACCCCCTCTTTAGCATGCTTGGTGCTAAATCGAGCCTTAGGGATGTGAGCAACTTGGATGGGTTTCCCCTAGGCCCCTCGATGTGCACGTCGAGTGCTGTTTCGGCCTCCTTGGTGTGCACGTCAGGTGCATACTCGAGCTCCATGGCTTGGGCGGCATGGAGGGTGCTCGGTGTCATGGTCGGCTCTTCTTGCCTTGCGATCCTACTATGACAAGCCTATCGAGGACCGAGCAGATGGGAACCAAGTAAGGATATGAGCAATCCCTAAGGAGCTATCAAGGCCAGGATGCGAGTCGAGGTGCTTATCGAAGGCGACGAGGGCCCTGTTCAGAAAAGTGTCCCCGTTTCAAGCATTCCAGCGTCTACTGCGGGCATTCCTGGTAAGTTTTATTAGCTCTTTAGGGGGAAGTGATCGGGTGTCAGGTCTCCACCCCCCCTCGCCATGGGCTAGCAGCTGAGCGGCCATGGTGTAAGTGACCCTCTCCTAGGCTCGAGTGGGGCCTAGGTGTGCGGGCATCGGGGCCAAGCGGATGGCACGATGTCTCCCTCGGGTGCTACTCGAGGGACGGTTTAGGGCCAGAGGGCCCCATATCGCGCCCTGTCCGGAACCCAGGGGTTGGGTCCTAGCATTCGCTAGGCCCTGCGGGATTCTATAGTGGATTGGTGTGTGGCTAGATGGATCATGAGACGACGCTTCCGTGTAAAGACCGTGGGAATTGGACTCGAGTAAGGCTGACTTGAGTAGGATGAGTTCCTTTTCAAGTGCCGCACGGCATGCCGATCGGGCTGGAATGGCATGGCCGTGACATGTGGCATCAGAGCTAGGCTAGTGAGCCTGATCGTGTGATCGTGGATTTTGGCTGGTGAAGCCTGGTCGGGAATTTCGAGGCGAGCATGAGTTTTGACACGAGCATGAGCTCCGAGGCGAGCATGGGTTTGAGGTGAGCATTGTGCATCATGGTAGCACTTCACCAAGCGCTATTATGCGTGTGTAAGTAGGCAGGGTCGAATGACGACCAGGCCAAGCGCTCTTTGGGTTGGAGTAGGCAGGGTGGGAAGGCTACAGCCGAGCGCTCCCAGAGGGGAGTAGGCAGGGTGGTCGAGTCCTACGCCGAGCGCTTCCAATCGCGGAGTAGGCAAGATGGCATCATGTCACTCCAAGCGCTTCCACTCATAGAGTAGGCAGGGTGGTGTAACGTTACGCCAAGCGCTTCACAAAACGAAGCAGACATGGTGGCTTAGTTTCACGCCAAGCGCCCACGTGGGGTAGGCAGGGTGGCTAAAGAGCTACGCCAAGCACTTCCAGATGTGAAGTAGGCAGGGTGACTAACCATGATGACACTGGGTTGAGACTGTGTCAGAGGACATGTGTGCGTGGTGGTGCTTATTGGGTAATTGTCGGGTAATCAGTGCACGGTGGTGCCTGTCGTTAAGCCCGGTGATTGACCCAGCACAGAGGTGCGTGAGCTTGTGTGTGGGCACAGAGGTGACCACGTCTTAGTGCAGAGGCACTCAATATTCTTTAGCACAGTGGTGCTCAGTGATTGTGGCACAAAGGTGCCCGGTGAACGAAGCACAGTGGTGCTCAACGATTTTGGCACAGAGGTGCCTAGTGAAGGCAGCACAGTGGTGCTCCCTTGGTGATCAGTGCACAGAGGTGCCGAGTTTTTTTAAAGCACAGAGGTGATCATTTGTGATGTGACGCAACGGCGTTTGTGATGTGAGGCACAGTGGTGCGCATTTGCAATTGGCTTAAAGGTGTCCAAATTGCAACTTAGAGCGTGGTGTTGCTCTCTTTAACACAGTGGCGTTCGTGGTTCAAAGCACAGTGGTGCTCGTGGGTGATTGGTGGCATAGTAGTGCTTTCTTGCTTCTCTATGCAGTGGCATTTGTGAGGTGTTGCACAGTGGTACTTATGGGTTATTGGTGTGTTTAGGAACGATTGCTCGTGTTGACTCTACACCAAGCGCTCCGGAGGGAGTAGGCAGGGTAGGATAATTGTGACAGGGATAAGAGTTTGTGCTTGCGGGTTACGATGGTGCCTATGATAAAGGGGTATACGTTGCTTCAGAAACAACGCTCCTTGTTCGTAAACGGATCTAGGATCGTAGCAAACCTTTCTCTACAATAAAACACAAGAATGGATGTTTTAGATAGTTAAAATAAAAAAAAAACAAACAAACAAAAAAAAGGACAAAATAAAGGTGTAGGAATTTCTGGACAGATTTGGACTCGAACAAGATAAAGGCTTCAAAGAGCTTTCACGGCTGTTACGGAGACCACAATATGGTAGAAATGTTGCTGGAAAATCAGCAAAAGTTTGGCAATGTTAAACTCGAAAGAACTCGAAAAATCTACTGAACGAACCCGAATCGAATCTATCTAACGTCAAAGACGGAAAGCTCGAAAGAACCTGCACAATCTACTGAGCAAACCCGAATTGAATATACTTTACGTCGGAGGACTTGGATCCACTAGATAGCGATCTAGGAACTCGAAGTATCAAATAAATTTGACACAACAAACAACGTCTGAAATGCCAAAGAAAGTTCGGTGAAAAACCGAAATTGAGAGAATAATCTCACAAATTTTTTATTCATCAAATGTCTAACCTTTACAAAGTGTTTCGGCTACATATATATAATACAAGGGAAACAACCGAAATGTGGAATGTGTGGCTGACATTCGGCCCCTTGAAATTAAAATTCACAATAAATAAACTACCAAGGGCGGCAGCTTATTTCTGGCCGTGTATTTGAATTGGTGGCTGCAATGTGGATAAGACCACGTGATAATTTGCATGGCTTTTTTTTGGGTTTGAATTTCAAAGGAAATTCAGCACATGTGAAATGTGCTCTTTTTTTGGTTTGAAATTCCCTCTCACACTTTTACCGCAGATTGTAGAGGACAAAGGCATCTTGGCTTCATGTGCTGTGCATGGTGAAAGCCCACGTGCATGTGCATGTATTTTATTATTATTTTCTTTTGAATTTCAAAAGAAATGCTGCACCCCTTTTCAAACAAAGCTGGTCACATATCCTTAGGCCGATTCTTGCATGGCACATGCAAATTGACGCTGGTCACATGCAAAGCATGCACACTCATCACACACGTACACTTGATCCTAATAAAACAAATATATAAAAATAATAATTCACCTTATAACAATCCCAAAACGAAACCAATATAAAAACATTATAAATCATACTCAAACTTATTCAAAACACACCAAACATACTATATACATAGTTAAACACACTAATAAGTAGTATAAGTATAAGTATAAGAAATGTTACACATCAGTATGTAACAAATGAAAAGTCAAACGTCCCTGAAAGTTTGAAGTAGCATTCGTTGGGTGGCATAATCGTGCTCACATCATCCCCCCTTCTTTAATGCGATTTGTCCCCAAATCGACCCTCAGTAAAAAAGGGAACAATTTCGACTTTCGCTTGGCAGGGAACTTCCTTAGTCGTCTTGCTCGGCACATATGCCATCGTCTCGAACCAAGTTCATTTACAAAGAACACAAATGGAAATGTCTTCTTTCTTGTACTTCTCCGAATAATGCACAACATAAAGTCAGACAATGCTCGTCGTGCATCCTTAAACCTGAAAAAAATGACATACAAAGGCAAGTCCAAAGAACAACAAGAATCTCGACGATCATCCAGAATCACAACACAGGGTTGTTCACAATCCAATGTACAACCAAAGAAATTAGCATATGAAAATGAAAAATCAATAGTACAATGGAAAGGAACGTCAAACCGTGGTAAAGAATGTTGCTGAATTTTTGAAAATGACATAGATGCACTAGACATACCAACAGTAGCAACCTTGGGAACTTCACATGGCATCACCTTATTAACCTGCAAGTTAGAAGAAGAAATAGAAGAAAATGTCGAATCAGATAATACCTGTGAATTTGCTTTCTTCTTTTCACATTCATTCTTCTCTTTGTTGGCCTTCCAAGCTGAAGTACTCGCTTTCAAACGAACTTCGTCTTCATATACTTCACTTGGAGTCATAGGTGCCAAAGTTACCTTTTTTCCCTCATAAGTAAAAGAGTATTGATTGGTGTAACAATCGTGCAAAACTCTCTTATCATACTGCCACGGTCTTCCTAACAACAAATGACAAGTATCCATAGAACAAACATCACAAGTTACCTCATCCTTGTATTTACCAATGAAAAATGGTATAACAACTTGTTCGGTAACGTTGATTTCAACACCATCATTCAACCATTGTAACTTGTACGGATTGGGATGCTTGGTTGTCTTCAGTCCTAACTTGTCAACCATGAGAGTACTAGCAACGTTAGCACAACTACCACTATCAATAATCACAATACATACCTTGCTGTTCACGTTGCATCTCGTATGGAATAGGTTGTGTCGTTGCAGTTCATCTTGTGATGGTTGATCATTCAGACTTCTTTTGTCAATAAGTGCTTCATCGGTAGCCAATGTCTGCACATTGTCATCATTTATCTCTTCATGGACAGAATGGGAACCACCCCCATCAAGTCTATCCATTCGAGAATGTATAGGCTTCAATGCATTAGCAATCACTCGTTGCAACATGCGCTCTAAGGCTTGCATCTGGAGATTCGGTGGTTGTTGTTCATCAGAACCTGTCATTTTCACACAATAAAACAAACAAACAAACAAACAAACGAGTTAAAAGTTAGAAATAAAAGAAAAGGTGGCTGCAAATTTGGTGATGAAACGAAGAACATGGCTGAAAAATGAAATGAAGGAACGAAAACAAAGAACTTGCTGCAATAGAAATGCTTACAACGACCCTATCACCGAACAAACAAAAAGAAGTTGTTTCGGGTGATTTCGAAGCATTCCATGGCAAATTTGATCATCCTTCATCATTTTCACGAACCAACAGCACATATGAACGTAAAAATACACAAAATATTCGAATCTGCTTTTTTTGATTTTTTTGAATTTTTTTTTGTTGACTTTGACTTTTTTTGGTCAAACTTTGACTTTGACTTTTTTTTTCTTTTTTTCTTTCTTTTAGAATTTCGATTTTGTTTTGTTTTGTCTTTTTTATTTTATTTTTTGATGTCTGGTAGTGCAGAAATTGCTAAAATCCGACCAAAGCTCTGATTACCATATGATAAAGGGGTATACGTTGCTTCAGAAACAATGCTCCTTGTTCGTAAACGGATCTAGGATCGTAGCAAACCTTTCTCTGCAATAAAACACAAGAATGGACGTTTTAGATAGTTAAAATAAAAAAATAAAAAAAAACAAAAAAAATGACAGAATTTCTGGACATATTTGGACTCGAACAAGATGAAGGCTTCAACGGGCTTTCACGGCTGTTACAGAGACCACAATATGGCAGAAATGTTGCTGGAAAATCAGCAAAAGTTTGGCAACGTTAAACTCGAAAGAACTCAAACAATCTGCTGAACGAACCCGAATCGAATCTGTCTAACGTCAAAGACGGAAAGCTCGAAAGAACCTACACAATCTACTGAGCAAACCCGAATCGAATATGCTTTACGTCGGAGGACTTGGACCCACTAGATAGCAATCTAGGAACCTGAAGTATCAAATAAATTTGACACAACAAACAACGTCTGAAATGCCAAAGAAAGTTCGGTGAAAAACCGAAATTGAGAGAATAATCTCACAAATTTTTTATTCATCAAATGTCTAACCTTTACAAAGTGTTTCGGCTACATATATATAATACAAGGGAAACAACCGAAATGTGGAATGTGTGGCTGACATTCGGCCCCTTGAAATTAAAATTCACAATAAATAAACTACCAAGGGCGGTAGCTTATTTCTGGCCGTGTATTTGAATTGGTGGCTGCAATGTGGATAAGACCACGTGATAATTTGCATGGCTTTTTTTTGGGTTTGAATTTCAAAGGAAATTCAGCACATGTGAAATGTGCTCTCTTTTTTTGGTTTGAAATTCCCTCTCACACTTTTACCGCAGATTGTAGAAGACAAAGGCATCTTGGCTTCATGTGCTGTGCATGGTGAAAGCCCACGTGCATGTGCATGTATTTTATTATTATTTTCTTTTGAATTTCAAAAGAAATGCTGCACCCCTTTTCAAACAAAGCTGGTCACATATCCTTAGGCCGATTCTTGCATGGCACATGCAAATTGACGCTGGTCACATGCAAAGCATGCACACTCATCACACACGTACACTTGATCCTAATAAAACAAATATATAAAAATAATAAGTCACCTTATAATAATCCCAAAATGAAACCAATATAAAAATATTATAAATCATACTCAAACTTATTCAAAACACACCAAACATACTATATACATAGTTAAACACACTAATAAGTAGTATAAGTATAAGAAATGTTACACATCAGTATGTAACAAATGAAAAGTCAAACTTCCCTGAAAGTTTGAAGTAGCATTCGTTGGGTGGCGTAATCGTGCTCACATCACTTCAGTTAACAGAGTTTGAGAAACGAGACAAGTCGTCTGCTTAGTGGTGAACAATAGAAGCGGTGGTGCAGTGGGACTCAAGAGCACGGTGGTGCTCCTTCTATAGTGGCATGGTGGTGCCTATATGTGTTTTCAGGGTACGGTGGTGCTTTCAGAGGAAAGTTGAGCAAGTCGCGGTGGCTTTCAAATCACTCAAAGAAATCAGTGTGTGTGGGTTGTGCTTGATCAGACAGCTCGCCCTATTCAGTCGATGGGGACATCGACAAATAGAGTGGAGGAGGATGCCAGAGTTAAGCTCGTGAAGCTGGATAGCATCTAAGCAGTTGGAAAATGGCGAAGGCGTGCTGAGTGAGAAACATGGCCTCACAAACAGATGGGTTTTCTTTGTGAGAAAAGAGGCGGTGTTCCTTGTGATGCTTCCAAGTATCACATGAGGGTGCATACAGAAACACACTAAGGTTTGGTGGTGGCACAAGGCAACGTGCACCAACCAGGTATCATACTAAACTTGTGTGAATATGGTTATCACTGATATATTCGCTTGTACATCTTGTAGTACAGGAAATACAAAGAGTGCATAGAGACAAAGTACATTTACGTATAGTGATGGCAACTAGAGATCCCTCTACATCATTTTAAGCGACTTTGAGCTTGTACTTGTGCGTTTGGGTAATGGCTTTATGGTGACATATTCGAGTTTCGAGGGTCTCACTATGTAATGGGACATGGTTGGTAATTATGTTCAGTATCGAGGAGCAGATCATTGTGTGACGAGTCATAGTTCACTTGCTTATGGCCAGGAATGTTATTGTGTGTTGTGGGTCTACTGCCAAGATCGTGTTCTGCACAGAGACTACGAGGCACATGTTCAAGTGGGTCAGTGGTTCGTTACTTCTATTTTGCTCAAGCCATAATCAGAGAAAGAGTGTGGGAGCATGGATCCAACATTCGAGATCGAGGACGTGGGAACACGGCATAATGGGTTCATGATCGGTCTTGATGGTCACATATGTGCAACGTGATCATGAAGAGATCGAGGGAATACATGATTGGGGCTTGGTTGATTCGCTTAGAAGTTCAGATGATGGGACTAGAGAAGCGGTTGAGATCAGGCAAAGACCAAGGCGAACTACCCCAGACATCTTTGTCAACTGATCATGTGACGAAGAGTTGTCGTCAACATCGATGAGGGCATCGATAGAGGAAGTGCGGGAGAATGTCAGGACCATCCCTTATCACAGTGAATCGATGAGGACATCGATAGAGGAAGTGCGGGAGAATGTCAAGATCATCCGTTATTGCAGCACATCGATGAGGACATCGATTATAGGGAGTGTAGGAGGATGTCATGGTCGGCTCTTCTTGCCTTGCGATCCTACCATGACAAGCCTATCGAGGACCGAGCAGATGGGAACCAAGTGAGGATGCTATCAATCCCTACGGAGCTATCAAGGCCAGGATGCGAGTCGAGGTGCTTATCAAAGGCGACGAGGGCCCTGTTCAGAAAAGTGTCCCCGTTTCAAGTATTCCAACGTCTACTGCGGGCATTCCTGGTAAGTTTTATTAGCTCTTTAGGGGGAAGTGATCGGGTGTCAGGTCTCCACCCTCCCCCTCAACATGGGCTAGCAGCCGCGCGACCATGGTGTAAGTGACCCTCTCCTAGGCTCGAGTGGGGCCTAGGTGTGCGGGCATCGGGGCCAAGCGGATGGCACGATGTCTCCCTCGGGTGCTGCTCGAGGGACGGTTTGGGGCCAGAGGGCCCCATATCGCGCCCTGTCTGAAACCCAGGGGTTAGATCCTAGCATTCGCTAGGCCCTGCGGGATTCCATAGTGGATTGGCGTGTGGCTAGATGGATCATAAGACGACGCTTCCGTGTAAAGACCGTGGGAATTGGACTCGAGTAAGGCTGACTTAACTAGGATGAGTTCCTTTTCAAGTTCCGCACGGCATGCCGATCGGGCTGGGACGGCATGGCCGTGACACTCGGCAAGGCCCCCTCGAGTACGTGCAGCGTGCCCCCTCAGGTCCAACTCTCGTGGGTAGCACATGGGTGCTTGACTTGGCCCCATGGTGCGCGGGAAGTGCTCCGGCTCGGCTCTCTCGGATGCAGACACCACATGGGGCGTTGGGCATGGCCCCCTTGTGTGTGGTGTTAGCGTCTACTCGGGTCCCTCGGTCGGGTGAAGGACGTGGTGCGCTAAGGAAACCCTCTATGGGTGCGGCTTGCTCGATCGTGGGAATTCGGTCTGTGACATTCTCCCCTACTGAATCTATCGACGCCCTCCTCGATAGGTGATGATGAGTCTCGGTCGTCTTGTCCTCAAACGGCATCGGCTCCTCGTCAAGTTCCCGCTCGGCTAAAGGAACTCTCGTGCAAAGTAAAAGGCCTTCGTGCCTTGGCTCTCGATCCGTCTTGATGGGTGGTGCCTCCTCGTCAAAGGAGACGTTCGCCTTGCTTTGTGCTTGGCTCGGCTTGCTCCACTCTCGGCCATCGACATCCTCGTCCAACAGCTTAAGGATGATGGCAAGGCCCTGTTTCTCTCTTGATGGCAACTCCATCTCGTAAGCCTTCTCGCCTACTTGCTCCTCGGCTTGGCTCGGTCCCTTACTCTATCTCATAAGCAACCTGTGGATAGAACCAAAGTAAGTTAGACTCGAATTTTCATAAGAGCTTGGCTCGCTTACCCCAGACATAATGTCCTCCTCGGGTGGCTTCACTAAGCCTTGTCGATACTCAAGGCAAGTGATGATGGCGAGGTCGTGAAATAGCCCCACTTCGGTGCTCTCTAGCACTTGTCCTTTGGCTTGGTAGATGGTTCTGGGCTCTCCGCTTGTTCCATCCTTCCTGTCACTCGATCCCTCGTTACCTTTGTCGCACGACTTAACTAGGATATGTGGGGTGAGGTGTTCCCTCGGCTTCGATGGCTTCTCCCATCCATAGGCATTCTTGTCTGCTCGCCCCATGACTCGATTTGGCTCATCGTTTAATCTTGTAGGCTTCCTAAAAACAACCAAATGACCATGGGCTAGGCTTGATTCTTCATATAAAGAATCACTTACCTCAAACACAAGGTCCTTGTCGGCTTGATCCACTATGCCTTGTCGATACCTAAGGCAAGTGTTGTTGGCATGGATTGGCCCCTCGTCAATGCTCTTGGGCATCACTTCCTCGGACTCACTCGACTTTCTACTCTTGAAAGTAATTGGATGCTTCTCTTGCATCGGTAACTCCTAGATGGCAAATGCTTCATTTTCGGACTCAACCGACTTGGTGTAGTCTAGAAACACCGTCTCTCGCTCATCCACCTCGGCTTGCGTAATGGTTGGAGACTTTCGGCTTGCTCCTTCCATCACGGTGCTTTGGCTCGGTTCCATGGGATCATACCCCTCGTCCATGGGTTTTGACAACTCGGAAAACTCGGCTTGCAACTCTTCGTAGAAAAGTGATAGACCCTCTCTATCGGCTTGGATGGTGTCTTGCTCATTCCTTTTGGCTTGATCCTCTTCACCAAACTCAAAGGATGTTATTCGATGTTGGCTTTTGGATGGTGGCACAACACTCAAACGTGGCTCAAAGTCACGAACCCGCTCACTCCTTGGTGGGTTCTTAGCACGCTCCACATTGTACCATCGGCTAAGGGCATTGGCTACGTCATTCGACAACCTTGGGTTGTACTTCCAAGTATAGTCGAATCTCTTAATAATTTTTTTCCGACAAACTTGCTTACAAGACAACTTTTCTTGGGTTAGAAAATAATCTTTTAAATCACTCTTGGTATAGATGGCAAACCTTGGCCCCATTAATTGTTGTCTCCAAGCGTGCAAGCAATGCACAACCGTGATCATCTCATTATCATGATTCGAGAGCCTTTTCTCGCACTCATCGAGCTCACGGATCTCATGTGTAATCAGAACTCCTTTCTTCAAGAGAATTCCTTCGATGGTGTCGGCACTTGCGAAGGTATGAACTTTAAATGCCTCTACATCCTCGGACTCATCAAAGACTTGTCGCATTGCCTCGGGGACTCCCATGGACTCTTCCATGGTCTCGTCATCATTGGATGTCTCGGTCTCATGCATTTCTTCGCGAATGCTTGTTGATGCCTTGGCCTTATCTCTCTCATCATGGCTCAATGACTCAACGCCTTGTTGGTGTGGATATGCAACACACCCTTCCTCGACTTCTGGTAAGGCAAGGGCATCAATTTGTTCCAAACACGATAATCCAATAACAATTTAATATTCATCAAGAAAATCACAAGATGATACCTTGATGGTTGTTGCACCTCGCCAATATCCAATTTGATGATACACGTCCCATGCGATTCCCGCAATTGGCTCGTTTTTGAAGTTGATTGTCGCAACTTGTTCTTTTACCTTCTCAACCTGAAGGTTTAACCACTCGGCAACTTGCTCGGATACGAGCATTGAAGATGCACTTGGATCCACTAGTGCACGTAGCTTTATGTTGGGAAACACTATGTCTACAAACATAGGTTCCTCTTCCTCATAGTCGCTCTCGACTTTAATTGAGCCTAAAAATGAACCATGCTCAATCACATCTGCACCATTGTCTTCATGGTTGACAGCAAGCACGTCACTTGTTGGCTCGTCATCATCACTAGAATACTCCACGGAACCGAGCTTCTTCCACGACTTTGTGGACTCATTGCCCCTTGGAAATCTTTCGCACATCAAGACTTCACTCTCGAAGTTTGACGCCCCAACCACTATACTAATTGGCGGTTCCCCGAACAAGGAAACAAGCTTTGTGGCCTCGGTCTCATCGGGAAAGCCTTGCTCCTTGAACGCATCTACCGGACCTATTGGTAGCTCTTTGCATCTCGAATCAAGCTTCAAAGCCCCAGTCTCGTCGGGCTCGTCCTGTACCTTGGACTAATTGGTGGGCATCGGCACAACGGTGGCACTCTAGTTGCTTCCCGATTCTCAATTTGTGGGTAGTGTAGCTACTCCTCTCGAGACAATCCCATCTTGTGCGGATCTCTACAAATCCAACACTTTGCCTGCCTCACTCTTGCGCAGCCTTTCACACCATGGTAGTCCCTACAAAGACAAGAAAACCACGGTTTATTACCAAGAATATCACAAAATTGTGATTTGCTCACCTCAGTTTCAAACGAGACACTCAGTGATTCCACGCTCATCTTTGTCGCAACGATCTTTCATCCTTGCGCCACCTCTTGACTCCGTTAGGATGTGGAACTTCGCTCTGATACCACTTGTCACGGGGCTAGGTCTCGACTCGCTAGCCCGTGCGGCCTTAGTCGTCGATCTTAAGTCGAGTACTAAGTCAGCCTTCGAATATCTAAGCTAGAGCGCTTAGAACTTGACGCGACGAAAGCTTTGTGGGAAAAGTGATGATGGCTTGGCAAGGCAAGAAAGCTAGACAAAGACAAAGTGAAGAGAAAATCTCTAAACTCTTACTCAATACTCAAAGAATGTGTAATGTGGAATGATTTACAAAGGGTGGGGAAGGCTCTATTTATAGCCTTGGCCCACTTGATCTAACAACTAAGCTTGATTCGATCCAAGGGCTATGGATGAATCCTCTCTCCTAAACATGGCAACACTATCACATAATAACAAGTTGCCTAAGATACATTGGCTATGACATTATAGATTTGTTGTCAAGGAAGACTTTCCCTAAGTTGGCTACATGGTGGATAGCTTTCCTTGTGTGTTGGTCAAAAGATGACAACTCAACATAGGTCTTGGACTCTTGGGCGGATTGGGCTTGGCATGGCCCAATTCTTGTGTCCCAAACCCCATCTTTAGCATGCTTGGTGCTAAATCGGGCCATAAGTGTGGGCAACTCGGATGGGCTTCTCCTAGGCCCTTCGGTGTACACGTCGGGTGTTGTCTTGGCCTCCTTGGTGTGCACGTCAGGTGCAGACTCGGGCTCCATGACTTGGGTAGCATGGAAGGTGCTCGGCAAGGCCCCCTCGGGTGCGTGCAGCGTGCCCCCTCGGATCCAACTCTCGTGGGTAGCACATGGGGTGCTTGACTTGGCCCCATGGTGCGCGAGAAGTGCTTCGGCTCGGCTTTCTCAAATGCAGACACGACATGGGGCATTGGGCATGGCCCCCTTGTGTGTGGTGTTGGCGTCTACTCGGGTCCCTCGGTCGGATGAAGGACGTGGTGCGCTAAGGAAAGCCTCTATGGGTGCGGCTTGCTCGGTCGTGGGAAGTCGGTCTGTGACATTTTGCACAAATGTCCCCTACACGGATTCCCAGTGTGGACATAAGTGACGATGTTTTATAATGCAGTAAACACACCGACATGGATGATGCTAGATGCCTCGGCAAATGGCATACTCCTAGACAAGCCACTAGAATAAGCAATGGAGATCTTGAACATACTTGCTAAAAATGATTACCAGTTCCCAACTACCCGAAGAGGAGGAGTCAGACGCCACGCTACAATAAACGAGCTTGAGTCATCAGATTCGATTCTCTCGCAATTGGCTACCTTAACCAATTTGGTTAAGAACATGCAACGACCAAGCAACACACAGGAGGTCAAGGTAGTAAGTTCCTTTTGTGATTTATAATGGTAACCATGATTCTTCTAAGTGTTCGCAGAACCTAGAGTCTAGTTTTTATGTTGGAAACTACAACCGAAACAAAAACGCGATGTCCAACACTTACAATCCAGCCTGGAAGAAACATCTAAATTTCTCATGGGGCAATCCCAACAATGCCCTCAATCAGAACAACTAGAATGCTCCAGCATTGGGATTCCAACATAATAGCAATCAATGCCACAACAACAATCAATGTCATCCAGTTCTTTAGAAAACTCTTTAAATGCTTTCATGTCTCAAACTAGTGAATATATGGCTAATACTTATTAGTTCATAAAAAAAGACTTATGCTTTTATTGACAGGACTGAGATGA
Organism: Hibiscus trionum; assembly: GCA_030270665.1. Classification (NCBI taxonomy): domain Eukaryota; kingdom Viridiplantae; phylum Streptophyta; class Magnoliopsida; order Malvales; family Malvaceae; genus Hibiscus; species Hibiscus trionum. The sequence continues at coordinate 39,993,825 of BSYR01000010.1, forward strand.
GAATGCAGAACCATGAAGAAACTTTAAAATTATTGGAAACTCAAGTTGGACAATTCGTTCAGATCCTAAATTTGAGACCGATAGGCTGTTTGCCTAGCGATAATGAGGTCGCAGGGGGAACAACTCACGAGCAATGCAAGGCAATCACCACACGAAATGGTAAACAACTCAAGGAACCACAAGCTCATGAAACAGAGGAGACAAAATCAAAGGAGCCGATTGCCTCAGCAATTCCAAACAACATTGCCTCAGCAATGCCCAGTAATGTTGCCTCGGCAATACCCGACAACATTGCCTCGGCAGTGCCGTATAACACTGCCTCCACAATGCTCGACAAAGAGACCGCAACAAAGAAGAAGGCATATGAAGGTCCTAATTCAAGGCCTCAAATCAAATTCTCATGCAGGGAACTAATTGATGACATTCAACTTCCACCACCGTTCCCACAGAGGTTGAAATGTTAGAAACAAGAATACCAATTCAAAAAGTTCCTCGATATCTTGAAGCAAGTCCACATAGATTTGCCTTTGGTAGAAGCAATTGAGCAAATGACGAACTACGCCATGTTCCTTAAAGACATTGTCTCAAAGAGAACAAGAATAGAAGAATTTGAAATTGTTGCTGCGATAGAAGGATGTATGGCCATGCTGCACAACCGAATGCCACCTAAGCTAAAAGATCCCGACAGTTTCACCATACCATGTGCGATTGGGAATCACTATGTCGGGAAGGCATTATGCGATCTTGGAGCAAGCATAAACCTTATGCCAAAATCAGTCTTCTAACGATTGGGGATAGAGAAGGCGAGACCTACTACTGTGATGCTACAGCTTGCGGATATATCCTATGTTCATCTAGAGGGAAAAATTGAGGATATCCTGGTAAGAGTTGATAAATTTATTTTCCCTTCTGACTTTATTGTTCTGGATTGTAAAGAAGATGACTTCGCACCTATTATCCTTGGGAGGCCATTCCTAGCTACGGGAAGGACCTTGATCGACGTTGAGAGAGGGGAACTCACCATAAGGGTAAATGATCAGCAAATCAAGTTGAATGTTTTCCACACCCTCAAGCAAGCAAATGACCCAAAAGAATGTCAAGTCACCCATGCCACAACCGAGTTCAATTTTGATGTAGAGAAAGATTGCCTCGACAATTGTTTTGATGACTAAAGAGCAGAACGAAGATGAGCAGTAGGAAGCCAACTGGATAGCTAGTCATCCAGGTAAGTATTTTGAACCACTAGATTACTCCGGGGAGGAAAGAAAGATTGAAAAGCCCTCTGGCGAGCAACCTCATGTTCTTAAATTGAAGCCATTGCCAGGGAAATTGAAATATGTTTATTTGGGAACCAATAACACATTTCCCGTAATCATCTCTTCTAAGTTGTAGCTTGAACAAGAGCAAAGATTGATTGACATGCTAAAGCTGCATAAAAAGGCAATAGGATGGACAATTGCCGATTTGAAGGGAATTAACCCAATGGTTTGTATGCAAAAAATCCTTTTGAAGGATGATCATAAACCGACCATTGAGGCACAAAGAAGGCTGAACTGAGTCATGAAAGAGGTGGCAAGGAAAGAAATCATCAAATGGGTCGATGTCGGTATCATCTATCCCATCTCTAACAGTACATGGGTAAGTCCAGTACAATGTGTGCCAAAAAAGGGAGGTATAAATGTGGTAAGCAATGAAAAAAATAAACTAATCCCAACCAGGACTGTGACCAATTGGAGGGTTTTCATGGATTACCGTAAGTTGAATAAAGCTACTAGGAAAGATCAATTTCCTTTACCCTTTATTGATCAAATGCTTGACCATCTTGCAGGTAAACCCTTTTATTGTTTTCTTGATGGTTATTCAAGTTATAATCAAATTGCCATAGCATCAGAAGACCAAGAAAAGACCACCTTTACATGCCCATATGACACTTATACCTTTCGAAGGATGTCATTCGGATTATGCAATGCCCTGTGAACTTTCCAACAATGCATGATGGAAATTTTCTCCGACATTGTTGAAGATTTCCATGAAATCTTCATGGACGATTTCTCGGTATTTGGAGATGATTCCGACAATTGCTTAGGCAATTTGGAGAAAGTACTCAGACGATATGAGGAATCTGATTTGGTCTTAAATTGGGAGAAGTGTCACTTTATGGTGGATGAAGGAGTAGTTCTCGACCACAAAATCTCATCTAAGGGAATTGAAGTCGACAAAGAAAAAGTGGATGTGATCGAGAAACCACCCCGCCAACTTCAGTCAAAGGAATTCGAAGTTTTTTGGGACATGCAAGTTTTTATAGAAGGTTTATAGAAAATTTCTCAAAGATTACTAAACCTTTGTGTAACTTGCTTGAACATGATAAAGTCTTTGACTTCGATGACTCATACATAAAAGCATTCAAGACCCTGAAATAGAAAATTGTAACCATATCAATCGTAGTTCCACTAGACTGGACATTGCCCTCTGAACTTATGTGCGATGCAAGTGATTTTGCAGTAGGAGCAGTCCTAGGCCAACGAACAAGTAAGATCTTTCATGTGATCAACTACGCTAGTAAAACTCTTAATGAGGCGTAAGTGAACTACACCACTACCGAGAAAGAGTTACTAGTCGTAGTGTTTGCTTTTGATCAATTTCGTTTATACCTGAATGGAACCTAGGTAATTGTTCATACTGACCATTCGACAATTAAGTACCTATTTGCCAAGAAAGATACCAAACCTCATTTAATTCTTTGGATTTTACTTTTACAAGAGTTTGACATTGAAATTAAGGACATGAAATGTACCGAGAATCAAGTTGCCGACCACTTGTCCCGGCTGGAACAAGGAGAAAGCGATACCGCAAACACAGAAATCCAAGAAGCATTCCCGGATGAGCAGCTACTCATTGCCCATGCAATTTCGACCAGCATTGCCACGACAACCGTTGTCTCGGCAATGGCACAAGGGATTGCCTTGGCAATACCCTCGGCAACAGCCGCAACACTAGCTTCAATAACACCATGGTATGTCGATCTTGTGAATTTCTTAGTTAGTGGTATATTACCTTATAACCTTACTCACCAAGGGAAGAAGTGGTTCCAACATGATGCTAAGCATTATTATTGGAACGAGCCTCTTTTGTTTAAACAATGTGTAGTTATAAGAAGGTGTGTCCCAGAGGAAAAACAACAAAATGTGCTCGAGCAATGTCATTCTTCACCTTATGGAGGCCATTTTGGAGGGACACAAACCGTGACCAAAGTCTTGCAAACAGGATTGTATTTGCCCACGCTTTACAAAGATGCCCAAGAGTTCTACAAACAATGTGATTGTTGTCAACGAATAGGAAATATCTCAAGGCGACACGAGATGCCCTTACAAAACATCCTTGAAGTCGAACTATTCGATGTTTGGGGAATTGATTTTATGAGACCTTTTCCGTCTTCATATGGGAATCTCTACATCCTCCTTGTCGTTGACTATGTATCCAAGTGGGTCGAGGCGAAAGTAACTCCAAACAACAACTCTAAAACCGTGCAAAAATTCCTTCAGAAAAACATATTCACACTGTTTGGAATGCCGAGAGAAATAATCAGCGATGAAGGCAAACACTTTGGTAACAAGCTAATTTCCAAGGTGTTGCAAAGATTTAGAGTGTCACACAAAATTGTCATGGCATATCACCCACAAACAAATGGGCAAGTTGAAATTTCTAATCGAGAGTTGAAAAATATCCTTGAGAAAGTAGTCAACCCCTCTCGCAAGGATTGGTCTCTTCGACTTGATGATGCACTTTGGGCCTATCGGACAACATTCAAAACACCACTAGGCATGTCTCCTTTCCGACTTGTCTACGACAAAAGTTGTCACCTACCGGTGGAAATCGAACATAAGGTGCATTTGGCAATAAAAATTGTGAATATGGATTGAGAGAGTGCTGGACAAAAACGACTAATGTATCTTAATGAGATAGAGGAGTTCCGTGCCTTAGCTTATGAGAATGAAGAATCTACAAGGAGAAAACTAAGCGTTGGCATGACAAGAAGCTATTGCCGAGACAATTCTTGCCCAGGCAATTTGTTCTCCTTTTCAATTCTCGATTGAAACTCTTCCCGGGAAAATTGCGATCAAGATGGTCCAGACCTTTTGAAGTTGTCAAGCCATTCTCCCATGGTGTCGTAATAATCAAGTCCATAAAAGATGGCCATGAATTTAAATTCAATGGACAAAGATTAAAGCACTACATTGGCACAAATGTCATGCGCGATAAGGAAGTGGTTACTTTAGGAGATGCATGACTATGCTCTCGTTTAGTATTTTTAATTTTTGCTTTTATTTTTCCATATTTTTTATTTTATTTTTAGGATAAGGAGTAATTTTTATTTTATTGCCAATAAATATTTTCTTTATTTTTGCTTTTTAGGAAAGAAGTTAAAGTGAAGAAGAATTGGAAAGAAGATTGGACTCATGGACCGAAATACAATGGCTGGTTTTTGGGAGATATGAGCTACTTTTTAGGGATTTTAATCCCACATAGGCTCCACCTTTTACCCAAATTGCCCCCCTAAATCTCCCATAGCCGGTCGACTATTCCCCTTCCCCATGCATTGCTTGCCGCCCACTCAAGCCAATCCCATTCAAGATTTCAAACTTGAATTTCAAATTGACAATCATCACACCCACCCTATTTAACACCCCTCCTATAACACTCAACCATCACAATCTTCTTTCATCTCTTTAACTTGAACTTCCAAGATTTTCTTTTCTTCTATTTTCTTGATTACACAGATTCTCACAACACCACAAAACAATCATGGCCTTGAAACTCAAGATATTGGAACACCCACAATCAAGCTAAGAACCAGACTTCAAGAAATATGCAACACCGTGAATCGAGAAGAGATACCTCAAGAACTTCGCCAATCGGAAGGTATGTGAAGAACAAGGCTTTTTCTACTCCTCCTCTCACACAGATTTTGGTTTGGAGTCGTTCATCTTCTGCTCAATTGAGTACCAAAAGTGGAAAATATTTTGCCATCAACCGAAGCCGAGCAACGTCCATTGGGTTAGGGAATTCTATGCTCACTCCCCAAACCCAAACAATCCGTATGTGTTCGTTCGTGGCAAAGCAATCCCCTTTGATGCCGATACCATCAACACCTTCTACGAGATTTACGTGAAAAAAGATGAACATCAAGAGTTCGTTGACAATCTCACCCCGGAAGATTACAACAACATACTCGAGGATCTCACCATCACCGGCACAACGTGGAATGATGGAGCATTTAGAGGCATGGTAAATTGCCAAAGGCTTAAGCCCGAGGCAAAACTTTGGAATAAATTTGTGAAAACATGCCTAATGCCCACCTCACACAACACCACGATTGATAAACCGAGACTTTTGCTCATTCACTCTATCTTGCACAATCATATTATCAATGTTGCTGCTATAATATGCAATGAGATGTTTCTTTGTAGCCAAAAGGAAAAGGGAACTCTCTACTTCCCAAGCCTAATAACCGAGTTGTGTGAGAAATACCATGTGCCTAGTGATCCGACGGATGATAAAACACCTCAATGGAAGGGATGGACGAGAGAGAGATACCTCCAAATCATGGGAATAACCAAAGTCGAGCCATAATCAACCGCTGCCCAAAAGATTACCGAGCCAACCCCTTCGGGCAATGAACCGACAACCTCTCCTACCAATGCCAAGGCAAGCGAACCGGGAACATCAACACCTGAATAACTTGCCAATATGATCCGATCACTTGCCCATCGACTCGACACCATGGATAAGAGGCGACTGCTATTCACAAGGTATATGAAGGATTACAACAATGCAATCATCCAAGTGATCCTAAAAAATACCCCGATAATTTGGTAAGGTTCCCAATTTTTCCTGCCGAACTCATTGCTGCAACAATGCCCACTGCCACTGCCTCGGCAATGCCAACTGCCACTGCCTCGACAATGCCTGCAGCCTCCGTCTCGGAAATTCCAACTGAAGATGCTCCACCAACCCGAGAAGACAAAGGCAAAGCACCGTTAACCGAACCAAGTCACACTGAAACATGGTCCGAATTTTCTGATTCGGACGAGTCATCCGTCGTCCAACCAAAAGTAGTTCTGGCATCACCTGCCACGGCAAAGCGCAAGGCCTCCACCACCGAAGAATTAGCCATTGAGTCGGACGATGAGGACGAGGTGGAAAAGAAACCGACACGTACACCCGCTACACGCCATCAACCACCTCGAGCAAGCAAAATGATCAAGCAAACCGCAAGAAGAAAGCTTATTATCCAAGACGATGACGTCTCCGAGTCATTGTAATTTTCTTTCTTTTCTTGCATGTAGCTTTTATTTTTTTAATTTCCATGTAATCATGCATTGAGGACAATGCTTCTCTTGAGTTTGGGGGGAGTACTTGTTTTTAGTTTAAGATCATCTTAGTGCATTCATCCCTAGGAAGTGCATTTAGGTTGCATATGTACTTGCAATGCTTTTAATTAAATCTAATTGCTAGGACTTGTTGAATTTCTAATGATAAATCTTAAGCACCACACCAATACTCATATTCAAATTCTTCATTTTGTAATGACTGCTTGGTTGCACCGTCGAAGTAGTCTCATAGCACTTGCAACTTATGCTTGATGTGAGAAAACTTTGGTATTTCATCCACGTGGTCACCGTACATTCGCAATGTCTTCCTCTTTCTTTAGGTACCTTCCATCCATGTCAAAAGCTTTTTCTAATTGAGCAACGTGCTTCAGAATCGACCCCTTCTAAATATGAGATGCAAATGCAAGGAGAGGAAAAAAATGCAAAACAAAATTAAGACAATAAAAGGAAAGGATTAGTATTCTAAAAAACAGAAATAAAACATAAAGGGTCCAAAATAATTCCATTGTACGAATAATTCTGGGCAGCACATTCTAACACTCTAGGACATGTCTCCACGAATTATCCTTACGAAATAATTTTGACCAGACTAAAAGCCTAAGGTTTTCCACATGGATCTATTGGGGTGGGATTCTAGATTCACAAAAGTTTGGTTCTAAAAAGGCTCCCAAGCTATCCTCGCTATCCCCTACTAAAGGTAGCAAGACTACAAATGAATCAAGTTCAACTCAGGGGGACTCATTTTCTACGCCTTTACGAAGGATCAATATCCTTACAAAGACATAGGGCAAATAAGTCCCGAAGATACTTGCTAGGCTCATACGGAGAATCAGTATTCTAACATGAGCAAAGTGTTTCCCCCCCACTTAATCGAATGGGACGAAGCTCAGGTGCAGAGCTTAACCAATTTTTAAATGCGTAAAATAGAATCATATTCATAGATGGACAATTAAATTGAATTTTACATGAACTTAACAAATTTCGACATTAAAACAAAATGTAATTGAATTGCGGTCTGACTCTCTTTTTGTAAAAACAAAAATATCCCCAGCGGAGTCGCCAAGCTATTGCAACCCTTTCGAGCCCCACATAAAAAACACAGAGTCGCCACCATTCTTTTAAAGGGTGCGATTGGATCATCTAAAAACAAGTCATTTTAATAAAATATTTTATTTTATTAAATCAACAGTTTTGATCTGCGAAAAAAAAAACAAGTTCAGGAGTCAGTTACGCGTGGAGGACTAGCACCCCACAACGCCCAAAAATTGGTACCTAGCCGATTACAAAATGTTTAATTTCGGAATTTGTAAGTTCATGTAAAGTTTAATTTAATTGTCCATTTATTAGTATAATTCTATTTTAATGGTCTTATTATCCGGAGGATGAACTCTAATCACCGCCAACACTCCTTGCGCTAACCCGACATCTCCGTTTAATAAGACACCACATTAATTATATTTCATCTTTTTAAGCATTAAATCACATAAGAGAATTCGATTAAATTATTAAAGAAACTGAACTAAGCAAACAACATTAATAGAACATAAAAAAGAAACATATTATATGCGATTAAATATATACATGACAAGTTAAATTACATAATTAAGTAAATATGAAAATTAAACAAATTAAAGTTTATTTGAAAAAAATAAAACAAATATTTAATGGGTTAACTACTGGAATAATCACTTATGTTTTCCCTCAGTACAGAGTTGGTCACCGATTTTGAAAAACGACCGGTAAGGTCAATTACGTTTTCGGAGCGTAAACTTTTGGTCACCCAGTCGTTTGTTGCCATTAAAAATTGACGGATTACTGACCTGGCAACGAAAAATAAGGGTAAATTACTGCAATGGCCATTAAAGTTTATCTCATGTATATTTTTGCTCCCCAATTTAAAAAAATAAACATTATAGTCACTAATAAAAATGTTTCTTTATAATTTCACCCTTAAATTTTTAAAAATTCATTTTTTCAACCCTAAAACTTTACAATCAATTAGTACAATAATATTATAAATGCTTAGATGAAAAATAGGTGTCCAAAGTATACCTTTTTAAACTTAGGTGCCCAAATTGCTCATATTTAATAACTAAACTTTCAAATTGCTCCTATTTTTTCACTCTGAATTATTTTTATTATTATAACATGTCATTTTTATTTTTTAATTAAAAATAATTTGAAAATAAAATTAATTTTATTATTATTAAATTTAAAATATTTTAAAAAAATATTAATTTTTAAAAAAATTTAGGTTTCTAAAGTATTTTTTTGTAAAATTTGGTGCCCAATGTTTCTATAGGTACAATTTTAGGTGCCCGATTGTTAAATGGGTGTTAAAAAATTGTCAATTAATCGGTGCTTGACACGTGGCATTAATTTTTTTTAATTTTTTTAATGGAAAATGCTCCGAATTTTCAAATTATTATAAAATCTCAAAATTTTACAAACTTCACAAAACAATCCTCAAATCCCTAAAAATTTCCAAACTTTCGTCGTCAACTACCGCCGCCAGTTGTCGTCGCTGACCGCACCCACTTGGTCGCCGTGCCAAGGTGACAATTTTCCCTAACACAGCGTCGCCAGAAATGGCCAATGGTGTGCAACTGAATGTCAAACACGAACATCGATTTCGTGTTTGACGTTTGGTTGCACGTCGTTGGGGGTTTCTGACGACGCTGTGTTGGGAAAAATGAACGCCTTGGTCTGGCGACCAAGTCGGTGCGGTCAACGACGACAATTGGCGGCGAAAGCGGCGGCAAACGACAGTGGAAGTTTGGGAATTTTTAGGGATTAAGAGACTATTTTGTGAAGCTTGTCAAATTTTGAGATTTTATAATAATTTGAAAGTTTTAAGTATTTTCCATTAAAAATTAATAAAATTAATGTCACGTGTCAAGTACCGATTGGTTGACAATTTTTCTAACACTCATTTAACAGCCGGACAACTAAAATTGTAACTATGGTAAATTTGGGCACCTATTTTACAAAAAATACTTTAAACACCTAAATTATTTTAAGAAGTAATATTTTTTTAAAAATATTTTAAATTTAATAATAATAAAAATGATTTTATTTTATTTTAAAATTATTTTTAATTTAACAATAATAAAAAATGACATGTCATGTTACAATAATATTAAAAACAATCTAGAGTGAAAAAAATATGAGCAAATTGAAAGTTTAGTTATTAAATAGGAGCAATTTGAGCACCTAAATTTAAAAAGGTATACTTTGAGCACCTATTTTTCATTTAAGCCTTTATAATATTATTATACTAATTAATTGTAAAGTTTTAGGGTTGAAAAATTAATTTTTAAAAATTCAAGGGTGAAATTATAAAGAAACATTTTCATTAGTGACTATAAATTTTATTTTTTTAAAATTGGGGAGTAAAAATGTAAATGAGATAAATTTTAATGGCCATTGCAGTAATTTACCCTTATTTTTTTGTTGCTAGGTCAGCAATCCGTCAGTGTTTAACGGCAACAAACGGCTGAGTGACCAAAAGTTTACGCCCCGAAAACGTAAGTGGCCTTACTGGTCGTTTTTCAAAATTGGTGACCAACTATGTACTGGGGAAAACATAAGTGATTATTCCAGTAGTTAACCCATATTTAATTAAAAAATAAAAACTAAAAAATAGATTGATAATAAAGCTAAAAAACGGGGTGACCAAATTGGGGGAATGTCAAAATTAGTGGCTAAATTTAATAAAAAAAGGACCAAAAATGAAAATTTCTAAAATATGGTAACTGGCGGAGTGAATAAAAATGGGCGAAGGGTTTTAATGACTGCAAATTGCCCATTTTATTTTAGGTATAAAACTCAATTTTTATAAACAACTTTCATTATCCCACTTAAATTTTTTTGGATCAAACACTTATCCCTTATTTTCTCTCAAATGTTCTTGGTGTTCTTTAAGAATGAAGAACACTAAGAACGATCTGATGTGTCGGCCGCCTTCCACCAGCATCGGCCACCGTCTGACGACGGCGAAATATATATATATATATTATATTTTAATAAAAACCTTTTATTAAAATAAACTAAAAAATCTGAATTCGGTCAATACCAATGGCGTTTCAAAACAAAAACAAGATAAGTATTATATTAAATTCGAAATAACAAATTAAAGGGAGATATATACCTCAAAAAAAGAATTAGCTTCTATTCCACTTTCGAATCCAAGTACAATCGTTGAATAATCAGTGTATTTTTTTTTTTGAATTTTCGATATCTAAGTGGTGTCTATAACAATGGAATTAGGGGTGTTTATATAGGCATTTTCATGCCTTGGATACAAGGAAATTCAATCCTAACATCTCAAAAATCGGGTAAAATCATTCTCCTAATTGCAGATTTGAAGCTGATTGGGTTGACATTCCTTTTGCATTTGATTTTGCTATGATTTTTTGGTTCAAATTGGAGTAAAATCGAGGTTGATTCTTTTCCTTTTTGTTTCCATATTCGAACCAAACCTTATCCCCTTTTTCTTATTTTGTCGCAGGTAATCAAGGTTGTGGCAATTGCAACTGACTGCCAGTTGTTTTGCGCAGCCTGGCGACGCTAGAGGACGACGAGGTGATCACTGGTGACTTACCACGGCGGTGCTGCGTTGTGGCTGCAGTGGCCTGGTGATGTGATCACAACCCGCAAGGACCCGGAGGAATTTTCAAGTGGACCTATGACTCGTGCTAGGTCCAAGAAATTCCAAGAAGCTATGGGAAATTTGTTCAGTCGAAGCTTGAACTTGAAGGGAGAAACACCAGTTTTGATTGAACAATGCAACATCCTACTCGTGCATGCGTTTGCATGAGTTTTTCTTAAGTTATATATATATATATATATATATATATATATGTGTGTGTGTGTGTGATTTTAGCATGTGTGCATGAATAAATAAGGCTTAATGTTCATCTAAGCATTCTGATTCGTTTATGCTTGTCTAGAACATTTAAGCATGTTAGTTTACTTAATGTGTGTCAGTTTCTTAATTCATATTAGTTTTCTTATGATTGTGAGTCATTTAGTGTGCAGGTTGTTTAACTAAATTAGTTCATTTTATGCAACTAGTTTCATTAATTTAACTAGCTCATTAAAATTGTTTTGACATTTACTTTTGTTTTTAAGCAAAGTTGTTATCTAATGGTTGTTTAATGTGTTGTAATTAGAGAATTCAATTGACAAATGGCTGATCATCTTCTCAAAATAGACAAGCCTTTTACCACCAATTGAAGGCACTTGAAGACACATCAAGGCTGATCGGTTACCATGCAATTGAAGAGAACAAATTTCCACACTTGAAGGCTTTAACACCACTTAAAGAGCTATTTTAAGCGTTCTTAAAGCTGGTCGGTTATTGGCTCAAGGAAGACACACAATTAAGGCCTTCATTGTCATCCTTTAAGGGAGAGTAATGGCATGGATTAAAACAACATTTAATGGACAACACTTAAGGATGGAATTCAATGGTCACTTAAGACATGTTTGAAGCTGTTTCTTTACAAGATCAAACATTACTCAACTTGTTCACCATTTTTGGTTTGGATTCAGGCCGATTTAGGTTTTTATTTCTTCATCAAACGTATTCTCCTATTTCTTACCTTTCTAACACCTTTTGAATCACCTCAATTCGATATCGGGAGCTTGAGATATGATTGTTTTTCTGAAGACAGTGCAGGTTGAAATTTCAATACGGGAATAAACATCATTCAAATTCAAGAGACCATTCAAAGTTGAATTCAATGTTGTTGATTCATTTTTCAAGCAAATCCTTTTTCATTTTGTCTTTTTAACATCACCAGCCCATTAAAGGAGAATGAATGGCAAGTTACTCAAGTTGACAGCTCATGGGTTTTTTTCTTTGGACGACATGGTTGTCCACATTCATCCTCATCCAACACCAACTTTTCAGCTATCAATTGGAGGAGTAACCAAAGCTTTTATATGCCTTTAACACCAGCATAATGAGTTTTTAATCCTTGTCTAGCCCATTCAATTTTATGTTTCCTTATATCTATAAATAGGCAGCCATTTTCTATTGTAAATGTCTTTTGGATCATATTATAAACTTTGAGAGTGTTCTTTTTTTCTTGTTCTACAAGAACTTTATCGGCTTCAAGTGGACTCTTGTGGCATTCTACCCATTTCATTTTGTTATATTGTTGGTTCCTAGTTTTTAATAACTAGTGGGTCACAATCCATTTCCCTCCACCCAAATTCTGGTTTGTGAATTTTATAAAGTTCGGGTCATCACTTTTTAGTGTTGATTCATCTTTGTTTCACGCCAACACACTTACACTGTCATTTCATTTCACCATCCATCACTCCATCTTCCATTTACACATATCATTTTCACTCATTCATCTTATCATTTCCCCCTTCATATCATATTTTAAGTATCTGCCATCATACCAAAATTCACCATCACCTATCCTTTAAAAATAACCTATTTCTGCATTTTTTTTGAAATACTTACTTGAGTCACGATCGGGCACACACACATACAAATTCGGTCACAACACAACCAGATTCGTATCACCTAGCGTCTTAAGGCACAAGCGCGTGACTCGCACGCGCACGAAGGGGAAGGTCGAGTGGCGGCATGAGGATGGGGCATTCCTTGTTTACTTGATTCAATCTGGACCATTGGATCCTTGACCTAGATTCAATGGCTGATATTAAAGCTGCACATGGGATCCTTGAACTCTTATTTAATATTAGATGGACTCTTATTTCATTTAAGTGGACCTTTATTTATCTTTTTTTTTTGGTTTTGTATATAATAATAATAATAATAATAATAATAATAATAATAATAATAATAATAATAATAATAATAATAATAATAATAATAATAATGGGTCAAAATTCAGTGATAATAGTAAAAATAGGTATTTTATACTTAAAATAGTGAAATAACTTTAAAATATTCTAAGCTTAACTAAGAAATATGTAGGGATGACAATGGATAAGAGTTGGATCCGACTTTATAAAGTGCAAGTCCAATCCAATTAATAATCGGACCTCTAAAAAATGCAAATCTAAGTCTAAAAGTTCGAATCCAATTAATTTTTTTTCATTTTTTAAAGTAACAACTCAAACAAATATCATTAAATAAAAATAACAAATAGTTTTCATCAAACAAATCGAGGTGATTAAGGGTGAAGAATTACCTGTTTAAAATATAAAATTCTGAATTTGGAGAAGATAGATACCCAATCACGATTCCACGATGTTGATTCCTAAGCCGCAACGATGACGCTCCGACCTCTATGTAGTTCACCTAATTGAAATGAGCATATAAAACACTATAAACTATTTAGAGGGTTTTTTTTCTTCCAAAAAAGCATTAATGATTGTTTGATCTCTCATGTCTTTATATAGCCTTTGTAATCCTAAATCAACTTATATTAAGATTTCAATATATATATATATATAATCATAATTTAACTTTAATTATGATTTCAATATATATATATATATATATATATATATATATATATATATATATTAAATATATATATAATCCCAATTCAATTTAATTATGATTTCAATATATATTAAATATATATAAGGGTAAACTACAACACTGACCACCGAACTTTGGGGGCGTACCTATTTGGACCACCAAACTATCGAACTCGTCAATCAGAACACCCAACTTTATAAATTGACCTATTTTGACCACCACCGTCAAAAATAGGTTAATTTATAAAGTTGGGTGGTCTTATTGATGAGTTCGATAGTCAAAATAGGTATGCCCGAAAGTTTGGTGGTTAGTGGTATAGTTTACCCTATATACAATCCCAATTCAACTTAATTAGGATTTAAATATATATCTATATTAATATGCATAATCCCAATTCAACTTAATTAGTATTTAAATATATATCTATATTTTTTAAAAGTAAGAGTTTTAAATGTTTTTATACGGATTTATATATGAATCAAACTCGGATCGAATATGGATTTGGATCTAATTCGGATAGGATTCGAGTCGGATCATGGAAATGTCCATATCTGATCCACCTTCTATTAGGACTCAGGCCTTTTTTCGAATTTGGACTTTTTCGATCAGATTTAGATCAATTTTTTTAGATAGAATCGGATTCGGATTATATTGCCATCACTAGAAATAGGTGCTCTGACTATACATTTTTCTGAGATAGGTATCTAACGTTTTCTTTGGATCAAATAGGTGCCTAAAGTTTTATTCTGTTAGTGTTTTAAAGTAACACCGGTAAAATAAATTCATCATCCAATCAAAAATTTAACATGTGTATTTATTTAATTTTGTATAAAAAACAGGAAAAAAAGAAAATATTTTTAAATAAAAATCTAAAAATTCTTAAAATCTCTAAAAAATAAAAGTCTCAAATCTCTAAAAACTCAAAATTTCAAAATTAACGCCACTACCATCGTCGATAACCTCGTCGAGCCCACTATCGTCGTCGCCTGAAACCACCATCCATTTCCCCAACCACCCATCGTCACTAACCGGCGATAGGCATGCCAATCGAACATTGAAAAACTAGAGCCTTTTGCGTTCATCGTTCGACGTCCGGTTGACACCCCTCCCGCCGGTTAATGAAGATGAATGGTTGGAGAAAATGGGTCGAGGTCTCTGACGATGACGGTGATGGGGTCCAGCAAGGCTAATGGTGGCGAAAGTTGCGTTAATTTTGGGTTTAAGATTTTGAGATTATTTTGTCATTTTTGAAAATTTTGGGATATTGTGTAATTTATTTTATTTTCAATTTATTTTTAAATAAATAAATAAAAAACAAAGGTCGCAAGTCAATCTATTATTGGGTGATGAAGTTTTTTAATGGTGTTACCTTAGAACACTAAAAATGAAACTTTAAGCACTCAACCAAATAAAACGTTAAGCACCTATCTCAGAAAAAGTCTATGATATAGGCACTTATATTTCTGAGTTAAGCCAATATTATATATGAATTATTAATTATTTTTATTTACTTAAAAAATATTTATGAAAAATATTTTAAAATTTTACCAAAAAATGTATAAAAGTCATCAAATAAAACTATTTGGGTCAAAATAAAATACAAATTCTATGATTGATGTAGGAAAATCGAAAATCAAAATTAACCGAATCAAAAACAGATGAATTATTAAATTTTTTTACTAAACCAAATCAAACCGTATACACCCCTAATTGAAGCTTCTGATTTCACTCTCAATTCTAGAGAATTAATGTATCACCCCGAAATTCCCCTAAATTAAAAACCCTAATTGGTTAAATCCCTAATTCAAAACCCTAACAATTTAGGATTTTGTATCCTAAATCCCAATTCGAATTTGAGGACTTAATTGCAATAATTCAAAAATTCAGTGTGCATTCTGAAAGGCGGGCTACTTTAGGGACCCTTAATGTGTGATTTACCCATTAAGGTGAGTATAAATGCTTTCTTTTTAGCCTAAAGAGGCTTTTTGGATTCCCTTTAGCAGCCTCTCCACTCTCCCTCAACCCTGTTAACCACCCACGACCCTTTTTGCTCCGATCAAGCACCGGCCAAGGGCTTAACGCCCGTCGTTCGTCAGTCTAAGGCTTTCATTCTTCTCCTATTTGTCGTCCGAACAAAACCCTACCTCTATTTTCTCTTCGTCGCTGACCGTTTGCTCGGAAATAATGTAAAACCGTTCAAAACTTGCGTCGTCGTACCCTTATCTTCTTTTTCGTTTTGATTTTGGGTAAGTGTTCGTGTAGTCTTTTTTTCCTTGAGAGATGTGTGTTATACCCTTGGAATATCGGTGAGTTTTGGTCGAAAAATGACTCTTGAGGTCATTAGAGGGTGGTCGTCGGCGACGGCGCAGTCAAGGGAAGTAAAGCCTAGGGTTTTCTGGTTGCTAAGGAGAGTAAGGGTATGAGCCATGCTTGGTGTGTGTGTGCGAGTGGGCCGAGTGAGAATTGGGTCTCGGGCTAGTGATGAGTGTGGGTTAAACCCAAACTAGAAGTGGTCCGAGAGAGAGAGATCTGTGAACCGAACCGGTCCATCAGTGGGAACCCGAACCGAACTGATCCAGCGAACCAAACTGACTCGTGAACCGATCCCTTGACCGTTGACCCATTGACCGTTGACTTTTTCAGTCAAAGTCAACTTTAGATTTTTCGATGTCTTGATTCCAAATCCGTTGTCCGTTTTTTCAAATTCGAACTCGAAAGACCGTTTTGATCTACCATGTTTGACATGTTCAATATGTTGGTATGTCATGCAACATGTATCAGATTTAGATTACTTAATATCAGACTATATGAATATGCATTTTCTTTGATAAATAAGAATGCATTAGGGATCAAAAAATCGGATAATATGTCATATCATCGGGTTGGGATTTTGTACGGGGAAGTTTAGCAGTTTCTTCCTTCGGGTTGAAACCTGCTTCGGATTAGTGGTTCCACCTTTCGGCTGAGTTCCACTTCGGATGGTGACGGTGTAGAGAGTGGTTCTGGGGAACATACTCTTCGAACGATGATGTAGTTTGGTGCATATCAGGTTGACTCACACATACATTCATACATATTTGTTTATTGAAATGACTGTTTGACCCTGTTTGACTTTGTATGACTGTTGGATTCTGTTTGTACTGTAGAGACACACTGAGCGTTATCGTTGACTCCCCCTTAGTTTCTCTTTCAGATACTCAGACCTAGGCTACAGTACTTGGAAGACCTCGTTTATCAGTCATATTTTTTTATTATCAATATGGTTACTTTGACTTATGGACTTTTATTTATTATTATCAGATTATGTATGATTACAGACTCGGACATTTCATTTGGGAGTTTACTGTTTATATCATGCATATGTATTTTTAGATATTTTATTATTTTCAAGATATTATTATACAATTACTTATTATATGGTTTTATTATTTATTTCGAATGTGATGTTTTCAAATCCGATTATTTTACTTGAGGGACAAGTTTCAAACCAGACTTCCTATATTTGGCTCAATTCTTTTGGGTCGGGTTTAAGGGGCTACATTTAGTGGTATCAGAGCCAGGTTGAACCCTCGGCCTAGGTGGCTCAAATCAATTTTAAACCGAAAATGAATTTTTGCATGCATTATTAAATGTTTTCAAGTAAAACAGGAATTTTAGGAAATTGCTATCTTTAAAGAATAATACATATTTTAAATAGGAACTCCAAGTTCCGACTCTAATCTTAGGATTCCTTCCTTTTGTAGATATACTACTATGCCACCTCGGAGAAGTTCTAGAGTAGTGGCCATTCGAGGTTGTGGTCGAGGTCGTGGTCGTACTGTGGCTGCAGATAGTGACGTTCCACCTCCTGAGGGTTCGATACAAAATTAGGGTGATGTCCATGGTGCGAATGTGGAGGAACATCTTGTGGACCAGACTGGAGCTCAGCAGACTAAAGCTCATCAAACTATTGGTGGGGATCAACATGTTCAGCCTGCTCAGAGTTGTGGTCCTCAAGATTCAGGGGATAGTGAGACTGTGGGCATGGATGATGCTACTGTACATAGTGTTATTGAGATATCTTCGTCAGTCAGAGGGTGTCCGGAGACCAATGTCTATTGAGTTCTTATATTCCGGGATGACTATGTTCAATGGAAAGACGGGTACAAACCCAACTAATGCAGAGTACTGGCTGAAGAAGCTTCAGCGGTTATTTGATGAGATGGATTATCCAACTGACAAAAAACTTAGGGTTGTTGTATCACTACTGCAGGGTGAAGCCCAAAATTGGTGGGTGGAAGAGGAGCATGTTATACCAGCTAGTCAGGTCACTCATTTTCGACAGGCATTCAGTGATCGTTACGTTGGGCTGAGTATATATCCAAGTGCAGAGATGATTTTATGAATTTGAAACAGAATGATATGTCTGTGAAGATTACGATATTGAGTTTATGAGATTGATTCAGTATGTCCCCGGGTTAGTGACCACTTAAAAGGAAAAATGTGATTGGTTTCTGAAAGGGTTGCGTCCTACGATTAAAGCCGGTGTTGCTCTGTATATGGATAAAGAGTATAAGGACTGCCGAGCAGAATGAGGTAGAGCTGAAACAACTTGAGTCTTATGGTTCTGATCAAGGTGAGAGGCCAACGTCAGTGTCAGTTCAGCACAGTAAGGGGAATTCGTCTATGAAGAGAGCGAGGGATGAGTCAGATCATCAGAGTTATTCCAGAGCTAGGCCAGTTACTTCAATTGTTCCGACTGCTAGTGCTGGGGGTTCAACTGGTACTATTGGGGTGCCACAGTGTTCCTTTACAAGAAGTGGCATCCAAGCGAGTGTAGGAGACAGACTAGGGCTTGTTTCAGATGTGGTTCATTTGAGCATCTTTTCAGAGATTTTCTGATTTCACCTCCATCAGTTTATGCTACGAGTCAGTTTCAGGCATCAGTACAAACTCCAACTAGGGGGAGAGGACATGTCTGATTTGTTACTTCGGGTTTTACTAGTAGAGGTAGACCGGGTCAGAGTAGAGGATCAGGGGTGAGACAGCCATGGTTAGTTTACTCTACCAGGAAGCACGAGGATCGTGATGAGCTAAATGTTATTGCCGGTACTTTCTCTATTCATTCTATCTCATATTTTGCACTTCTTGATAATGGTTTGACCCATTCGTATGTTGCAAGTTCTGTATCTAGGGGACTTGAAATTTATGTTTAGGATACTATTAGTATTGTTACTGTACACAGTCCGGTGGGTAATCCTGTTGAGGTCACTAAAGTATACATGAATGGTCCTCTTGAGGTTCAAGGGGAGATCTTTCCAGCTGATTTGATGGAGTTACCCTTTGTGGAGTTCGATCTTATCCTCAGTATGGATTGGTTGTCTGCTTACCGAGTTACTCTAGACTGTGAAAAGAAAAAGGCAACCCTGAGAACTTTTGATGATCGTGAGGTGATTCTGATTGGGGAGCGCAGAGGATTTCTGTCTAATGTCATTTCAGCTCTCAAAGCTGAGAAAATGATCAAGAAAGGTTCCATTGTTTATCTTGCTTACATCCTTAATCCGAGACAGTCTAATTCTGGATTAGATAAGATTCGTGTTGTAAGAGACTTTCTGGATGTTTTTCCGGAAGAATTACCAAGGGTACCGCCGAAACGCGATGAGGTTGAGTTTGGCATCGAGGTTTATCCGGGTACAGCTCCTATGTCTATGGCTCCTTATCGGATGGCACCGAAAGAACTTAAAGAATTGAAGGTTCAGTTGCAAGAATTGCTGGATCGGGGTTTTATTCAACCCAGTGTTTCTCCTTGGGGAGCTCCTGTTCTGTTTGTTAAGAAGAAGGACGGGACACTTCGACTTTGTATTAATTACCGGAAGCTGAATAAGCTGACGATCAAGAACAAGTATCCCCTTCCTCGCATTAATGATCTCTTTGATCAGTTTCGAGGAGCTACGGTATTTTCTAAGATAGACCTGAGATATGGTTATTACCAACTCAAGGTTAAGGATTCTAATGTGTTCAAAATAGATTTTCGGACACGATATGGTCACTATGAGTTCCTTGTGATGCCTTACGGATTGACTAACGCCCCTGTCGTTTTTATGGGTATGATGAATAGGGTGTTTCAATCCTATCTTGACCACTTTGTTGTGGTATTTATTGATGATATTCTGGTATATTCTAAATTTGAGGCCGTACATGAGGAACATCGTCGGATTGTGTTACGGATTCTAAGGGAGAAACAATTATATGAAAAATTCAGTAACTGTGAATTTTGGCTTTCTGAGGTTATGTTTTTGGGGCATATAGTTTCTGCCGAGGGTATTCAGGTTGATTCAAAGAAATTCGAGGCTATTATGAGCTGGAAACAACCCAAGAATGTTCCTGAGGTTCAAAGCTTCTTGGGTTTAGCTGGCTATTATCGGAGATTTGTTGAGGGTTTCTCTACTATTGTAGCTACGTTGACTGAGATTCTGAGAAAGGATGTTCCTTTCGTTTGGACTGAGGCCCAGCCGTCTAGTTTTGAGAAGCTTAAGACCGTGTTGACTAAAGCACCATTTTTGATTCTGCCTGAGCCTGGTAAGGCTTATACCGTTTACAGTAATGCTTCTTACACCGAATTGGGATGTGTTCTGATGCAGGATGGGAAGGTAGTGGCTTATGCGTCCCGACAGTTGAAATTGCATGAGTGTAATTATCCTACCCATGATCTTGAGCTTGCTGTTGTGATCTTTGCTCTTAAAATCGAGAGACACTATCTCTACGGAGAGAAGTGTTATATCTACACAGACCATAAGAGTCTGAAATATATCCTCACCCAGAAGGATCTTAATCTGACACAGTGTCGTTGGGTAGAACTTTTCAAGGATTATGATTGCGAGATTGAGTATCATCCAGGCAAAGCTAATGTTGTTGTCGACGCCTTGAGTCGTAACGCCATTTTAGATTTGAGAGCTATGTTTGCCAAGATGAGTTTGTATGATGATGACAGTCTTTTGGCAGAACTTTAGGTTATTCCTACTCTGAATTCTAATATTCGAGCTGAACAGCCTAGTGATCCATTTTTGATGCACCGTAGGAGAGAGGTTAAGGATGGTACATCTCATGATTTCTCTATCGATCATGATGGTGTTCTATGTTTCCAAGGTCGGTATTGCATTCCAAGGAAATCTGAGCTGAAGCAGATTATTCTCTGTGAGGCCCATGACAGTCCTTATTCTATGCATCCTGGTGGTGACAAGATGTACAAGAATCTTCGTGAGAGGTACTGGTGGAAAGGTCTCAAGCGAGATATTGTCGGATTTGTAACGAGGTATTTGATTTGTTAGAAAGTCAAAGCAGAGCATCAGTGTACGCCTAGATTACTTCAGCATAATTAGATTCCTCAGTAGAAGTGGGAGCGTGTGACTATGGACTTTGTTAGTGGACTTCCATTGACTCCGTCGAAGAAGGACTCCATATGGGTTATTCTTTGAGCAAGTTGGCTCGGCTTTATATTTCTGAGATTGTTCAGCTTCATGGGATACCGTTGTCTATTATTTTTAAAGAGATCCGACGTTTACTGCAAAATTCTTGGAGTCTTTTCATACTGCTTTGGGTACTCGGTTGAACTTCAGTACATCTTATCATCCGCAGACTGATGGTCAATCTGAGCGCGTGATTCAGATTCTAGAGGATATGCTAAGGGGTTGTATTCTTGATTACAGAGGCAGTTGGGAGGATTTCTTACCGCTTGCAAAGTTTGCCTATAATAACAGTTACCAGGCAAGTATCAAGATGGCACCGTATGAGGCTCCGTATGGGCATAAGTTTCGATCACCTATTGGCTGGACCGAGCTTAATGAGCGCAGATTGTTGGGACTAGACATTGTTCATGAGGTTGAGCAGACTATCAGATGGATTCGGGATCGGCTTAAGGCTGCTTTTGACAGACATAAGTCTTATGCTGATTTTAGACGTCGGGATTTTGAGTTTGAGGTGGGTGATGAGGTTTTCTTGAAAGTATCTTCTTGGAGGAAGGTACTTGGTTTGGTCGGAAGGGCAAGCTAAGTCCTCATTAAATTGGCCCTTATCGGATTATTCGTCGAGTCGGACCTGTTGCCTATCAGCTTGAGTTACCACCAGAGATTCAATGTATTCATGATGACTTCCATGTCTCTGTGTTGAGACATTATCATGCTGATCCGTCTCATAATCTGTCTGTGGAGGAGATTGAGATCCGTCCTGATTTTCATTTTGAGGAGGAGCCTATTGAGATTCTTGCTCAGGACACAAAGGTTCTCAGAAGGAAGACCATTAAGATGGTCAAAGTCTTGTGGTGTGGTCGTAGTCGTGATGAGGCTACGTGGGAGCCCAAGACTGTCGTCAGAGCTCAAGATACGCATCTTTATGCTCCAAGTAAATTTCGAGGCAAAAATTTCTTTTAACGGAGGGAGAGTTGTAACACCCCGAAATTCCCCTAAATTAAAAACTCTAATTGGTTAAATCCTATAAGGGGCAGTCTGCCGAAACGGACTATCCTCGTTTGTTACGGATCTAGGAAAGTTGTAGGCATGTTACTGCAATAAAAACGACAAGGAAACAATAAAAATCATACGACATATTTATGGTTAAATAGGAACTCAAAGATGAAAAAAAATAAAAAAAAATAATAATATAGAGTAGGATGATAATTTTGGCGTTTTAAGAAAGAACTTCAAACGATGGTGAAGAAGGCTTCAAAAATGATCGATGTTGGAAACGCTAAACTCGAAAGAACCTGCACAATCAACTGAGCAAACCCGAATCGAATTTGTTTATCATCGATGGAATTGGACCCGCTAAATAGCAATTTAAGAACCCAAAGTATCAATGACAAACAAACAAATTTGAGTGTCAGAAAGTTCTAAAAATAACAGAATAAGAGAAAACTCTCAAGTAAAATTTATTATTCAAAGTGTGCAACCTTTGTACAATGTCATTCGACTAATTATATAATACTTAAGAAATGGCTGGTTATTACAATGTGTGGCTAATAATTGTTTGTTCAAAAAAATCAAAAGCATAAACCACCAATTTGAGGCAACATTGCACTACAGCCATGCAAAAAAGACATGTGCGCCAACTTATTTGAGCACATGGTAATTTGTGCGTGAAACTTTGAATTTCAAAGTGCCTTCAAAGTGAAATCCCCTTTGTGTTCTTATCCGCACGTCACGTATTGGCTGTACAAACA
Source organism: Hibiscus trionum (assembly GCA_030270665.1). Lineage (NCBI taxonomy): Eukaryota > Viridiplantae > Streptophyta > Magnoliopsida > Malvales > Malvaceae > Hibiscus > Hibiscus trionum. The sequence goes on from BSYR01000010.1 coordinate 40,016,884, forward strand.
TTCATCATGCATTTGCATTTTCACGTGCACACACACACACATAAAAATAAACACATTAAAAGAAATACATTATAAGTTATATTATACTAACCCAAAACACTATTAACATATTATATACATTCTTAAACATACTTAATAAATAGTATAACCTAAATAAGTCACATATCAGCATGTAACACATTAAAAGTCATATCGTTTAAGGCACTAGTATTATCAAATGATTCGAAAATATTATCACAAGTAAGGAAAAGAGCTTCCCTGAAACGTTGCGCCCTAGATCGCGTAATTGGTCCTAACGGTAAGACCTCCGAATCAGCATCAAGTGCATGTGAAGATGTGCTCACATCACCCCCCCCTTCTTGAAAATAATTTGTCATCAAATCTGTAAAATCACCATAAGGGGCTAAATCAGAAACATTAAATGTGGCACTTACATTGTATTCTCTGGGTAGATCTAACTTGTAGGCGTTGTCATTCACTTTCTCCAACACCTGAAATGGACCATCTCCTTGGCGTAACAACTTGGACCGCCTTTAGGCCGGAAATCATTCCTTTCGGAAATGAATCCAAACCCAATCACCAACATCGAAGGTGACTCGCTTCCCTCCTTTGTTTGCTTGCTTTTCATACTGCTGAGTCCTTCGTTCTAGGTTCTCCTTAACCTGTAGATGCAACTTCTTCACATATTCGGCTTTGCTTTGACCATCCCTATTCGTCACCTATTCCTGTGGCAAAGGCAACAATCTAGAGGCGTAATAGGGTTAAAACCATAAACAACCTCAAATTGTGACATTTTAGCGGTAGAATGTACAGCATGGTTATAAGCAAACTCAACATGTGGCAAACAATCTTCCCAAGTTTTTATGTTCTTTTTGATGATGGATCGAAGTAAAGTAGATAAAACTCTATTAACAACTTCAGTTTGTCCATCAGTCTGGGGATGACAAGTAGTAGAAAACATAAGTTTCGTACCTAATTTGCTCCAAAGAGTCCTCCAGAAGTGACTCAAAAACTTCATATCCCTGTCAGAAACAATTGACCTAGGAATACCATGTAAACACACAACATCTCTAAAGAACAAGTTAGCCACATTAACAGCATCATTAGTTTTATGGCATGCAATGAAATGAGCAATTTTCAAGAACCTATCAACCACAACAAATATACTATCTCTACCTGTCCTACTTCGAGGCAATCCCAAAATGAAATCCATAGAAATATCAATCCAAGGGGAATCATGAATAGGTAAAGGTAAGTACATACCATGTGGTGAAACCTTCGATTTCATTTTTCTACAAGTCACACAACGCTCACAATACCTTTCAACATCTCTGCACATCTTAGGCCAAAATAGATGCTCCTTCAAGATATGTAACGTCTTGGTGACTCCAAAATGACCCATCAATCCACCTTAATGTGCCTCATGGATCAGTATGTCACGTATCGAACCTGTAGAATGCATATCCTATTTTCTTTGAAAAGATAACCATCATGCCTGTAGAATTTTCCATATGCACCTTTCTCACAAGCATTATACTTATCTCTAAAATCAGGATCATCAGGGTATAACTCACAAATGTATGCAAAACCAATCAAATGTGAATCAAGATAACTCAAAAGTGCATACCTACGTGATAATGAATCAGCAACGACATTATCTTTCCCCTTTTTATATCGAATGACATAAGGAAAAGATTCTAATAATTCAACCCATTTAGCATGTCGTTTATTTAATTTATGCTGACCTGTGATATATCGCAAAGCCTCATGGTCAGTGTGGATCACAAACTCCTTATGCAACGAGTAATGATGCCACGTCTCCCATGCCCGAATTAGTGCATACATCTCTTTGTCATAAACTGGATAGTTCAATGTCGCTCTACTCAGTTTCTCACTGAAATATGCAACGAGCCTCTTTTCCTGCATTAAAATTGCGCCTATACCAACTCCAGAAGCATCATATTCAATTTCGAAAGTTTTATCAAAGTTAGGTAAGGCTAACACTGGAGCTCTAGTCAAACAATCCTTAATTTTCAGAAAAGCATCTTCTTGTTCTTTACCCCATGAGAAGACTGAATTCTTCGTTATAATCTCGGTTAAGGGGCGGTAATAGAACTGAAGTTAGGAACAAACTGGCGATAAAAACTCGCTAAACCATGAAATGATCTAACCTGAGTAATCGATGTCGGTCGTGGCAATTCCTGAATTGCTTTAATCTTCTCAAGATCGACTTCAACACCCTGGGCACTCACAATGTAACCAAGAAATGTAAGTTTGTTAGTACAAAACACACATTTCTCCATGTTACCAAATAGCTTTTCTTCTCTCAAAGTTTGCAAAATGGCTCTCAATTGTTATGCATGATCCTGCAAGATCTTACTGTAAATTAAAATATCGTCAAACTACACAACACATAATTTACCAATAAAGGAACGCAAAACATGATTCATTAATCGCATGAAAGTACTAGGTGCATTAGTTAAACCAAAAGGCATCACTAACCATTCGTACAAACCTAGCTTTGCTTTGAAGGCTGTCTTCCATTCATCGCCTTCTCGCATGCGAATCTGGTGATATCCGCTCTTCAAGTCAATTTTGGAGAAGACGACGGCTCCACAAAGCTCGTCCAACATATCATGAAGTCTCGGAATGGGATGACGATACTTAATTGTAATCTGGTTCACAGCTCTACAATCTATGCACATCCTCCAAGAACCATCTTTCTTCGGCACTAACAGCACCGGAACAACACATTGACTCAAACTCTCTCGAATATAACCATCAAATCTGTAACTTGCCTTTGAAGCTCTTTCGTTTCTTCGGGGTTAGTTCGATAAGTTGGTCGATTTGGAATGGTAGCTCCTGGAATGAAATCAATCTGGTGCTCAACGACACGAAGAGATGGCAATCCCTTCAGTGTTTCTTTCGGAAACACATCCTCAAATTCCTAGAAAAGAGACACAATCGATGCAGGCAAATCAGTAGGAAACTTAGCCAATAAACAATAATCTTTAAACATTAAAATAAACAAAGATTGGTGAGAGGAAAGACATTTCCTGATTTCTCGACTGCTTGCAGAAATGTTCATCTTTTTCTTCTCCTTTGCAGCTTCCTTACTCTTTTTCAAGCTTACTTGGTCTTCAATTACTTGACTCGGTTTCAAAGGAGCCAAAGTAATCTTCTTACCTGCATGCATAAAAGAGTATCGGTTTGTAAGACCATCATGCATTGTCTTCTTATCACACTACCAAGGGCGTCCCAAAAGAAGGTGAGTAGCATCCATCGTCACAACATCACAAAGGACCTCTTCCTTGTAGTTTCCAATTGAAAACGGTACAAAAACTTGTCTCGTCACTTTAAGTTCTCCACCGTCATTCAACCACTACAATTTGTACGGATTCAGATGTTTTGTCATCTTTAGACCTAGCATGTCAACCATCATTGAACTAGCAACATTAGTACAACGACCGCTATCAATAATCACAACACATACCTTATCTTGAAGCTTGCATCGTGTGTGAAAGATATTCTCACGTTGTTACTCGTCCTGAACCTGTTGCACATTCAAACTACGTTTTACAACCATGATTTCCATTACCTTACCAGTTTCGGCAACTTCTACGTCATTCTCTTCATCATCGGCAGCAGGGGTTTCTTGTGCATCTTCATCAAAATTTGACTCGATCTCTCCATCTTCTGGCATCAACATAACTTTCTGATTAGGACACTGGCTAGCAACATGTCCTCGACCAAGGCACTTAAAGAGCTGGATATCTCTCAATCATTCTTTTACCACCACTTGTTGTTTGCCACACCCATTATCAGCAACGAGAGGCTTTGGTGTGCTGGATTCGCCTTGCACTCGAATCCGAAGTGGCGTTTGCGGTGCTTGTTTCCTGGTATTGTTAGGAGTATATAATGGATTTGAAAAAAGATTTAAAAGGAGGGTTACCTCAATTTGAAGACTTCCTGCGCTGTTGTCGTTCAATCTTTATTGCCATCTGCACCATGTCATCAACCTCAACATAATGTTGTAACTTAACAGTGTTGGCAATCTCGGTGTTCAACCCTGCTAGAAAACGTGCCATGGTAGCTTCTCGATCTTCCTCGATATTCGCACGCATCATAGCCATTTCCATATCCTTGAAGTAATCCTCAACGTTCCAATTTCCTTGTTTCAGATTTTGCAACTTTTGAAACAAATCACGATGATAGTGAATAGGAACAAACCTTTTATGCATTAGTCACTTCATCTCGATCCATGTTGCAACTGGTTTGTCACCAGTACGTCTACGGCTAAGCAGTACCTGGTCCCACCATATCAAGGCATAATCAACAAACTCTGTTGCTGCTAATCGGCCCTTCTTCTGTTACGAGTAATTATAACACTCGAAAATGTGCTCCACTTTGCTTTCCCAAGCCAAGTATGCATCAGGATCTGAGCGTCCCTGAAAAGAAGGAATAGCAACCTTAATGTTAGTCAAATTATCGTCTACCTGTTGCTAACGTCCTTGTTTCGGAATATGCTACCTCGGTGACCGTTCGACTTCATTTTCGTTCAATACTTCATTAACAGAGTTGGATCCTCCGTCAAACCTATCCATCCTCGACTGTAATGGCTCTAAGGTGGTAGCCACTACTCGTTGCATCATTCTCTCTAAGGCTTGCATTTGAGGAATCATTGGATCCTGGTCAACCATGTGATCATCGGAACCTGCCATAATTAACAAAAAAACAATATTATAGGTTAGTAAAAATAAAAAAAAAAGGACCTCACAGCACACACAATCAAAGTCTCGCAGATGTTACTCCAAAGAATAGTGCACTAAAAAATTAACACTCAACGCTCGTGTTTCACTCGGGAGAATGCTTGAATGGCTCTTTTTGTCTCCCATTCTGTTCTCACAACACTAAATGCCTTTTCCCCTTACACTTTCTCGTAATCAGCTCTTTAAAAAACTAATCCAACGTCTCGAAACTTGTTACAACGGTGTTGGCTACAAGGAAACAACGGTTAAGGAAATAAAGAAAAAAAGGTGACACAAAAAGAAAGAAAATAAGACTGAAAATTAAAGAAAAGATGAAAAGGATAATGACACGAAAAAAAAGGAACCAAAAGATGAAAAATGAAGAGTTTAGAGAACCTTACTGCGAAGACGTGCTTACAACCTTCCTATTACCGAACAAACAAACATAGTTCGCTTCGGTTGATTTCCGAGCACATCAAAGTTACATAACAACAAATTCGTACAAATTTCATCATTTACAATAGAAACACAACAATAATAATACATATATATAAACACTTTTGAATCTAAAATATTATATATATATATATATATATATATATATATATATATATATATATATTCGAACCTATTTTTTTAATCTGTTTTTTTCGAATCTATTTTTTGTTCGAATCTATTTTGTAATTCGAATGCATTTTTTTCTTTTTTTTACTCGAATTTGCAGAAACTTACAACGAATCCAACAACCTAGGCTCTGATTACAACATAATAAGGGGCAGTCTGCCGAAACGAACTATCCTCGTTTGTTACGGATATAGGAAAGTTGTAGGCACGTTCCTGCAATAAAAATGACAAGGAAACAATAAAAATTATACGACATATTTATGGTTAAATAGGAACTCAAAGATGAACAAAAATAAAATAATAATAATATAGAGTAGGATGATAATTTTGGCGTTTTTGGAAAGAACTTCAAACGATGGTGAAGAAGGCTTCAAAAACGGCCGATGTTGGAAACGCTAAACTCGAAAGAACCTGCACAATCTACTGAGCAAACCCGAATCAAATATGTTTAACGTCGAAGGACTTGGACCCGCTAAATAGCAATTTAGGAACCCGAAGTATCAATGACAAACAAACAAGTTTGAGTGTCAGAAAGGTCTAAAAAAAACCAAATAAGAGAAAACTCTCAAGTAAAATTTATTATTCAAAGTGTGTAACCTTTGTACAATGCCATTCGGCCAATTATATAATACTTAGGAAATGGTCGGTTATTACAATGTGTGGCTAATAATTGTTTGTTCAAAACAAATCAAAAGCATAAACCACCAATTTGAGGCGGCATTGCACTACAGGCATGCGAAAAAGACATGTGCGCCAACTTATTTGAGCACATGGTAATTTGTGCATGAAACTTTGAATTTCAAAGTGCTTTCAAAGTGAAATCCCCTTTGTGTTCTTATCCGCACGTCACGTATTGGATGCACACACATTCATCATGCATTTGCATTTTCACGTGCACACATTTACTGCACACACACATTAAAAGAAATACATTATAATTTATATTATACTAACCTAAAACACTATTAACATATTATATACATTCTTAAACATACTTAATAAATAGTATAACCTAAATAATTCACATATCAGCATGCAACACATTAAAAGTCCTATCGTCTAAGGCATAAGTATTATCAAATGATTCAGTAATATTAACACAAGTAAGGAAAAGAGCTTCTCTAAAACGTTGCGCCCTAGATCGCGTAATTGGTCCTAACGGTAAGAACTCTAGATCAGCATCAAGTGCAAGTGAAGATGTGCTCACATCAAATCCCTAATTCGAAACCCTAACAATTTTGGAATTTGTATCCTAAATCCCAATTTAAATTTGAGGACTTAATTGCAATAATTCAAAAATTCAGTGTGCATTCTGAAAGGTGAGCTACTTTAGGGACCCTTAATGTGTGATTTACCCATTAAGGCGTGCATAAATGCTTTCCTTTTAGCTAAAGAGGCTTTTCAGATTCCTTTTGGCAGCCGCTCCACTCTCCCTCAACCCTGTGAACCACCCACACCCCTTTTTGCTCCCGTCAAGCTTCGGCCAAGTGCTTAACGCCGGTCGTTCGTCAGTCTAAGGTTGTTGTTCTTCTCCCCTTTGTCGTCCGAACAAAACCCTATCTCCATTTTCTCTTCATCGTCGGCCGTTTGCTTGGAAACGCTGTAAAATCGTTCAAAACATGCGTTGTCGTACCCTTCTCTTCTTTTTTCGTTTTGATTTTGGGTAAGTGTTCGTGTAGTCTTTCTTTTTCCTTGAGAGATGTGTGTTTTACCCTTGCAATATCGATGAATTTTGGTCAAAAAATGACTATTAAGGTCATCGGAGGGTGGCCGCCGCCGACGGCGCCGTCAAGGGTAGTAAACCCTAGGGTTTTCTGGTTGCTAAGGAGAGTAAGGGTATGGGCCATGCTTGGTGTGTGTGTTCGAGTGGGCCGAGTGAGAATTGGGTCTCGGGCTAGTGGTGAGTGTGGGTAAAACCCAAACTGGAAGTAGGCCGAGAGAGAGAGATATGTGAACCGAACAGGTCCATTAGTGGGAACCCGAACCGAACCAGTCCAGCGAACCGAACCAACTCGTGAACCGATCCGTTGACCGTTGACTCATTGACTATTGACTGTTGCCCGTTGACTTGTTCAGTCAAAGCAACTTAGGTTTTTCGACGTCTTGATTCCAAATCCGATGTCCGTTTTTCCAAATTCGAACTCGAAAGACCGTTTTGACCAATTTTATTCAATTATTCTTAGTATTTTAAAATTTTGTAATATCGGAAATTGATTCAAGTTATTCTTGTATACAAGCGACATTGACTCAGATACTGATATCCTTCCTCCTCCACCTGGACGACCTCATGTTTCTCAATCTCCGGGATGTGCTCGTGAGTTTAGAAATTATTTATCGATATTATTATCAGTGATCTGGCATAGTAGTAGTGTATCTGATGTAGTATTTATTATCTTCGGTGCTTACTCTGTCTGGCCTAGTGCTAGAGCTGAGCGTGAGAGACGTCATCATCGACGTTAAGTGTTTAGCTGTCTGAGGTGTGTTCTCTATTGTGCTATCTGATTTACAGTGCTATGTTTGTATACGTGATTGATGGACTGATTGTAATTATGGCATGATCTGTTTGTTTCATGGTTATGATATATTCTATTGATCTATTGTGTTTGACATGTTCAATATGTTGGTATGCCATGCAACATGTATCAGATTCGGATTACTTAATATCGGACTATATGAATATGCATTTTCGTTAATAAATAAGAATGCATTCAGAATCAGAAAATCGGATGATATGTCATATCATCGGGTTGGGATTTGGTACGGGGAAGTTTAGCAGTTTCTTCCTTCGGGCTGAAACCTGCTTCAGATCAGTGGTTCCACCCTTCGGGCTGAGTTCCATTTTGGATGGTGACGATGTAGAGAGTGGTTCTGGGGAACCTACTTTTCGGACGGTGATGTAGTTGAGTGCATATCATGTTGACTCACACATACATTCATACATATCTATTTATTGAAATGATTGTTTGACTCTGTTTGACTTTGTATGACTCTGTTGGATTTTGTTTGCACTGTAGAGAAACACTGAGCGTTATCGCTGACTGCCCCTTAGTTTCTCTTTCAGATACTCATACCTAGGCTACGGTACTTGGAGGACCTCGTTTATCAGTCATATTTTTTTATTATTAGTATGGTTACTTTGACTTATGGACTTTTATTTATTATTATCATATTATGTATGATTACAGACTCAGACATTTCATTTGGGAGTTTACCATTTTTATCATGCATATGTATTTCTGGATATGTTATTATTTTCAGGATATTATTATACGATTACTTATTATATGGTTTTATTACTTATTTCGAATGTGATGTTTTCAAATCCGATTACTTTACTTAAGTGACAAGTTTGAAACCATACTTCCTATATTTGTCCCAATTCTTCTGTGTTGGGTTTACGGGGTTACAATTAAATTTCAATTTCTTTTTACATTAGATGGTTGAGGTATCCGTAGTGACACTATGTTGGGTACTGATAGAGATATTTGCATTTCAAGAAGTACATTGTCGCACGAAAAACTTCTAAACCAAGTCTACTAATTTTTCTTTCTTTATCAAGGATCAAAAGTAACCTTAACAAACCTCAAAGCTTGTACCCCAAAGCTTTGAGCAACTCTCTTTTCTAAGAGAAAATACAAATAAGCAAACTATAGAAAATCTCACAAGGCTAATTTGTTTGTACACTTAAGATTACACCCAAATCCTAACAGTTGAGCAATATTGACAATTTAGCTCATAAGTGTTTTTCTACAAGAATATGATAAAATTAAGCGCAAAATAATTTCTCTATACAAAGAATGTTGTTATTAGCTTTCTTGTTGTTCCATTGTTGCTTTAATGTCCCTTTTTCTACAATGAGTTCTTGACCGTTACTACTCATTGGAGGTTGATTAAAGCCGTTAGGGAATTAACTTCCAGCATTAAATGTTTTTCTAGTGCAGAGGGTATCAATACCTGCCTTAAATTTAAAAGCTCCCATTTTTCTTTTTCAAATTGAAATTTTCAAACATACGTCGCTCACTTTTTGTTATATCAAAAATAGTTCAAAACAAACTTTGAAATCACATTATAATTCATGATAACAATGGAGAAAAGATAAAAAAAATTAACATGAAAGAATTTAAAATATATCTCTCCCTTAATCAAGCATCAAAAGAATAGTTATTCCATAACATTTTAGAGAAATAATATTGAATTTTAAACAAAATAAATAATTTAAACACAAGAAATTTTAAACAAAATAAATAAATTAAACACAAGAAATTCCACACACGCACGCACGTGCGCGCACACACACATCAAGTATATCAATAAGCACAAAAAGAGCCAAAAGGGTCCCTTTTTTACTATACGTACCGGTATGGTATTGGTCGTATCGATACTTAGTTGAATGTCGTATCGGTACGATATGGGCGGTACCGGTACCGAGAGCACGAACTAGTGAAAATGTGCAGCAAATTCAACTCAAAAAGCTTTACAACTTAGTTTTAAGTTCACACACAGGCTCTGTTAAGTCCTAGATACACATGTTGATCAATTTTGCTACAAATCAACAACATGCTTCTCAAAATACAACCTTGAAAATAATGAAGTATGGTTTCACCAAAATTCAACCAAACATTACAAGTTTAAGACTACAAACATAGATATGGGCATAAGAGGCCAAAAACGTGTAACACATGCAATTGATATTCCCCTTCCAATATACAATAAAGCACCTCATGGAGTCAAACAAACATACTTGGGTCATAATGAAAATTAGACATGAAAAAAATATGATCAAGAAATTGCATGAACTTAAAATTTTACCACTTGAACCAAGATAGGATGTTAAGTCTCACCCTTTTCAAGTATCCTTCCTCCTTGTGTGTCTAGAGCTCCCAAAAATTGACTTTTCTCATTAATGCTCAAACACATCAACAAAAGAAAATCAAGTATATTTTGGTATATAAATTTCTTTGGATCTGTTGGAACTAGTCCCAAAATTTTAGTTCCCTTCGGAATTCATTTTTTAATGTCTTCCTTTTTGTTTTAAGAAATGAGTCCTTTTGGGACCAAATGTTCTTAATCATTTTTCCTTTAAAAAAATCTAGGGGAACTAGATTGTCTTTGATAAAAATTTGTTTTAACAAAAGAAATTTGGAGCTACCTCCATTTTCATATTTTCGAAAATATTTGTTAAACAAATTTCTTTAAGATCATCAATTTCCCTTTGATGACCCTCTTGAACTTTTAGAAGCAAGTTTTGTAAATCCAAATTCTTTTTCTCAAAAACTTCAAACTTTGCTTCGTGTTCTGAATTGGTTTTAGAAAGCAATTCATTTTCGATTTTCAATTTTGAAATCAACCTTTTGTTTTTCAAAAATGGAGCATCAAACTCTAAAACCAAATCATCATAAGCTTTTTTTAACTCATCAAATGTAAAAGAATTCAAATTGGATGAGTTAGAAGTTACCTCTTCTTCTTGGATGGCCATAAAACAAAGGTTGGCTACCTCATCATTATCAGTGGAGTCTTCCTCATCACCACATGTAGCTATGAATACCTTCTTCTTTAACCTTGGGCAATTATATTTGAATTTCTGGGCTTCTTGCACTCAAAGCATATGAGGGGATCCTTCTTCATCCTTGATTCATGTTTTGATTCTTCTTTCTCGCACTTCATGAATCGCTTGAGTTTCTTGAAGAGCTTGGCCATCTCTTCATCTTCACTCTCCACTTCACTCGATGTTTCTTTTTGGAAGCTCGAAGAGGTCTTGAATGCAACATTCTTATTCTTCTCTTCTTCCTTCTCTTCTTCTCTCCCTTTTGACATCAACTCATGGTTGAGCAAGGAACTGATAAGCTCATCAAGCTTGAGCGTCTTCAAGTTCTTTACTTCGATGATCGTTATCTTGTAGGATTCCCATGATTCGAGAAGTGAGTAAATCAACTTCCGAGTTAGCTTGTCCTCTGAAATCACTTCTCCATAGCCTTTGAGTACATTAATAATGGTAGAGAATCGATCGAACATAGCTTTGATGTATTCCTTGGGTTCATCTTGAAGTTCTCATACTCAAGGTTGGGAAGACTAATGTAACGACCCAAATTTTAGAATCTGAGGTTCGGTTTAACCTGAAGCATGGGCTTCACATTTGGGCTGAGATATTTGGGCCTTTGAGAGCCTTGATGGGCTTCTCACTAGTTGTTGGGCTTGAGTGTTTGGTTTGGGAATGAGGTGGGAAGAGGATGGAGGAGTAATAAAGTAAATTCTTGCCAATTCAAAGGAAATGGTTGAATTTTATTTACTTTTCTACAGAAAAAGGAGATGGGTGACCTCATTCTTGTCCATTTTCTTCTTCCATCTCTCTTCTTCATCTTAGGCTATAAGCAAGAAGGTAAAGGTTTGAACTTTGTTGTTTTGGAGGCAAATCACGGAAATTGGGTTTGAAATAAGTTGTATAGCTTTCAAGGATCTACGAATCAAGGTAAGGATCGTTAGAAATGGTGGAGAAAGGTGTTCTTGGGTTTAGTGGGGTTTTTTTTAGAAATGGGTTAAGGGTGACTTTAATCTTGTTTTTCCAGCCCTAAGAATAAGTTTAGTTGGATTCCTTATATCTTGTAAGGTTTAACTCGTTTTAAACCCTCTTGTGTAGTGAAAGAGGTTGGAAATTCTTCCATGGAGCTTGGGAAGAAGAATGCTTGAGGTGTTGGCTTGGAGCTTCGTTGTCAGCATCTAAATCAAGGTCAATACACTACTAACTCCTTGATTTCATGCGCATCCTAAGGATGATGCTTTGTTTGCTTAATTTGATATGTATGGTTGTTTTGGGGTGTTAAATGCTTGAGAGCCTTTTAATGGTAAAACTTGGATTAAATGTTAAGAACTTGTAAAATTGATAGTAAACCACAATAAACACTCCCATAAGATGTAGGATCGAGTTTGGGGGTTAATGATTGTGAATTGAGGGCTTGGTAGGCAATTTTACGAGCCTAGAGAGCCATTTCTAGGCTTCAATATCGGTACGCGGGGAAGCGGTACCAATACCCTAGTGTTCTGGGTTTAAAGAACATTATTTCATTGGATGAACTAAGAGAGGGTACAAGTACGGTGTTCAACCCGTACCGGTACGAGCAGCTTTGTATCTGTGCCGGGATAGGGTACCGGTACTGAAGGCCTATTTTGGACTTTTAAAGTCCTTTGAAAATATTTGTTCAAGTAAGAAACTTCTTCAAAAACATTTCAAACATATTTTTTCAAGTTATTTGGACTTTGAATAATTTTTGCAATATTTGAATCAAGTCCAAAAATATTTTTCAATTTGTTATATCAAAATCTTTATCTCAACACAAACAATATGAATTTATCTACTTAAAATTGTCTAAATGCTATATGAGATTTTGTGATTGTTTTTAATTTTCATCAATTAAAAATTAGCGGAAGATAAAAATTTGTTTCCAAAATGTGTGTGTGTGTGTGTGCGTGCGTGCGTGCGTACGTGCGTGCGTGTGTGTGTGTGTGTGCGTGTGTGTGTGTGTAAGTGTATAAGTGTATAAATTATTTTTATGATTTAAGTCAAGTGTATAAATTTTTGTTTCGAAGTGTAAAAATTAACAAATTTTCAAAATCTCGGGAACAATGCCCCTGGTCTTGCTTATGTTCTGTCACGGTTTATAAAAACCTGGTTTATTTTTTTATTTTTTGGATTCATATAATATGTCTTGGGACCTGGGTTCGAGCACCAGTAATGCATGTTGTGTGTGTCGTCTTTGAAATGACTAAGAAAGTTGAACAGATGCTACCCTTGCATCACACCAACATATTCAAAAAAAAGAATGATAAGATTTTTTTATTTTGGATCCAGATGATATACGAATTTGGATGATAAAATTACTATTTATTGTGAATTTAGAGCATATACAAATAAGCAAACACCCTCTAATATCAATTATTTGAATCCATGTTACTTATGCAGATGCATATAACTGTTATGAATTGAGCCAAAACAGGGAATTGCTGATATTAAAAGAAAGGTTTCAGAAGTAAAACATTGTTCAGATTTTTCATACATCTGAATTCAAGGAATTCTCCTTTTTGTATCCTATCCCAAAACGTAATCTGCTAATCCCTTTGGGGTTCTCCTTTCCCGCTTTCCTCGACGTTCTGCAACAGCTGGAATAGAGTTAGTTTTAGGTGGGCCCTCGTTCGTTATTCTACAGATGTTGACATGTAATTCCTTATGCCTCTCATCATTCATAACAGCACCCCCTTCACGCAGCAAAACCTTGTCCTCAAGGTTTGGCGTGGGAGTCTTCGATGGATCTATAGCAGTGTCGGTCAATAAGGGGAGGGGTGTGATTTGTTGTTCTGGCCGTCCCTTGCATGCTTTCAATTTAGACACATGGATCACCGGATGGATTCTAGACGATGCATGTAGGTCAATTTTGTAAGCAACATTTCCCACACGTTGTAGCACTCGATACGGACCAAAGTATCATGGGCTGAGCTTGTGCTGCTTGGCCAAACGTACTGATAATTGTCGATAGGGCAGAAGTCAGACAAAAACCCAATCACCTGCGCTAAATTCCAACTCACACCTATGTCGATCGGCTTGCACTTTCATTTTGTTCTGTGCCCTGAACAAATTTTGTTTAAGCTCCTGTAACAATAAGTCTCGTTCTTTTAAAGCCTGATCGAGGTGTGTATGGGTGGTGCCCCTTTCCGTATAACTGAACATGGTGGGCGGATCACGACCATACAATGCCTTGAAAGGCGTCATACCCGTGGAGGAGTGGGAAGCCGTATTGTACCAATATTCAGCCCACGCAAGATGGTTTGCCCACCGTTCCGGCTCGTTACTCGCTACGCACCGTAAATACATTTCCAAGCAGCGATTAAGAGCTTCCGTTTGACCGTCGGTTTGAGGGTGATAGGCGGATCTCATGCACAATTCCGTGCCTTGTAATCGGGTCAATTCAGTCTATAACTCACTAAGAAAAACACGATCCCTATCGCTCACAATAGAACGCGATACACCATGGAGCTTAATGACACCTTGCACGAGGATCTTAGCAACCAAAGTACTATCAAATGACCATGGTAATGCAAAGAAGTGACTGTATTTAGTCAGGCGATCCACCACAACCAATATCGTTTCTTTCCCATTAGACGTGGGCAAACCGGTAATGAAATCCATGGAAATATCTTGAAACACATTATGAGGGATAGGAAGAGGTTGTAATAAACCTGCAGGCGATAAGCTATCGCTTTTCATTCTTTGACAAATCTCACAATTAAGCACAGCCGATCGAACATCCATGCGCATTCCCTCCCAAAAGAAATTAGCAGACAATCTATTATTAGTAAGTGTGATGCCGACATGTCCCCTACCAACGAGCCATGAAATTCACGAAGCAGTTGTGAGCGTAAGGCAGCCTCATTGGGCACAAGAATTCGCCCCTTATACAACAGCGGCCCATCCTGCAGTGTGTACTCAGAATCACTAGCCTCACCAGCTAGAACTGCGTTTACAATCTTATGCAGCACAACATCCTTATTTATCGCCACCCGAATATCATCCAACACATGATAAAAAAGACGAGAGAAAGCCATGAGAGTACCTTGTGCTTGTCGTGATAAAGCGTCAGCGACTACATTTGATTTGCCCGGTCTATAACGAATCTCGAAATCAAAACCGATGAGCTTAGATAACCATTTTTGTTGTTCTGGTTTTTGAATTGTTTGTTGCGTCAACTCGTGCAGCGCCCTTTGATCGGTCAAGATGATAAAGCACCGGCCCAAAAGATATTGTCTCCATTTCCCTACGGCTTGTGTAATCGCAAAGATTTCTTGGTGATACGTTGAAGCTCCTTGCATTCGCAGGCTGAGTTTCTTGCTGTAGAATGCTATGGGTTGTTGTCCTTGTGACAGGACAGCTCCAATACCCACACCAGAGGCATCAGTTTCTACAATAAACTCCCTAGAGAAGTCCGGCAGAGGGAGCAATGGTGCAGAACAAAGATGATCCTTGAGCATATCAAATGCTTCCTGTGATGCTTCAGACCAAACAAAGTCCTCACTGTTACGCAACAAATCAGATAAGGGTGCGGCCAATGTGGAAAATTCCTTGATGAAACGCCTATAGTACCCGGCAAGCCCCAAAAATCCACGTACTTCCCTTACTGTAGTTGGAGTCGGCCAAGCACGAATAGCAGTCACCTTACCCGGATCTACCACAAGTCCCTCCTCGGACACCACATGTCCTAAATATTCAACTGAAGTTCGCCCAAAGTGGCATTTAGACTGCTTAGCGACGAATCCATTATCTCGTAACACGGTTAATATGTGACGAACATGCTCTAGATGTTGCGACCAATCTCGACTAAAAACAAGAATATCATCCAGAAATATGAGAACAAACTTGCGAAGGAAAGGTCGAAATAGGTCATTTATTATCGACTGAAACGTGGACAGAGCGTTTGTCAAACCAAACGGCATCACGCGAAATTCATAGTGGCCATTATGAGTGCGGAATGTCGTTTTGTGTACATCGTCTGGTCAGACTCTGATTTGATGATACCCTGCCAAAAGATCCAGCTTAGAAAATACTTAGAACCACCCAGTTCATCAAACAACTCATCAGTCGTTGGTACCGGAAACTTATCTTTGATTGTAATGGAGTTCAACGCCCGGTAGTCCACGCAGAAGCGCCACGATCCATCCTTCTTCTTAACCAAAATCACTGGAGATGAAAAAGGACTATTACTCCTCTGAATCAGCTTAGTCTCCAGCATTTGATGAACCTGCCGCTCAATTTCATCCTTCTGGAAGTAGGGGTATCGGTAGGGGCGAACATTCACTGGTGTAGCCGATGGAATTAACGGAATTGCATGATCAGTAGCACGAGATAGAGGTAAACGTCCGCTGGTGTCGAACACAGTGTTAAACTCGCACAAGAGATATTGCATATCTGGATGCTCAACAATGGCGACACCAATCTCCTCCGTCGCTAAATGTAAGTGAAAACAACAAGCAACCGATTTTGTTCCTTGTAACCGGTGAAAGGTGTGAAGCTGTATTGGTTGAGGACTCGTATCCGTGACCCCTTGCCAGCGATGTGCAATATCATGAAGGAAGAATTCGAGAGTTATCTTGGAGAAATCCATCGTCACCGGCCCCAATGTTGCTAACCACGCCACTCCTAGCACCATCTCGGCGCCCTCGAGGGGTAATACATAAAAATCTGTCGACAAGACTGTGTTCTGCACATTAACCGATAAACCATGAATGCACCCTTCTGTTCTTAGACGCTCACCATTACCCACCAACACCCAAAAATTTGGAGTGGGAGAGACTTGGAGTCCTAAATGACGAGCCACACGAGATTTCACAAAATTGTGGGTATTGCCCCCGTAAATAAGAATACGCATGGCTCTGCCCTGAATGAATCCTGTGACCCTGAGAGTATTTGGTGTATAGCAACCTGCCAAGGCATTAAGAGACACCAATGAATGTTCTGTATCATCCGTATCCCGCTCCTCTGTGTCACACGCAGCCATGGAACTGTCGAGCGGGGAAGTTTCAGTCGAATCATCCAACAAAAAAATTTGTGGCTCTTTGCAACGATGACCCGGGGCGAACTTTGCGTCACAATAGTAACACAATCCTTTTGCTCTTCGTGCTTGAGCTTCGGCAGCCGAAAGTTTACGCGGAGATGGAAACGTAGAGGTAGGTGGTTTGGGGAACGACTCCAAAGGGGGCGGTCGACCAGGCTGTGGTTGCGGATTTGAAGGAGTCAGCTAGGTATTGGGCGGGTTGGGAGGTGGCTTGGGCCCAAACCCACGACCCAAGATCCGTTTCATCTCATTGAGTCTAGCTTCCTGAAAACGAGCAACTGTCATACCATCGGTCATCGATGCAACCCGAGCGGCGAGCACCTCATTCTTGATATCCAATCGCAGGCCAGAGATGAAGCATTGCGTCAAGAAAACTTCCGGTAAGTTTGTCGTCCTCAACACCAATTCTTTAAAACGTGTTTGATACTCTGCCACTGTGGTTGTTTGTGTTAACTTTGTGAGCTATCCTTCCGGCGATTCCATCTCCGTAACGGCGAAACGTTTGCGGATGGCTTCAACCAGATGTTCCCAACCCGCGAGCTGACGTTGCCGTTGCATCCATCTAAAACACTTTCGGGCAATCCCTTCCATACGAAACGAGGTCATCGTTACCCGGTGATGGTCCTCCGTGCCATAAAAGTCAAAA
Source organism: Hibiscus trionum (assembly GCA_030270665.1). Taxonomy (NCBI): domain Eukaryota; kingdom Viridiplantae; phylum Streptophyta; class Magnoliopsida; order Malvales; family Malvaceae; genus Hibiscus; species Hibiscus trionum. The sequence continues at coordinate 40,034,496 of BSYR01000010.1, forward strand.
AAATCCTGCGCCGAAGCAATCCACTCCTTCAGATCGTCGCCGGTGAAGGGAGGCAGCTCCACGGACACTAGGTTAGGTGAAAAAGGAAAACCATCCTCAGACTCATTCTTCAGCTTGCCCTTACCGCGGCTCGCTCTGGTATCGCTGGAACCCTCGAGTGTTGGATTCGATTGCGTTGATTGCCCCATCTAAACTGACATCTCCGTGAGCTTACGCAAAACCTCTTGAATAGCCAACTTGTTCTCCGAGGCCGTGGTTTGAAGCTGAGTGAGCGACTGCTCATGACGCGCGGTAGTATCCTGCAGGGACTTGATGATTTCATGGTTGTTGACCATAGCTCAGTCTCTCAATGAAAGCACCTTTGTTATGAATTGAGCCAAAACAGGGAATTGTTGATATTAAAAGAAAGGTTTCAGAAGTAAAACATTGTTCAAATTTTTCATACATCTCAATTCAAGGAATTCTCCTTTTTTATATCCTATCACAAAACGTAATCTGCTAATCCCTTTGGGGTTTTCCTTTCCCGCTTTCCTCGGTCGTTCTGCAACAGCTGGAATAGAATCAGTTTTAGGTGGGCTCTCATTCGTTGTTCCACAGATGTTGATAGGCAATTCCTCATGCCTCTCATCATTCATAACAATAACAGTTTTTTGATATATTAACCGGGCTTCTAATTACAAAACGAAGAATATGTTTGTTTCTAAGGGTTTTCAAAGTTTGAATCTTGGACATCCAATTTTTAATGGATTCAAATATGTGTGAATACAAATATTCAGCATATAATTTAAATTGTAAATTCAAATTTGCTACGAATTTAAATACTCGATGAATAATAATATTTTATTCCAATTAAATTATAATACTCGGTAATTTATGGGTAAAAATATAAAATTTTAGATGAGTTTATGAATTCCAATACATATAATTTAAAATTTGTAAATATTTGACACCCTAGCATTCATACCAATATTTAAAAGCGTAAATAACACTATTGGTCACTAAATTATTCTCACATTTTGTTTCAGTCACCAAATTATTATTTTTTACAAAATCGTCACTAATATTACATTTTTTTCTTAGTTTAGCCAGTAATGTTACTTTTTTTTCCTTCCTATTTGGTCACCAATTTATTGCCTCTTTCCTGATTTGGTCACCAAACTATTGTTTTTTCCGTGAGTTTATTAGCGGAGGGTGACTAAAAAAGAAAAAAAAAGCATAACATTAGTAATGATTTTGTCAAAAATAATAGTTTGGTGACCAATTTAAAAATAATAATTTGGTGACAATGGTGTTGTTTACCCTACTTAAAACTCCAGTTGAATTATCTATTTGAGCTACCAAGGGCCCAAAACATTTTGGGTTCTAACCACTCTATTGGACATTAAAAGCCCAGAGATTATAAACAATTTTGCTTTTTTTGTTAAGTGGAGAGCCAATTACATTACTAAAGTAAATGTCGAGGTTCAAATCCATACAAGATGAGACAATGTGCCTTTACTACTCGTCTAACTAATAGATCTCAATTTGTTTTTTTTAATTTAGGTTTGAAACAAAAATGCAGACTCCATAACAATTAGAGAAGAAACCAAACTTTATCTTTGTATCTATTAGCGCAAGAACAAAGAGACAGTACACTGACCTCTCCAAACTCGTAACCGTTACGACCATAACGTTCTAAGCCATACAACTTTAAGTTATAGAAAAATGTCACCATTTCAATCAAGTTATAATTCATAGAGCCAAGCCATACAACCAAAAAAAAAAGGCAAACTAAATTCATACGGAAGAAGTCCGACCGTGCAATTAAGATTTTAACGGCGCCAATAAAAGCAAATCTATGACTCTGCCAATTGCAAGGACGAGATTGTGGTTGCTGTCCAACCAGATTAAATAAAGAGTAAAAGGGATTGTATGCCCCCAGCTAACTGCTTTGTAGAGCATGGGAGATTGTGGTTGCTGTCCAACCATTAATGGCTATGTGTCAATATGTTTTTTGATTGATGTTCTTTTTTCTTACAGAAAAATATTTGATTGTTCTCGAGATGTGCAGAGCTTCATGAGTCCCATGGATGGATGAATTGACAGTTATTAATCGGTTGCTAAAACCTACCCTTCATTTATTCATGACATTACTACATAAAAAAACTTTTTTAAATAGTTATTTACGTAAATGACCCTCAGCTAATATTATTTAGAAAAATGATCCTCAAATCGTCTACGCTGATCTCACGTTTTAGAAAAGCGAACCATGATCTCGTGTTCTACATATAGCGAGGTCCGTCCGACGTAGGCCGACTTTTCATATTTTGTAATTTAAAATTACTGAATAAGGCCTCACGTTTTCCAAAACGTGAGATCCCGAGATTTTGAATATATCGTGACAAAAATTAAAGGGACCTCACGTTATGCAGAAAGGGGGTCCTCCTAATCCAGGCTGAAATACAAGGGTGTATAGGCATGTTCAAGGCACTTTATCGTGCCATTAGCCCGACAATTTTGGTAATTTTTAAGCTTAGAGACGTAGTATTGAAACTTATTTTCCATTTGAGGCTGATATTGGCATGTACGAGATATTGCACACTGTATAAAAAGCACGTTGAAAATGATTTGAATAATCTTTGTAATATTTTAGATTAGAAGTCTAGTATTGGAACTTATCTTTTATTTGAGATTGATATTGACACAGAACAGACATTGTAAACGATATAAAAATGGCTCTGATAATGGTTCCAAAGCATGTTTTTGGGCATGAATAAAAAGGTAAAGTGCCTTGAAAATAATGTATGATGAGTTTATCCGGAAAGTTAATCATCGCATTCGCGTAATCTTTAAGCATAGAGCCGTATAATTGTAATTAAAAAAGAATTGTAATTAAAAATAAGAAGCTAAAAATTTTAGTCGTTCAATAATTGTTGTAATAACGGGAGTCGCCACCAACCTTTTTAATTTAGGTGAGATTGGATCACCTCAAAACCCGATTATTCTAATAAAACTTGGTTTGTCATTTGTATCAAAACAACGAGTTTAAGTCTACAAAACTAAAAAAATAGGTTCGGGAGTCAGTTGCGTGTGGGGAAGGGTGAACACCCCCACAACCCCAAAAATTGGTACTTAGTTAATTACAAATTGTTTTAACGATGAAAATTATGAATTCAAATTTAATTTAGAAATTTGTGATCCCTAAATACATGAGTTTATCTTAAAAAATATCTAAAATAATACTCCTTTATACGAGACTAACGAGAAACTTACGTCCATTTAAGTTCAAGACATAATTTTTGCGAGAGCCCCAACTAAAGGAATACCATTTTAAATATTACAATTTAGGAATAAAAAAATTCATAGTAGAGAATAACGAGAAAGCGACACCCCTTTAAGTTCCAGACACGTTTTTCACGAAAATTCCTAATAAAAAAATATTTAAATTTAAAATACGATTTTAAAGGATGAATATATATATATATATATATATATATGCACACGTACGGATATACAATAATACATATATGTTAATAATAATACTAATAATAATAATAATAATAATAATAATAATAATATGTAACATAATAATATTAAATAACCTAATAATATAATATATAGTAATAACAATAATAATAATAATAATAACAGTAATAGCCTTAATAATAATAATAATAATAATAATAATAATAAAATTAATTATTAATAATAATAACAAAAACTAAAAACAGTGACTGAAATGAAATAAAGCAGAAATTGAAATTCAGAATTGTAAGGATAGAAAGGCGGAAGGACTGAAAAAGCAATTTCCTCATTTCATTGAAAACTCGCGAATCCTCTATCCGGGCCGGGTATCAGCGTGAGTTACAACATGAACCAACGTCGTTTTGAGCTTGAACATTGACGCCCGACGTCGTTTTAAGGAACATATATGTACCACTTTTGAACCAAAAAACTTCATTTATCCTCTTTGTATTAAAAAAATATCAAGAGCTCTCTCAAACTCTCTCAACTCGTCTACCTTGAGTCCGGTGTAAAAAGCCAGACCGGTTCGGTTTTGGGTCTTAATGTTAGTTTTTTTCTAAATCTCCCTCTAATAACACGGATCTAGCAAAAACTGAAAGGTTTCATAGTTATTTTTTCCACCTTTCGCTTTTTTCGCTCGATCTTTCCTTTATATATTTTTTTGTTTTTTTTTCTATTTTCGATCTTCGTTTTTCCCTATTTTTGGTTCAAACGCTCTCTGAAATCTGTATTTTTTTTGGTTCGAATGCTCTCTCTTCTTATCTTTTTTTTTGCAGATCGGACGTGTTATAGGAGGGGAAAATGGTTCTTGGTCGGCCACATAGAGGGTGATGAGGATAAGGGCGGTGGTGTCAGGCGGTTGGGTGGTGCGGCTTGACTCGGCAGCGGCAGCTTGCGTGTAACCCCTAAACCCGGCCTAGAAGAAAAGACCAAATTTAGGAAGTTACGATTGAAAACTTTGCACTCAAGAAAATCAATTTTAGAAATTATGTTTTAATTCAATTTAAAATAATATATAACAATAATTTATTAAATCACTTGAAATAAATAAAATATAAATGTCATAATTAATATTCGAATGTTTAAATAAAATCTCTAAAATAAAATCATAGTAAACGAATTCTAGAAAAATAATCTCAAAACATATTTATTCTCAAAGTATGAAATTACATCAATGTCTTAAAATAATAAATAATAATCTGAATAACTAAAAATAGTTTCGTACTGAATAATAAAATAACCGGATAAAATATGAGATCCTCGAAGTACTGATTCGTCTATGGTCTGAGTATCTGAAAGAAAGACTAAGGGGGAGTAAGCTAGAGAGCTTAGTGTCTCTAAAGTGCAAGAAAATCATAGTCGTAAAAACATAGTAAATCACAACACATAAATCACAAGTGCAATGCAATGCACCCAACTACGTCCGCCATAAATGAAGAAGGTTCCCATAACCTCCTCCTTATGTCCGTCAATTCGAAGTGAAATTCAGCCCGAAGGGTGAAACCATTGAACTTCCTCCTTATAATTCCCAACTCATGCTCATACATATAAGATGTTTAAAATTCAAGTTTCATAAAAACCAATTATATAAATTCGATATTCCATAAATATAATTCATAAATCGTAGTCCATAAACTTGATGTTTCATAAATCAAATATTCGTAATACATAATCAAAACAAATTCTGAAATCGTATGCATATGATGTCAACCATACAAGTCATAATACATATAAATAATCACACAAGAGGTAAAACGCCAACACATAGAAAAATAGTATATAATTTAGTTATAGCACCGGAAGAAAACACACCTTAGCCAAGCTATACTCAACCTACAAAATGATGTAATATTCTATGATCAGAAGTAATCGATCCAATTGTATTGGTACCAAACTAAACTTGGGGTTGAAGGGATTAACGAACAAGAAGGGGTATAGAGCGGTGGAGATTATTACATAGGAATTTAACAAATCAATAAGGGATTTTGGCGGCATAAAACTATATATAAAAAGTAGGGTTTTTGGGGTGATCTTATTTGAACTATGTGTGTATATATATAGGGAGAGTAAATCTAATTTAAGTAAAATAATAAAAGTGATATAGGATAGAAAATAATATAAATAAATAAAATAATTAAAAGAAGACGAGTGGGGGGAGAGAATTAGAATTCAATTTAAAATTATATATATATAACATTTAAATAATAATTAAGAAAATGGATAAGTCGGCTAACATAGTCAAATTGAACTTTCTTTTAAAACAATGGGTTAATTTCATACGGGGTCCTTAAACTTTAAAAAATCTCATATTAACTTTCGAGTTTGATAAAAATTCTATTTAGTCCCTCATAAAAAAGTTAGGATTTTGAATTAAAAATTCTCAATTGTTAGGGTTTTCAATTAGGGATTTCAAAATCAGGGATTTTGTGAATCTAGGGTTTACAATTTGGGCGTAATTTTTGGGGTGTTACAACTTTCCCACACTTAAAAGAAATTTTGTCCTCAAAATTTTCAGACTAAAACAAAGTTTAAAAGAGCATTTCGAATCATGTTACGAATAACAACATCAAATTTATAGGAGCGAGTATGATCACGATTGGTCACTAATCTAGAGCTCCTACGAGATGGAATAATAGTCTATCTACAAAAGAAATTAACCTAGATTTAGAGTTGCTACTTGGAGTCTCTATTCAAAACATATCTTTAGTTCTTTAAAATAATAAATTTATCAGAAAATCCCATTTTGCCCGAAAACATTTAATATGCATGCAAAAATCATTTTCGATTTAAAAATTTTATGTGAGCCTCACAGTCTGAGTGTTGAACTTAGCTCTCATACCACTAAATATAACCCCCTAAACACGGCCTAGAAGAAAAGACCAAATTTAGGAAGTTACGATTGAAAACTTTGCCCTCAAGAAAATTAATTTTGGAAATTATGTTTTAATTCAATTTAAAATAATATATAACAATAATTTATTAAATCACTTGAAATAAATAAAATATAAATGTCATAATTAACATTCGAATGTTTAAATAAAATCTCTAAAATAAAATCATAGTAAACGAATTCTAGAAAAATAATCCCAAAACATATTTATTCTCAAAGTATGAAATTACATCAATGTCTTAAAATAATAAATAATAATCCGAATAACTGAAAATAGTTTCGTACTGAATAATAAAATAACCGGATAAAATATGAGATCCTCCAAGTATCGATTCGCCTATGGTCTGAGTATCTGAAAGAAAGAGTAAGGGGGAGTAAGCTAGAGAGCTTAGTGTGTCTCTAAAGTGAAAGAAAACCATAGTCGTAAAAACATAGTAATATTTTCTTAAAATTATTTAATGCACAACACATAAATCAGAAGCGCAATGCAATGCACCCAACTACGTCTGCCATAAATGAAGAAGGTTCCTATAACCTCCTCCCTACGTCCGCCAATCCGAAGTGGAATTCAGCCCGAATGGTGAAACCACTGAACTTCCTCCTTACAAATCCCAACTCATGCTCATACTTATATGATGTTTAAAATTCAAGTTTCATAAAAAACAATTCCATAAATTTGATATTCCATAAATATAATTCATAAATCATAGTCCGTAATTCCATAAATCATAGTTCCATAAATCTGATGTTTCATAAATCAAATGTTCGTAATACATAATCAAAACAAATTCTGAAATCGTATGCATATGATGTCAACCATACAAGCCATAATACATATAAATAATCACACAAGAGGTAAAACACCAACACATAGAAAAATAGTATATAATTTAATTATAGCACCGAAAGAAAACACACCTTAGCCAAGCTATACTCAACCTACATAATGATGTGATTTTCCATGATCAGAAGTATTTGATCCAACTGTATCGGTACCAGACTAAACTTGGGGTTGAAGGGATTAACGAACAAGAAGGGGTATAGAGCGGTGGAGATTATTACATAGGAATTTAACAAATCAATAAGAGATTTTAGTGGTATGAAACTATATAAAAAAGTAGGGTTCTTGGGGTGATCTTATTTGAACTATGTGTGTGTATATATATATGGAGAGTAAATCTTTTTTTTTGCACATCGAAGTATGATTTTATTTATAAGAACAATCATACAAAAACCACACCCCACATCGGCCTAATTAAAAACCTCTCTAAGCCTAATTAGAGGAAAAGAGTATCAATGTATGTGTACAAAGAACAAACAACAACTCAGTGCATAGACAACCACACCCAATTGACCCTATCCACACCACTCTTCGCCAATGTATCCGCAACGCCATTTGCTTTTCTGAAAATGTGGTTGAAACATACGCATGGCAACACGACACAATCATCGTCAATCTGCTGGAACCATCGCCATAGCTGCCAAGGACGGCGATCAATACAATGCATCCACGATATTGCCACCATCGAATTTGATTCCACCACAATCGATGTAACCACCCCCAACCGCATCTCACGTAACATCCGCAAGGCGTAAGCAATCGCCTGAATTTCCGAAACATTGGAATCAACTATCCCAATCGATCTAGAAAAAATCGCCAAAATACGACTATTCCAATCCCGTAGGACACCCCCACATCCTGCCAATCCCGTCTTCCCCCGTGTCGCCCCATCAACATTGAATTTCCACACACCCTCCAAGGGAGGCACCCATACCACGTTCAACCGAGCCACGTTAGTTGTGCTTTGCACCGGCCAACATTGCATCGGGCAAGACCACCACGACGCCTCATTCATACACGCTGCACCCATGTACGCTCGGGTCAAATGTAAAGCCCAGAGTTGAACAAGAAAAAACACCGATTGTCTCGTTGCGCGACGCCCTAAAACATGAGTTCGTTCCTCGCTACCCATAGCGACCAAACAACACTCGCACAACCAATCATCCACCATGCTCGGACATCACCACTAAACCATCCCTCCCAACATTGAGTAAGAAACTCACCAATGCGACGAGGTCGAACCATAGTAACATCCCACCACAACAAAAAATCAGTCCACACATCATAGTCTAATTCACACGACCATAGAATGTGATCACAATTATCCTCACCAACATTACACCATCGACAACTTAGAGAGGAATTCAAGAGGGGGAAGCCACGATCAAATAACATACGGAGGACATTAACCCGTGCAACTTACCCACCGAAAACATTGGATTTTTGGCAAAAGTGGCATATTCCACACCACACCCACATGCAAAGGATCGGACAAGCCAAAGGAGGACATTAACCCGTGCAACTTACCCACCGAAAACAGTCCCGAATTCGAATGTCTCCACACCAGCCTATCCGCAACTCGATCACGCAAATGCAGCCCTGCCAAATAAGCTTTTAATTCATCTAATTGTTTTACCTCAAAGGACCGCAACTCTCGTCGGAAAAGACTCGCCAAGTCCTCTCTAGGCATACCCAATACCTCCCGGACAAAAGCCAATTTATTTGAAGCCAACCCAAACAAACGCGGGAATACATTCTTCAATGGTTCATCGATTGCCCAGCAATCCCACCAAAACAGCAGACTACCGCCATCTCCCACAATCCACATAAATTGATTCTCATTTAAAAATTTAGCAACGTACTCGTCATTCTGCACCTCTACGATTTGTTTCCACATCGCCGACATGTGTATCTTACCCTTTTGCTGAATTTGCCATCTTCTCACAGCCGTACCATTGCCACAATTATAGACTTCCACAGCGAGTCCTCTGATTGCGCAAATCTCCATGCCCACTTCGCAAGCAACGCCAAATTTCTTGAGCGTAAATTCACCACCCCAAGTCCTCCCACTCGCTTCGGTTTACATACCACATCCCAGCTTATCCGACTCATCTTCGCCCTCTCCTCTTTACCACCCCAAAGAAAATTTCGCCTAATACTATCAATTCGCAGCACAACACGTTTTGGCACCAAGAATACACCCATGTAAAACACCGGCAGTGCGGACAACACCGTGTTAATTAAAAGCAACCGACCCGCAAATGATAAAGAATTACCTTTCCAACCGGAAAGTCGCTTGCGAAACCTTCTGATAAGCGGTTCCCAAACTTCAGATCCACGCGGATGTACACCCAATGGAATCCCTAAATACTGTATCGGCAAGTCACCAATCGGACAGCCCAGGACCGATGCAAATTCCATAAGCATCGCACCGTCCACACCAATTCCAAAAAGGCATGATTTGTTGTAATTAATCTGTAGCCCCGATGCATACTCGAAGCAAGTTAGCACTCTTTTCAGGTTCCGCGCTACCTCAACCCCTCCCGTCAGAAAAATAATAGTGTCATCCGCGAACTGTAAGTGGGACAGAACTATGTCACCAACCACTCGCACTCCCTTGATTAATCCCAATTTTTCCGCATTAACCATGAATTGGTGTAAAAGCTCTGACACTATCACAAACAAAGGAGGCGAAAATGGATCACCTTGACGAATTCCCCTCCGCATCGGGAATTCTCTCATCGGACTACCATTTATCAATATCGATAACCGAGCTGAGCTCACACACGCCATTACCCAACTTCTCCACCTCTCCCCAAATCCCATACGGCACATAATACGATCTAAACAAGTCCAACTGATACAATCATACGCTTTGGCAAAATCTAATTTAAGAATCACCCCCCATTCGCAAATTTTGATTTCTTCATTGAGTGAATTACCTCATTAGCTAGCAGAATACCATCTAAAATCCGGCGACCCCTGATAAATGCAGCATGCACATCGGTGATCAGCGAAGGCAATACCCCTTGCAACCTCTGTGCCAAACATTTCGCCATGATCTTATACACAGAATTCAGCAAACAAATTGGGCGATAGTCCCCAATTACTCTCGAACAGTCCTTCTTTGCTATCAAAACCACAAAGGTTGAATTCACCCCCTCGGTAACTTGCTTGATTCGAAAAAATCAGCCATAAACCTCATGATATCAGACTTCAAAAAATCCCATCCCTGTTTGAAGAACTCGAAGGGAAATCCATCCGATCCCGATGCCTTCGCCCCCTCACAGCTCTAAATCGCACCCTTCACCTATTCTTCCGTGAACATATCTTCAAGCCCCCTCCGCTGTTCATTTGACAACATAACAAAGTCCACATTTGGCAAGAAAGAACCCGCATCATATGGCTTATCGAAATGCTTCTGAAATTCCCTCCTAAACATAAATTTCATTCTCTCCGGATTAGTCACCCAACAACCATCTACCTGAATACCCGATATATGATTTTGCAGTTGACGAATTTTTCGCCGCTTTGTGAAAGAAGCTTGTGTTACGATCACCCTCCGCCAACCACAACACCCTCGATTTCTGTTTCCAAATTGATTCTCTCAACTTGGCCAATTTCCACAACCTCGCATAAAGCTCCCTCCCCCTTGATTTTTCATCCGTCGATTGCCCCTCAGACCCGACTTTAGCATCAAGCTGCTCCAATTCGCCTACTACACTTTTATACTGTTCTTCGATCACATTTACACCCTGTTGATTCCATCCTTTTAGCATCCCTTTCAACCCTTTTAATTTTGTCGAAATTTCAGCCTCCCCATCAAGAAATGACAATCTCCTCCATTCATTTTCCATTACATGAATATCCTTTAACCAAAAGTTAAAGAATCGGAAAGGCTTCGGACCACTATAAAAAACGTCACCAACAAGAACAATGGGGGAATGGTCTGATAGTTCATTCGGCAAATTCAGCACTGTGAGAGCCTCAAATCGATTCACCCAACCTTGCGTTACTAGGAAACGATCCAGCCGGCTCCCTTTCCCCTCGGACCAAACCATGTGAACCGTTTCCCCTGCATCAGAACATCTATCAAAGCAATATGTTCAATAAATGCACAAAATTAAGTCATACCTCGAGCAAGATGGACACTACCCGTTCTCTCCATCGCCTTCATCACCATGTTGAAATCACCACTCACGCACCACTTGATATGCCTTGATCAAACCACTTGCATTATTTCCTCCCAAAAGGCCCCTTGTTCAGCAATCACACAAGGCGCATACACACCAACAAACCCAGCCAACCAGTCTTCACGCACCCATCGTCCAACCAGAATAACCAAATTCTTACGCCATTCTTGCACCTCTACTTTGAACCCTTTGGGGTCCCAAATCGCGACAACACCGCCCGCTCTCCCCTCCGATGGAGTAAAGCAAAACTCAAACGTATCCTCATACCATAATTTTCGAACAATTCTTTCTGTGATCAACTCCGTTTTGGTCTCTTGAAGTAGAGCCAAAACACATTTGTGTTGACGTAGAATGCGCTGAATAGATCGTCGTTTTGACGTCGCGCCAATCCCCTGGACATTCCACGACAACATCTTCATGCTTTGCTAGGCTTTGTGATCGCGTGCTTCGATTAAACGCGCTATATCTTTGACTATCACTTCCTCTCGTCCCTCCGTTACTGCCCTATTAATTTTCCCAACCCCACCGTTTCGCGAGCCTCCCGCAATATCACCTGTTTACGGCACACAAAATCGGAGTCCGACAATGAGCCATTCACGATTGCCTTTGGTACTGTGTCTGATTCCTTCTTTTTTCATGGATGCCCACGCCCACGCCCACGTTTCGTGAGTTGTTCGGCAGTGGGTTTATCCCCTATCGGTGCCAAGCTCACCTCAATCTCCGCTATTTGTCTAACTCTCTTTTGTTCCCCATTCACATCTATTAATATAGCTTTATTCACCCTTGGCAATTCGACCCGTGGCCCATCCCTTGTCGGGCTTGTCTCAGTCCGCTTTTCATTCGATTGAACCTCACACAATCTATCGACATCCTCCACCGCACCCAGCACCTCACCACTCATCCGCTCGCCCACCTCTCTATTCAACATTCCCACTTGTTCGTCATCCATCCAGCTCGATGTCTCTACCACTCTCCAATCCGATAGTTGGTTTTCTTTCCAAATACGATCTAAGTAACTCCTATCCACCACGATTTCCTCTCTCGCCTTTATGTCCCCTATTGATACTGAATTCGGCACCATTGTACCATCCATTGATGACCCCTTGTCGTTGTAGACAGAGTTTGTTTTCCAGGCTATTTCTCGATCCTTAGCACTGTCCCTATCTTCACTCGATTCCACTTCACAGCTACAATCACATTTAGGCCCTATCGCCTCCTCAAACTCCATCACTCTTACTTGGAATGTAGCTCCCTCTACTTCCAAATCGATTACCTCATCAATGTGGAATGCCCAATCCGTTTCAATTTGTATTCTTGCCCTCTCAAACGATGATGGGGCTAATGTTTCTATATCTAATTTAAGTAAAATAATAAAAGTGATATATGATAGAAAATAATAAAAGTAAATAAAATAATTAAAAGAAGACGAGTGGAGGGGAAATTAGAATTCAATTTAAAATTATATATATATATATAACATTTAAATAATAATTAAGAAAATGGATAAGTAGGCTAACATAGTCAAATTGAACTCTCTTTTAAAACAATGGGTTAATTTCATACGGGGTCCTTAAACTTTTAAGAAATCTCATATTAACTTTCAAGTTTGATAAAAATTCTATTTAGTCCCTCATAAAAAAAGTTAGGGTTTTGAATTAAAATTTCACAATTGTTTGGGTTTTCAATTAGGGATTTCAAAATTAGGTTTCTAAATTAGGGATTTTGTGAATCTAGGGTTTACAGTTTGGGCGTAATTTTTGGGGTGTTACATTGTGGCTTGGCGGCGGCGGCGGCTGCAACGTTAGAGGCGACTAGGGTTTAGAGCAAATTAGGTTAGGATTTATGTTTAGGTTAAAATTAGTTTAGGTTCGGGCTATATTTGGTTTTTAGGCCTGGTGGGTTTATTGTAATTGGGCTCGGGTATTGGATTAAATTTGTAATGGGTATTTGGTTTTAATAATATAAAACATGTCTGGTTTTTTGTTTATTGGGCTCAAGGGGCTCGGACAAAATGGGCATCTACAACTGCACCTATTTGCTCATTGTTGTATAACGGCAATAGACCAAAGACAAAAAAGGACCATTTTTGTTCGGTTAGGTTTGGGCTCATTTCTCTGACTACCGCTTCTTCTTGAGCTTCACTTGATTTGCTTGGCCGCTCTTGTAGGAAAAATCTTCAAAATGGGGTGATCCGTTAGGGGAGCAAAATGAATTTTGCTTGCTACGACTTTGACGACGGCGCAATACCTAGAGAAAAATTGACCTAGCTGTAACACTGATGAAGAGGCAAGATCTCCAAAATGTGACCCAACTGCAATACTGACGAAGTGGCATGATCTGGAGAAGAAAGTTTGATCTGCTACAACTCTGACGAAGTAGCATGCTATAGAGAAGAAAGTTTGATTCGCTAAAACTCTGACGAAGAGGCATGATATGGAGAAGAAAGCTTGATCTGCTACAACTTTGGCGAAGTGGCATGATCTGGAGAACAAAGTTTGATCCGCTACAACTCTGACGAAGTGGCATGATCTGGAGAAGAAAGTTTGACCCGCTACAAATCAAACGAAGTGGCATGATCTGGAGAAGAAAGTTTGATCTGCTACAACTCTGACGAAGATGCATGATCTGAAGAAGAGTTTTGATCCGCTACACCATGTTACAGGTGAGATAGGACCTACAAAAGTTAAAAGAGTGTCTGGTCAAAAAGAGTCATAAATTAACTGCTTCATAATAAAATTATAAGGTTCGATTTTAATATTTGATTTGGTTGATTCATTCCTTCGTATCAAGGATGTTGGATCTTGTAAATTTTGTTTCCTTTAAGAAAGGATCGAACATATTTAAGAAACGATAGAGTTGATTTAAGAAAAGATCTTTGAGAAAAGGTCCAATTAAGAAATTTTGTTTTAAGAAAAACATCCAAGTGGAAGGATTGAATATCCTTGTGGAAGGATTGAATTAAGGAATCCATGTTTTGAGAAAAAAATGCTTATGGAAGGATGTAATTAAGAAATCGTGTATTAAGAAAAACGTATCATTATGAAAGGATGTAATTAAGAAGTTTCGATTTTGAGAAAAAGTGCCCTTATGAAAGGATGGAATTAAGAAATCGTGTTTTGAGAAAAAGTATCCTTATGGAAGGATTAAGAAATTCCGGTTTTGAGAAAAAATATCCTTATGAAAGGATGTAATTAAGAAATTTTGGTTTTGAAAAAAAGGTCATTATAGAAGGATGGAATTAAAAAATATCGGTTTTGAAAAAAAAAAGTATCCTTATGAAAGGATTGAAATTAAGAAATTCCGATTTTGAGAAAACTTATCTTTATGAAATGATGGAATCAAGAAATTTTGACTTTGAGAAAAAGTATCCTTATGAAATGATGGAATTAAGAAATTCCGATTTTGAAAAAAAGTATCCTTATAAAAGGATTGATTTTTAGAAAATTTCTTTGAGTAATAAGTGCAAAGTTAGTTTTCGAAAATGTATTTATGTATGTACATGTTTCTTTAATGACGCAAAGATACATAGAATTCTCGTCGAAATCTTCAAGTTATGAATGCTTTATGAGAATTAGATGTTATGATGGATGAACATGTTTGATGATGCAACAATGCATATGCTTCCATGTATGCACTAATGATGAATGAAGATGCACAAAATACTTGCGGAAGTCCTCTTCTTTTGGCTCAGCTTAATCTTCTGAATTAATTTTTCGTTCAACATTTTCCCCAACAAAAGTTTCCCCCCCAAATTTCGTTGTCCTCATTCTTTGTTGAATTTGAACTTTTGAGTCGAATAACCTTGACGTCATATCTTTTCTTCTTCTCAAGGGAAAACAACTTTATCATTGATCTAAGCTTAGATACCCTACTGATTATTAGGTTCAAATATTTCATTGAATACCTTTGAAGGCTTTAAACTTTTAATCTAAGTAGACACCCGCCTTAGGTCCCTGTACTTTAAATCTCTATAAAGAGTAATGCAAGAAATATTTTGTTTCATAACAATGCAAGATGTTTATATGAATGAGAAAAGAATATTTATTCTTTCAAAAGTATGGTGATTTTTTTCCCAAAAATAGGGGGCCCATATATCTTGTGTAGGAGCGTCTTTGAACCCACTTGTCGAGGGTCATCCCAAGCGTAGCTTATGTCTAGAGAACCTCGAATGTTGTGTCGATGTTTGAAGACATGAAGTTTCTTCCAGGCTATTAGAATTTCGAGAAGGTCATTTACCATATTCCTAATTTCTAACCAATTTGGGTGCCTCTCTTTGACTCGCGAACTCCCCCATTTTATTCTTCCCTCTTTTTTGATCTCAATCAAGCATTGGAAGTTTCAAATCTTTGAATAAAGGATAATTCCGTAAGGCATGATGTAGTCTGAAGATAAACTCCTCCAACACAAATATCCATTTTTGATCAGTATGGTCTTTGTAGATGTGATGTAGGCCAGAGCTTACGATTATGAAAGAGATGATGTTTCTGTAGTGCTTGCTTTGAATATGCTTAGGTGCATTGTTTTTCTCTTCATTTTTTTTTCTGGATCGCTCAAGACTGCCCATTTTCAGGTTTTCACCCTAGAGTTCATTTCCTTTCTTTCTCTTGAAAACTTGCAGATTAAGCAAACTTGCACTCTGACTGAACATCGATGACTGCTTTGGTTTTGTAGATGAGCAGTCCTCCAAATCTTTTTTAGATATGAACATATTCAGATGAAAGATTCTACATTTGCTTCTTTCATGAGGGCTTCAGTCTTTGATTTGGCATATTTATTTTTTCATCATTTTTTGTTTTTTTGCCTTTTTGTTGTTTTTTTTGTCTTTTCGTTTTGATTCAGAGTTCGGGATTTGGCATGACAGGCTCTTCGAGCATAGATTACCTCTTACATCTGATGTTGATCATTTTATTGCATGTTTCTTGATGAACAAGTATTTGCTGTAGCGACGTTTTTTTTTCAAGGTCAAAATCGAAAATCGTTCACGAGTTATTTAATTTGTTTTGTTTTTAAATATTCACTTCTTTTTTTATGAAAACGATAAAGTTAAAACATTAGATTATTTAACAGAAAAGGGTTTTGGAGCCGCCACCGGTCACTTAGGTAGGCCGGACACCATAAAACCAGAGATTCATTTTGAAAGGGTTCGAGAGCTGGTTACGCGTGGGGAAGGATTAGCACCCCCAACACGCCCGAAAATTGGTACCAAAATATTTATCGCTTTTAATCGAAGAAAATTGTTGAAATTTAAAATAATGTAATTTAGTGTACTTAATTGAAAATTGACTTCAATTGAATGGGCTTTATCAAATTATCGAGCTCAAATTAATTGAACATTTAATTAATAAGGATGACGATACATCGGACCATAGATTAAACCGGCATCGAATAATCTCGACTGCCGTGTTAATTTATGGTTCGACATTCGTATGTCAACTTTATGCATGATGCAAACATTTAAACATGATATCATGGTATTGTCAATTTTAATTATAATTTACGTTGGGACGGTAAAGATAATCCAAATATTTAGTTAACATCTTTTAAGCTCGGACAGTTACGACTCAAATACCAGGATTAATAGCTATATCCTTTTTATGATTTAAATTTATTAATGCAAGATTAGCGGGTCATATAAATGACAATTAAAGGATAACAAACAAAAACCTGAAAATAAACACACAATGCCTCAAATAAACATGAAGTAAAAAAAAACACATGTATATATCACACAAACAGATGAGAGCATAAGGCAAATAGTAAAAGGTGCCCCGTATGCTACACATAATTAAATAGTATAAATATATCATAATAATATAGAATAAAACTATATATAAATAAAAAACATATAACTATGACATATATGCGCATAAAAATATGTATATATACAAGCCCTGAATATATGAAAACTATGCGGTATATATACATGATATGTAAAACATGATTATGTATATAATCTATATCACACAATTAGGTAAGAAAAACTATATATACAGAGGGTTATGATCAAGTTACACTGTCTAAAACGCAATTATTTTTACACAATTTTTAGACTGTTGGATGATGGTAATTAAAGGCCCAGATTATTTCTTTATCTTTTTTTCCAAGTGATAATCTTCACATTTTTTTACTGTTAATCTCATCCATACATTTCACTCATCCAATAGTCTTAGATTAATGTAAAACTAAATGAATTTTACATCATTTAACTTGATCTCATCCCATATATATATATATATATATATATAATTTGGTAAAAGGAAAACAATAAAAAAGGAAGTTTGACTATAAAAAATCTAGTTTTGAATCAGTTAACTAAAATATAGTACTATTTTTTTATGGATGAATATCCTATACACTGGCGGTGGAAACTGAAAGTTTCCACAAGCGCCTTAATTTTAGGGTATAGAGAGTTAGTTTAGGGTATATGGTTTAGGGGTTTAGGTGTAGGGCTTTAGAATTTAGGGACAATTGTTGAAATTTAAGGTTTAGGGTTGTAATTTAGGATTTATAGGTTAGGGTTTAGTTTTTAGGGTAATATGGTGAGGATTTAAGTTTTAACCTATAAACCCTAAATTGTAACCCTAAACCTTAAATTGAAACAACTATTCCTAAATTCTAACCCCCTACACCTAAACCCCTAAATCATATAGCCTAAACTAACTTCCTATACCCTAAAATTAAGGCGCTTGTGGAAACTTTCAGTTTCCACCGCCTGTGTATATAATATTTATCCTTTTTTTATTACTAAAACTAGAATATACTAATTAAATTAAAGAATCACTAAACATGGCATTTAACTTAAGGAAGAAAAAAATTGATAAAAAAAACTTAAAGAAAAAAAGGGCAGAGACTTTTCACTTTCACTTTGAGTTTCCTTTGAACCAAAACTAAAACCCAACATCCTTTTAACCTTGCAGCCGTCGCTCTTTGTGCCGCCGCTACTGTCCCGGTGATTTATCTGGCAAATCGAAGCAACCCTTCGGAAGCCCTCATTTTCCTCTTCCTCTCTATAGGTTTAGATTTTCAAAGAAAT
Organism: Hibiscus trionum; assembly: GCA_030270665.1. Taxonomy (NCBI): domain Eukaryota; kingdom Viridiplantae; phylum Streptophyta; class Magnoliopsida; order Malvales; family Malvaceae; genus Hibiscus; species Hibiscus trionum. Next base: position 40,052,957 of record BSYR01000010.1, read on the forward strand.
TGCTTGATTTTCACGAAAATGGCTTTGACCCGTTCGACTTCTTATCATCGGATCTAAAGATCCGACCGTTGGATCGAGATTAAACCAAGATATGTTACTCCCTACGTCGAGAGGTGCTTGCCCACCGTTGAGATCGCTGGTCAGTATCTCCGGTCGCCAGAAACCGTCGTGGTCGTACGAGTTAACTCCCTTTAATTCCCCTCTTTGTTTTTGTAGTTCGAAAAAAAAAGAAATTATCATAAGAGTTTTTTATTGATTGTGAATCTGAGTTCTTACAAGTATTCTCTCTTTTTTCATCCAAACCCCCCTCTTACATTAAATTTACCCCTTTCTATCTCGAAGATTTACCTTTATATTACTTTTGGATTTTTTGATTCTAAAAATAGGATCTCTCACATTATTGACGAAAATAGGGATGATCACTGTTGGAATTCAGAAGACATGCAGTGCACAACTCAAGTTTGAACAGTGTTCTTGAGTTGTGTTACTGTTTAAAAACGAATTGTTTTCCTCCCTTTTATCTATTTTGCTCGACGCCACGCACGTGGCATGCAGTGGGCAGCCTAGGGGCTATTTGAAAATGGGCTATCCACCTAAGAGCTATGAACAGTACAACGATAAGGGGATTGGAATGGCAGCCGGTGTAGGGTGCAGGGCACATGTTTTTTTTTTTTTGCTTTAAGGGGTTTTTTATTGTTTGAATGAGAGGGGAATTGTGAGGTTGGTATTGTGTGGTTAAAATTTAGAGGCGTCACACATTTTTTTATCGAATATAAAATAATAAATAATAATTATTTTAATATTAAATATTATAAATATGAAATATAAGAGTTTACGTATTCAACATTTAGAGCTAATTAAATTTCAATATTTAGTATTTTAGGTTAGATATTTTAAATTTTATTTTTATTTTTAAAAAAATATTTTATACTAATTATATACTAAAATATAACTTAATTTTAATTCAGTGATCAATCTTTTCAGACTGAAAAAAAAAATTTGAATAATTATTTTTAATTGATATATGTGCAAGTGTAGGATTTCAGTGATGTGAAATAATAATGGTGTAGGTGCAGGTGTAGGGTTTCAGTGATGTGATATAGATGCAGGTGTAGGTTTCAGTGATGTGAAATAATAGTGGTGTAGGTGCAGGTGTAGGGTTTCAGTGATGTGATATAGGTGCAGGTGTAGGTGCAGTGATGTGAAATAATAGTGGTGTAGGTGTATGTGTAGGGTAGAAAAAAAATTAATTGTTATAATAATTTTAAATTATGTAGGGGTAGTGTAATTTTTTGATTGGAAACCTGTTAGTGAATATTAATTTTCGTGTAGGGGAATTATAAGGAAATATTCAAGTTGTGTTTTTTTTAAATAGGTTGTGTTAGTGTTGAAGAATGTAATTTGATCCAAAACCGTTTACTAGAAATTTGAGTAAAGAGGGAAAAGAAGTAGAAGAAGAAGAAGAAAGTTGAAAGAAAAAAATGTAAGTTGCTTTGAAATATTTTTTTTTTATCTGTATAATTTTGATGTTATTTGACAATTAATTGTAAAATCTTTTTTCGAATATGCAGAGAAAATGAGCAACAACATCTGTTTTGTGACTGTCCATTACAACGGACAAATGGTAAAATCTGATGTTGGTATCATATTTCATTCAGAGAAGCCTACGAAGATGAGAATTAACAAAGAAATCACACTTCGAGTATTGAAAGAGGAGATATCGGAAAAAATTGGAGCTCTGATTCATAGTTTGCGGTACCGGTGGATGACATGTTCGAATCCAGTCATATATTCTGTGATTGCTCTCGAAGATAATGAAGATTTGGAAGTTTTGATCGCAGAGCATGAATCAATGGGAATTCGAAATGTCGAGTTGTTTGCTGAGATGCTTGATATTCCCGACCACTCTAAAAATGCAACCGGGGAATCTAGTCAAATGGGTGTCGGTAACGAAATTGATATGTCCGGAGGCAGTTTTGTTGCAATGTTGGCAACTGGGACATCTAGTGAATTTCATGAATGTGGGCCGTCAACATATGCTCCATCGTACGGACCGACTATTGATGTTGATGCTAATATTGCACTTGGACGTGGCCGATGGGGAGAATCATTAGAAGATTCCAGCAAAGATGAAGATATTAGGGATCCTGATTTGTTCCCGAATGACGTTGGTCAAGCCCCTGACTTCGGTGTTGAAGAATTTGTTCCGACCGGGGGCGACATTACATTATACGAAGCTCCTACTCATATGCACTTGGTGGATTTCGATGCGATGAGGGCGCCACAATTTCCAGATATGCCCCAACTAAGTTCGAGTCAGAATGGCGACTTGTTTGAGGGGCTGGAATTTAAGGCAAAGGATGAAGCTATATTGACAATTAAAGAGTATAACATCAGATAACATGTAGATTATGCGGTTGCAGAATCCAACACGAAAACTTTCCTTGCGAAGTGTGTGAAGTACGGAGCAGGGTGCAACTGGAAGATTCGTGTATCGAAGATTAAGAAGAGTGGTCGTTGGGAGGTCATGAAGTACAATGGTGATCACACATGTTTACGAACAACCATCGACCAGGACCACAATAAATTGGACTCCAGCGTAATAAGCCATCACGTGATGAAGTTGGTTGAAGCAAATCCAAGGGTTCCAGTTTCAACCATTCAAGCAACCGTTGCACAACTATTTCAATATCAAATACAATACAAGAAGGGGTGGCGTGCAAGGGATGAGGCATTGCATTCAGTGTACGGTGATTATGATTGATCGCATAATGAGCTACCAACGTTATTGATGGCAATGAAATAGTTCATCCCAGGCAGCATAGTCAGGTATCAAACAAATGATGCGTGCGACCGACAAGGGCAATTGCTTCAAGGGTATAAAATTTTCAATCGACTGTTCTGATCTTTCAAGCCATGCATTGACGACTTTTCGTATTGTAAGCATATGATCCAAGTGGATGGAACGTGGCTTTACGGGAAATACTCTCATATACTGCTGGTTGTCGTTATGCAAGATGGTGAGAGCAATGTCATTCCGATTTCATTCGCAATTGTTGAAGGGGAAACTGTTGAAGCTTGGGATTTCTTTTTGACAAATTTGCGTGAGCATGTGGTCCGAGAAGACGGGGTTTGTATTATCTCTAATCAAGGGATGAGTATCAAAGCAGCAATTAATCGAGAGGGAAGTCGTTGGACACCTCTCTATGCATACCCTGCATACTGTGTTCGTCACATCGGAAAGAATGCTGTTGAAAGGTTCAAAAATCAGTACCTTCGCAGTGAGATTATGAGCATGGGTAAGTGTCATTCTTTCAAATTCTGTTATATATGTGTATGTAGTGATGTGTTTTGATTTATGTTGATGCTAAGTCAAATAAATATTATGGCATAGGGTATCAATTACTACAGCCAGAATTTGAAAGGAAGATGGCGGGTTTAATGAAATATGACGAGCGTGTTTGGAGTTGGGCCAACAACATCGGGAGAGAGATGGACCCAATCATATGATGAAGGTGGTAGACGATACGAGTAAATGACTACCAACCTTGTGGAGTGCATTAATGGAGTACTCAAAGAGTCACATCATCTTTCAATGGCCAGCTTGGCAACAGAGACATACTACCGTTTGGCTAAGGTTTGGGTCGTCAAAGGGAAGCATGTGCAGTCCTTAATAAATAGGGGACAACGATGGGCTACTACAATAATTGAAAAAATGGATGAAAATGTGAAGAGTGCAACGACGTTGGTGGTTCACGCATTTGACCGCCATAATCAGACTTTCGATGTTGTTGCTCCCAGATCCTGACACGGAGCCCCGTACTCGAATGTATTTCGAGTAGATTTCAGACGTAACTGGTGTGACTGTGGCGAGTTTCAAGCGTGGCGATATCCATGTGTTCATGCAGTTGCAGCATGTATGTTCGTCAACGTTGACCCGTACACATTTGTTGATGAATGCTTCAATCTTAACTAGATGTAAGAAATTTACAAAATTGAGTTCCCATTGATCCCGAATTCTATGTATTGGCCGCCAGTGGAGCATGATAAATGGTTACTAGATCCGACACTCCGTAGAAAGCCAACTGGGGGACCTAGATCGACTCGGATCTACACGAGTATGGATCTTCCTCACAGAGAGAAGGGCCAACGCAAGAGATGCACCATATGTAGGGGTGAAGGCCATTCAAAATCAAAATGTCCCAATGAACCAAGATATGTGGCCATGTCTCAATGATTATTTCCATATTGTACTTGAAAATATAATGTTTGCATTTAAAATATTGTCTGAATTGATCTACCAACGTTTTCACTATTTAGTGACCATTTCGTAAACTATTCAAACTATTTTTATTCGAATTCATCTACCAAACGATTTCTAAAATTTACCAAATTTTAACAGAAACCTTAAAAAATATTTCTAATAGCATACAAAATTTTAGGACATTTCAAATTCATTTACTACGTTTTCACTTTTTAGTGACCATTTCGTAAAGTATTCCAAACTGTTTTTATTCGAATTCATCTACCAAACGATTTCAAAAATTTACCAAAATTTAAAAAAAAACCTTAAAAACAATACTTATAATAGCATACAAAATTTTAGGACGTTTCAAATTCATTTACTATGTTTTCACTTTTTAGTGACCATTTCGTAAAGTATTCAAAACTGTTTTTATTCGAATTATTTCTACCAAACGATTTCTAAAATTTAACAAATTTTAACAAAAACCTTAAAAACAATATTTCTAATAGCATACAAAATTTTAGGACGTTTCAACTTCATTTACTACGTTTTCCCTATTTAGGCCAAAATATACCATTTATATCATATTTTAACCAAACAACGAATAATAAAAAAGCATAACACATAGTGAAAATTCACTATTCAAATTCAATCAGTACTGTAAGTTATTACACAAATAAAGATAACATCATTTTTTTCTTTTGCATCCGCTTACGTAATTTCTGACAATGAGCGGATATGATCGAAAAATAGGTGTGTTTTTTGGTCCTCTTACGTTGTGGCCTTAGTTCTTCCTCAGGAACCTCTTTAACATCCTGCTCTTCAGCATCCATCTCTCCAGCATCCATCTCTCCAGCATCCTCCTCATTCACCAAGGGCATAGGAGGCAGTGTTGTGTACGTGTCCACGCAACCCGTGGAGTAACGAGGTAAAAAATCCGGTGAATTCAGGAAATCTTGTATTTCCTGAAAATCCATGCTCCGTCCAAATTTTGAGTAACGAGGTAACTGTGGAGGAATAAACTCGAGTGTGTATAAATCAGCATCAGCAAACTCGTGAGTATCAGAGGAGCTCGGGCCCAATTCTCCTACATAATGTGTTGGGGCCGGTTCTTTTTCCCAAATAACTGGCGAGCCCACTGGATGTTCCCAAGTTCTTGGCCAACCTTCAAGATTTTGAGACCAAACGGGATTTTGAGATGTGGTCGCTGCTGCTGTCTTGGAAGACTCAACTTTACCGCCATATTTTTTCTTAAATGTTCGACATTGTTCCCGTTCTGCGACCGAAGTTAAGTAAGGCTTTCCATTATTAAAAAAATAAACCAGGTACTCTGACCTCTGAAAATTAAAATCATCCTCTTCGATTTGAGCGCGAAACGATATCGTTGAATCGCTGTTGTTCCACATCGTAACGTACTCAGCGTGTATGACTTCCCACGGAACATCAGCCCTGCTGCGTCCATCATAATTGTGCAAATAATCATGCTCAGTGTGGGGGTATGGAATAGGCTGGTGGAAGCCAAATTGCCTAAGCACCTTGTCAGCAAAGTGGAACTCGATAATCGCAAAGTGGATCAACGGTGTAACCGTACACCACTTGTTAGAATCCTTCAACAGTTCATCTGGTACAGATATGCGATCATCGTAGTACGCTATCCAAATAAACTGCAAAAATAATGATTATTATAATAAGACCTAACTATAATGTAAAAAAAACTATTAATTATTATCTATCTTACTAAATTGTAAACAATACAGTTAACCACATACCCGCTCCTGACAATACAAATCAATTTCCGCTCTAAACACTTTCAAGTTGTTGTTCGCCAATCCCGTGTGCGCTTTTTTATCGTACCATATGCATACAATTCACAAATAATGTTTTAATTAATAAACAAATAATTTAAAATTACCACAAAAATTAAACTTAAAATCAAGATAATTACCTAGCGACAAGAGGGAAGTGTACCGGTGTTCGAGTAATCAGTGTCCAGAACGGAAGTCGCTTCCAAGCCCATGCTTGCAGCAACAACAAACATGCACCAATACCTCGAACCTTTTGACCATTCTCTATTTTAGCGCCCTTGCACAATTCACGATACAAGAACGCTAATATGGCCGATCCCCAACTATATTGAGCAGCTTCCCACGGGTACCTCAAAAAGCGTAGATACTGTGTATGTACAGGATTGCTAGATTTATCCGGCATCAATATACCGCAATGAGCTGCAGAATATAAGCTCGACTGGCATTATAAACCGCATCAATCGAACTATATTCATTGATATTGAATTCTTTTTGCAACCAACTCAGTTTCACAGGACTTCCTGACAAATTTGATTTGTCCGGCACCTTCCGAAGAAAATAACCACAAAGTGCTTCAGGTCTAACTTCAGTCTAGTCGATCGAGGGTTCCCCGGTCAATGGTGCCTCGTTTACCGACACCCCAATAAGCATGACCACGTCTTCAAGTGTGATCGTGCATTCCCCACACGACATATGGAACGTATGGGTTTCCGGCCTCCAACGCTCAATCAGAGTAACAATCAACTCGAGCACCAACTTGTATCTTCGAAGGAATGTCGCATAATAAAATCTAGACTGTTGCAATCATTCAATGATTTGATCGTGCGAAGGACTTTTCGCCATGGTCAGGTGATGTCTAAATGTATCCTCAAAATCCTGTAATTAACACATCAATAAATAAATGGATAAACTAAACCAAATAGTATTATTAACATAATTGAATTAAATTTCTAATAAATCAATTATTAACAAAATTATACCATCTCAGGAACCGACAAACTACTAATGTGTTGATCCTGAAATCTCAATAGAGGAGCTTTCTTAGCCATCCTACATAACAAGTATGAATATATTACAACCTGAGACTCAATTTTGTAAAAGAATTTAAAATTCTACGAAATTAAAATTTTCCTACTAATATATAATTCCTACATTTATTACACTACTAAATAAGGAACTAAAATTGAAATGCTTAGAATTTAAATTTCGTTGAATTTTACCGAAATTAAAAATTAAACAATATATTATAAATTAATTTTGTTTACATTTTAATTCAATTATTAAAAGACTAATAATATCTATATTTTTTACTACATCCAATTTTAAGATTTTTACAAACTACTCACTAATTTCTAAAAGACTCTTAAATAAAACAATTTCTACAAAATTAATAATTTTTACTAATTTTCAACACAACTCTTAAATAAAACAATTTCTACAAAATTACAAATAAAATTTTAAAAACATAAAATATTTTTACAAACTCCTAAATAAGGAATATTATAACTTTAATCCTTAGTCCCTATATCATTCATTAAATTTTCTTTAAAACTCTTCAACTTTAAGGTTTTTACAAACTAGTCACTAATTTACTACTTTCGCTTCATAACCTTCAATTTTAAAGTTTTTACAAACTAGTCACTAATCTACTTATAATAAATACCCTAATTACATTCGGTATATACATAAAATTTTTAAAAATATCCTAAATTAAAACATTAATATTTTTTATCCTAAACCAACTCCTAACCTAAGTTTATTTTTTTAGAAATTACAAATAAAATTAAAAAAAATCTTTTTACTAATAGCTCCTAAATTAAAAAACGTTAATACTTTTTACTATGCAAACTCCTAAGTTATTTTTTAAAAAATACAAATAAATTTTAAAAAAAGTTTTTTAATACTACTACTACTAATATAACATTAAAACAACTCAACTTAAAGATGATTATGAACTACATTTATTTACTAATTTTTTGAATCAACTCTAAAAATACTCATTTTACTTCCAATATACTCCAAATATAAAATTTTTTGAACATTAATATTATAAAATCTAACATTAAATTAACAACAACACAAATATTCAAACATAAAAATTTTCAAACATCAACTTCAAAATAAAAAAAAACAATAAAAATATAATCTCTTCACAAATTTAAAAAATCCAACCACCAATTTAAAATTTCATCATACTTACTATATTTCTTCAAATCTTTCTTTCTCAAACTTTTCACAAAATTTCTTAGCCTCAACAACCTATTTAACACAAAAATTTTAATATTTCAAACATCAACTTTAAAATTCTAACAAATATAAAATTAAAAAAACTAAACTAAAAAAATCATAACTACATACATACATTACATTACAAATAAAATTAATTAATTTAACATAATTTTCTCAAATAAAATACACACTTACAAAATTTCTTCTTCTATCTTCCTCTTTTATCTTCAACATAACCCCTATTTATTTCCACCCCTTTCAATTTTAACCACACAAACCACCTCCCATTCATCCAATAAAAAAATATCATAAAAGCTGAATCTTCACCTGCCACCCTGCCCGGTCAATAATACATGGGCACTGTTCACAAGCACAAGGAGAGCTATCCGACTTTGAATAGTGGATGCCCTACCCAGGTTCTGCCACATGTCTTTTACCATAATAAAGGCACCCTGCACCAATTATTTCTTTGTTCAAAAGCTACGGGTGGGGAACCCGATTTTGAACAGTCCTTTATTCCCCAAAATAACGCCATGTGTCAGACTATATTTGTTAGAAAGGAGAGTGTTTGGAATCCGTTTTTGAACAGTACCGTAAATCCAAGAACACTATTCAAAAACGGGGTGTGGTCCATGGGTTTTTACTTTTTGAACAATGATCATCCCTATATCCAGAAATAATCTGTGAGCATCTTTATTCTTGGAATAAAAAAAATCCCAAAGTAATATTTGGGTCGATTTTCCCTTTTTATCTCGATTTTCATTTACAAGATTAAGCAAACTTTAAATGGATTCATTGTGGTTGATGTTTGCCTAAGTTTTTAGGCTCTTGGTGATCCTATTTTTAATTGCTTCTTTTCTGACTTTTTGTGCATGGCAGTTGAGAGTTGGTGGATGGGCCTGGAACGCCAGCGAGATTTACGGCCATGAGGGGAGCCGGAAAGTCTGGTTGTGCACAGCATGCGCGGGTGAAGAAGATGAGCGATCCGCGCGTGGGAGAAGCCAGTCCGTCGCCTTTGGCTCTATCTAGACCGTCCGATTAGATATTGATCTAACGGTGGAGAATGGACAGATGCAAAAGAAGGGAAAAGAAGATATCATATTAGGTTTTTAGGATTTTTAATTATTTAGGGCCCAAATGGGCCAAATATGTAATACTTATTTGGACTGGTATTTAATTTAGTGGGCTTTTGTTTATATAAGTAGTCTCTTTTTTAGTTTAATAATAATAATAATAATAATAATAATAATAATAATAATAATAATAATAACACACATAATAATGATAATAATAGCATATAACATTAATAATAATAATAAATATTTAATACACACAATACAAATACACATAATGGTATACACATACAAACGAATAAACAAATATTTCATACACATAATACGTACATATATATATATATATATAACAACATACATACACGGTCATATTTTATGTACAATTCATAAACATAGACACTAAACACACATATTATAAACACATATTAATATACCAAAACAACATATATAATAATAATACACATATATATAACATATACTATATATATAAGTGGCCAGACAAGAATAAGTGATTACAGCTGCCCCTTTTTGTTTGTCCTTATAGAACAAGGATAAAACAAAGATGAATAACACTAATTTTGTCCGGCCTTCCTGTCGACGATTTGTTCTTCCAAAATGGCTACGAACAAATCAAAGTATTTTTCCCAGAGCGGTCGAAAACAACTGAGTGGCACTAGTAACTTCGCTTTCCCTTCATGGTCAAAAAGCAAACCTGGTTCGAATAAATTGGTACGAACAAATACAAGTCTTGTTTTCCCGGAGCGGTCGAAAACAACTGGGTGGAATTGGTAATGTAACGCCCTAGTTTTGGGCCTAGATGTTTTAGACATCGGATCGGACCGGTCAGAAATGGTTCGAATCGTATTAGGAGGTTTAGGGAAATTAAGGATCGAGGAAGGATAAAAATATGGTAAAAATTGATAAAATCCTCTAAAATCATGTTTAAGGGGTTGGTCAAATCAATTTTACAAAATAAGCTTTGGAAGTGGTACATTTTGGGTAGAGACCAAAATGTAAAGTTTCAAAACTGTGGAAAAATGTAATTTCAAAAGAGGAGCCAAAAATCTTAGAATCTTTAGGGAGCTATGGTGCAATTACACCTTCCTTAAATTGACATGTGTTTAAAATGATTTTTGGTTGATTAAAATAAAAAGGATTTTATTTAATTAGTAAAATAGGAAATTGAGATTTCATTTCACGTAACTAACTTTCATTTTCAGCAAAATCATTTTCTCAACACTTTCTCCAGAATTCTTTTCTCCCAAACACTCTCTCTTTGATTTCCAAATCATTTCCAAGAGATCTCTTCAAGATTTTCAAGTCTTGTGAAGCTAAAACTTGTCCAACCTTAAGGAAGGCAAGGATTAGAGGTAAATCCCGTTTTTAACCTTCAGTCTAGGTTCTTTATTGAAATTCCCAAGATCTTTGGCTTCTAATTGTTGTTTTTGGCTGAGTTTTTATTATAGTTTTGATTTGAGATTTAAAATCTTACAAAAATATGATTTAAATCTTGATTTTTGGATTGGTATTGATGAGCTCTGTTTTGGATTGGTTTTAATTGAGTTTTGAGTTGATTATTATTTTGAAAAAGGGCTTTGATAATATAAATCCCGAAATCCTTGAGATCCTTGAGTTTCTTGATGGTTTTAGATGGGTTTTTGAGGTGTAATGATGAATTTTTGCTTGCTGGAGGTATAAGGAAGGGTTTAGGTTGTTTTTAAACATGTTTTTATGTTTAATAATGGTTGAAAGTGATGTATGTTGGTTGGGCTTGGTTTAGAAAGCAATCGATTGAGTTTTGGTTGTTTCGGATGGGTAAATTGGTGTAGTTTTGGTGAGCAATGAGTTTGTGCTTAGTTGCCTGTGTTGAAATGCATTTTAATGCATTTGGATCTCTGTTTTGATGCTCTAATAACATGGGATCTTTATCTAGAAGCAAACGAAGCATTTTTGGAGGCTTCAGAAGGTTATTTTTGTGTCGGCAAGCAAGGTTTCGCGTATCGGTGAGTGGAAATGGATTTTCCAGCTTTGTAACGCTTTGAGCATGGTCTTGGGAGCTTAGTGTAAGTTTGAAATACTTAGCTAAGCTCAAGAGTAAGTGATTCGAAAGTCTTTCTCAGAATGTGCTATGTTTTTGTTGGAAAAGGCACTTGAATTAAATGTGGTTTTAATTACTGTTTTAAAGCATGTTTTGAGCATTGATAATGCTTGTGTTTAATGCCATTTTGTTAAGGATGCACTTGGTAGGTGATCCTTGGATTTATGAGATGTATGAATTTGAGTTTAAGCATGTTCATGCTTGTGAAAATGACATTGTGACTTGTGCTTGTAAAATAGTGGAATAATGATGTTAAATGATTATATTGGCAAGTGATGGAAATGGTTTGTGGTTACTTTAATCGGATATAGTTAGCAGACTATAGGATTGGGTGCACCGTGAATAAAGTCGCCTTGAATGTCGAGGGGTTGTGATTGTATCGTATACTCTATCCAAGTACCCTAACGATTGAGGCTAAGATCACAACGGTGGATGGTTTAATCCCGTGTGTGGATCTTGTGGTTTGTGTCTCGTGCTCTCGTTAGTGGAATTATACAACTACCGATGAGTGGTGTTGAGGGGTTGTGATTGTACCGTTAAACTCCACCACGGGTGTTACAACGGTTGATGGTCTAATCCCGTGTGTGAGCCTTGTGTAGTCTGGTAGTGTGTATGAAGCGTGTGGCAAAACGCTTGTAATCCGCGTATCCGATTGTGTCAATTGTGTTGGTTTTGATATGGTTTGAGAATTGATCACTTGCGAGCCATTATAATGTTGTTGATTAATGATTTAAGCATGTGATGCTTGGGAATTATGCTAGAATGCATGTGATGCTTGGGAATTATGCTAGAATGCATGTGATGCTTGGTTTAAGCATGAGCAAAGGATTTTGCTGTTATTTTAATGATGCCATGAGCATGTGGTTTAAAAAGTGCATTGAGGCTTTAAAAAGCACGTTTAAAAGAAAGGCATGAGTTGGCGAATGATGATATTTCGGTTTTGTAAAATGCATTGATGAATGTTTGGTTTTAGCGATCCTCACTAAGCTTTATGCTTACGCTCGTTGTTTCATCAATGCAGAGAATTAAGCAATTGAGGCAGTGAGAAAGCAAGTGGATTCCAAGTATCTTTGACTAAGCAATGTATGTGGTTTTACCTTAGTGTAATAAGAGGCAATGGATGGGATTTCTACTCTTGGTTATATTTGGTGTTGTTAAACACCTTGAGCATGTTTGGTTTGCTTATTCGGTTTTGTAAATGGCCTTTGTGTATTGGTTTGAGCTTGAATTTGGTTTTTAGCTTTTTCGTTGTTTTGACATCTAGGAAGCTTGCAAGAATGATGCTAGGATATAACTTGTGCCTCGTATTAGTAGTCCTTGATGTTTACCCATGTTGTATGTGTGTTAGGACAAGTGTCAGAATGGTTCCAGAGTTGAAAACTTGTTTAAAACTAGCAATTTGGAAAGTTGCAGGCCCATGCATTTCGGAACGCCCTTATATGTTTCAGAACGGAGGGTTGTAATGACCATGGTGTTTCGGAACAAGAAGGCACGTTCCGGAACATTTCGCCATTGTGAACCAACGTATCGAATCGGGTTTCCTGGGGTTTTGTAACGCCCCCGTGTATCAAAACAATCATCCTTGTTTCAAAACGAACGTTCTGATATAGGGTTCTCTGTTCCGAAACACTTGATTGTTGGATGCTGAATTTGAATTGTTCCGAGTTCTTGTTTCTTACGTTTTGGTCCTTGAGTAATGATTATGTAATTGGTTGAGTTTGGATGGTCCGTTTGAGATGAGATTTGACATGCTGGCATGTTATATGACTAATTTTTTATTGGTAACTTTAAAATCTAGACAGTCCTTGTAATTCCTGAAATTTACAAATTAGTCCCTAAAAGTTAGATGAATGCAATTGAACCCCTAATTGAACTCTTTTCAGTGTCGTTTTCGCCTAATCGCTTTGATAATCATATAAAATAATAATGTGCATCTAGAAAAGATAAAAGGAAAAAGGGTCATTAATCGGGGTTAACTTTTACGAGTTGACTTTGGTTTTCTCCGTGTAATCTTCTTAGTTCAGGTCGGGCGTCTAGGCCGAGCTAAGGGGTTACATTTGTTGGTATCAGAGCCAAGTTACGAAAGAATTGGGGATGATGGTAAGTGAAATTGGTATGTTTTAATGCATGATTGTTTGGAAAAACATGTTTTGATTGAATGTTGGAGCTTATGCTATGCTTGATTGTTATAAATCATATGCGCGATAAATATGAATGTATGTTGATAATGTGATAAGGATGTATGTTGATTTCGGATGGTGTAAAACATGTTGATTATGAAATGCTATTGTATGCTATGTTATGCTTGAGGGAAATCGAGGTGCCAATTGCCTTATTACACTAGTTAAATGTTTTTGTGAACTTGGATCCTTGCTTGAGGCTGGCCTAAATCATGGTTTGATTTGCTTTAGATGTTATGCCTTGTTAAAAATAGCACTATGGGTCCGAGGAGAGAGCTTAGATCAAATACAATTGTGCATGCGGCTGAGCAGGGCAATCAGGGGATTGAGAACCCAGCTGATGAGACTTTACCTCCGCCACCACCGGGAGGTGGAGAGCTGGAGCAACAAGGAAAAGCAAGCTGTGGTAGCCGGAGCGCATGTCCAGGCCCTTGCAGCTGGGCCTGCGGGTTTGCCTTTGGAAAGGCCGAGGAGTTTAGGAGTTGTGAAGTTCTACGGAATGTCTCCTGAGGCGTTGGAAGCCTGGTTAGCTAGCACGATCCGTATTATGGATCAGATGGGATGTAATGATGTGCACAAGCTGGGATGCGCAGTTTCTTTGCTCCAAGTTGACGCTTATAGTTGGTGGACGACTATCACCGCTGGTATGGAACCCAACGAGGTAGATTGGGAGTTTTTTTAGAAGTTTCTATAAGAGGAAGTATCTTGGTGTGAGATACTTGGATGAGAAGAAGCGCGAATTCATGTCGCTTGTTCAGGGAAATCTCTCAGTGGCTGAGTACGAGGTCCAGTTTGTACGTTTGAGTCAGTACGCCTCTAAGTTGATGCCGAGTGAGAGGCATTGTTGTGATCGCTTCCGGTATGGGCTAGTGCAGGAAGTCAAGACCTATATGTTGGCTACAAACTACACAAATTTTGATGTGCTTGTATGTCGAGCTAAGGACATCAAGCATAACTTGGGTATGTCATCTCGTGGAGGTGGTTCTAGCTCTGGTAAAAGAGCAGTCGAGTCTAGTTCTGGTGGTGGGCGGAACAAGAGAGGTCGAGATAGGAGATATCAACCTACTGCTAGGCGAGGTAATGTTGGACATGGTGCACCGGCTCAGGGAGACAAGATGAGGGCAGAACAGAACACGTACTAGACGTGTAGTTCTCGGGGTCATCTGCGGCGAGATTGTCCTCGTGCGACTAGGGAGGCACATGCTCCTATTGTGGTAGCAGGGAATTCTTGCTGGAATTGTGGTTCAGCAAACCATTTGAGGCGTGAGTGTCCTCTGTTGGCTGGTGGAGGCCAGGGACGTGCACCTGTTGTGGCTGCACCTCAGAGAGGTCGTGGGCGCGGTCGAGGGAATTTCCAGAGGAGAGATGAGGGTCAGCATGGTATTGCTCATGTTGTAGCAGTTCTGTCTGAGGGAGGCGATCCTGCGAGGGTCTATGCTCATCGCGAGGAGCGCAAAGATACCGATGTCACCGCAGGTACCTTTATTCTTCAGTCTTTATCATTGTTGGCTTTGATTGATTCTGGATCCACACATTCATATATCTTGAGTGAGCATGCACATTTTCTTGATATACATGTTGAGTTGCTTGAGGTAGGAATGCAAGTGACTAGTTCTTTTGGTGAGACTGTAGTCACTAGGAAGTTGTATCGGAGGTGTCCCTTATCTGTTCAAGGCCATGTTTTTCTTGTGGATTTGATGGAGTTACCCTTTTATGGGTTTGATGTGATCCTTGGTATGGATTGGTTTTCTGGGCATAGAGCGGTGGTTTACTTTGATGTTAAGCGAGTCACCTTAAAGCTTGCCGATGAATATGAGGTTGTGATAGTAGGCGAGAATGTGAAATTCTTGTCTAAAGTGATTTCGGCTTTGGAAGTAAGCCATATGCTAAGGTTGGGATGTGAGGCTTATCTTGCGTATGTGATGAAGCCTGGTACAAAGGATGTACGTGTGCAGGACATCAACACTGTTTGCAATTTTTCGGGTGTATTTCCGGAAGAATTGCCTAGGTTGCCGCCAAACAGAGAAGTTGAGTTTGGTATCGAGTTGTCTGAGAATACGACTCCGGTGTCCATTGCTCCTTATCGCATGGCGCCTAAAGAGCTGAAAGAGTTGAAGACGCAACTTCAGGAGTTGATGGGTCAAGGATTCATCTGGCCGAGTGTGTCACCTTGGGGTGCACCGGTGTTGTTTGTAAAGAAGAAAGATGGGACAATGTAGATGTGTATAGATTATCGACAGTTGAACAAGTTGACGATCAAGAACAAATACCGTTTGCCAAGGATTGATGATCTCTTTGATTAGTTTCGAGGAGCCTCGGTGTTTTCTAAGATAGACTTGAGGTCAGAGTATTACCAGTTAAAGGTGAATGATGTGGACGTACCTAAGACGGTTTTTCGGACAAGGTACAAGCATTATGAGTTCCTAGTGATGCTGTTTGGTTTGACCAACACACTTGCTGCTTTCATGGACATGATGAATCGTGTGTTCCATGAGTTCTTAGATCAGTCTGTGGTGGTATTTATCGATGATATCCTTGTGTACTCTCGTAACAAGGAGGTTCATGATAAACATCTAAGGATAGTGTTACAAGTGTTGTTAGAGAACCAGTTGTATGCTAAGCTAAGCAAGTGTGAGTTTTGGCTTAAAGAGGTGGTCTTCCTTGGGCATGTTGTATCGGCTGAGGGTATTCGTGTTGATTCGCATAAAGTAGAGGTTGTGATGAGTTGGAAGGTACCTAATTCGGTGACAGATGTACGAAGTTGTCTTGGTTTAGCTGGGTATTACCGTAGGTTTTTCGAGGGTTTCTCGAAGATTACTGCACCTTTGACCAAGTTGTTGCAGAAGAATGTTCGCTTTGAGTAGACATATGCGAGGCAACAAGCTTTTGAGAAGCTGAAGGAAGCTTTGACGCAAGCTCCTGTTCTGATTCAGCATGAGTCTGGAAAGGAGTTTGTAGTCTATAGTGATGCCTCCATTGTTGGTTTGGGCTGTGTGTTGATGCAGGAGGGTATGGTAGTAGCCTATGCATCTAGGCAGTTGAAGGTGCATGAGCGTAACTACCCTACTCACAATCTTGAGCTTGCAACTATTGTATTTGCCTTGAAGATTTGGAGGTATTATCTGTATGGTGAAAAGTGTGTGGTGTTCACGGATCATAAGAGCTTGAAGTATCTTATGTCTCAAAAGGAGTTGAATCTTAGGCAACGTCGTTGGGTGGAGTTGCTTAAGGATTATGATCTGTCGATTGAGTATCATCCGGGAAAGGCCAATGTTGTGGCTGATGCTTTGATCAGAAAAGTGGTTGTGGAGTTGAGGGCGATGTTTGCTCGCTTCAGCATATCGCGAGATGGTGGTCTTGTTGCTGAATTGCAAGTGCAACCATCACTGATTCAGTTGATCAAGGATAAGCAGTTGCTCGATGATTCTCTTGTTCCCCATGTTCAGAACATTGCGAAGGGTAAGCCTTCAAATTTCAGTTTTAATGATGATGGTGTTCTGTGTTTTGGGAGTCGAATGGTGGTGCCAGATGATGTTGTGTTGAGGCACACTATTATGACTGAAGCTCATAGTAGTCCTTTCGCTATGCACCATGGTAGTACAAAGATGTATCGTGGTTTGAATGATGAGTACTACTGGGTGGGGTTGAAAAAGGATATTGCCGAGCTCGTTAGCAAGTGTATGGTGTGTCAGCGAGTAAAGGCTGAACATCAGGTTTCCTCTGGGTTGTTGCAACCTTTGAGAATTCCAAACTGGAAGTGGGAAAGGATTACCATGGATTTTGTGTATGGATTGCCGTTGTCACCATCAAAGAATAATTCAGTTTGGGTGATTATTGATCGCCTCACAAAGTGTGCACATTTCTTGCCTGTGCATACTACGTATACCTTTGATAAGTTGGTAGAGCAGTATATTGCTGAGATTGTGTGGTTGCATGATGTGCCAAAGTCCATAGTGTCGGATAGAGATACGAGGTTCACATCAAGTTTTTGGGAATGTTTGCATCAAGCCTTGGGTACACGGTTGAATTTCTGTACTTCTTATCATCTTCAGACAGATGGACAGTCGGAACGTGTTATCCAGGCACTTGAGGACATGTTGAGATGTTGCGTTATTGATTTTTAAGGTTCATGGGAGAAGCAATTGCCTTTGGTTTAGTTTGCTTACAACAATAGTTACCAGGCAAGCATTCAAATGGCTCCATACGAGGCTTTGTATGTGAGAAAGTGCAAAACGCCTCTTTGTTGGGCGGAGACGGGGCAGAAGTTGGTTTTGATGCCGGCTATGTTGAAAAGAACCACCGAGAAGTGGAAGCTCATTTGTGAGCGTTTGAAGGCAGCATCGGATCGGAAAAAATCTTACGCGGATCTGAAGCGTAAGGAGATTGAGTTTGCGGTTGGCGAACGTGTGTTCTTGAAGGTATTGCCTTGGAAGAAGGTGATGAGATTTGGGCGTAAGGGTAAGCTTAGCCCGAGGTTTATTGGACCATATGAGGTTGTGGAGTGTATTGGTCCTGTGGTATATCGGTTGAGGTTGCCTCCCGATCTGGAAAAGATTCATGATGTGTTTCATGTCTCGATGTTACGGAGCTACAAATCGGATCCTTCACATGTGATGCCTGTTGAGAAGATAAAGTTGAATCCGGATTTTTCTTACGACGATGAACTGGTGAAGATTCTGGATTCGAGCAGCAAAGTTCTTCGTGGCAAGACGATAGAGCTTGTGAAGGTGTTGTGGTGACACCGAGGAGTTGAGGAGGCCACTTGGGAAAGCAAGACGGACATGTTGAAGCAGTTTCCGCACCTTTTCCCTTCATGTAAAAGTTTCGGGGACGAAATTTTCTAAGTGGGGGAGAGTTATAACGCCCTAGTTTTGGGCCTAGAAGTTTTAGACATCGGATTGGACCGGTTGGAAATGGTTCGAATTGTATTAGGAGGTTTAGGGAAATTAAGGACCGAGAAAGGATTAAAATATGGTAAAAATTGCTAAAATACTCTAAAATCATGTTTAAGGGGTTGGTCAAATCAATTTTACAAAATAAGCTTTGGAAGTGGTACATTTTGGGTAGTGACCAAAATGTATAGTTTCAAAACTGTGGAAAAATATAATTTCAAAAGAGGAACCAAAAATCTTAGAATCTTTAGGGAGCTATGGTGCAATTACACCTTCCTTAAATTGACATGTGTTTAAAATGATTTTTTGGTTGATTAAAATAAAAAGGATTTTATTTAATTAAATTGGTAAAATAGGAAATTGAGATTTCATTTCACGTAACTAACTTTCATTCTCAGCAAAATCATTTTCTCAACACTTTCTCCAGAATTCTTTTCTACCAAACACTCTCTCTTTGATTTCCAAATCATTTCCAAGAGTTCTCTTTAATATTTTCAAGTCTTGTGAAGCTAAAACTTGTCAAACCTTAAGGAAGGCAAGGATTGGAGGTAAATCACGTTCTTAACCTTCAATCTAGGTTCTTTATTGAAGTTCCCAAGATCTTTGGCTTCTAATTGTTATTTTTGGCTGAGTTTTTATTATAGTTTTTATTTGAGATCAAAATCTTGAAAAAATATGATTTAAATCTTTATTTTCGGATTGGTATTGATGAGCTCTGTTTTGGATTGATTTTAATTGAGTTTTGAGTTGATTATTATGTTGAAAAAGGGCTTTGATAATATAAATCCCAAAATCCTTGAGATCCTTGAGTTTCTTGATTGTTTTAGTTGGGTTTTTTAGGTGTAATGATGAATTTTTACTTGCTGGAGGTATAAGGAAGGGTTTAGGTTATTTATAGATGTGTTTTGATGTTTAATAATGGTTGAAAGTGATATATGTTGGCTGGGCTTTGTTTAGGAAGCAATCGATTGAGTTTTCGGTTGTTTCGGATGGGTAAATTGGTGTAGTTTTGGTGAGCAACGAGTTTGTTTTTAATTGCTGGTGTTGAAATGCATTTTAATGCATTTGGATCTCTGTTTTGATGCTCTAAAAATAGAGGATCTTGGTCTGAAAGCAAACAAAGCATTTTTGGAGGCTTCGGAAGTTGATTTTCGTGTCGGCAAGCAAGGTTTCGCGTATCGGTGGGTGGAAATGGTTTTTCAAGCTTTGAAACGCTTTGAGCGTGGTCTTGGGAGCTTAGTGTAAGTTTGAAACACTTAGCTAAGCTCAAGAGTAAGTGATTCGAAAGTCTTTCTCGGAATGTGCTATGTTTTTGTTGGAAAAGACACTTGAATTAAATGTGGTTTTAATTACTATTTTAAAGCATGTTTTGAGCATTGATAATGCTTGTGTTTAATTCCATTTTATTAAGGATGCACTTGGTAGGTGATCCTTGGATTTATGAGATGTATGCATTTGAGTTCAAGCATGTTTTTGCTTGTGAAAATGGCATTGTGATTTATGCTTGTAAAATAGTGGAATAATGATGTTAAATGATTATATTGGCAAGTGATGGAAATGGTTTGTGGTTACTTTAATCGGGATAGTTAGCCAGCTATAGTATTTAATGCACCGCGAATAAAGTCGCCTTGGATGTCATGGGGTTGTGATTGTACCGTATACTCCATCCAAGTACCCTAACGATTGAGGCTAAGATCACAACGGGGGATGGTTTAATCTCGTTTGTGGATCTTGTAGTTTGTGTCCTGTGCTCTCGTTAGTGGAGTTATACAACTACCGATGAGTGGTGTTGAGGGGTTGTGATTGTACCTTTAAACTCCACCACGAGTGTCACAACGATTGATGGTCTAATCCCGTGTGTGAGCCTTGTATAGTCCCGTAGTGTGTATGAAGCGTGTGAAACAACGGTTGTAATCCGTGTATATGATTGTATCAATTGTGTTGGTTTTGATATGGTTTGAGAATTGATCACTTGTGAGCCAATAAAATGTTGTTGATTAATGATTTAAGCATGTGATTCTTGGGAATTATGCTAGAATGCATGTGATGCTTGGTTTAAGCATGGTCAAAGGATTTTGCTGTTATTTTAATGATGCCATGAGCATGTGGTTTAAAAAGTGCATTGAGGCTTTAGAAAGCACGTTTAAAAGAAAGGCATGAGTTGGCGAATGATGATATTTCCATTTTGTAAAATGCATTGATGAATGTTTGGTTTTAGCGATCCTCACTAAGCTTTATGCTTACGCTCATTGTTTCATCAATGCAGAGAATTAAGCAATTGAGGCAACGAGAAAGCAAGTGGATTCCAAGTATCTTTGACTAAGCAATGTATGTGGTTTTACCTTAGTGTAATAAGAGGCAATGGGTGAGATTTCTACTATTGGTTATATTTGGTGATGTTAAACACCTAGAGCATGTTTGGTTTGCTTATTCAGTTTTGTAAATGGCCTTTGAGTATTGGTTTGAGCTTGAATGTGGTTTTTAGCTTTTTCGTTGTTTTGACATCTAGAAAGCATGGCTATAGTCCTAGAGCTTGCAAGAATGATGCTAGGATATAGCTTGTGCCTCGTATTGGTAGTCCTTGATGTTTACCCATGTTGTATGTGTGTTGAGACAAGTGTCAGAATGGTTCCGGAGATGAAAACTTGTTTAAAACCAACAATTTGGAATGTTGTAGGCCTAGGCGTTTCGGAACGCCCTTATTTGTTTCGGAACGGAGGCCTATAATGACCATGGTGTTTCGGAACATGAAGACATGTCCCGAAACATTTTGCCACTGTGAACCAACATATCGAATCAGGTTTCCTGGGGTTTCAAAACACCCCCGCGTATCAAAATGGCCATCCTTGTTTTGAAACGGCCGTTCTAATACAGGGTTCTCTGTTCCGAAACACTTGACCGTTGGATGCTGAATTTGAATTGTTCCGAGTTCCTGTTTCTTTCGTTTTGGTCCCTGATTAATGATTGTACAATTGGTTGAGTTTGGATGGTCCGTTTGAGATGAGATTTGACATGCTGGCATGTTATATCACTAATTTCGGATTGGCAACGTTAAAATCTGGATAATCCTTGTAATTCCTGAAATTTACAAATTAGTTCCTAAAAGTCAGATGAATGCAATTGAACCCCTAATTGAACTCCGTTCGCTGTGCCGTTTTCGCCTAATCGCTTTGCTAATCATATAGGATAATAATGTGCATCTAAAAAAGATAAAAGAAAAAAGGGTCGTTAATCAGGGTTGACTTTTACGAGTTGACTTCAGTTTTCCCCGTGTAATCTTCTTAGTTCGGGTTGGGCGTCTAAGCCGGGCTAAGGGGGTTACAGGTAACTTTGCTTTTCTTTCGTGGTCAAAAAGCAAACCAGGTGTCCCAAATGACTTTGCTTTCCCTTCATGGTTAGAAAGCAAGTTGGTACGAACAAATACAAGTCACATTTTCCCGGAGCGGTCGAAAACAACTGGGTGGCACTGGTAACTTTGCTTTCCCTTCGTGGTCAAAAAGCAAACCATGTGACCCAAATGACTTTGTTTTCCCTTCACGGTCAAAAAGCAAGTTGGTACAGACAAATACAAGTCACGTCTTCCCGTAGCGGTCGAAAACAACTGGGTGGCACTGGTAACTTTGCTTTCCCTTCGTGGTCAGAAAGCAAACCAGGTGTCCCAAATGACTTTGCTTTCCCTTAATGGTCAAAAAGCAAGTTGGTACGAACAAATACAAATCATGTTTTCCCGGAGCGGTCAAAAATAAGTGGGTGGCACTGGTAACTTTGCTTTCCTTCGTGGGTAAAAAGCAAACCAGGTGTCCCAATGACTTTGCTTTCTGTTCTTCCCAAAGTGGTAGTGAACAAATAGCAACTCTTCAAATGGAGGTTCCCTTCGTCTTGGAACCTTTTGGATAAGCCATAAGCCAAAATAAGGGTTTCCTTTCTTTACGAGTTTGGGCAGATAGGCTAATTTTCTTCTCTTTTCTAAAAGAGTTCGTTGTCCTGTCTCTTCTGCTGTGAAGTGACAAGTTTGAAATTCTTTGCTTCGTAATCTTTGCGGGTTCTTACTCCTTTTCTGGAAGGCACCCGATTTATCTTTCAAATCTTTGTGAAAATAGATAAAATGCTATGACGGAATGAGTTAGCATGCTTCCTACTTATGGACGCCTAACTAAGTTTGATGTATTAAATCATTTTTATAAATGCTAGGGAAAACTTCCGCGGGTTGTTTTTGCTGCTTTGCCTCCATCAAAATTGGTGACGTCGTAAATCAACAAGAATTCCATCTTTTGCAACTTTTTTGAACTAATCACAACCTTTGTTGACTGAACTTTTATGTTATTTATCAAACCTGACAACAAGAACATTATCATCTCATAAAACCCTTTGTAAGTGACTTCTGATCTTTTCAAAGCAAGGGCCTGTGATCCTATAGCTTCCATCTTCACTTACATGAGAATGATACTCATATGTCTTGCCAGATTTCTACTCGCGTGACTTAACATGATCACCTGTAGTATACTGTCTAAGTAGAAAATCCCAGACCTTTTCTTCAAACTTATACATTGCCAAATTCTCGCAGCTTCTAATTTCATCCGCAATGATTACTTCTTCTAGCCTGTTTTGCCCATGGATTAGAAAAGCTTTACAAAATTCCAACTTCCCCTAAATCTACCAATTGAGAGCTCGGTCCTTCTCCCGATGCCTACCTGTGAAACATTACCCTATTTAACTCGGGCTCAATTGTCGTCTTCTTGTTGGCTTTTCGCGCATGCCCCTAACTTTCCTTGGGGTCCGATCTTTAACTGAAGCCTTACCAATAATTCTTCGTTTTCAAGTGCGCAAAAAAGTCCAAGACGGTGGTGTAAAATCCCCAAAGACTCCATAAAAAATGATCAAGCTGTAAATCCCCAAAGCTAACAGATTCATTTTCATAACCTCCTCTAGTTGATAAGAGGTATAAAAAGATGGTGTTGTCTCACAGCTCGGTGCTTGAGACCTTCTCCCCGGAATCCTAAATGTCCAGGTCAGTTTCCGTCTTTTTCCCATTAGGTCTTTCTTTCTTTTTTCTATCTCAACATTGGGGTGGGCTCGTCCTTAAGTCCTTGAACTTTTCTTCCTCAAGTTTAATCTTCATTTTGGATGGGCATCTTGGTGAAGGTTGGCCTCGAAACCTTGCACTTCTCTGTCATGCACTCTTGTTGCCCCATAAATGGTATTCATCATCTAATCTCAATGTTGGGCATCCAGATAGGTCCCTTGTGGGCACAAAAAGTCAGTCCGCTTGTCATTTCAATGCAAGAGACAAAATAACTTTATTATACATACATGTATACATATTTTGCAAAACAGGGCAAGCAATGTTTCCTGAAAATCAATCTTTGGTTTTGGAAAAAGAGATCAACCCAAGTGAAACTTTTTGTTTATAAGATCACGAATGTTATGAGGATACATAAACATGTGAAATCCTTACTGAACTATTAAGCTTTCGAGAGGAACAACCCCCAGACCTAATTTCTACCCAATTTAATGTGGCTCTCTTTAACTCGCTAACTCACTGTGCCCCATCTTTCCCTCTCTTTTTTTTTTATCTCAATCAAGCATTAGAAGTATGACAATCCTTGAAGAAAAGTTAACCCCGATAGGCGGGATGTAAATGTAGCGACGTTTTTTTTAAAACATCGAGGTATCGCTACCCCTTTACTCCGGTGTCACTTAGAAGAACCAGGTTTTAATTCAAAGTGTGATTTTTTAGAAAATCGATTAAAATTGGAGTCACCACCGGCCTTTTAAAAGGTAGAGCGGACAACGAAAAATAAAACCAGATATTCGAAAAAAGGTTCGGGCGTCGGTTACACGCGGGGAAGGATGAGCACCCCCGTCGTGCCCAAAATTGGTACCAAAATCATTATCGCTTAATTAATATTAGACTTTGTGAATTAAAGTGACGAATAGTATCGAAATTTTTTTATACGGGTGAGTAGATTTTAAAAGTCTTAATATTCGAGAAGGAACATCCGAACCACCACCACTACAACTGGTACTGGCCTCGTTCGTTCCCGAATAAAAAAGACGTCGCATTACATTTTATATAATCCGATGCAACTTATGAGAATAAATAAACGAGACATGAAATAACGAATAAACAAAGCATAAAAAAACATGTGTACATGGTATTTGAGTACGTGAGCGAATATGGACATGAACAAGTGAAAATAGCGCTAAACAAATATTCGATAGGCAACAATCTAAACACGAAAAGCATGTACATGAAAACAAGTATATGAAGCGAGGAATCAATATACAATACGGTTCAAAATATTATAATATTATGCCATGTGAAAGCTACACAATAAAGCACCCCACACACATTTATACGTGCATATGTAACCAAGGGAAAGGAGGCAATGAAATGGTGACAGTACCCGAATGTATACATATGCATGGGTAAGTATGCAAAACATAAGGATATATATACATACATGCGCAAGTGCGAAAATAAAAAGAAAAAAAGGCAACCGTCATGCTTATTTATATATATGTCTAAATTACATATTGTAAAAGAACACGTACACAACCCATACGTCGAATGCATTTCAAACATGTATCACATGCAGAAACAAGCAACACGCACTATGACGATTCATGGTATACACAAAGGGGAAAAATTATCACATATATAAACGGCATGTATGAATGGAAGTCATTCAATCGGAAATTTCGATACGGGCATAAGCAAGCTTAAACAAAGTAAGGAATGAGTGTAGATATTCAAATATACACAAATAAGAGAGTGACTTTAATTTTTATTTTTGTATTATCTCTGAAATAGGGACCAAAACAGAATGTGAACTGAATTTTGGGTTAAAATTGAACTAAAAATCAAAACTGCCAAGAGGATTAATTTGTAAAAAAACCAAGTTTGGAGGAACTGAAACAAAGGAACTCTTTTAAGAGGAAATCGGGAGGTTAATTTCGAAATAAGGGGACCTTACGCAAATTAAGCCTAAATTTTCGGGACCGAATCAATTTGTTCAGGGACGAATGTGCAAGAAATTGGAAAGCTTTGAGGGTTAAGGACGTGATTTAGAAAAGCGGAAACACCTAAGGGGATATTTTAAAAATGCGGAAGGCTTAAAATTGATAGTGGGCCATTTTTAAAAGACATCAGGCAATATAAATACCCCTATTATCTCAAAATTTCCTCTTTTGACTGATTTTATTTGAGACCCAAAACCGTCTCCGAAAACCCTTCCCCTTTGACCACCGTTTAGGTTTTGGAAAATCAGAAAAGAGAAAACTTTTCTGGTACCGTTGGCCGTTAACCGGCACCGGTAACCACGAAAAACGAGAGGAAACTTTTTGAACCCTAGATATTAACCCCAAATCTCCCCATTTTTAGTTAGAAATTGCTTCGAACGAAAACCCTTAACCCACTGTACCAGAAGCTAACGAATCTCTCAAAGCGAATGGGCATTTCTCGGTGTCGGTTCACTCCCTACGGCCGTTGAAGGATTCGAAGATTGTCACCGGCGGGAAACGTCGACCGATAGTAGGGTAACAAATTCTGACTCTAACCCTCACTGTTTTTAGTTGATTTTTTGATGCATGCAACAAATCTGAAAAAAGGAAGAGGGGATACCTCTGAAAATGCTTCTATTGCTCAAGTTCGAAAGTTCCCCTTTTTTCTCTCTAGGGGTTTACAATTTTTTTCTCAGTTTTCTTTTATATCGAGACTACATCAAAGTAAAAGAAAATTAAAAGTACACTTCCTCTTTTTCGTTTCTGATTTCTGCCTTTGTCTAGTTGACCTGAGGTTTTTTTTGTCCATGAATCGCTTTTGGTCTTTTGACTGTCGTGTTTTTTCCTAGTGCATGCCGGTCTTGCCGAAACGAGAAAGAAGCGTGGTGGTGGCATAGAGCATGGGCGCGCGACAGGAGCAGAGGGGTCAGACTGGCCTTGGCACGCGCGCGTGGATAAGCCAAAGGGCCGCGCGTCGGGAGCGTGATGATTTGGGGCCGCTAGATGAGGTGCGATCCAACGACCACGATGAAGACGGCGTCAGATGGGAGACATGACGCTAGGGCTCCATGCTGGGACGAGATCTGGACCGTTAGATCTAAAATAGATCTGACGGCTACAAGCAAGTGCAGCGCGTCCTGGTGGTAACCCTAGGTAGGGTTTTGCTCGAGGCTGGATCTGGACCGTCAGATCACATCATGATCTGACGGTTGTGGGCTTGCGACGTGAAATCAAACCATGTGGCTTCTAGGGTTTCGTCCGAGATCCGATTTGGGCCATCCAATGGTATTCAATCTGACGGCTGGGGATGAAGCGCGACGCCTGACCTAATGGTAACCCTTGCTAGGGTTTTAGAGGGCTCGATCCGGACCGTCTGATCGCCACCAAATCTAACGGTCGTTGTCTGGCTGCGCAAGAGAGAAAGAATATTAGGGTTTTTTATGTGGGCTAAGGGTTATTGTATTATTTGGGCTCATCATGTAATGTTATTATTATTTTTATTGGGCTTTTGGTGTAAGTGGACTGTTAATAACGAAATTTGGGCTCTTCTTTATTCACTTTTCATTTATTTTATTTTAATAATAATAATAATAACAACAATAATAATAACAATAAACACTAACAATAAACAACAATAACCATAACGATGAAAATGTTTCAACATATGATATAATAATATAAGGATATAATGTAGCTTAATAATATGATAACACTAGTAATGTTTTGGTTTTTATTTTTTAATTGAAAAATAGTAAGTATATATATATATCATCTTTTTTTTTCTTTTTCCTTTTTCCTCTTTTCCCTTCTTTTCTTTTTTTTAAATAACAACAAAAAGCTCATTTTGTTAAGCACGATGTTAAAAACAAAATTTGAACGAGCTTGCCCCAGACAAAAATTAGTGATTACAATAATCTGAAGTCAAATTCACCTATCCATGTATGGTTGAAATGGTCTTTCAAGGCTTGTAATGTAGGCTATGGCTCATGTTTATGAAGGAAAGGATATGTAGGCTCGAATAAGTGTTTAAGGGTGATGAAACCAATGATCACTTCTTTCAACTAAAAGCTCAATTTCGTACTATCTGATCTGGATATGCTCAGATGAAATACTATCTTCTATTTTATTTTTATGGATCGCTCTAGACTGCCTACTTTCGGGTTTGCACCCTAGAGTTCATTTCCTTTCTTCTAGTGTAGCTTCAGATCAACTTGCATCTTCACACTATATTGATGCAGGTGATCAATCTTTCAAGGCCAGTTTTTGGATTCATATAGCCTTTCTCTATTTATCTCTCTCTTATTTTACAACTGCACTCTTCAACTTAGTGTTTTCACTTTCAACTTCTTCAACTTATGTGTTGGTGACTTTCAACTTGATTTTGATTGGCTCTTTGAGCACAAACTTTTCTTTCTATGTTTCCTTTCAATATTTTGCTGCTGATACGCATTTATTCTCCTTTATTGCCCCCTAATTCATGATGCATCATCCTCATAGCATAATTAGAATCCAATGCCATTCATTCATCCACAAACTTCTATCTCCTTTGACCCTGGTGTAGGGGTGATCCTTGGTTTAGGTTCATTGAAAAAAAATTATTAGGCTCAAACGGGGAAAACAATGGATATTTTTTTATTTTCATTCTGTGAAGGGAAATGAAGGAATGCCAAATGTCATCTCATACATGGATATCAAAAATAGTCTTCAGGTGGTAGATGTTTTAGGGTTATCACTTAATTCAAAGACCTTGAACAACAATGCTTGAGAGGAAAATTCACTTAATGGGATCTGCCCATTATTCTTGAACACTCATTATTGTTCCTCCCTTGGCCCGAATGGCACAGAAGGTGTTCATATTTGCTGTACTCTGACAACATTCAATTTTTTTAAATTAAATCCATTCTTGCATAAGGTATATACATATATGTTTGGGAAGACGAAAATCAAACCATAATAAAGATTAAAATGAAATCTTTAAAAATCAAAAAATATAAAAGGCTTGTCAGATGGAATGCACATGAATGTCTCTTTCATTGAAATTGAAACAAGTAAACATAACATAATCCCTTACAAAAGATCCTTACTATCTTCGAGCAACAATAGCAAAGTGCATCAAAAGGAAATGCAACACGCAAGGAAATGAACTCCTGAAACTAAAACTAGGAATCAGCACCTCCAACAGCCGTGTTCACCACCTTTCTTCTCAAATCTTCAGAATCCCGCTCTCAATCGGACTCTGAACCTTGTTCTTTAGAGATCTACAATTCTTCGTGGTGTGGCACGTACTTCCCACATGATAGCCACACACGACATTAGCATCATAACCATCGGGATAGGAGGGCTCTTCAGTTTGGACTGAACCGAAGCCAAAAGTTTTTTCTTGATAAGCATTGGGAGAAAATCGGTGTATGTTATAGGAACCAGATGAAGAACCCTCGATGGCTAAGAATACTGTCACAAACCCCTCCAACTGTTAATTTTATTTGTTTTACGAATGAATGCATGCAATGTGTTGTATGCACAACAGAGATATATAATTAAAGGTATTTAATAAAAGATGTACAATTAAAATGGATAGAAGCATTGATTCGACGAACATTCTCATTAAACAACTTTTCATGACGAAGATTAAGTCATGTTACGACGAGTAAAGAGTAAAAACTTTCACGCAGGGTACAACTGCAACTTGAGTTCCTTCTTCGCCAATAACTAGGTTGACTTTGCTCATCTTGTGGTCAGTCTTAAGCTTCGAGATTCTTTAACTCGCCATTACAGACTCTTTCTTCCGTTATGAAAGTCTTAAATTTCAAACTGTTCTCGAATCAATATTTCATGTGAAATGCTAGGAATATGCACATCGAGAATTGAACAAGACAAGAAAACAAAATAATGCTACTATGAGAATATGAATGAATGCAAAGAGCAACACTGAGTTTGGCGAATATCCTCGTTAAACGACTTGCATTAATGGGATCATTGTTTCATTACATTGATAAATGAAAACCTACTACATGTGTGGTCCTTAGGTCATCATCTAGGTCAGTGATTTTCTCCAAGATCCGAATAACTTTCTTCTTTTTTCTTGGAAACTTTGTAGCATCTTTCATTAGGAATTGTAGCCTTGGGCGGTCTCTTGTATCTAATTTATCAAATAAGCTAACTTCTACTTTAACGGCAAGTTATAATTGCTCCAATGTTGGTATTTGGTACGCGTGACATGCCTCTTGGGAGGGGTCCCGCCGAACTTAACCTCTGAGGTGTACTGAAGCTAGAGTTGGAATTCCTTCATGCTTGAAGTGTTATTCCTTGCTCTAAATTGAGACTCAATCGTCGACTCAAGATGGAAAAGTGTCTGAGAACTTCTAATCTTGCTCTGGAAAGCTTCATTCTCGTTTGGCATGTCTCTCGTTGATCTTCTTTCCAGACTTGGTGTTTCTCACTTGCCGAGGTCAAATGAAGGTTGCTGGTTGTGAAACAACTGTTAGCTGAATTCCGAAGCCCTGTCAAGGCTTGAAGTAGCAATTGATTGATCGGATGTCTCAACCCGGCCATATTGCTAAGTTATGTGTTCATGAGAGTCTTGGTTGATGTCGCAGACCTAAACCCAGCAGAACTACTGCCCCTGTCATGTAATTGCTCTCCTTCAGACCGTATTCGTACATCAGAGTTCTTTTCACTATTGCTACGAACCAAATCTCCCATTGATCTGGTCTTTAATTTTAGACTATTTTCGGCTCAATGTGCTCTTCTGATATGACATAATATGAAAATAAAAGGATAAAAAGAAGAAGGACAAAACGAAAAGAAGCGTAAGTCACGAAACAACAATAAATGTGAAAATGTAAAAAAAAATACCAATAGATTAAGCCAAAGGTGAACACATAAAGAAAGACCCCTAACCACAAAAAAATTCTAGTTTGTTATGGTTACCCGCATGGCTCTAATGTGTGGGTTTTCCTATATTCTCACACATGAGTTTGGTTCTAATTAAGGGTACCCGAACCTATCTTATTACCTACTAGGGCAACAAGAACCCCAATTCTGGCCCATTACAAGCTTGCGATTTGGTTTCAGTTCGAGGGAAAGCACAACGTAATGACGTGGAGGGTTGCTCACATGTCAAAGGCGTGGAATCCGGAAGTGAATTATCGACCCGTGGAGGGCTACTCACGTGGGTATGGGCATTTCACTCCCACTTAAGGGACGGAGCTCGGGTATAGAGCTTGATGATCATGATGTAGCACATGTCGGTGATTCCTTTGAAATTAAATGAAAAATTAATCTGATGACCACCAATTATCAAAGCCCGTTCAATTTGGATCAAATTCCACTTAAGTACCCTAAATTAACATCCATTTAAATTTAAATCGTTTCTTTTGATTAAAAACTACAAATATTTTTTCGGCCTAGCTCTCTTTTAATTTTGTAAAATAAAATATCTCTTTTATTTTTGTAAAACAAAAATACGTCCCCAACGTAGTTGCCATGTTGTAGCGACATTTTTTCAAGGTCAAAATCGAAAATCGTTCACGAGTTATTTAATTTATTTTGTTTTTAAAAATTTACTTCTTCTTTTTTTATGAAAATGATAAAGTTTAAAACATCGATTTTTTTAACAGAAAAGGTTTTGGAGTCGCCACCGATCACTTAAGTAGGCCGGACACCATAATACTAGAGATTCATTTTGAAAGGTTTCGAGAGCTGGTTACGCGTGGGGAAGGATTAGCACCCCCAACACGCCCGGAAATCGATACCAAAATATTTATCGCTTTTAATCGAAGGAAATTGTTGAAATTTAAAATAATGTAATTTAATGTACTTAATTGAAAATTGACTTCAATTGAATGGGCTTTATCAAATTATCAGACTCAAATTAATTAGACATTTACTTAATAAGGATGAGGATACATCAGACCATAGATTAAACCGATATCGAATAATCCCGACTGCCGTGTTAATTTATGGTTCGACATTTGTATGTCACCTTTATGCATGATGCAAACATTTAAACATGATGTCATGATATTGTCAATTTTAATTATAATTTACCTTAGGACGGTAAAGATAATCCAAATATTTGGTCAACATCCTTTAAACTCGGATTGTTACGACACAAATACTAAGATTAATAGCTATCTCCTTTTTATGATTTAAATTTATTAATGCAAGATTAACGAGTCATATGAATTACAATTAAAGAATGACAAACAAAAACCTGAAAATAAACACACAAGGACTCAAATAAACATGAAGTAAAAAAAAAAAGCACAGGTATATATCACACAAACAGATGAGAGCATAAGGCAAATAGTAAAAGGTGCCCCGTATGCTACACATAATTAAATAGTATAAATATATCATAATAATATAGAATAAAACTATATATAAATAAAAAAACATATAACTATGACATATATGCGCATAAAAATATGTATATATACAAGCCCTGAATATATGAAAACTATGCGGTATATATACATGATATGTAAAACATGATTATGTATATAATCTATATCACACAATTAGGTAAAAAAAAACTATATATATAGAGGGTTAGATCAAGTTACACTGTCTAAAACGCAATTATTTTTACACAGTTTTTAGACTGTTGGATGATGGTAATTAAAGACCCAGATTATTTCTTTATCTTTTTTTCCAAATGATAATCTTCACATTTTTTTACTGTTAATCTCATCCATACATTTCACTCATCCAATAGTCTTAAATTAATGTAAAACTAAATGAGTTTTACACCATTTAACTTGATCTCATCCCATATATATATATATATTATTTGGTAAAAGGAAAACAATAAAAAAGGAAGTTTGACTATAAAAAATCTAGTTTTGAAACAGTTAACTAAAATATAGTACTATTTTTTTTTACTAAAACTAAAATATACTAATTAAATTAAAGAAACACTAAACATTGCATTTAACTTAAAGGAAAAAAAGGGCAGAGATTTTTCACTTTCACTTTCACTTTGAGTTTCCTTTGAACCAAAACTAAAACCCAACATCATATGCTTAGGGATGGGAATTTCACCCGGACCGACGGGTTTCGACACGACCTGATCGGGTCGGGTATTTTTATGAAAAAAATCAGGTTCGGGTCGGGTAAGGTCGAATTTTTGTGTAGGGTGAGGTCGGGTCGGGTTCGGATTTTAGGTCCCTAAAATTAATTTTTTTTCTATAGGTCGGGTCGGGGTCGGGTTTAGAATATTTATTTTCAGGCCTGGTCGAGTTTTTTAAAGAATTGGATTGGGTCGGGTTAGGTTTTAGGATTATTAGTTTCGGGTCGGGTTCGGGTGGGCCAAAAACCCGACCCGACCCGTGCCCATCCCTACATACGCTTTTAACGTTGCAGCCTTCGCTCTTTGTGCCGCCACCACTGTCCCGATGATTTATCTAGCAAATCGAAGCAACCCTCTAGAAGCTTTTCTTATGGGTACGTATTACACGTAATACGTACATACATATACATAACATCATACACACGATTATATTTTATATACAATACATAAACATAGACACTAAATACACATATAATGAACACATATTAATATACCAATATATATATATAATAATACACATATATATAACATATATTATATATATACGCATCCGGACAAAAATAAGTGATTACATTCGGGACAATCAAAATTATTCATCATCTAATTGAAGAAGCTTTTCTTATTTCTTGCCCCAGTATGGCGGTGATCCTTGGTTGGGAAACGTCAAATATCATGTCATACACAAACATCATCGAGGGAGAGTAGTCTTCAGTTGGATAGATGTTTGGAGTTAACATGATATTCAAAAAACTTAGACAACAATGCTTCAGAGGAAATAATCACTCAAAGTTTGTGTTTTGGGCCTTTCAATCACACTCTAGCACACTCAATGGTCCTTCTGTTGACCTAAGTGGATTGGAAGATAAGTCACATCCCCCTCATCTTCACATCATTTGATTTTCTCTAGACACAAGATTGCTCGGATCAACCGTTGAATTGGAATCGATGCCGCTCCTGGAAAACATATATGTATGTATGTGCAAAAAAAAACTCATGACAATTCATAAATTTTGAGAAAATTTACAAAAATGCATCATTCATTAAAAACAAATAGACACATGCCCTTACAAAAGATTCCTTTTTACCTTCAGGCTTAGGCAATAGGTGTATTACTCAAAAATAAATTTAAACTACAAACACCTTCTAAAAAGAAATCGGCATCTCCTCAAAGGTCGTTCATTCTGATCTTTGCATGTTTTTTTCAACTTTTGTCAAATGGTCATTCATTTCTTTAGCTCTGTTTCGAGTGAAAAACGGATGCTGACTTGGCTAACTCGAATGCCCCAAAATCACTGTGATTGAAAATCTCTCAAAATTAGAAGCTCGATTAAGAAATGGTTATGCAATATGATGTGATACAAATGTATGAAAAATGAGATGTTAATGCGATGCAAAAAAAGCATGTTAGTACGAATAGAATAATCAATAATGTATTGCAAAAAGGTATAGGACTTATGGGTTAACATGCTTTATTCGAATAAAAGCAATCCTACCCAATCATACTTTTCTACCCGCATGCTTTGAACAAAAAGTAGGTCCTACCCGAACATGCTTTCTACCCGCATTCTTGTTTTGCATAAATATAGGCATGGTATCTTTCATAATTTATTACGAAAAAAATAAAAAAAATAAACAATACTGAAATGAAAGAGCATAATTAAGAGATTAAAACCCCCATCTTTCTCTACCATGCACCTAACGGGTGACTTTCTAAATGGGTAGAGGTTCAGTATGGCTCTAAACAAGGCAGGTTCATACGGTTCATTACACGTGGTTTTGGTTCTAAAATAACGATACTCGAATTATCACTAGGACATCGATTCAGGAGGATATATTTCCCTAGGTTTGCACAGAGATGCAAAATCTCACGAATACAAATGTATAGATGTATCTCGGAAGGGATCCACTATCCTGCACAGAGGAGATACTTCACGAAGGAGTAGCTTTTCACCTCCAATTAAGAGGGACATAGTTCTGGTGTAGAGCTCATGATATGCAAGCTCATAAAACAAATTTTATAAAGTTTTTTTTTTTTGTAAAAATTTAAGAAATAAAATGGCAGGGATCACAAATTAAATTAAATCGAAGTCATAATTTCCATCTATCAAAATAAAAAAAATAATTGATTTGTGGCTTGACTCTCTAGAAAAAAAAAGTGTCCCCAGCGGATTCACCAAGCTGTAATAACGAGAGTCCCCACCAAACCTTTTAATTTAGGTGAGATTGGATCAACTGAAAATCTAGTTATTTTAATAAAACTTGGTTTTGTCATTTTGTTGAGTTGATCAAACAATTGCAAATGGCCAAGAGGGGGTGAATTGGCGATAAAAATTTTAAGGGTGGAAATTAGAAGAACAAAATTTTAGACACAAGGCAATTAGAGTGGTTCAAGTTATCCAATGAACTCTACATCCACTACCTTAGCTCCCACTAAGGATTTTCAACCAATCCACTAATTGATTCTTTCCCTTTCCTTGGATGAGGAGGAAGCCTTACAATTTTGATTAAGCTTTCTACCCAAAGCTTAATCCACTCACTTTTACAAAGAATAATTTTTGGTAAACTTTACAAATTCCTCTCTAAGGTGGATGTTTACCCAATTACAATCAAACACTCCCCGAACTCACAATAAAAATTACAATGAAAATAACTAAGGAGTTGGGTACAAAGATTTGACTCTAAAATAAACAAGGTTTGGTTTTGAGTGCTTTGATGTTGCTTGTAGGTTCAATAGTTGTTGTTGTGGCATTTGAGACATGTTTTTATACCCTTGCATTGATTTGTAGCTGTTTGGGTGGTTGAGATCATCAATAGAGTCGTTGGGCTGCAATTTCGCGCAATAAATGCTGCTCAACAACCTACCGTATCGGTACAGCTCGTAGGCGTATCAGTACCTGTCTCAAATAAGAAAGAGCTGTTGTGACTGAAAAATAGGGCGTATCGATAAGCTTGAAGGGGTGTATCGATACAGTTATACGCATCGATACAGATTTTGCTCATTGGAATCCTGAGTTTGGTTTTGATAAAAAGCATATCGATATGATCCATTAGCGTATCGATGCCGTTCAACGGTCATTTAAAAATTTAGGATACCAACTAACTGACAAGTCAACTTTCAAAAATTAAATGCAAGGATTTTGCAAAGGTCAACATATCGTATCAATACGGTGACATGTCGTATCGGTACGCTATAGCAAAATAATATTTTAATAAGAAAATTGTATTGATACGATTCAAATGCGTATCGGTACGCTATAGCTTAAGTCTTTCCCAGATGAATATCGTGTCAATACGGGGTTATACCGTATCGGTACGCTATGAATGATTAAAATTCCAGTATTGAAAAACCATATCGACACGCTTAAGTGTATCGATACGCTTGGGCGTTTTGTTGAAGTTTAGCTTGAAAACTCATTAAAAGACTTAGTTAAAATCGAACCTTTTAAATATGTTTTGACTTGAAATAATGTTTGGTTCAAAATGTCTTGTCAAAATGTGAGCCTTTGAAAATACTTAAAAATTTATTGTTTTACAATTTAGTCTATAAGTTAAGTTGTTATATCAAAATCAATTTTAGTTTCACAATCTCCCCCTTTTTGATATAACAAAACCAAAGATAAATTTTTAAGTTTTGAAACTTTTGAAAATCTTACTCCCCCTTAATTTAAGATAGGTTTTCAAAGTTAAGTTTCAATTTTTTTCAAAATTGGCTCTCTATAATATTTCTCCCCTTTTTTGTTAGACCAAACATAAAAGAACAAGGTAGGATAATAGCAACAAAATATAACTGAATTCAATTGCAAACACCAGAATTTAAAAGCAACAAATAGTTCAAAGTCATAAATCCAAACTTAAATCCTAATAACATAAAGGAAAAGCATAAAGTTCTAAAAGATAGGTGCATAAATAATGAAACTAAATGCTATGAGATGATATGCATAACTACTTGTTCCCACCATCATCGTCCTCTTCATCCTCATCATCTTGAGTAGGTTGATTCCTCCTAGATTGATTAAGCCAAGAACCATCGAAAGCGGTGAGAGAGACATCCATGGAGTTTTGTTGAAGAGCTATGGCTTTAACTTGATGCTCCAACGATGTGAAGCGAGCATCAAGACCCTTGACTCGATCTTCCAAGGATGTGAATCGAGTGTCAATGGCTGCAAACCCGACTTCTATGTTTGTGAATTTCTCATTAAGGAAAGAGAGTGTCCATGACGGAGGAAGCAATAGAAGCACCTTGAGAGCCTTGAAGAGCTTGTGGAGCATCGACTTGAGCATCTTGTCGAGGAGCTCGAGGGACACAATCCCATTCATTGTTGACATAGGAAAAGTGAGTATGAGAGAGGGAACACTCATCAATAGGTCGGCCAAGCGGTTCGAGATAGTCATGGGTGTAATCGATCTTTAGGGAATGAAATAAGTGACTCAACGCCGTAGAATAGTAAAAGGACTTTACTTGATCGGTGTGACGGTGTTGAACTAGGTAAACAAGGTCGGCAAACATGATTTGACAAAGGTTAGGGCACTTACCCTCACGAAAACACCTAATCCAAAAATTGTCTACTTGACGGATAATTAAAAATTTTCCACTCGATGGACGGAAAAACCATGTAATAATAAGATGAAGAATACGGGCATGAGCATTTAGAACATTGATGAAACCTAGAGGACCATGACCTAAGGAATTCTCATCATCAATCCCTATATTTCAAAACCAAAGGCTTTACAAAGAATATCTTGATCAATTTGAAATGTTGTGCCCATAAGATGTGACTCGATAGCAACAACGTGTTCTCTAGTTTCACTATGAATGCATATAGCATTGGAAAAGAAAATTGTGACCAAGTTTCGATATACAATGAGAGGAAGGTTTAAAAAGCTTATAAATTTCCATTGTCGAATCAAATGAAGGTATGCAAATTTAAAGCATTCGAAGTTTAAAAAAGGAATAGACACGACACGTTCTTCCCTAAGAGTAAAACCTTGAAAAAGTTTATAACGTGACATATCCGAAGGGGTTGGAAAACAATGTTGGTTTATGTAAGGAAGATTTGGTTTAGGGTTATCCTCATCATCCTCCACAGGATCGGAAGTAGAGGCCAAATATCGTTTCGCTTTCTTTTTCGGTGCCATAATCCTGAAAACATCAAAACAATTTGAATGTATGCAATTAACATCTCATTCAATCCAACAAAAAATTCCAATAATTCAAGGTATTTGAAAATGAATTTTAATGTTAAAAATATATACATGTATAAAAGAAAAGATTGGTTAAATTTTTTTCGAAAAACAATTTACAAAATATATGATACAAAATTATATTCGAATGAAAAAATTTTGGATTTTGAAAAGTTTTTGTAAAAACTTTAAAACCCATATCACAAATAAATGTTTTATACAATAATTAAGTTAAACCAACCAATAAAAACAAACGAAAATTAAAAAGAAAAAGGAAAAAGTTTATACCTTGATTTACTAGAATGGATGAATGGGTTGATGTGAATGCACAAAATTGCTAACAAATCTTGGCTTTGATGTGTTGATGAAAACCCCTCAAAGATAAAAGTGATTTTTCATTAAACAATTAAGTCTCCGTCGAAACCGTATCGGTAGGCTTGTAGAGCGTATCGATACGCTTTGCCCTAATTTTTAATTTGTTTTGAATACCGTATCGATACACGTGACCATATCGATATAGTTTGACCTGTATCACTTCCTTTGATGAACCCGTATCGATACGTTTTTAGCCGTATCGACACGCCTTTACCAGATAATGCAATTTTGACAGTTTAAGGTCCAAAAATCCAACTTTAAACGTCCCTAAATGCATGTGAATGACATATGAACAAGATTTAATGACTAAAATTAATGCATACTCCCCCTAGCAACATGCATAGAAGCAAAAAGAGGCATATTAACACAAGCATGAATATCAACCAATTTCAAGCAAATTTTTGACCATTTGGGACCTATAAGGGTCAAGAAAAGCTAGTTAAACCTAACTCTCTCCTAAGGGTCCAAAAACGCTCTTTATCTAAAGGTCTGGTAAATATATCCGCTAATTGGTTCAAGGTATCAACATATTCTAGAACAACATCATTTTCAACACATGGTCTCTAAAAAAATGATGTCTAATTTCTATATGTTTGGTTCTAGAGTGTTGGGTGGGATTCTTAGTGAGACAAATGACACTATTGTTGTCACACCTAAGGGGTATGACTTCTACTTGAACACCATAATATAAGAGTTGTTGCTTCATCCAAAGGACTTGAGCACAACAACTGCCTAAGGATATGTACTCCGCTTCGGTGGTAGATAAGGCTACGCTATTTTGTTTCTTAGAGAACTAAGATACGAGCATACTACCTAAGAATTGACATGTCCCGGAGGTACTTTTCCTATCTATCTTGCATCCCCCATAATCTACATCCGAAAAAGCATGAAGGCTAAAGGAAGAATCCTTAGGACACCAAAGACCTAAGTTAGGTGTGTCTCTAAGGTATCTAAAAATTCTCTTAATGGCTACTAAGTGTGATTCTCTAGGACTAGCTTGGAACCTAGCACACAAGCAAACACTAAACATAATATACGGTCTACTTGCGGTAAGGTAAAGCAAAGAACCTATCATGGATCTATAAAGCTTAGAATCAACACACTTACCTCCTTCATCTTTGTCAAGCTTTATAGAAGAGCTCATAGGGGTGGCTTGAGGCTTAACATTCTCCAAGCCGAACTTTTTGAGCATATCATTCACGTACTTTGCTTGATTTATGAAGGTGCCATCCTTCCTTTGTTTGATTTGGAGCCCCAAGAAGAATGAGAGCTCCCCCATCATGCTCATCTCGAACTCACCTTGCATTAGCTTAGAAAATTCTTTGCAATAACATTCATTAGTAGAACCAAAAATGATATCATCAACATAAATTTGCTCTACTAAGATGTCATTATTATAACTTTTTTATGAAATGTGTAGTGTCCACCTTACCTTTTTCAATCAAAAAGTTTGAAAGTCTTTCATACGAAGCTCTAGGAGCTTGTTTTAAACCATAAAGAGCTTTGGCTAGTTTAAAAACATGATTTGGACATTTGAGATCCTCAAAACTCGGTGGTTGTTCAACATACACTTCTTCATTTATAAAACCGTTTAGAAAAGCACTTTCTACATCTATTTGAAAAAGCTTGAATCATGGTAATATGCAAATGCTAGAAGCATCCTAATAGCTTCCATTCTAGCTACGAGCGCATATGTTTCATCAAAATCAATTCCCTCTTCTTGAGTGTAACCTTGAGAAACAGGCCTAGCCTTGTTTCTCACTATGTTACCACTCACATCTAGTTTATTCCTAAAGACCCATTTAGTTTCTATAGTATATTGATTACTAGGCCTTTCAACTAATGTCCATACTTTACTTCTCTCAAATTGATTAAGTTCTTCTTGTATGGCCAAAATCCAAAAGTCGTCTTTTAATGCTTCTTTGATATTTTTAGGCTCAATGCATGAAATAAATGCAACATGGTTCATTAATTTGAGAGAGGATCTAGTAGTTACCCCTTGGATGGATCACCCAAGATTTCACCACCTTTGGCATAGTTGAACTCCCTTGGGTATGCCACCTCCTTTTCCTCAAGAGCCAAGTCCTTCAAGGCTTCAAGAGGTGGATCTTGTGCATCTTCTTCTTTGGTTGGAATCTCATCCACCTTTGACGTTTGTCCTCCATCAATGGCTTCAATGATCTCTACATCATAATCATCACAAGAATCCTTCATCGAAAGGAGGTTATCATCGAAAACAACATGAATAGACTCTTCTACTACTAAAGTTCTCTTATTAAATACACGGTAGGCTTTAGAGTTTGAAGAATACCCTAAGAAAATAGCTTCATCACTTTTAGCATCACATTTACCTAAATTGTCTTTTCCATTGTTTAAAACAAAACACTTGCAACCAAATGGATGAAAATAGCTAATGTTAGGCTTCTTAGATTTTAAAATCTCATATGGCGTTTTCTTCAAAATTGGCATAATCATTACTCGATTTATAATGTAGCAAGCGGTATTTGTGGCTTCCGCCCAAAAACATTTAGGTAAATTATTTTCAAAAAGCATGGTTCTAGCAATTTCTTCTAAAGTTCGATTTTTCCTCTCACTACCCCATTTTGTTGAGGAGTGCGAGTTGCAGAAAATTTGTGACTGATCCCATTTTCATTTAAAAACTCTTCAAAACCTAAATTTTGAAACTCGATCCCATGATCACTTCTAATGTGAGAGATTTTAAGCTCAAGATCAATTTGAGTTATTTTTGAAAATGTGATGAATTTTTCTAAAGCCTCATCTTAGTACTTAAGAATAGAACCCAAGTAAACCTAAAATAGTCATCAACAAGTACAAAAGCATATGATTTACCACCCAAGCTCATAGTCCTAATTGGCCCAAAATGACCCATATGAATCAATTGTAAACATATACTAGTAGAGACATCATTAATGGATTTAATTGAGGTTCTATGTTGTTTAC
The DNA here is from genome assembly GCA_030270665.1 of Hibiscus trionum. Lineage (NCBI taxonomy): Eukaryota > Viridiplantae > Streptophyta > Magnoliopsida > Malvales > Malvaceae > Hibiscus > Hibiscus trionum. The sequence continues at coordinate 40,094,074 of BSYR01000010.1, forward strand.
CCTTAGAGCATGCATCACATATTTTAACATTAGAGAACTTAAGTTTGGGTAAACCTCTAACTATATTAAGGGAAACTAATTTCTCTAAAACACTCATGCTAACATGTCCTAATTTTCTATGCCAAAGCCATGAGTCATGTTCATCATGTGCAACTAAACATGCATGAGATGTGTGAATCTCATCTAAATGCACCATGTAAATATTTCCTATCCTATACCCTATGAGCATCAATTAGTTCGTTTTAATGTTCATTATTTTGCAACCATTTTTATCAAATAGAACATTAAAACCTTTATCACAAAATTGACTAATGCTCAACAAATTGTGTTTAAGACCGTTGACATATAGAACATTTTTAATACAAATAGAAGAGTGATTACAAATGGAGCCAATTCCTTCAATGTGGCCTTTGGAGTTGTAACCAAAAGTCACTACTCCACCACAATTTGGCTTGAGTTCCAAGAATATACTCTTTTCATTGGTCATGTGTCTGGATCATCCACTATCAAGGTGGACAGATGCGAGGCATCAAGCTTTTGAGAAGCTGAAGGGAGCTTTGACGCAAGCTCTTGTCCTGATTCAACCTGAGTCTGGTAAGGAGTTTATGGTTTATAGTGATGTGTCAATTGTTGGTTTAGGCCGTGTGTTGATGTAGGAGGGTAAGGTGGTAGCATATGCATCTAGACAGTTGAAGGTGCATGAGCGTAACTACCCTACTAACGATCTATAAGTTTACTCGAACTAGAATTGTAAGTCTAGTCGAACTAGATTAGTTATTTTAATCTAGTTATATTGTATAAGTTTAGTTAAAGTCAAACTCCTCAGACTAGAGTTAGAAGTTAATAATTAATAGGACTCCTAATGTAACTAAAAGTCCTAGTCTATAAAAGTCTGCAAACCTTTGTAAGTTTATCAATTAATTTTATCGAAAGAAACAGAAATACATTCTGTTTTTCTTCAATTATGTTTTTTCTTCATGGTATCAGTCTAAATTCGATCCTATCGGATTTTTTTCTCTTTTCCTCTTCAATGGATAATCCGACTTCATCTAGAGGCTTCACCAACCAACAGATGGTACAACTACAGCAACTGTTCGACAGATTCATTAAGAGCAGTGCAGGAAATCTGGCTTTCGCAGACAATGATGGTACACAGACCAACTCTTCTTCCGCTGCACTTCTTTCTACTACGAATACATCAGCATGGATTGTGGACTCTGGTGCTTCTGAGCACATGACTGGTAACAGGGAATTGTTTTTCCAATTTAAAAATTCCTCCTCTCAGAATTCTATCAAATTAGCTGATGGTTCTTTCTCACCAATTCAAAGTAGTGGTTCTGTATTTCTTACTGATGACTTAGTCCTTCGAGACGTGCTTTTTGTGCCTAGCCTGGACTGCAATTTGTTGTCAGTTCGCAAGCTCTGCAAGGATTTAAATTGTGTTTTCCAGTTCACTGATTCTGAGTGTTTTTTACAGGCACTGGACTTCAAAAAGAGGATCGGCAATGCTCGCTTGCAGAATGGTTTATATGTTCTTCACAGTACAGGAAATTCTAAACCTTTATCTTCTAAATTCTGTCTTACTTCCTTAGGGCAGTCTGATGTTGTGTTATGGCATTTTAGGTTAGGCCACCCAAATTTCACCTATCTTGCAAAACTTTTTCCTCAATTATTTGTTAATCAAAAACCTTCTTCCTTTAAATGCCATATCTGTCAACTTGATAAACAAACAAGACAATCTTACTTACCCTCTACTTAGAAACCATCGCATCCTTTTTCTCTTATCCACAGTGATGTTTGGGGTCCTTCTAAAGTGAAGAATATTACTGGTAGCAGATGGTTTGTGACCTTTATTGATGACCATAGTAGAACCACTTGGACTTACCTCTTGAAAGAAAATCTGAAGTGACTAGTGTTTTTGAGAGATTTTACAACATGGTCGAGACCCAATTTCATTCTAAAATTCAAATATTTAAATCGGATAATGGAGGGGAATTCTTTACTAAATCTTTAGGTGATTTTTTCAAGGAGAAAGGGATAGTACAAATTAGTTCTTGTGTTGATACTCCCCAACAGAATGGAGTCGCAGAAAGAAAAATAGGCATCTACTAGAGGTAACTCGAGCTTTATTGTTTACCCACAATGTTCCTAAATATCTATGGAGAGAAGCCTTATTAACTTCTACATATCTTATTAATCGCATGCCCAGTAGAGTTTTAAATTTCCAAACACCTAGAGATGTTCTTTTATCTTGTTTTCCTCACTTTAAGCCTTTGTCCTCTACACTTCCTTTGAAAACTTTTGGGTGTATCGTGTTTGTTACAAACCATGATCCTTCTAGGTCTAAACTTGATCCTAAATCTCTAAAATGTGTGTTCGTAGGATATTCTTCACTAAAGAAGGGCTACAAATATTACCATCCACCTTCTCGTAAATTTCTTGTTTCTTTGGATCTTAACTTTTTTGAACAGGAACCATATTTTCCCACGGCTGAAATTCAGGGGGAGAGTTTTGATGATTTCCAGCCCTCTCCAAAACAGGTTCCTTCTTTTCCTTTACCACCTCCTACCAATTCCTCATCACTTGAGCCTCAGACTTCTCTTTCTCCACCTAATATTTTACCTATTTCCTCACCTAATACCTTATCTACACCACATACTTCACCTATTGTCCCGCCTGCAGGAACCCAAAATTTAATCGAACCTTCTTCACAGCCCCCTAAACAACTGCAGGTTTACACCAAGAAAAGGAGAACCATTCCAGAAACCATTCTGCAATCTAGTACTTGCCAAGAATTGGATTTTAGTCCAGTTGCTTGTAAAGAAAGTGGAAGTAATGATTCTGCTAGTATTCCTTCTCATCTTCTTGAATTTGAACACTTACCTATTGCTAAAAGAAAAGGGGTGAGACAGTGTACTAAGTATCCTATTCAAAGGTATGCTGCTTATGGGAATTTGATGCCATCTTTTAAACCATTTACAGCAAAACTAGATGAAGAACGTATTCCTAGGACTATTGAAGAAGCTTTGCAGAATCCAAAGTGGAAGGAAGCAGTTGATGAAGAAATTGAGGCACTTGAAAAGAATGGTACATGGACCATTACAAATCTTCCCCAAGGTAAAAAACCAGTTGGATGCAAATGGGTGTTCGCCATTAAGTACAATTCAGATGGCAGTATACAGAGATATAAAGCCAGATTGGTTGCCAAGGGGTTCACACAGACCTATGGAGTAGATTATAAGGAAACATTTGCCCTTGTTGCTAAATTAAATTCAGTTAGAGTTTTGTTAAGCCTAGCTGTAAACTGTGATTGGCAACTGCATCAACTTGACATTAAAAATGCTTTTCTTAATGGTAACCTTGAGGAAGAAGTATACATGCTGATTCCACCTGGACTAGAAGGTGCTGGACAAAATCAGAAGGTGTGCAAGCTTGACAAATCTCTCTATTGCCTTAAGCAGTCTCCAAGAGCATGGTTCGACAGATTTACCAGGGTTATTTTGGAGAATGGATACAAACAGTCACTGGCAGACCATACCTTGTTCTCTAATGTAACCTCAGTGAATAAAAGGGTTATTCTTATTGTTTATGTGGATGATATAATATTGACAGGAGATGATGAAGTGGAATTGAGTCGATTAAAGACCTTGTTGAGCAAGGAATTTGAAATCAAGGATCTAGGAAAACTTAGATATTTCCTAGGTATGGAGATAGCAAGGTCTAGCAAAGGTTTGGTGATCAATCAGAGGAAGTATGTTCTGGATTTGTTGACAGAAACATGAATGTTAAGTTGCAAACCAGCAGATACACCCATGGATGCAAACTTAAAGTTCAAAAAAGTCGATCCAAGTCCAAAGGCAGATAAAGGACTCTACCAGAGGCTAGTAGAGAAATTGATCTATCTATCACTAACAAGACCAGATATCTCTTTTCCAGTGAATATTGTGAGCCAACACATGACAGATCCGAGGCAGGAACACATGGAAGCAGCAAAGAGGATTCTGAGATACTTGAAAGGTACACCTGGACATGGTTTAATATTCAAGAAAAGTTCTGATAAAACTGTTAGAGTATTCACAGATGCAAGTTGGGCCAGTGAACTAACAGACAGGAGGTCAACCAGTGGATATTGCTCTTATGTATGGCGTAATTTGGTGACTTGGAAAAGCAAAAAGCAGACAGTTGTTTCCAGAAGCAGTGCAGAAGCGGAATACAGAGCATTGGCCTTGGGAATGTGTGAAGGAATCTGGTTAATAAAGTTGCTTAAAGAACTAGGAATGACCAAAGATGAAAATTTCCAGATCTTTTGTGATAATCAATCGACCATTCAAATTGCCAAGAACCCTATTCAACACGACATAACAAAGCATGTTGAAATAGATAGGCAATTTATCGCAGAGAAGTTGACAAGTGGAATGGCTTCATTAGAGTATGTTCCAGCCGAGGAGCAAGTGGCAGATGTACTAACAAAAGCACTGCCAAAAGCCTTATTCGACAAATTTTTATTCAAGTTGGGATTATACAATGTATATTCTCCAACTTGAGGGGGAGTGTAAGTTTACTCAAACTAGAATTGTAAGTCTAGTCGAACTAGATTAGTTATTTTAATCTAGTTATATTGTATAAGTTTAGTTAAAGTCAAACTCCTAAGACTAGAGTTAGAAGTTAATAATTAATAGGACTCCTAATGTAACTAAAAGTCCTAGTCTATAAAAGTCTGCAAACCTTTGTAAGTTTATCAATTAATTTTATCGAAAGAAACAGAAATACATTCTGTTTTTCTTCAATTATGTTTTTCTTCACGATCTTGAGCTTGTAGTCGTTGTGTTTGCTTTAAAGATCTGGAGGCATTATTTGTACAGCGAGAAGTGTGTAGTGTTCAAAAATCATAAGAGCTTGAAGTATCTTATGTCTCAGAAGGAGTTGAATCTTAGGCAACGTCGTTGGGTGGAGTTGCTTAAGGATTATGATCTGACGACCGAGTATCACCCGGGCAAGGATAATGTTGAGGGCGATGTTTGCTCCCTTGAGCATATCGCGTGATGGTGGTCTTATCGCGGAATTGCAAGTGAAACCATTTTTGATTCAGTTTATCAAAGATAAGTAGTTGTTAGATGATTCTCTTGTTCCCCATGTTCACGACATTGCGGAGGGTAGACTGTCGGATTTCAGCTTTAATGATGATGGTGTTCTGTGTTTTGGGAGTCGAATTGTGGTACCAGATGATGTTGAGTTGAGGCGCACTATTCTGACTAAAGCTCATAGTAGTTCTTTCGCTATGCACCTTGGTAGTACAAAGATGTACCGTGATTTGAAGGATGAGTACTACTGGGTGGGATTGAAAAAGGATGCTGTCGAGTTCATCAGCAAGTGCATGATGTGCCAGCGAGTGAAGGCTAAACATCAAGTTCCTTCTAGGTTGTTGCAACCTTTGAGAATCCCAGAATGGAAGTGGGAAAGAATTACTATGGATTTTGTGTCTGGGTTGCCTTGTCACCGTCAAAGAAGAATTCGGTTTGGGTGATTGTTGATCGGCTCACGAAGTGTGCACATTTCTTGCCAGTGCATACTACGTATACCCTGAATAGGCTGGCAGAGCTGTATATTGCTGAGATTGTGCGGTTGCACGGTGTGCCAAAGTCCATAGTGTCGGATAGAGATCTGAGGTTCACATCAAGGTTCTGGGAGTGTTTGCATCAAGCCTTGGGTATACGGTTGAATTTCAGTACTTCTTATCATCCTCAGACGGATGGACAGTCGAAACGTGTGATCTAGGTGCTTGAGGACATGTTGAGATGCTGCGTTATAGATTTCTAGGGATATTGGAGAAGCAATTGCCGTTAGTTGAGTTTGCTTACAACAATAGTTACCAGACAAGTATTCAAATGGCTCCATATGAGGCTTTGTATGGGAGAAGATGTAGAACCCCTCTCTATTGGGCAGAAGCTGGGCAAAAGTTGATTTCGATGCCAGCTATGTTGAAAAGAACCACCGAGAAGGTGAAGCTCATTTGTGAGTGTTTGAAGGCAGCATCGGATAGGCAAAAGTCTTACGCGGATCTGAAGCGTAAAGAGATTGAGTTCGTGGTTGGTGAACGTGTGTTCTTGTAGGTATCACCTTGGAAGAAGGTGATGGGATTTCGGCGTAAGGGTAATCTTAGCCCAAGGTTTATTGTACCTTATGAGGTTGTGAAGCGTATTGGTCATGTGGCATATCGGTTGAGGTTTCCTTCTGAGCTGGAAAAGATACATGATGTGTTTCATGTCTCGATGTTGTGGGGGTACATATAGGATCCTTCGCATATGATGCCTATCGTGGAGATAGAGTTGAATCCGGATCTGCCATATGATGAGAACCAGTGAGGATTATGGATGTGAGCAGCAAAGTTCTTCGTGGCAAGACGATAGAACTTTTGAAGGTGTTGTGGCGACACCAGGGAGTTGAGGAGGCCACTTGGGAAAGCAAGGCGGACATGCTGAAGCAGTTTCTGCACCTTTTTCCTTCAGGTAAAATTTAGAGGACGAAATTTCTTACATGGGGGAGAGTTGTAACGCCCTGGTTTTGGGCCTAGATGTTTTAGACATCGGATCGGACCGGTCGGGAACGATTCGAATCGTGTTTTGTGATTTAAGGAAATCAAGGATCAGGATAGGATGAAAATATGTAAAAATTGCTAAAATCCTCTAAAATCGTGTTTTAGGGGTTGGTCAAATCAATTTAACAAAAAGAATTTTGAAAGTAGTACATTTTGGGTAGTGACCTAAATGTAAAGTTTCAAAACTGTGGAAGAATGCAATTTTTAAAAGAGGAGACAAAATCAAAGAATCTTTAGGGAGCTTTATGTTAATTTAGCCTTTCCTTAATATGTCATGTGTTTTAAAAGGATTTTAAGTGATTAAATAAAAGGGTTTTATTTAATTGAAATTAATAAAATAAGAAATATTGAGATTTCATTTGACGTAACTACCTTTCTCTTCTCATTTTCAGCCAAAGACCATTCCAAATCATTTTCTCCAGAATTCTTTTCTTCCAAACACTCTCTCATTAATTTCCAAATCAATTTCAAGATTTCTCTTCAAGATTTTCAAGTTTTGTGAAGCTAAAACTTGTCATTCATTGAGGAATGCAAGGATTGGAGGTAAATCTCATTCTCAACCTTCAATCTAGGTTCTTTATTGAAATTCCCAAGATCTTTGGCTTCTAATTAATGTTTTTGGTTGAGTTTTCATTATAGTTTTGATTTGAGGTCAAAATATTACAAAAATATGAATTAAATCTTGATTTCCGGATTTGTTTTGATAGGCTCTGTTTTGGATTGATTTTAATGGAGTTTTGTGTTGATTAACATGTTGAAAAGAGGTTTTGTTGATATAGATCCCAAAATCCTTGAGATCCTTGAGTTTCTTGATATTTGTAGTTGGGTTTTTGAGGTGAAATGATGAAGTAATGCCTGCTGGAGGTATAAGGATGAGTTTAGGTTGATTTTATATGTGTTTTGATGTTTATAAATGGTTGAAGGTGATGCATGTTGGCTGGGCTTGGTTTAGAAAGCAATCGGTTGAGTTTTCAGTTATTTTGGATGGGTAAATTGGTGTAGTTTTAGTGAGAAACGAGTTTGTGTGTTTGTTGCTGGTGTTGAAATGCATTTTAATTCATTTATATCTCTATTTTGATGATGTGAAAATAGGGGATCTTGATCCGGAAACAAACGAAGCATTTTTGGAGGCTTCAGAAGGGTGATCATTGCGTCGACAAGTGTGGTTTCGCGTATCGGTGAGTGGAAATAGATTTTTCAGCCTTGTAACGCTTTGAGCGTGGTCTTGGGAGCTTAGTGTAAGTTCAAACCACTTAGCTAAGCTCAAGAGTAAGTGATTCAAAAGTCTCTTTCGGAAATGTGCTATGTTTTGATGGAAATGCACTTGAGTTAAATGTGGTTTTGATTACTAACTTTGAGCATGTTTTAAGCATGGTTAAGGCTGGATTTGAATGCCATTTTGTTAAGGATGCACTTGGTAGGTGATCCTTGGTTTTATGTGATAAATGCATTTGATATTAAGCATGTTTATGCTTGTGAAAATGGCATTGTGTTTATACTTGTAAAACAGTGGAATATTGATGTTAAATGATTATATTGGCAAGTGATGGAAATGGTTTTTGGTTACTTTAATCGGATATAGTTAGCCGGCTATAGGATTGGGTGCACGTGAATAAAGTCGCCTTCGATGTCGAGGTGTTGTGTCGTAATCTCCATCCAAGTACCCTAATGATTGAGGCTAAGATCACAACGGTGAATGGTTTAATTCCGTGTGTGAGTCTTGTGGTATGTGTCTCGTACTCTCGTTAGTGGAATTATATAACTACTGATGAGTGATGTTGAGAGGTTGTGATTGTGCCATTAATCTCCATCATAGGTGTTGAGGGGTTGTGATTGTGCCATTGATCTCCACCTTGTGTAGTTTGGTAGTATGTATGAAACGTGTGGGACAACGCTTGTAATCCGTGTATCCGATTGTGTCATTTTTATTTGGTATGGTTTGAGAATTATCACTTGCGGGCCAATATAATGTTGATGATTGATGATTAAGCATGGGATGCTTGTGAATGATGCAATAATGCATGTGATGCTTCGTTTAAGCATGAGTAAAGGAATTTGTTGTTGTTTAAAATGATGCTATATGCATGTGAATTTAAAAGTGCATTGATGCTTAAATAGGCATGTTTTAAAGAAAGGCATGAGTTTGCAAATGATGATGCAATGGTTTTATGAAATGCATTGATGAATGTTGTTTTAGCGATCCTCACTAAGTTATATGCTTACGCTCATTTGTTTCATCAATACAGAGAATTGAGCATTCAAGGCAACCCAACAGCAAGGGGATTCCAAGAGTTTTGGCTAAACAATGTATGTGGTTTACCCTTAGTGTATTAAGAGGCAATGGGTGGGATTCCTACTTTTTGGATTTGTTGGTGATGTTTGCTACCTTAAGCATGTTTGGTTTCTGATTTTGGACTTGAAATCGGCCTCTAATTGGTTTCATGTTTTGCTTATAGTGTTTTGTCTATGCTTTAGCTTGTTTTCTTAAGCATGCTTGAATAGCTAACGTATCATCATGGTTTGATGTGTTCGATGGGTATGATTTACTGTTTGATGATGTCTACATGTCTAGTAGGTTGATTATAACTTGTATGCATGATTAAAGCATGTTTGGTTATGGTTAAGTGAGTTTAAATGCCTTTGGATTGTGCTTTTCTGGTATGCGTATCGATAAACGGGGAAGTGTATAGATACACTAAGGCCAATTCTGGGCTTTTCGGTACATGGGTATCGGTACGGATTGCCCACGTATCGATACGCCCAAGCCAAGTTTGAAGGTCGTACTGATACTCGAGGAAGCGTATCGATACGCTTTTCCCATCTTTCGCTACTGTCTTCCCGCGTATCGATACAGGCTCTGGTGTATCGTTACGGGTAGTTAAAATTCAGTTAAAAGAATCTTCTTAAGTCTTGAAATGTTACGTTTTGGTCCTTGAATGTTATTTGATCAATTGGATGAGTCTAGATGATCGGTTTGAGTTGAAATTGAACGTGATGGCATGTTACATGACTAATTAAGGATCTGTAACTTTAAAATCTGAAAAGTCCCTGTATTTTCTGTAATTTACAAAATGGTCCTTAAAGGTCAAAAGTATGAAATTGAACCCCTTTTTAAACACCGATCGCTGTGCCGTTTCTTTCTAATGGTCTTGCTGGACACATAGGTTAATATTGTGCATCTAGAGAAGATAAAAAGAAAAAAAGGGTCATCAATCGAGGTTGACTTTTGCAAGTTGACTTTGATTTTCCCCGTGTAATCTTTTTAGTCCGGTTCGGGCGTCTAAGCCAGGCTAAGAGGGTTACATTTGTTGGTATCATAGCTAGGTTTTGAAAGAATTGGGGATGTTGGTATGTGAAATTGGTATGTATTGATGTATGTTGATTAAAAAGCATGATTTTGGTTGAATATTGGAGCTTATGCCATGCTTGATTGATGCGATTCGCATGCGAGATGAATATGATTGTATGATGATGATGTGATATTGATATGTGCTGATTGTGGATGATGGAAAGCATGATGAGTTTGATATGCTCTTGTATGCTATGTTATGCTTGAGGGAAATCGGGGTACGCATTGCCTTATTACACTAGTTAAATGTTTTTGTAAACTTGGATCCTTGCTTGAGGCTGGCCTAAATGGTTTGTTTTGTTTTATTGTTATGCCTTGTTAAAAATAGCACTATGGGTCCGAGGAGAGAGGTCAGATCAAACACAGTAGTGCCTGCGGCTGAGCAGGGCAACCAGGGTAATCAAGGGGCTGATGTTCCCCCTGGTGGAAACTTACCTCCTCCGCCACCACCACTTGGAGGTGGAGAGCCGGAGCAGCAAGGACAAGCTGGTCCTCTATTGGGTGATCTAGCACCACTGGTTTAGGCAATCACCGGGGTGTTTCAGGCTGCAGTAGCCGGAGCGCATGTTCAAGCCCCTGCAACTAGGCATACGGGTTTTCCCTTGGAGAGTTTGAGGAGTCTAGGAGCTATTGTGTTCTTTGGAATGTCTCCTGAGGCGTCAGAAGCCTAGTTGGCGAGCACGATCCGTATCATGGATCAAATGGGATGCAACGATGTGTGTAAGCTGGGATGCACAGTTTCCTTCCTTCAAGGCGACGCATATAGTTGGTGGATGACTACCACTGCTGGAATGGAACCCAATGAGGTACATTGGGAGTTTTTCAATGGTGCCTTTAAGAGGAAGTATCTAGGAGTGAGATACCTGAATGAAAAGAAAAGCAAATTTATGTCGCTAGTTCAGGGAAACCTTTCTGTGGCTGAGTATGAGGTTCAATTCATACGTTTGAGCCAGTATGCCCCTGAACTGATACCTAGTGAGAGGCATCGTTGTGATCGCTTCCGATTTGGGCTGGTGTAGGAAGTCAAAACATACATGTTGGCTGCGGATTACACCGATTTCGATGTGCTTGTATGTCGAGCAAAAGACATAGAACAAAACTTGGGTTTGTCGTCTCGAGGTGTTGGTTCTAGCTCTGGGAAGAGAGCAGCTGAGTATAGTTCCGGGGGTGGACGGAACAAAAGAGGTCGTGATAGGAGACATCAGCCTGAGGTGAGGCGAGGTGCTCCGGGACGGGGCGGTCAGGTTTAGGGAGGCTGAGTGAGGTCTGAGCAGCATACGTGTTGGACATGTGGATTGAGGGACCATCTGAGGCGAGATTTTCCACGTGCAGCTAGAGAGGCACATGCTTCTGTTGTGGTAACAGGAAATTCGTGCTGGAACTCTGGTTCAGCAGATCACATAAGGCGAGAGTGTCCTTTGTTGGTTGGTGGAGGCCAGGGACGTGCGCCTGCTGTGGCTGCACCTCAGAGAGGCCGTGGGCGCGGCCGAGGGAACTTCCAAAGGAGAGATGAGGGTCAACGGGGCATTGCACATGTCGTAGCAGTTCGGCCTAAGGGAGGCGGTCCTGCGAGGGTTTATGCTTAGCGCGAGGAGTGCAACGATACAGATGTTATCACAGGTACCTTTGTTCTTCAGTCTTTATCGTTGTTGGCTTTTATTGATTATGGATCCACGCATTCTTATATCTTGAGTTAGCATGCACATTTTCTTGATATACCTGTTGAGTTGCTTGAAGTAGGAATGCAAGTGACTAGTTCTTTTGGTGAGACTGTAGTCACTAGGAAGTTGTATAGGAGATGCCCTTTATCTGTGCAAGGTCATGCTTTTCTTGTGGATTTGACGGAGTTACCCTTCTACGGTTTCGATGTGATCCTTGGTATGAATTGGTTGACTGAACATAGAGCGGTGGCTGATTTTGATGTCAAGTGGGTCACCTTAAAGCTTGTCGATGATTATGAAATGGTGATAGTAGGCGAGAATGTGAAATTCTTGTCGAATGTGATTTCGGCTTTGGAAGCAAGCCGTATGTTGCGGTTGGGTTGTGAGGCTTACCTTGCCTATGTGATAAATCTTGGCACAAAGGATGTACCTATGCAGCACATCTGAACCGTTAGCGATTTTCCAGGTGTCTTTCTGGAAGAATTGTCTAGGTTGCCACCAAATAGAGAAGTTGAATTTGGTATCGAGTTGTATGAGAATACAACTCTGGTATCCATTTCTCCTTATCGCATGGCACCTAAAGAGTTAAAAGAGTTGAAAACGCAACTTCATGAGTTGTTGGATCGAGGGTTCATCTGGTCGAGTGTGTCACCTTGCGGTGCACCGATGTTGTTTGTAAAGAAGAAAGATGGGACAATGCAGATGTGTATAGATTATCGGCAATTGAACAAGTTGACGATCAAGAACAAGTATCCCTTGCCTAGGATTGATGATCTCTTTGATCAGTTTCGAGGAGCCTCGGTGTTTTCCAAGATAGACTTAAGGTCAAGGTATTACCAGTTGAAAGTGAAAGATGTGGATGTACCTAAGACAACTTTTTGGACAAGGTATGGGCATTACGAGTTCTTAGTGATGTCGTTTGGTTTGACCAATGCACCTACTGCTTTCATGGACATGATGAATCGTATATTCCATGAATTCTTGAATTAGTTTGTGGTGGTGTTCATCGATTATATCCTTGTGTACTCTCGTACCGAGGAGGATCATGATAGACATCTTAGGATAGTTTTTCAAGCGTTGATGGAAAATTAGTTGTATGCCAAGCTAAGTAAGTGTGAGTTTTGGCTTAATGAGGTGATCTTCCTTGGACATGTTGTATCAGCTGAGGGTATTCGCGTTGATCCGCACAAAGTAGAGGCTGTGATGAGCTTGAAGGTACCTAAGTTGGTGACAGAGGTATGAAGTTTCCTTGGTTTAGCTGGGTATTATCGTAGGTTTGTTGAGGGTTTCTCGAAGATTGCGGCATCTTTGACCAAGTTGTTGCAGAAGAATGTTCGCTTTGAGTGGACAGATGCGAGGCAACAAACTTTTGAGAAGCAGAAGGAAGCTTTGACGCAAGCTCCTGTTCTGATTCAACCTGAGTTTGGTAAGGAGTTTGTGGTTTATAGTGATGCGTCCATTGTTGGTTTAGGCTGTGTGTTGATGCAGGAGGGTAAGGTGGTAGCCTATGCATCTAGACAGTTGAAGGTGCATGAGCGTAACAACCCTACTCACGATCTTGAGCTTGCAGTCGTTGTGTTTGCTTTAAAGACCTGGAGGCATTATTTGTACGGCAAGAAGTGTGTAGTGTTCACAAATCATAAAAGCTTGAAGTATCTTATGTCTCAGAAGGAGTTGAATCTTAGGCAACGTCGTTGGGTGGAGTTGCTTAAGGATTATGATCTGACGATCGAGTATCACCCGGGCAAGGCTAATGTTGTGGCCGATGCTTTGAGCCGGAAAGTGGCCGTGGAGTTGGGGGCGATGTTTGCTCGCTTGAGCATATCGCGTGATGGTGGTCTTATCGCGGAATTGCAAGTGAAACCATCTCTAATTCAATTGATCAAAGATAAGCAGTTGTTAGATGATTCTCTTATTCCCCATGTTCAGGACATTGTGGAGGGTAGACCGTCGGATTTCAGCTTTAATGATGATGGTGTTCTGTGTTTTGGGAGTCGAATTGTGGCGCCAGATGATGTTGAGTTGAGGCGCACTATTCTGACTGAAGCTCATAGTAGTCCTTTCGCTATGCACCTTGGTAGTACAAAGATGTACCGTGATTTGAAGGATGGGTACTACAGGGTGGGATTGAAAAAGGATGTTGCCGAGTTCGTCAGTAAGTGCATGGTGTGTCAGTGAGTGAAGGCTAAACATCTAGTACCTTCTGGGTTCTTGCAACCTTTGAGAATCCTGGAATGGAAGTGCGAAAGAATTACCAAGGATTTTGTGTCTAGGTTGCCGTTGTCACCGCCCAAGAAGAATTCGGTTTGGGTGATTGTTGATAAGCTCACGAAGTGTGCACATTTCTTGCCGGTGCATACTACGTATACCCTGGATAGGCTGGCAGAGCTGTATATTGATGAGATTGTGCGGTTGCACGGTGTGCCAAAGTCCATAGTGTCGGATAGAGATCCGAGGTTCACGTCAAGGTTCTGGGAGTGTTTGCATCAAGCCTTGGGTACATGGTTGAATTTCAGTACTTCTTATCATCCTCAGACGGATGGACAGTCGGAACGTGTGATCCAGGTGCTTGAAGACATGTTGAGATGCTGCGTTATAGATTTCCAGGGATCTTGAGAGAAGCACTTGTCGTTGGTTGAGTTTGCTTACAAGAATAGTTACCAGGCAAGTATTCAAATGGCTCCATACGAGGCTTTGTATTGGAGAAGATGTAGAACCCCTCTCTATTGGGCAGAAGCTAGGCAAAAGTTGATTTCGATGCCAACTATGTTGAAAGGAACCACCAAGAAGGTGAAGCTCATTTATGAGCGTTTGAAGGCAGCATCAGATCGGCAAAAGTCTTTGGCGGATCTGAAGCGTAAGGAGATTGAGTTCGCGGTTGGTGAACGTGTGTTCTTGTAGGTATCACCTTGGAAGAAGGTGATGAGATTTGGGCGTAAGAGTAAGCTTAGCCCAAGGTTTATTGGACCTTATGAGGTTGTGAAGCGTATTGATCATGTGGCATATCGGTTGAGGTTGCCTTCTGAGCTGGAAAAGATACATGATGTGTTTCATGTCTCGATGTTGCGGGGGTACATATCGGATCTTTCGCATGTGATGCCTGTTGAGGAGATAGAGTTGAATCTGGATATGTTATATGATGAGGAACCAGTGAGGATTCTGGATGTTAGCAGCAAAGTTCTTCGTGGCAAGACGATAGAACTTGTGAAGGTGTTGTGGAGACACCGGGGAGTTTAGGAGGCCACTTTGGGAAGCAAGGTGGACATGCTGAAGCAGTTTCTGCACCTTTTTCCTTCAGGTAAAATTTCGAGGACGAAATTTCTTAAGTGGGGGAGAGTTGTAACGCCCTGGTTATGGGCCTAGATGTTTTAGACATCGGATCGGACCGGTTAGGAACAGATCGAATCATGTTTGGTGATTTAAGGAAATCAAGGATCGGATTAGGATAAAAATATGGTAAAATTGCTAAAATCCTCTAAAATCATGTTTTAGGGATTGATGAAATCAATTTTACAAAAAGAGTTTCGGAAGTAGTACATTTTGGGTAGTGACCAAAATGTAAAGTTTCAAAACTGTGGAAAAATGCAATTTTTAAAAGAGGAGCCAAAATCTTAGAATCTTTAGGGAGCTTTATGGCAATTTAGTCGTTCCTTAATATGACATGTGTTTTAAAAGGATTTTAAGTGATTAAATAAAAGGGTTTTATTTAATTGAAATTAATAAAATAAGAAAAATTGAGATTTCATTTGACGTAACTACCTTTCTCTTCTCATTTTCAGCCAAACATCATTCTAAATCATTTTCTCCATAATTCTTTTCTTCCAAACACTCTCTCATTAATTTCCAAATCAATTTCATGATTTCTCTTCAAGATTTTCAAGTTTTGTGAAGCTAAAACTTGTCATTTATTGAGGAAAGCAAGGATTGGAGGTAAATCCCGTTATCAACCTTCAATCTAGGTTCTTTATTGAAATTCCCAAAATCTTTGGCTTCTAATTAATGTTTTTTGTTGAGTTTTCATTATAGTTTTGATTTGAGGTCAAAATATTACAAAAATATGATCTAAATCTTGATTTCCGGATTTGTTTTGATAGGCTCTGTTTTGGATTGATTTTAATGGATTTTTGTATTGATTAACATGTTGAAAAGAGGTTTTGTTGATATAGATCCCGAAATCATTGAGATCCTTGAGTTTCTTGATAGTTGTAGTTGGGTTTTTGAGGTGAAATGATGAAGTAATGCTTGCTGGAGGTATAAGGATGGGTTTAGGTTGATTTTAGATGTGTTTTGATGTTTATAAATGGTTGAAGGTGATGTATGTTGGCTGGGCATGGTTTAGGAAGCAATCGATTGAGTTTTCGGTTGTTTCGGATGGGTAAATTGGTGTAGTTTTAGTGAGCAACGAGTTTGTGTTTTTTGTTGGTGTTGAAATGCATTTTAATGCATTTAGATCTCTGTTTTGATGATGTGAAAACAGGGGATCTTGATTCGGAAACAAATGAAGCATTTTTGGAGGCTTCAGAAGGGTGATCATTATGTCGGCAAGTGTGGTTCATTACTGTTTGAACGTGGAAATAGATTTTCCAGCCTTGTAACGCTTTGCGCGTGGTCTTGGGAGCTTAGTGTAAGTTTGAACCACTTAGCTAAGCTCAAGAGTAAGTGATTCGAAAGTCTCTCTCGGAAATGTGCTATGTTTTGATGGAAATGCACTTGAGTTAATTGTTGTTTTGATTACTGTTTTAAGCATGGTTAATGCTGGATTTGAATGCCATTTTGTTAAGGATGCACTTGGTAGGTGATCCTTGGTTTTATGTGATAAATGCATTTGATATTAAGCATGTTTATGCTTGTTAAAATGGCATTGTGTTTATGCTTGTAAAATAGTGGAATATTGATGTTAAATGATTATATTGGCAAATGATGGAAATGGTTTTTGGTTACTTTAATTGGATATAGTTAGCCGGCTATAGGATTGGGTGCACCGTAAATAAAGTCGCCTTAGATGTCGAGGGGTTGTGATTGTGCCGTAATCTCCATCCAAGTACCCTAACAATTGAGGTTAAGATTCCAACGGTGAATGGTTTAATTCCGTGTGTGAGTCTTGTGGTATGTGTCATGTACTCTCGTTAGTGGAAGTATACAACTACCGATGAGTGATGTTGAGGGGTTGTGCCATTAATCTCCATCACGGGTGTTGAGGGTTGTGATTGTGCCATTGATCTCCACCTTGTGTAGTCTGGTAGTATGTATGAAGCGTGTGGGACAATGCTTGTAATCCGTGTATCCGATTGTGTCATTTGTTTTGGTATGGTTTTAGAATTATCACTTGCGAGCCAATATAATGTTGATGATTAATGATTAAGCACGAGATGCTTGTGAATGATGCAAGAATCCATGTGATGCTTGGTTTAAGCATGAGTAAAGGAATTTGTTGTTGTTTAAAATGATGCTATAAGCATGTGAATTTAAATGTTTTTTAGCGATCCTCACTAAGCTATATGCTTTCGCTCATTTGTTTCATCAATGTCGAGAATTGAGCATTCAAGGCAGCCCAATAGCAAGGGGATTCCAATAGTTTTGGCTAAACAATGTATGTGGTTTACCCTTAGTGTAATAAGAGGCAATGGGTGGGATTCCTACTTTTTTTATTTGTTGGTGATGTTTGCTACCTTAAGCATGTTTGGTTTTTGATTTTGGACTTGTAATCAACCTCTAATTGGTTTCATGTTTTGCTTATAGTGTTTTGTCTATGCTTTAGCTTGTTTTCTTAAGCATGCTTAAATAGCTAACGTATCATCATGGTTTGATGTGTTCGATGGGTATGATTTACTGTTTGATGATGTCTACATGTCTAATAGGTTGATTATAACTTGTATGCATGATTAAAGCATGTTTGGTTATGGTTAAGTGGGTTTAAATGCCTTTGGATTGTGCTTTTCTGGTATGCGTATCGATACACTAAGGCCAATTCTGGGATTTTCGGTACATGGGTATCAGTACGGATTGCCCGCGTACTGATACGCCCAAGCCAAGTTTGAAGGTTAACCGATACGCGGGGAAGCCAGATCATGAATTAGTAACTGCATCCAATCTCCAAAAAAATCCCAATTGTTTATCGATACGCTCTTCCCATCTTTCGCTATTGTCTTCCCGCGTATCGATACAGACTATGGTGTATCGATATAGGTAGTTAAAATTCAGTTAAAAGAATCTTCTTAAGTCTTTGAAATGTTATGTTTTGGTCCTTGAATGTTATTTGATCAATTGGATGAGTCTAGATAATTGGTTTGAGTTGAAATTTGATGTGATGGCATGTTACATGACTAATTAAGGATCGGTAACTTTAAAAACTGAAAAGTTCATGTATTTTCTGTAATTTACAAAATGGTCCCTAAAGGTCAAAAGAATGCAATTGAACCCCTTTTTGAACATCAGTCATTGTGCCATTTCTTTCTAATGGTCTTGCTGGACACATAGGTTAATATTGTGCATCTAGAGAAGATAAAAAGAAAAAAGAGCTGTCAATCAAGGTTGACTTTTGCGAGTTGACTTCGATTTTCCCTGTGTAATCTTCTTAGTCTGGTTCGGGCCTCTAGGCCGGGCTAAGAGGGTTACAAAAACTCTTTCTCTTTAATTGAGGGCACTCGGATCGGATGTGGCTGGATTTCTTGCACTCAACAAATAATTTGGTAAGTAGAGATCCAACAAGGGCATCGAGCTTGAGAGCCTTCAAATCTCTAGCTTCAATAATGGTCGTTCTCTTGCTATCTCAAGATTTCGGAAGAGAATACAATAACTTATTTACTAGCTTGTCTACGAGAATGATTTCACTGAAACCCTTCAATCCATTAACGATGACCGAGAATCGATCAAACATCTTGGAGACACTTTCATTGGGATCCATCTTGAAGCTTTCACAGCTAAGATTGAGAAGCCCGATCTTTGTCTCTTTGACATCGCTAGTTCCCTCATATGTTTTCTTGAGGGTATCCCAAACTTCCTTGGCATTCTCGATCGAAGACACCTTGGAGTAGATATCTGAACCAAGAGCACAAAAGATGACATGTAAGGCTTTATCATTGACTTGTATCCTTCTTCTATCATCTTCTATCATCTTCAGTCATTTTGGCTTTGACCTTTGGGACAAGTCTTCCTTCACTATCTCTCTTCATCGGAATGTATGGCCCTTCTTCAACTACATCCCATACCATGCAGTCGGTAGATTTGATGAAGAGTCTCATCATATTCTTCCGATATGGGTAGTTATCCCCATTGAAGAATGGTGGTTTGGTGGTAGATTGAGACTCACAGAGGTTGGAAATGGAGGTGGATGCCATTGCTTGACTTGTTGATCAAACTCTTCTAGAATCGAATCAAGAGGGTTGTAATCCTTCCAATGAGTGTAGCTCTGATACCAATTGTTGAGTTGATCAAACAATTGCAAATGGCAAAGAGGGGGTGAATTGGCGATAAAAATTTTAAGGGTGGAAATTGGAAGAATAAAATTTTAGACACAAGGCAATTAGAGTGGTTCAAGTTCTCTAATAAACTGTACATCCACTACCTTAGCTCCCACTAAGGATTTTCAACCAATCCACTAATTGATTCTTCCCCTTTTCTTGGATGAGGAGAAAACCTTACAATTTTGATTAAGCTTTCTACCCAAAGCTTAATCCACTCACTTTTACAAAGAAGAATTTTTGGTAAAATTTACAAATTTCTCTCTAAGGATGATGTTTACCCAATTACAATCAAACACCCCCCAAACTCACAATAAAAATTACAATGAAAATCACTAAGGAGTTAGGTACAAAGATTTAACTCTAAAATGAACAAGGTTTGGATTTGAGTGCTTTGATGTTGCTTGTAGGTTCAATAGTTGTTGTTGTGGCATTTGAGACATGTTTTTATATCCTTGCATTGATTTTTAGCCGTTTGGGTGGTTGAGATCATCAATAAAGCCGTTGGGCTACAATTTTCCGCAATAAATGTTGCTCAACAACCTACTGTATTGGTACGGCTCGTGGGTGTACCGGTACCTATCTCAAATAAAAAAGAGTCGTTGTGACTGAAAAATAGGGTGTACCGATACGCTTGAAGGGTATATCGGTACGATATTAAGGCGTGTATCGATACGGTTAGATGTATCGATACAGATTTTGCTCACTGGAATCCTGAGTATCCAAAAGTGTATCGGTACGATCCATTAGCGTATCCATACCGTTCAA
The DNA here is from genome assembly GCA_030270665.1 of Hibiscus trionum. Taxonomy (NCBI): domain Eukaryota; kingdom Viridiplantae; phylum Streptophyta; class Magnoliopsida; order Malvales; family Malvaceae; genus Hibiscus; species Hibiscus trionum. Next base: position 40,113,907 of record BSYR01000010.1, read on the forward strand.
CGGTCATTTAAAAAGTTAGGATACCAACTAACCGACAAGCCAACGTTCGAAAATTAAATGCAAGGATTTTGCAAAGGTCATCATATCGTATCGATTCTGTGACATGTCGTATCGGTACCCTATAGCAAAATAATATTTTAATAAGAAAACTGTATCGATACGGTTCCAATGTGTATCGATACACTATAGCTTAAGTCTTGTCCAGATGAATATCTTATCGGTACGGGGTTATACCGTATCGGTACGCTATAAACGATTAAAATTCCAGTGTTGAAAAATAGTATCAATATGCTTAAGTGTATCGATACGCATGGACGTTTTGTTGAAGTTTGGCTTGAAAACTCATTAAAAGACTTAGTTAAAACCGAACCTTTAAATATGTTTTGACTTGAAATAGTGTTTGGTTCAAAATGGCTTGTCAAAATGTGAGTCTTTGAAAATACTTAAAAATTTATTGTTTTACAATTTAGTCCATAAGTTAAATTGTTATATCAAAATCAATTTTGGTTTCACACATTTGTATTAAAACAACAAGTTTTGGTATGCAAAACCAGAAAAAATAGGTTCGGGTGTCGGTTACGTGTGGGGAACGATGAGCACCCTTACAATGTCCAAAAATTGGTACCTAGTCGAATACAAGTTTTTTTAACGAGGGAAATTATGAATTCGAATTTGATTTAGAAATTCATTATCCCTGAATGCACGAGTTTATCTTAAAACATATCTAAAATAATACTCCTTTATACGGGACTAACGAGAAACTTACGCCCCTTTAAGTTTGAGACATAATTTTGACGAGACCCCCGACTAAAGTAATACCATTTTAAATATTATAATTTAGGATTAAAAAGAAAAATTTTATAGTAGAGATTAACGAGAAAGAGACACCCCTTTAAGTTTGAGGCACGTTTTTCACAAGAATTACTAATAAAGAAAATCATTTAAATTTAAAATACGATTTTAAATAATATATATATATATATATATATGCACACGTACGAATATACAATAATAAATATATGTTAATATATAAATAATAAAGCAAATAATAATAATATGTAACATAATAATATTAAATAATAATAATAATAATAATAATAATAATAATAATAATAATAACAATGACTGAAATTAAATAAAGAAGGAATTAAAATGCAGAATTGTAAGGATACAAATGCGGAAGGATTGGAAATGCAATTTCCCCATTTCATTGAAAATGCGTGGATCCTCTATCGGGGTTGGGTAGTCGCGCGGGTTACAGCATGAAACGACTTCGTTTAGAGCTTGAACAGTGACGCCCAAAACGACATCGTTTTAAGGAACATATAAGTACTACTTTTGAACCAAAAAAACTTCATTTCTCCCCTTTGTATTAAAAAAAATCAAGAGCACTCTAAAACACTCTCAACTAGTCTGCCCTGAGTTCGGTGCCGGTTGATCGCCCGTCGTGTGCCTCCGTTCGCCGACGACGAAAGACCGCCGTGAACGGTGGCCGAAATACGTGCAAGATGCCAGACCGGTTCAGTTTTGAGTCCTAAGGTTGGATTTAATGTTAGTTTTTTCTAAATCTCCCTATAATAACACAGATCTAGTAAAAAAATCAAAAGGTTTCATAGTTATTTTTTTCACTTTTTGCTTTTTTTCATTCGATCTTCCCTTTATATATTTTTTTGTTTTTTTTTGTTATTTGTTTTGCTTTCGATCTTCTTTTTCCCCTTTTTTGGTTCGAACTCTCTCTGAAAATGTGTGTTTTTTTTCGCTTCGAATGCTCTCTCTTCTTATTTTTTTTACAGATCGAACGTGTTATAGGAGGGGGAAATGGTTCTTGGCCAGCCACGTAGAGGTAGGGATGGCAATTTGACCCGTCCCCGTCGGGTCACGACCCGACCCGATAGGGTCGTGTTTTTTTATTAAAAATTAGGGTTCGGGTCGGGTCGAGTCGAGTTACTGAGAAATAAAGTCGGGACGGTGCGGGTTCGAGTTTAGAGTGAAAATTCTCCGACTCGACCTGACCCGATATATTTATATATATTTAGTATATTTTAATATTTTTATTAATTTTTTCGGGTTGGGTTGGGTCGGGTTTAGTTATGTTTTTTATTAAAATATCGGGGTCGGGTTAGGGTCAGATTATGTTTTTTATTATGTCGGGTCAAGTCAGATCGGGGATATAATATATTAGAGTCGGGTCGGGGTGGATGGTTTAAATTTCGGGTCGGGGCGGCCAAAAACTCGACTCGACCACCCTATTTCAATACCTACGTAAAGGGTGACGAAGATAAGGGCGGTGGTGTCAGATGGTTGGGCGGTGCGGCTTGACTCGGTGGCGGCAGCTTCCGGCTTGGCGGCGGCAGTTACTGCAATGTAAGAGGCGGCTAGGGTTTAGAGCATATTAGGTTAGGTTTAAAGTTTAGGTTTAAAATAGTTTCTGTTTGGGCAATATATGGTTTTGGGGCCTAGTGGGTTTATTGTAATTGTGCTCGGGTATTGGATTAAATTTGTAATGGGTATTTGGTTTTAATAATATAAAACATGTCTATTATTTTGTTTATTGAGCTCAAGGAGCTCGTACAAAATGGGCATCTACAATTGTAATTATAAATAATGGTGCCGAAGCTAATTTTTTGGCATCGAAATGGTTCCAAAGCTTATTTTTGTTGATGAATTACACGATGAAATTATTAATTTGAAACAAATACATAAAATGAAGAATGTGTTAGGCCACGTTGATGACCAAAATCCATCCTAAACACGCGGTCAATTGTACATCTAAACATGCAGACAAACTAAATTACAAAGTAATTGATTTAGACGAGAGGTGCAATAGTTTGTCCGAGTTGTATGACCGCCGAGAGATGTGTCATCGATGTAGAGAAATGGTGCCATAGATCGTTCAAGTTGTTCGAGCCCTAAACCTTTTTCCACGATGTATACAGTCGAGGAATAGATTTATGGATTTCGTGAGTACCCGATAATCATCATCATCCACGATGCTAGAGGCTCCAACTACGTTACATGCGGTGGTCTTGAACCACTCATTCCCTGATATTGCAATCTGCCGTAGTGCTTGAACCAAAATACGGAAGACACATATCACCAATATTATTAATCGACCAAAATAATGTAGTCACCGTATAAATTCAACTACTTATACCAACAGATCGCAATATTAGAGAAATAAATTTGTAAAACAATTTTCCTAATACGTGATCTATTGCCATTAGTAACAACAATTGTATATTCTCTTCGGATCTGATATAAATTTTTCTCAAGCGAGAGAAAATTGTAACACCCGGGTTTGGGGGCCGGGAGAAAATAATATTTAAATAATGGTTCGGTTTCGGTTTTATAATTAAAATAATAATTTATTATTTTGGGCTTCATATATATTCGAAACAAACAAATATGTTGGATTTAAATTATTTTGGGAATCAAATCCCATGGATTTTAGAATAGATAAGAGTGGCCATCTCATTAATGGCGTTTTGGTAAATATGTGAACTTTCCAATTTAAAACCCCTCTTTTATTTTAGAAGACATCTTTTATCTCTTCTTCATCTTCTTATTCCACGTTAAAAATGCTCTTCCTCTCCAAATCTTTATTTCATCATCTCCTTGGCCTTCGTTGGTGGTTTTTGAAAGGTAATTACATTTTCGAGTTGCTCTCATCTTCCTCTACTTGGAAGTACAAATAGATTTCATTTTCATCAATGTTTTAGAATTTGGGTTTTTGAAAGTTTAGGTTAAAGGATGGAGCTTTATGGGTTTTTACTAAAGCTTTTGATTTATAATGGTTAGATATGATGTTTGTGAATCAAATAGTCCAACATATATGATTTTTAGAGTATTTTAAATGGATTCCCGAAATTGGGTAAAAATGGGTTTTTTGGGTGAGTTTTGGGGATTGTTTTAGGTGGAAATTGATAGCCCAATGGTAGTACTATGGTTAGGGGTTGATTTGGGATTGTTTGTGGGTGCTATGGATGTTGGAAATATGGTTTTTGGACATGGTTTAGGGGCTGCCCGAAATTGCTAAAAATGGGATTTGTTCATGGCTTGCAACGTAGTAAATTGAATTTGAATTGTGTTCCAGGTTGGTCTTTTGATGTTGGGCTGATTTGGAATTGTCTGAAATGTGTTTGAGGTTGTTTAGAAGCGGAAATTGGTGTTGGAGAAGCTTCGGGAAGAAATCCGGAAATTTGAGGGAGGTTGCTTGCTTGGCTTGGAGCTTGGAAGCTTAGGTGAGTGGTTAAATATTTTAAATAGTTTTCAAGTGTTGGTTCAAGCATGTGAACTAGGTTGGGATTGGTAGACCCACCTAGAGTTGGGATTAGGGTGGTAGCCTAATCCCAAAACTTTAGTTAGAGACCTTAGTTGATCTTTAAAGTGTTGAATTATGCCTCATGTTTAATCATGCTTATGGTGGTTATGCTTATGTTGTTATACATGTATGTGGAGGCATGGCTTAATGCATGGTTACATGCATGTTGATGATAAATGTGATAGAGTTATACACATGTATGAAATATGATGTGATGTTTGTGTTAATGAGATGCATGTAGTGTTGACATGTGTAATGATGTTATGAGGTGAATGTATGATCCGAGGATCATGGTGAGTACATGTTAGGCATGAAAATGTGGAATGTATTAGTATTGGCACTAGTATGCTTGGGTACAAATGATCGATCATTAGGATGTTAGTGTGTACACATGAGTCAAAAGTCGCGCGTGGCCTTGGTGGCGTTGAGTCACCAAGGAGGAGTACGGGTACGCCCGGAAATTATATTTACATTAGTCGGTGATGAGTGGAATCCCATCGACGGGCGTGAGGATGAGTGGAATCCCCTCCGCGTGAAATGAGGCGTGAGGATGAGTGGAATCCCCTCCGCGTGAACGGTGATGAGTGGAATCCCACCGCCAGGTAATGGTTGTGTTGTTGGATGTGAGTTCCAACGGTTATCCGTGTATTCGAGTCATAGCTAAGGTGCCAATACGGATTGTAGTTATGTTGCCATTATATGGTTAATTGTGAGCCATTGTGTTTTGGGATGTGTTGCTAACATGGTTTAATATATGTGATTTCATATGTGTGGATTTAAACATGTTGAGCATGACATGATATTGATTATACGTTCATGCATCATTTAGAATTATGGCTCGTGTGGACCGGAGGTAAGAACATGCATTTTTATCTCGGTTGTAGCTTGTGCTTGGACCCTGCATTGTCGAGGTTTATTTTTAAAGAGCTTACCCTCACTAAGCTTTTATGCTTACCCTCTCTTTTGTTCGACAATGCAGATAAATAGCTTGTGGGTGGCAAAGGCAAAGGATGGTCTCCAAGTGTTGCTTTTGGTGAGCTCAATGTATGGATTTTAAGTAATAGAGTGTAATAGTTAAGCAATGGGATAGGGATTGTTGATTCGAGTCTTGATGTATGTCTATGGTTGACTTGATTTGTAAGCATGATATATCTTGCCAAATGCTAGTACGATGGATGTCTTATGAGTGCCTAGGTTGCTTGAATGGCATGTGGACTCACTTGTTATGTGTGATGCTTGTTGGTTCTTTTTAAATGTCTTCAAGCATGCTTGTATGAAAGGCTCCTAATGTGTAATTCGCCATGTTAGAAAGATTATCCAAATCCATGCTTGTATGTGTTTGAGTTTGTTAAATCTAAGATGTATGCCTCTAGACTTTTTTTGATGGTTTTATGTGCCTTTAGGGGCCCTATGGGACCTTTAGACTTGTCAAAACACCTATAAATCTGTATTTCAAAGGTTACAGACTGCCAGCGTTTCGAAACGGGAGGGATCGTTTTGGAACGGGTAGGCTTCAGGGACCCCGTATCGGAACGCGTTTCGATACGGTATGGCCTTTGGAACCCCTGTTCCGAAACGCGTATCGGAACGTTTTGGCTACTGGAATTCTGAGAAATTCACGAGATGAAGGTGTTTCGAAACGGGTGTAAAGGTTTCGAAACGGTCAAAATCTCGTTGACCACGAGATATTGACCGTCGTGGGCGTTTCGAAACGGTTGACCCCCGTTTCGATACGGCCCCTTGTAAAGGCTCTAGGTCAGTTGACCTGGTCAAGGCGTTTCGATACGCCTCAAGGGCGTTTCGAAACGGCCTGTTTAAAAGATTAAAAGTAGGCTGTTTAATTGCTGTTTTGGGTTCGAATGTTTGTCTCTTGTATTCTTGTTCCGCTGTTTGATCACATAGGGTTTAATATCCATTTAGACAAGATTTTAAAATGAAAAAAATAGGGTTGCTAACCGAGGGGGAATCTTAACGGGTTTCGCTTCGGTTTTCCCCGTGTGGCCCACTCGGATCGGTCAAGCGCCCAGACCGGGACGAGGGGGTTACATTTGTTGGTATCAGAGCCTAAGGTTTCCGAGACCTTGGGCAGGTAAGTGAGGTAAGTTGTGTTTTATGATTGATATACACGATGTTTGCTTGCCTTGTAAGTATGATTGCTTGTGTGACAAGTATGTTGATTGTTCGTTTAAAAGCATGTTGCTCGTTAGCCGTGCATGTTGTGATGTGTGATTGTTTGATTGAGAATGTATGTTGTTTGATCGTACGCATGTGTTGCTTGTTTAGCAAGTATGCCTTGTTATATGCTTGGTTAAGCATGTATGTGTGCTGATTTGTTTGAAACATGTTGAGTATAGTCCCATTGCTTCTATTACATCGGAAAAAGGATTTTAAGTGAGGGAAATCATACTTGAGCCACTTGGACCTTTCCTTTGCTAACCCAACTTGTATGTTAAATTGTTGATTGATTTATTGCTTTTAGTAAGTTTAGGGCCAATGTGTGTGGGCCGTGAATCGGTAAGTGGAAATTGTGGTTTTTGAATGGGGATGATGTAGAGGAAGTTCCTTGCTATAGTTAGGGGAGTATAGTTGTACCGGAGTTGAGGAACAATTTGTTTGCTCGAGTCCGCGTGCACGTGAGTTGATTCTTGTTGGTGGGAGATGACGAGACCGATTCTGGCATTAGTTGGTGAAAAGAAGTGAAGACCTATGAGTGGGAGTCAGGTGGTATCTAGGTTATAGTGGATAAGCCCTTGGTACAGTTTTGAGTTTGTCTCTACCGATTGGTTCTGAGTTCGTACTTCCGTATGTTGTTACCAAGCATGCAAGTTTGAATGTGCTCGGTGAAGTGTTAGAGGTAGGTATGAGCACCTTAGTTCTTTTAGCGAGATCGAGGTAAGAGTCTCGTGTAAGCAATCTGAAACTCAGGAATGTTAGTTAGTGGTCGTTGGGGGTTCAACCTATGGTTTTGATACAAGACAGCCGATCAGTATCTGTGAGCGGGAATCGATCTGTGCGATTGCGCCAGTGTGCGTCTGAGTTGTTTTCCAGCACGGTTGTTTGTGTGTGGTCAGAATTGATTTTTTTGAAGATTCGAGATGCTCTAGGAACAGTTTAGAAGAGTTAGATTATGTTGAAGGACCAACCTGAAACAAGAGGACCCAAGACTGTCAGTTGTGTACGTGTGAAGTAACAATTTCTGCAGATTCGTCCGTTTGTGTGAGCATGCAAAGAAATTTGATATACTTGTTGAGATCTTAGACGTAGGACACATGTGACTAGACCTTTTAGTGAGATACTAGTGGTCAGAGAAATGTACAGAAGATGTTTGTTGGTGGTTCAGGGTTACGTGATTCTAGTAGATGTGAAGTAACTGTCTTTTACGGTTTCGATGTACCCTTTTTGGCATGGTTTGGCTTGTAGAGCACAAGGTTAGGATATACATTGAGACGAAGAGAGAGTTGACTTGAAGTTGCAGATTTCTGTGTGACTGTAGTAGTATGTGAGGAGGCGAACTTCTTGTCGAATGTTGACCCAGCTTTGGGGGTCGAAGATTGATTGAATTTAGTTGACAGGTTTGCTTAGCAAGTGTGACGAATTCGATTTTGAATGAAGATTAGAGCGCAGAATGCAAGAATAGTTTGTGTTTTTCTAGAAGTGTTTGGAAGATTTACCCGATTTGTCTCTTGATAGAGAAGAAGAGTTTGTTTTGAGACCGTTTTCGAGGTTGCTTCTGTTTTGTTTGCTCTGTAACTTGTGAATTCCGGAAGAATTGAGAATGTTGAAGAATTAACTTCGAGACTTGTTAGACCTTAGATTCATTAGGCCCAGTGCATCATCTTAGAGTTCTACAGTGGAATTTGTGTCGAAGAAAGAATGACAGTACGAGAATGTATTTAGATTTCAGACCGTTGAAACAAGTGACAGTGAATAGTTAGTATCCATCTCTGAGCGTCAGTGATTTGTTGGTCAGTTAGTGTGTGCTTCAGTCTATTTGAAGATTAGTTTGAAATCCGTTTACTACCAGTTGAAAGTGAGAAAAGTTGAAGTACCGAAGACATCTTTAGGGGCAAGATGTGATCACCTTGAGCTCTAAGTTATGTCGTTTTGTTTGACTAGTGTATTAGTTACCTTCATAGAGATGTTGAGCAGAATATTTTCCTGAGTTTCTTGATCAGATGTAGTAGCTCTTCTAAATGTCACATGAGTATATTCACGTACCGAGGAAGATCATGACGAGCTTTGAAGTTAGTGAGGTAGATTCTATTAGAGAATTAGTTGTATGCCTAGTTGTGCAACGTGAACTCCGAGTAATGAAGATGTTCTCCTCGGACATGTGGATCAGCCGAGAGTGTTAGAGTAAATCCCTAGTAGGCAAAAGAAGATATGAGTTGGAAGAAATTGAAGACTGTGACAGATATCTATAGTTACTGGGTCTAGCATTGTTACTTTCAGATAATTGTAAATAGCCTTTTGAAGATAGTTGCTCCATTGATAGATTGCTACAGAAGAATGTTCAGTTGTGTGGTTAGATGCAAGACAATGAGCCCTTGAGAAACCGAAAGAAACGTTGATGAAAGCTCCGACCTTGAATCAGCTTATGTCAGAGAAAGAATGTGTGAACCAAAGTGATGTGTTACATGTAGAGTCAGTTTGTGTGCTTATGCAAGACAGAAGATTGTGGCTTGTTCATCAAGATAGTTGAAAGACCGAGAAAATAGTTATCTCACACTAGACTTAGAGTTAGTTACATTGTATTTGATTCGAGGACTTAGAGACAGAGCTTGTATAGTAAGAAATGCACAGTGTGTATGTACATATCTTCAGAACTTGAAATATTTGAAGACTTAGGAATGGTTGGAACTTGAACAACATAAGTAGTTAGAATCGCTTGAAGACTGTGATCTTAAGATTGAGTACCATCTGAAGAGAGTCTACGTAGCAACCGATGTTCCGAGTTATTTTGTTGATAGATTAGTAGTTGAGTTGCGAGATGTATTTGCCGAAATTCAGTTTACCGAAGGATAACAGTTTTGTGGCCGAGTTTCATGTTGAACCTACATTGAGTCAGAATGCTTGAAGAGAAACAGTTGCAAGACATAGTGGAAGGAAGACCGTCAGAATACAGTTTCAGAGATGATAGAGTTTGTATTGTTAGAGATAGAATTGTTGTACTGATTGGCATAGTGTTTTGAGACGTATTGTTTTGGCTGGAGCACACGGTAGTTCATCTGTATTGCATCTGAGTGGTATGAAGACGTATTGGGGGTTGAAGATGAGTAATTCCAGATTGAGTGGGTGAATAATGTGGTTCAGTATGAGAGTAAGTATGTAAATTTCCAGCGTGTCAAGACCGAGCTTTAGTTTCTTCTAGTTTGTTACATCCGTGGAAGGTTCATAATGGGAGGGAGTAATAGAGATTCGAGATTTCAACTAGATTATTTTTGAAGACGTTTGTATAGTGTTTGGTTACCAGTTGAAGTCAGATGATTAGTCAAAGAAAGTTATGGGTCAAGTATTCAAATAGTATTGTATGAGATTATGAATCGGGCTAGTTTTGTTGTTTATTTGTTGCGGCCACCACCAGAGTTAGAAAGAAGTTTGTGATGTGTTCCGTGTATCTATGATTCAGAAATTTGAAGCTGATCTGTCTCGTGCTATGTTGTTGAAGAGATTGAGTCGAGTTTGAAATTGACGTACATCAAAGGACCTGTTGAGATCTTAGCAGCAGATAGCTAATGTTGAGTAGTAAGTCTACCGAGTTGGTGAGTATGTTGTGGTGAGAGGATAAGGGAAGTGTGGAGGGGCTGTTTCCGTGGCTCTTCCTGTCTGATAAATTTCGGGGACGAAATTTCCTTAAGTGGGGGAGAGTTGTAACACCCGGGTTTGGGGGCCGGGAGAAAATAATATTTAAATAATGGTTCGGTTTCGGTTTTATAATTAAAATAATAATTTATTATTTTGGGCTTCATATATATTCGAAACAAACAAATATGTTGGATTTAAATTATTTTGGGAATCAAATCCCATGGATTTTAGAATAGATAAGAGTGGCCATCTCATTAATGGCGTTTTGGTAAATATGTGAACTTTCCAATTTAAAACCCCTCTTTTATTTTAGAAGACATCTTTTATCTCTTCTTCATCTTCTTCTTCCACGTTAAAAATGCTCTTCCTCTCCAAATCTTTATTTCATCATCTCCTTGGCCTTCGTTGGTGGTTTTTGAAAGGTAATTACATTTTCGAGTTGCTCTCATCTTCCTCTACTTGGAAGTACAAATAGATTTCATTTTCATCAATGTTTTAGAATTTGGGTTTTTGAAAGTTTAGGTTAAAGGATGGAGCTTTATGGGTTTTTACTAAAGCTTTTGATTTATAATGGTTAGATATGATGTTTGTGAATCAAATAGTCCAACATATATGATTTTTAGAGTATTTTAAATGGATTCCCGAAATTGGGTAAAAATGGGTTTTTTGGAGGATTTTGGGTGAGTTTTGGGGATTGTTTTAGGTGGAAATTGATAGCCCAATGATAGTACTATGGTTAGGGGTTGATTTGGGATTGTTTGTGGGTGCTATGGATGTTGGAAATATGGTTTTTGGACATGGTTTAGGGGCTGCCCGAAATTGCTAAAAATGGGATTTGTTCATGGCTTGCAACGTAGTAAATTGAATTTGAAGTGTGTTCCGGGTTGGTCTTTTGATGTTGGGCTGATTTGGAATTGTCTGAAATGTGTTTGAGGTTGTTTAGAAGCGGAAATTGGTGTTGGAGAAGCTTCGGGAAGAAATCCGGAAATTTGAGGGAGGTTGCTTGCTTGGCTTGGAGCTTGGAAGCTTAGGTGAGTGGTTAAATATTTTAAATAGTTTTCAAGTGTTGGTTCAAGCATGTGAACTAGGTTGGGATTGGTAGACCCACCTAGAGTTGGGATTAGGGTGGTAGCCTAATCCCAAAACTTTAGTTAGAGACCTTGGTTGATCTTTAAAGTGTTGAATTATGCCTCATGTTTAATCATGCTTATGGTGGTTATGCTTATGTTGTTATACATGTATGTGGAGGCATGGCTTAATGCATGGTTACATGCATGTTGATGATAAATGTGATAGAGTTATACACATGTATGAAATATGATGTGATGTTTGTGTTAATGAGATGCATGTAGTGTTGACATGTGTAATGATGTTATGAGGTTAATGTATGATCCGAGGATCATGGTGAGTACATGTTAGGCATGGAAATGTGGAATGTATTAGTATTGGCACTAATATGCTTGGGTACAAATGATCGATCATTAGGATGTTAGTGTGTACACATGAGTCAAAAGTCGCGCGTGGCCTTGGTGGCGTTGAGTCACCAAGGAGGAGTACGGGTACGCCCGGAAATTATATTTACATTAGTCGGTGATGAGTGGAATCCCATCGACGGGCGTGAGGATGAGTGGAATCCCCTCCGCGTGAAATGAGGCGTGAGGATGAGTGGAATCCCCTCCGCGTGAACGGTGATGAGTGGAATCCCACCGCCAGGTAATGGTTGTGTTGTTGGATGTGAGTTCCAACGGTTATCCGTGTATTCGAGTCATAGCTAAGGTGCCAATACGGATTGTAGTTATGTTGCCATTATATGGTTAATTGTGAGCCATTGTGTTTTGGGATGTGTTGCTAACATGGTTTAATATATGTGATTTCATATGTGTGGATTTAAACATGTTGAGCATGACATGATATTGATTATACGTTCATGCATCATTTAGAATTATGGCTCGTGTGGACCGAAGGTAAGAACATGCATTTTTATCTCGGTTGTAGCTTGTGCTTGGACCCTGCATTGTCGAGGTTTGTTTTTAAAGAGCTTACCCTCACTAAGCTTTTATGCTTACGCTCTCTTTTGTTCGACAATGCAGATAAATAGCTTGTGGGTGGCAAAGGCAAAGGAAGGTCTCCAAGTGTTGCTTTTGGTGAGCTCAATGTATGGATTTTAAGTAATAGAGTGTAATAGTTAAGCAATGGGATAGGGATTGTTGATTCGAGTCTTGATGTATGTCTATGGTTGACTTGATTTGTAAGCATGATATATCTTGCCAAATGCTAGTACGATGGATGTCTTATGAGTGCCTAGGTTGCTTGAATGGCATGTGGACTCACTTGTTATGTGTGATGCTTGTTGGTTCTTTTTAAATGTCTTCAAGCATGCTTGTATGAAAGGCTCTTAATGTGTAATTCTCCATGTTAGAAAGATTATCCAAATCCATGCTTGTATGTGTTTGAGTTTGTTAAATCTAAGATGTATGCCTCTAGACTTTGTTTGATGGTTTTATGTGCCTTTAGGGGCCCTATGGGACACTTAGACTTGTCAAAACACCTATAAATCTGTATTTCAAAGGTTACAGACTGCCAGCGTTTCGAAACGGGAGGGATCGTTTCGGAACGGGTAGGCTTCAGGGACCCCGTATCGGAACGCGTTTCGATACGGTATGGCCTTTGGAACCCCTGTTCCGAAACGCGTATCGGAACGTTTTGGCTACTGGAATTCTGAGAAATTCACGAGATGAAGGTGTTTCGAAACGGGTGTAAAGGTTTCGAAACGGTCAAAATCTCGTTGACCACGAGATATTGACCGTCGTGGACGTTTCGAAACGATTGACCCCCGTTTCGATACGGCCCCTTGTAAAGGCTCTAGGTCAGTTGACCTGGTCAAGGCGTTTCGATACGCCTCAAGGGCGTTTCGAAACGGCCTGTTTAAAAGATTAAAAGTAGGCTGTTTAATTGCTGTTTTGGGTTCGAATGTTTGTCTCTTGTATTCTTGTTCCGCTGTTTGACCACATAGGGTTTAATATCCATTTAGACAAGATTTTAAAATGAAAAAAATAGGGTTGCTAACCGAGGGGGAATCTTAACGGGTTTCGCTTCGGTTTTCCCCGTGTGGCCCACTCGGATCGGTCAAGCGCCCAGACCGGGACGAGGGGGTTACAAAAATACTGGGGGGATTGGTTGCCCTCGTTATGCCTTATATAGGCAAACATTCGCGGCCTCAAAGACGCGAAGAATTTGGTCACGTTTTAAATGGACCACAGGAAAAGTACCACAGGACCTCGCTATATACATAGCGCAAGGTTTATTTTTTTAATTATGATTGAAATCTTAAATTCCATCGTCTATAAAATATTTTTTTATGAGAGAAGCAACAAATGGTTTTAGTGAATTGTAGATGTAATTGTAAGTAATTTTTATTTAAAACTGAGAATTATAATCGTAGATGTAATATTTAGATGTTAAGCAATTACAATTATAACTGATATGTGATTCTAATTAGCAGGTGTAACAAGAGAGTGAAAAATAGTTTCAAAGCTTTTTAGGCTTGGAATAACAATGTTAGTTTATTATTTTTCAAACAAATACATAAAATGAAGAAAATAAATTATGGTAGTTAGGCCACATAAAATGAAGAAAATAAATTATGGCAGTTAGGCCACTGATCCCAGTCAAAGATGGCATCTTATACATAAACGGGGTGAGGTCAGTGACGTTTTAATCGGTCAATTGTACCCTAAACATACTTTGACAATGTAGACAGTCGAGGATTTTGAGGTCCCCCAAAGGTTGCAATTGCAACCCACTCCCATCATCAGGTGCACTGGTAGAAGCTTTGACTCCGGTTACAAGCGGTGATCTTCACCTAGCCTCTACGATTAAGCCGTAAAAATAAGTTACCCGCAACCTCAAAAAATGTTAAGAGGATTGCCGACACTTTAAGAAGACCACGTTTTTCCTGAAATTGTTATCTGTTATTTATCCTGAATGAAAACGCGAAACACCCCTCTCATGAAAATTGCCAACCCACGAATAGCAGATAAATATTTCAGAAATGTGATTTGTTGACATTTGGCTGGTGGTTTTTTCTTCGGATATGATGGTAATCGGCAAAAGTTTAGAAAAATTTGGGTTGATAGCAAGCAAATGCCGATGAGTGAGTTTGTCTGTTTGACCTAACTTCTATTTATAAAGAAGTGCCTTGCAGTTTGCAAAACGCAACTTTCATAGAGATTCGATGTGTTAGCACCAGAGAACGTGCAAGATTTGATGTGGCACTGTACCTCGCGTTCTGCATATAGCGAGGTTTATTTAATTTAATTTAATATAATTTTAAAAGTAAAATTTTGTGTAAAAAGGTTGTGGAGAAATGTAATTAATTGGTAATGGCATATAGGAATTAACCTCTGTAACCGTGTAAATAATCACATTTAAAATGGTTCCAAAACACTGGAAACCTTAATGAAGAGATCTTATTACTTAAGATAACATTGGTACAATAAGAAAGTATAATCAATTAATACGGGGGCCTGAGCGATTAGGACATTTGTTCTTTTGGTGTCCGGGAACATATGCATAAGATAGTGTTGGATAGTTGACTGGGGGAACCATCATAAGCGAACGAAACACGTCCGTGAAAAAAACCTTCCGACGGACTCGAAAACAGACTCCCCATTTGCTGAAACGATGGATGTAATCCCCTAAAACTGACCTAGAAGAAAAGACAGAATTAAGGAAGTCGCGTTTGAAAACTTAACACTTAAGAAAACTAATTTTAAAAGTTATACTTTAATTTAAAAAGAATATATAATGATAATTTAATAAATATCTTATAATAAATAAAACATAAATATTATCATAAATATTTGAATGTTTAAATAAAATCTATGAAAGAAAACCATAATAAAAGAATGTTAAAATCATCCGAAAAACAAAAATAGTCCCCAAGTATGAAATTACATTAATGTCTCAAAATAATAAATAATAATCCAAATAACTAAAAATAGTTTCATACTAAATAATAAAATAACCGGATAAAATGTGAGATCCTCCAAGTATTACGTCACCTAAAGTCCAATGATATATATATAAGAGGAAACTATGAGGGAGTAAGCTAAAGAGCTTAGTGTGTCTCTAAAGTGAAAGGAAAACCATAATCATAAAACATAGTATTATTTTCTTAAAATTTTTTAAAACATAAAACAAACGGTACCATATCACAAGCGTAATGCAATGCACCCATCTACAACCACCAAGAGGAAAGTTCCTCAAAACTCCTCACTACAACCGCCATTCGAAGTGGAACTTAGCCCGAAGGGTGAAACCACTGATCCGAAGCGGAATTCAGCCCGAATGGTGAAACCATTGTGCTTCCCCAAACAAATTCCAACCCATGCTCATACACATATGATGTTTAAAACTCAAAATCATAAACACAGTTCCATAAATCTGATGTTCAATAAAACGTACTTCAAAAATCATAGTCCATAAATCCATAAATCATAGTTCCGTAAATTTGATATGTAACCCCCTCGTCCCGGGCTAGACGATAGACCGGTCCGAATAGGTTACACGGGGAAAACCGAAGCGAACCCCGTTAAGTCTCCACTTCGATTAGCAACCCTATTTTTTCATTGATTATCTTGTCTAAACGTATCGTTTAGTCCTATGAGAGAAACGACAACGGAAAAGATAAAGGAAACATTCAAGCAGACGTAAGGTAACTTAAATTTAGCAAGTGACATATTAGTTCGGTTGCTGGCATTCGAAACCAAGATCATACATAAACGATGCATATAAACTTAATAAGGAAGCATACAACCAACGAGACTAAAACTCGGCATCCGAGAACCTTTGAAGATGCTAAAAAGCCCAATTACAAGCCTTCGTTTCGAAACAGACTTGCCCGTTTTGATACGCGGGCTCCAGTTCAAAAGTCAGACCAGGTCGTACCGGTACGGTCCACTATGTTCCGGTACAGGGGTCTCCAGTAACAAAATGTTCCAGAACAGGTTCCGAAATGGGCCTTCACAGAGGCAAACCATATCGAAACGCATACCGAAACGGGGGCTCACAGTGTCAAATCGTATTGAAACAGCACCACCCCCGTTCCGATACGAGTATCCCTGGAGCTACACCCGTTCTGAAACCACCACACGCGTTTCGAAACGCCTGCACTCTGTGTAACCCTGAAAATAGTTTTTTGCATCTCCAAGTGTTCCCAAACATGCCCCAAAACCACAAGAATCAAGAAACAACCATTATTCACACAATCTATAGGCATTCCATCCTACTACAAACGTGATCAACCACATAGACATACATGTTAAGGCCATTCATTTAAAGAAGCATACATCCACATGAGCATTGCATAAAACGAGGTTTACATGCCTTCAAAGCAACACATAAGCATTCAAGAATCAAAGTTTACATGCTTTCAAAACAACACATAAACATCTCGTAAACATGGTTTACAAATCCACAACATAAAAGCATTAACAAAATAGGAGTCTACACATGCTCCTACAACACATAGCATCCCCATTGCTAAATCATTACATTATTTACTAAAACCATACTTGAGCAACCACAAACGCGCTTGGATGCCCTTTCTTTGCTCCTTGCTAACTCCACACTAATGATCTGCATTGTCGAAAACGAGAGCGTAAGCTAGAAGCTTACTGAGGGAGCTCTAAAACAAAAACAACGACAATGCAGGGTTCAAAGCATGTTATCCTTAAGACATTCACAAGACATACATATGCACCAACATAGCAATATAGCTAAATGTCACAAGATTGCATTAACATGGCATCTTACCTCATGTTATGCTAAACAAGGTATAACAAATATCTCACACCACAACCACACATGAACAAGTATATTGGCAATTATTAGCTTACTCGGATATGCGGATAACTTCCGTTGGGATTATCACCTCCAACGTACTCAACAACAATTACCTTCCGGTGGGATTACACTCATCACTGTTTTCACTCATGGATGGGATTACACTCATCATCACATGCTAACATTTTCTGGTGGAATATTACATCACCATACTCCTCCTTGATGACTAGACGTCATCAAGGCCACACGCGAATTTGACTCTTACCGTGTGCACACTCATCCTAATGATCGATCATTTATACCAGGTAATTAACTAGTGTCAATCATACTATACAAGTCACACCATGATATCAAAATCATGCAACACAACATATCCTCATCATTATACAACATCAGTATATATCACAACATGCTCAATCGAACACATACTACACAAATCCACATTTATGCACATTAAGCAAAAACTCATAAAGCAAACAAGAGATTAAGCTACCAACTTAATCTCCACCTTGGATTGGCCTACCAAGCACAATCCAACACCTCTACCACACTTTAACCAATTGAAAACCATTTTAAATAATCCACTCACTGAACTCCCTTAAGCAAATCGAGAAAGTCGAATCAAGCCTCCAAACTTTCCAGAATCGAGCCTGAAGCTTCTCCAACGATTTCCCTTGATTCTAATCAATAAAAAACAACATATTACTACACAAATCATCCACAAGCCACTGTCACATAACGGATTTCAACCACAAGATCAATCCTCTACATTTCCAAGCCAAAACTAATGCAAAATCCCCATTTTCGAGCTCACACACAACCCAGCAGAAAACTATCGAATCCAACACCCAAATCATCATCAAACACCTTCAAAACAACCCTCAAGCAACACTATAACATCAGCCTC